>OX940970.1:7221428-8425000 GCA_954870475.1 Euphrasia confusa
AAAAATTAATTAGTATAATAATACTATTACAATTGTCTGTGACGTTGACCAAAACATAATGATGGAACGGAGAAGCTTGGAATTTGCTGAGGGTCTTGTAATCCATTATGCTATCATGGATCCTGATGTGATTATGGTAATATTGTAAGTCAAATTTATAATTCATAAGAAGTCTCTTAATCTTGTAGCTTTGTTACTGTTGTGAAACAACAGAGAAAGGTTCTATTGAAACTTCCAACTAATATGGAAAGCCATCAGTACTTTAGTTGGGATTATTTTGAAATTATATAGTACCATATTTATTGCCTTTTAAATGTGCAGTCAACTGTGTTTAATTAAGTGTCTCGTTTAATTTTACTCCATCCATCCCCCAAGAATTGTCGCTTTAGAAGATTTTACACAAATTACGAAATCTTACAAAAAATCTATCTACTCTTATTTAAGCGTTGTTTTTTTAATCATGAAATTGAATTTTCTCTACCGTCTTAAATATTCTGTTAACTTTGTACTATTTTTATCTTTCTAACTTTGTGCTTTCATAAGTCCATCTGATGAATGCAAAACCATTTACTAAAAAAGGTTGTCTACATGCAGGGATATTTGATGTATTTTTACAACATTCATTTTGAAGATATCCGAACATTAAATTTAGAAACAACAAGGGGGAGTTTTGGGGTGAAGTGTGAATGAATGTTTTTTGGGGGAAGAAACTTACCTGATTTTTTTACCAAACAAAGTTTAATTAAAGGTAATATTGGAAATTTTAGTCCTGAGTACATTGAATTCTGACTACGATGCCTATTTTGGAAAAATAAAAAGGCGTTAATGACAAGTGTTTTGTGAATATACGAGACAGTGGCGGTATAGAAGAGGGCTTTTTGCCTTTGTTACATTTGGTTCAAAGGGAGTACTGTATTGCTAAATATATTAGATATCAGCTTACAAATATGGCTTATATACATAACCTAGTACGCTCTCCTGGTTTTTAAATGAGAAACTCTATCAGATTCAGTTGGGGTTACATTTGTGCAACTTGAGGGCGTAAAATCTTTTGAGTGTTTAGATGGTGTTGTGTGCTTTGACCTAATGGTTTCTGACTATTCTGAGGTAGTGAATGCCGCGATTTGAGGCTGACTTTTTCATATGGTGGTACATCATTTAATGCAATTAGAGATAAACCAAATTAAAACTGAAGATTTTGGTCATGGCGCTTGATGACCCAAATGTTCTATTTTATTAATGACATAACATACAAATGATACAATATATACCATGTACAATCAGGAACAAAATTCGTAAGTAAAGCTAGTTGGTATTAATTGCATTGCTGTTGTTTTTATTTTCCGGCAAAAATTGTCTTGAAGGTCAAACGTGGATAAAAAATTAAATTTGAGTGTGACTACCACCCTATGGTTATGGATCAAAACTGCATTTTTCTCACACTCTCGTGGTTATTGCAGAATACTTTGTTCAAAACCTGAACACGTTCAAAGTTCTCGTTTAGAGGATTGAAGTGGATGTATACACCTGGACATATATAAAACATACAGTTGCAACTTGCAAGAGGTAATCTGTTATACAAGTTATGGTCCTCTCCGCACTCCTCTCTGTTATACATAATACATATTCTAATTCTAAGAAAAATATCGTTTGTATAATCTTATTTTTTTGTAGTGAGACTTGAGAGAATGTATAGAAGCGTAAGTTCTGATAAGTATGAAAACTTCAAAACCTAGTGATATAATAAAATGCTTTTTCAGATGTAAACCTGAAAATGAGATCAAGGAGGGTGTTGTGTAATTAATGTTTTTTTTTCTTTTCATTTTTCCCCTTCCTTGAAGATATGTATATTCGAAAATATAAGAAAAGTGGGATCAAGATCAAGGAGAGCTCAAAGTGTACGGTTTCAATTATTTCATTTTATGATTAATATGGTAAGTCATTGAACTTATATATATTCATGTCCTAAGAATTATTGGCTTATGGCATCATGAGCCGACTAACATGGTTGTTTATCAGCACGTGGCAATCTTATAGTGTGACCAAGAAGTGAATAATTTGGAACGATTACTACTAAATATATTTGAATGAGTCATTGCCATGCTTTACTTCAAGTTTTGTGCATGCGCGCGACAAGAAAGGATAGGCTCATATTCAGTTTGCAGGCCGAAATAGGTTTTTCATTTCCCTTTAACAAATAAGTGTGCACCAATGGTTAAACGTCTTAGTTGGAATTGTTTTTCATTTTTTACGATGATCTGTGTAGTGTTTTTCTGCAGAACCAATGGCCGTTGGTAAAATTCAGGAATAGAAATTGCAGTGATTTTGTTTCGAAAATTTTCAGATTATTGGGCGCTCGTTTCTCATTGAAAGCTACATGTATTGATGGTTATGTAGTTCTCTCAATACACAGTTAAACCAATCAATTTAAATTGAAGTGTTGATCGCAATTTATTCTTTACTCGAGTGATGGTTTGATTCTTTAATAGTTTCTGAGCATCTATTGGAAACATCGCAGATTGAATATGATTGATCGGATATCGATAGAGTAGATGAACCAACGATTATCATGTGAAATGAAAATGAATTTCATCTGTTATTAGTGTACATCTGCTGATCAGTGATCACACATGCATATTTGACGAGACGATCCTTTGCCTCGTTATCATTCAGGGCTTGCGTGTCTTCTCTCTAAGGCCATGTTTTCGATCCATGCTATGAAACTTATTCGGCACAATCACGATGTTGTAAGCAGGGTATGAAGTAAACATAAGCAAGAAATAATGAGCAAGAAAGAACACCCCATCTGTATTAAATTTTCAGGTACGACGTCGTATTCATAAAATATGAATTTGAAATCGGATTCAAACCGACCCGATCCCCAATAACCCGACACCCTATACAACAAATTAGAAAGTGGGAACTCACAGTAAGCTAAATTTTCTGTGTCTGCATATCCAAAATCAAGCAGAAAGAAGAAAGGAAAAATGGCAACCCTAGCCCGGATATCCAGAAGGGTGTTGCCCAGAACCCTCTCCACCACTCTCCCAGCCCGATCCTTCTCAGCGGAAGCTGCCCAATCGGCCGGAACCCCGTCCAAACCAGATCCGATCATCATCGAGTCTCCGGATCGAGTGAAATGGGATTACAGGGCCAGAGAAAGACCATACCCTTGGGCCAATGGGCCCCGAAGATTGCCGTCGATGCTTATGTGGCTCCTAATGTCGTCTTGGCCGGCCAAGTGGTGGTTTACGACGGCGCATCCGTCTGGAACGGCGCCGTTTTGCGCGGTGACCTTAACAAGATTTCCGTCGGGTTTTGTTCCAATGTACAGGAACGATGTGTTATTCACGCCGCTTGGTCTTCCCCCACAGGTCAGATTCTGCACGAAGATCATTTTTTGTTTTTTTTTCTTTCTCTGGTAACAGCTGTTCACTTTTCTTGTTATAATGTTTAGAAAGATAAATTGTCTTCTCTTCTACTTTTCTTTGCCCATGGGAAGGTGCACCGTCACAATTTTGGGAATTACCTGGTGTTAGGGCCTGGTGGGTAAATTATTGTGGAAGATGATCTCGTCCTTAGAAAATCGTTTTAGTTGTTTTAACTAAGAGTTTTGTGGAAGTTGTGTTTATTCTTTTTTCTATTGGGGGAGAGGAAACCATAGACAGAATGACGAAATTGAAGTGAAAAAGGTGTCCTTATTTGCTGTTGCACAAGGCTATGTTGTTCTATGAAACAGACAAATAGAGCCAGATGAACTTGTTCTATCATGAGTTTGTATTTTGGATCCCCAATAATTAGAATTGTATTTGGCATTTTAGAACTCGAATTTGAGACACTGGTTTAATATTCTTACATCTGCTTTTGTACTGCCGTCTGCTGGTGCTACTATGTGTAATTGTAGGGAACATCTGAACAATGCTTCTTGTGTGTTTCTTCTGTTTTCCTTTTTTATTTGTGTTCTAACAGAATGAAGCAAATAGTTGTGCTCATGCTTAGGGATTTGGAAACAACCTGAATAATATATATATATATGGTATGCATTTTTATTTTAACCCAACAACTCTGCAACGAGCCTCTTGTTTTTGGTCTCAATGTTACAAATATGTGTACTTTACCTACTACATCAACTGCCTCTTAGTATGAAGAGGTCGGGATTCGCAAATCTTGGTAATATTTCAATTGGACCTGAAAAGTATAGACCCAACAATCTTGTGTATAGTTCTTGTTACTTTTTATTGGGTGGGGCAGCAATGAGCTGAGATTATGATGATTATGCAAAAAACATTTAGGGTACAGAGCACTGAAGTAAGTGAGGATCTTCTACTTTGTATTTACTGTTAAGAGACTGCAAATAAGTAGTGTTTCAACTTTCAAGTTTCCCGTCTGCTGGTCTACCCCTCCTGTCTTGTACCTTATGTTTTTTTTTGTGTATTTTTTTTTAATTACTTCCATATTATATGTTCTTCATTGTCTGGAACTGGGGCGAGGGCTGAGAGTAAGCATTGGACCTAAAGCTTACCTTAAAACATGAAATTTACCTTTTGCTTTACTTGTAACCGCTATTTTTATCTATATCATTTGCTATTTTGCTACTTGCTTAGAATTTGCTTATGAGTGTGATCATCTTTTTTAACTTTGATCTGATGGGTCGCCTCTTTTCATGTTATTTATCCACCTAGTCTGCGTATTCCGTTATTTCACTTAGTTATGTTATCAATATCTTTTTAAATTTTATTCAGTTAATTCGTAGTGTCAATTTCTGACCAATCAATTCCTAAAAAACTTTGCTTGGGCTATCAATTAAAAAAAACAAATAGTCCGTATCATAAATTTATACTTTTTACTATTATACTGTATTTCTTCATCTTGGAACATTTCAGAAAAATCCACGAGTCCCACTGCTAAATTATGGTTGTGGTTTGACAGGTCTGCCAGCAAATACATTAATTGATAGGTTTGTCACGATTGGTGCATGCAGCCTTTTAAGGTCCTGCACAATAGAGCCCGAATGCATTGTTGGTCAGCATTCCATCCTCATGGAGGGCTCTTTGGTCGAAACACACTCCATCCTTGAAGCTGGCTCTGTTGTTCCTCCTGGAAGGAGAATACCAAGTGGTGAACTTTGGGCTGGAAATCCAGCAAAATTTGTCAGGACTCTGACTCATGAGGAGACGCTCGAGATCCCTAAGCTCGCTGTTGCGATCAATGATCTTAGCAAAAGCTACTTCTCGGAGTTTTTACCTTATTCAACAGTGTACCTGGAAGTCGAGAAGCTGAAATCAACCCTGGGGATTTCGATCTGAATGAAATCCGTAATGCTTTTTGCTTTTTTGGCAACTGGTATTCTCTTTTCTTGAAAAAGAAATAAGAAAACGGTTAGACCGATTCAAAACCTTCGATTCTGTCTTCATTAATTTTGTCTGGTAGTGATCACAACCGAATGGGATATGAATACAGATTTGCCCGACTCGGGCTCTGGTTCTTGGTTGCTCTAGATTGCTATCCAATAATGTTTTATTACTCTTGTGTTTTAGTAGATGGTTATGAAATTAATATGCATTTCATGTTATGTTTTTACCTTGACAAGTAAACAATGACACTTTATATTATGTAAACGAAACCCGCTTTATAATCATACTACAAAATACAAATCAATTTTATACAATAAAATAAAAGATTATTAATTCTAGAACACTAAGGATCTTTTTTTTTGGACTGAAACCGGCGGCTGAACTGAACTTAAGCTATCTGAACTGATTTTTTGGATAATATTATGAACGTAAGTAGATTTAATATTTAGAATTATAGATTGAAACTATTTTTCGTTTATTTTATTTGAATTTATTTTGAAACGAACTGAACGGAATGAACTGAAGTCATCTGAATTGAACTGAAGAAATCTGAACTAAACTGAACTGGACTGAAATTAAATCTAAAAGAACATGTTCTTCAACTTTCACAACTCTTTTTTTAAGACAGATGAAGTACAAATTTTTACCGTTATAAAAGAAATCAAAATTCTACTTATATCATTTTAATTAAATACTTATTTTTTTTAATCTCTAATTTTGTCACAATTTATGTATTATTTTCGTTCTAAAGAAGTAGTTTAATTTTTTGATTAAAAAATAATGAGTAATTTTTTTATATTTGAAATGTACATTAATTGGAAGAAAATTGTAAAATAAATTATAAATTATAAGTAATCTTGTATTATAAAATAAAAATCATGCATAACAATTAATGTTTTTTACTAATAAGGTGAAGAATGAAATATTTTAACTTTTAACAGTGTATCAGCTTGCTATACAAGAACACAAATACACTACTACTCCGTACTTACATTACAGTCAATTCTGAACCTCAAAATATTATTTTTGCCAGATTTTTATTTTTTGAGTGGGTCCCACATCCCCTTCTTCAACCCCGCAATCTACTCACAGGCATGGTTTCCCTGATTTCCAAAGACTGCAACTCCACTTTTAGAGCATCCACGTAGCAATAACCGTTGATCGCAGGCTTGCTGAAATCTCGAGCTCACTTTTTTTTCCTCTCTTTTTTTGGTGAGGCAAATCGTCGAGCACTTAGATGGCGTCAATGGGATCCTTCCCCGCTGTGGCCGACACTTCATTCGGGCCCTTGATTCCTTCGCTCTCATTCGGGCCGAGAAAGCCCCTTGAAAATGGGCTCTTTTTCGCAGATTTTAATTCAGGTGGGGTTTCGAGAAATCGGACTGCAGATCGTGCTACCAGATCATCACGGCGCCAAGGATGCGGCGGCGTGCGGCGGCGGAGGTCATCCCAGTGCGTAAAAGCCACGGCGGAGACTGATGGCGAGTCAAAGGAGGACGCTTTACAAGCCACGATCGAAAAGAGCAAAAGAGTTATCGCAATGCAAAGAGGCCTTTTACAGAAGGTTTTTTCATCTTACCCTTTTCTTTATACTCTCATTTATTTATTTATTTTATTTTATTTTTGCCACAAATTTATTTTTGAGATATATTTTTCAGATTGCTGAAAGAAACAAATTGGAGTCGACAATTAGAAATAGCATCATTGATCTAGAACTAGAAGGCAATAATGGAAATTTATCTTCCAGCATTCAATCTGAGGAATCTATGCCTTCTCCGAAAAATTATCTGCATAAAAACAGTACGGAGGCGGCGAATTTACCTGGTTCAGAGCCTTCTACAGATGAATATTCAGACAAAGAGCTGAAGGATGTTAGAACTAGTCTACCGGATATAATATCGACTAGCGAGAAAGATGAGTGGCACGATGAAGTTAAAGAATCGTATTCAGAGGGTGGAAATGACCAAATTCAAGATCCCATTGATGCAGACGTAAAACCTCCTCCGCTGGCCGGACCCAATGTAATGAACATTATATTGGTTGCTGCAGAGTGTACACCTTGGTCCAAAACAGGTCCTTTTTTTCATAGTGCTCCGATGATACTATATTGTGCTATTTAACTTGTACAAGTAATCAAGTTTGGTGGTAGTTAATTTAGTCTTCGAAAAATGTTGAGAAATGTGAGTCGAACTTGATTATGAATTTGTTCATTAGGGGGACTTGGAGATGTTGCTGGGGCTTTGCCTAAGGCTTTGGCTAGGCGTGGACACAGAGTCATGGTGAACTTCTTGCTGAAGGATTTTGCGTACTAACTTTTTAATCTAATTAAGTTACAAAAAAATTTATACATATGCTCAAACTGAATTATATTTTCTGTTATCTCACATCCGATAGGTGGTTGTACCTCGCTATGGTAATTATGGTGAAGCCCAAGATTCGGGCGTTAGGAGGAGATATAAAGTAGATGGTCAGGTAAGCAGTGATTGAATAAATTATTAAAAAACGTCGTGTAACGAATAATGCGATCTTTGGCAGGATATGGAGGTAAATTACTTCCAGGCGTACATTGATGGCGTGGACTTTGTTTTCATCGATAGCCCTATTTTCAGGCACATAGAGAATAATATATACGGAGGGAATCGTGTGGTGAGCTTGTCTATGGTGTCCACTTCAATTTGTTTTACTCTAAATTAATAAATTCTTTACAACTAGTAGTATGCTTTTGTTTCTGCAGGACATACTGAAGCGCATGATCTTGTTTTGTAAAGCTGCTGTAGAGGTGATGATCAAATTTCAGTTACTATATAATTATCATGCAGTAGGAAAAAAAAATGTTTGACTAAATTTTGTATTATTGCGATACAGGTTCCTTGGTACGTGCCATGTGGTGGGGTCTGCTACGGAGATGGTAATTTAGTTTTCATAGCAAACGATTGGCACACAGCCTTATTGCCAGTCTACCTTAAGGCATATTATCGAGACCATGGGTTGATGAAATACACGAGATCAGTTCTCGTAATCCATAACATGGCTCATCAGGTTTGTTCCTACTTATTTATACGGCTTTTTGATAAATCTTTCGCTTCTATGTAAATATGAAATGGAAATGTCTGTTGGTAATCTTGCACTAATAAGCTAGCAAGCATCTTAAAGATGTATGGACTTTATTGTTCTAGAAAGTTCTTATCTAACCTCCACAATCGCTTCATCTCTCGACCAACCAGGGCCGTGGTCCCGTGAACGACTTCTCGTACGTGGATCTCCCACCGCACTACTTGGGCCTCTTCAAGATGTACGATCCAGTCGGAGGCGAGCACTTCAACATCTTCGCGGCCGGCCTAAAGGCCGCCGATCGTGTGGTCACCGTCAGCCACGGTTATTCCTGGGAGCTGAAAACCCCCGAGGGCGGGTGGGGCCTACAAGGCATCATAAACGAGAACGATTGGAAGTTAAGTGGGATCGTGAACGGGATCGACACAGAAGAGTGGAGTCCAGAATCCGACACTCACCTCCGATCTGACGGGTACGTTAATTACTCCCTCGACACCCTTCAGCCTGGAAAAGCCCAAAATAAGTCGGCCCTGCAAAACGAGCTTGGCCTTCCCGTGCGAGAGGAAGTGCCCTTGATCGGCTTCATCGGGAGGCTCGACCACCAGAAAGGGGTCGACCTAATAGCAGAGGCCGTCCCATGGATGGTGGACCAGGATGTGCAGCTGGTCATGCTGGGAACGGGCCGGGCCGATCTGGAAAATATGCTCAGGGAATTCGAGGGAAGGTATAAAGAAAGGGTGAGAGGGTGGGTGGGCTTTTCGGTTAGAACTGCCCACCGGATAACTGCAGGTGCAGATGTGCTTCTGATGCCTTCGAGATTCGAGCCGTGCGGGCTTAATCAGCTCTACGCGATGCGTTACGGGACTATCCCTGTGGTTCATGCAGTAGGGGGTCTGAGAGATACTGTCGAGCCATTCAACCCGTTTGAGGAAACTGGGCTCGGGTGGACTTTTCCCAAAGCATCGACTAATGATCTGATAAGCGCGTTGGGTAACTGCTTGCTGACTTATCGGCAGTATAAGACGAGTTGGGAGGGGCTTCAGAGACGGGGGATGATGCGGGATCTGAGTTGGGATAATGCAGCCCAGAATTATGAGGAGGTTCTTGTTGCTGCTAAGTATCAGTGGTGAAATTAGAAATGGCTTCAGTTGCTCTTAATTGATAACTGCATTAGTTCTGTTAGTCTAGACCAATTTTTTTGAAGATTATGTAGAGGTTTATTTTTTTACTGACTGTTGGAATGAATATAAAGAATATACATTTGCTTTTAGACATTTAAAATGTAAAACAAGATGAAAGGGTTCCCAGATGAAAGGAAGAAATTTCCATGACAGAATTCCAACTCAATTGAAAGAAAGGTTTCCAGAATTAAAAAAAAAAAAAAAAAGAAGTTTTATTGTTGTATCGAAATCTCAATCCAACGGCGTCACGTTTAGACATACTGTATATGTGGGCAAATATAAGAAACAAAAAACATACAACACGGGCCGTTTTATGTACGTTACACCTCTATGTATACGGAACTCTTGTGTCCCTGTCAATCTGCAAGCACGAATGGCCGGACAGAAGTTCCGCAAAGCCCCTGGACAGACAACCCTCAACTGCACAATGGGATTTGGTGTTGCTACCCAATGGGCTATTGCCAACGGGCCACATGATGGAATTAATGTATCTTCTTCTCTTATGATGAGTTGTAACTATACTACTCGAGCCGTCCGTCAACACATCTGAAGGTTCCTCGTCTATCTGCATATCGTCATCTTGCTTCCTCTTTGAACCGGGGAAACTTTTCAAACCTGCAGTTGCCCAAATTCACATGAGAATATAGGATAATTAGAGAAACTACCCTGAAAGTTTAGTTATTTTAACATTAGAAATACCCCCTTGAAATTTGCATTGGTTGTATAAAACAGTTTCATTGTCTCAAGAGGGTACTTGTATTTTTTATAGAAAAAAGATAATATGTGCTACAGGTGTAAACCAGGCAGAGTGTCTTCGCGTTTATGGGGTTCTGAGTCACCACAATTACAGAACATATTAGGGGTACCGGAAGATCCCCTGATCCTGAGACACAGGAGAAAATTGTATGAAATGGACAGAGATTATATTCTTCAAAAAGTGTGAAACGGTACAATGTTTATGGGTGTACAAGTGCACACAGATGTTAAAGTTAAGATATTGTTACCTGTACATGTGCTCAACAAAGTCATCAATTAAGACGGGCCATGCTCCTGGTTATGATAATTAGAAAACAAAAAACAAAAGGTCATTAAATGGATAAACAGAGAGGGAAGTAACATTTTATAAAATAAAGATTTTGTTTAAATGGATGTGAAAGATATATCAGGAGACAGTAATACCTTCGGGATCATAACCTTCAAGATTTTCATGTACACAACGACTAAAGGCTAAAACTTGTCGCCATGTATCCTCAGATATGTTGTGCCGTTGATTTTTCTGGAGAATAAAAGAGAAAAGTCTGACGTTCCATATAGCAATATGACGAATCATTATGAATTTATGAATGACATAAATGTTTATTGAACTATTTTTAAAGAAAATATTTGAAAACTTGAATTAGAAATATTTAAAATAGCACATGTATAAGAGTTGCAACAGTTGAAAAAGTTCAACATTTTGATAAAACTTAATCCATAGTAATTTAGCCAAAATACTTTTTTTTTTTTTTACTTCGGAGTTGGAAACTATGCAAGCTGATGAAGAATACGACTATGATACACGATTGCTTTACAAGAATCCAAGGTGAAGTTGTAAATTGTAATGTAAGATATTTACCTCAATGAAGTTACACCATTGATTAAGCAGTCGAAACCTTCCAGACAAAACTAATCTCCATGCCATAACAGCCTTGCTTACAGCTGAAACATTTATTGTTTAATAGAATTTATGTCCAACAAATTTCAACAAGAATACAGAAATGTCAATAAAATGGAAAACCAAAAAGTTTAATCAACTTACTGATGCTCCTTTGGCCATTTTCGCGGCAAATGAAGAACACAAAATCGTAGAAACACGAGAAATCTACCTATATGACGTACCAGATTGAACATATCAAGAAAAATTATAATCCAAATGCACAAGTAACCAATCATACCATCGAGTCTTGTCTTGACATCAGCTTGTAAAGTTCTTCAAGGATTGAAACCCTGATGATGCACAGTAAGGACAATCGAAATGAAAAAAAGATTCATCAACAAAAAAAAAAAGGCGACAGATTTAAAACACTAAGCTTCTCTAATAAGAATTCAAATTTTTGCAACCGTCAGTACCTAGTACTGAGCCTTGTTTCCACCACTTTCAATAACTCTGCTAATGCCTCTCTTGATATTCTGGCCTTGTGTGATTCCTCGTCTGGGCCATATGTCTCCCCCGCATTAGTAATCGCCCTTGACGTCATATCTGAAAGTGACGATTTCTCGAGATTTATTTTTTTACAAAAAGAAAAGTAATTGAAGTTTGAAATCACTCCAAATTACTATAAAAGGCAAATCACATCTAAGACAATCGTGTTCTTCTAGTAGGGTAATTAGCATGTGGAAGTGTTGGGGTTATGTATAATCAATCCGATTCGAAATCAATAAGCGTGTAGGTTTTCGACTAAATACTTCCAATACTTGAAATTCCCAACACGCAATTGCAAAGTATCAAGCACACGAAGCTCAAATTTTGGCCTCAAAACGGAAACTTGAGTTCATACTGACACATTTGCAAAATCAATAGTTAGAATACAACTTCAACACTCACTAAACATATCTTATGGATTCAACTGAACCCACTAAAAGTTTTCCTGCACAAGTACACTCAAATTGAATCCAGCAACCTAAACCACTCAATCACAAAATCTTTGAACAATTTTCAGGAAATTCCAGCGCATATTAACTCCAATTAGAATCAAGAATTCAAACACACAGAAAAAACAGAACCTAGATCAAATAAATATTGGAAAGGAGAAAACGGGGGAGGGGCAGTTTGGTAATCGTACCACAGTACTTGCGATAGATTTGAAAGATATCGAAAGAGGAATCCATGGGCGATTAGGGTTTTCGCGGAAAATCGAAAACCCGGAGAGGATTCACGGAGCGTCGAGAGATGGCCGCCGTCGATGTAGCAGCATGCCTTTGCTGAAGAGAAGGTGTTCGTTCAAGTGCGTGTGGGTACGCAATCAAACGCAGAAGTATAAATCTTGGAATCCTTTCTTTTTATATATATATATGAGGTTTATAATAATATAAATTTACTTAGATTTTAATGAATCTGAATATATAATTATTGTGATAATTATTGTTTTCGGTGCTGTTATATTTAGAAAATTTGTTGTATAAGTATTAAAATTTGAATAAAATATCTAATTGTATTTTTTTTAATCTCACAATGCTTGAAAAATGTAATTGTGATTAATATTTTGGTTGTGACTATAAAAAAATTATAAATATTTTTTATTATATGTATTTGAGTTTAAATTATTTTTACATATGAAATGATTTATATATAAAAAAAATGGTGGTCGAAAAGTTTAATATATCAAAATAATCAATGTAATTTGTAGTAGTAAATAAAATCTGATTAGCTACATTCAAAAGATATACTATTCGTCATAAAAACAACTTTTTCAAAGTGAAACTAATTTAAAGAGCATTTCTGCTCAAATCGTTCCTATACTGCTAGCCCAATAGTTACTTAAAATTGGGCCCAACTACAACACAAGCCTGGTAACTGTTAAGCCCAAAACATAAATCGCCCCCACCACAAGTCCACAACCACATAAACCAATGTTACGTATAAATAGTACGGAGTACTACTTTTGTCCCGTATAAATAGTTACATTTTTTTTTTACACGGAACATTTATAATTTCATAAATTTTTTTTACACGGAACATTTATAATTTCATATTAAGAAAAGTGTTTAACTTTTTGATTAAAAAGTAAAAAGAAAAAAATATTTTATTAATTTATAAAATAAAATATTTGTGAGTTTCGTTGAAAACATAGTAAAAAAAATTATATTTTAAAATGAAAAAAAAAATCTCTAAACATATAAAAATAAAGTGTGAATAATTCGTTAAGACATCAAAAAAAATTGCATAATTGGTTGAGAAATAAAAAAATATGCATAATTCTACGGGACATGAAGAATAAATTACATTATATAAAAAATGTGAATAATTCTACCAGATATGAAGAATAAATTACATTATTAATTCCACTGTAGATCAAAAAAGATCGGATAAAAAATTACATGTTAAAGTTGAGTTTGGAAAAGTCCCTTTGGAAATTATATACCAATTGATTTTAGGGAGATTTTGTTAAAAAGGTAATTTTATAAGTTTGTATATAATTTAAGGTATTAGATTTTCTTAATTATAATTGTAAGTAGTTTACCTAAATTAACCTTGTATTAATAATAAAAATAAATTAAATGTAAAGGTAAAATAGTAATTAACAATTTAATAAAGTACTTTTAATTGTAATAACATAGTAGTTACTACCCTAAAAACTAAATAAAGTAAAATATTTAAAAGCTTAATTAAAAAGTAAAATTTACAATGTAAAAAATCTAAATACATAAATTCAAATTACTTTATTCCAAAATAACTCTTGATTTTAAGATGGAAAACCTGACGTGTGTCTCGGGTCCTTGTTCTGTTTTCGTGCAACGATGGTAAAACAATAATTTTACAAAGAGTAAAATCATAACATCCAAATGAAACATAGTACAGTAGTATAATATAATGATGGTCAGTTGCAATATTCTAACCTTGTAAGTGGACCAGACATAAGAATCAGTCGTAAACGCCCCAGCTCAGCAGATATATAACCCAGTTAGTATTCTTTTAATTAAATTTTATTATCTACGGAGTATTTATTTATTTTAATTAAAGAGCACATAGCATGTGGGTCAAGACTCAAGTGGGAGTAATTTAGAGTAATTTTAAATCTTAAATAGCCATAATCTACAATTATCAAGAAAGATCAGTGATTCTGTGGATAGTGGCTTTAAACACTTAAAAAAAATGTCACTTTTCATCACTTTAAACCAAGTTGTGTTGGTATCCACAATTAAAGGAAAACAAAGTAGATAGGCTTTTTAGAAAGTGCACTAAATTTGCCATTGGATTTCATAAAGTTTTTCTTTTCCTTTCTTTCTTTTATCAAAATATGTGGCTCATATAATTCCCCACACGTTTTTTTATACCCACTTTTTCTCTAACAAACTATTTTTCATTTTCTTGGTAACTTACTTTTTTTATTGTTTGCTTCTTAGTAACAATGTGATTCTTTTCTTAAAGAACAAAACTTCATTGTTATAAAACAAAAAGTGTAGTATATTTAATTAATTCAAATAATTTTAACTATAAAAATATATACGTTACAATTTTTTTTTATTTCAGCATGAATATTTAAAATTATTTTATTTTATTAATTAATTATATTGATACAACGAGTTTGACTATGTTCTATATTATGTTATACTTAATGTTGATTTTCAATTCAATTCGTTTGAATTTATTTAAAATAAAATAAAAATAATTGAAACATATAATTTTAAGGTTCATGTTAAAATATTATTTATAATTTTTTAAAAACATTTAATATTATTTATTTAAAAAAATATAAAATTTTCAATTCAGTTTAATTAATTTTGATAGTTATAGTTCATCAATCAAATTCAGTTCAAAATATTATATTTTAAGTGAAACGTGTTGAAGGCCACTTGAAAGTTGTCCCACATCGAATAATTGTGAGAGGGGAGTCTATGATATAAGCCTAGGGAGTTCTCCTACTTAGTACCATATGGTTTTGAGTTAGATTGAGGCTCCCTAGTGCATATTCAAGCTCCCGCTCTCGTGTGTGCGCTAGGCGTGGGACCGCACTTGAACACCCCCATTTGAATTTGACATGGTATCAGAGCAGGTTTCGATCCTGATTTGACATGGTATCAGAGCAGGTTTCGATCCTGTTTGTGAGTGGTTATAACCACCCTTTGACTAGGACTCACAAGTGGAGGGGGTGTGTTGAAGGCCACTTGTGAGTTGTCCCACATAGAGTCTATGATATAAGCCTATTGACTAGGACTCACAAGTGGAGGGGTTGAACAGACATGGTATCAGAGCAGGTTTCGATCCTGTTTGTGAGTGATTATAACCACCCTTTGACTAGGACTCACAAGTGGAGGGGCATGGTATCAGAGCAGGTTTCGATCCTGTTTGTGAGTGATTATAACCACCCTTTGACTAGGACTCACAAGTGGAGGGGGTGTGTTGAAGGCCACTTGTGAGTTGTCCCACATAGAGTCTATGATATAAGCCTATTAACTAGGACTCACAAGTGGAGGGGTTGAACACCTGTTTGTGAGTGGTTATAACCACCCTTTGACTAGGACTCACAAGTGGAGGGGGTGTGTTGAAGGCCACTTGTGAGGTGAGTGGTTATAACCACCCTTTGACTAGGACTCACAAGTGGAGGGGGTGTGTTGAAGGCCACTTGTGAGTTGTCCCACATAGAGTCTATGATATAGTCCTATTGACTAGGACTCACAAGTGGAGGGGTTGAACACCCCCATTTGAATTTCACAAGTGGAGGGGGTGTGTTGAAGGCCACTTGTGAGTTGTCCCACATAGAGTCTATGATATAAGCCTATTGACTATGACTCACAAGTGGAGGGGTTGAACAGACATGGTATCAGAGCAGGTTTCGATTCTGTTTGTGAGTGGTTATAACCACCCTTTGACTAGGACTCACAAGTGGAGGGGGTGTGTTGAAGGCCACTTGTGAGTTGTCCCACATAGAGTCTATGATATAAGCCTATTGACTAGGACTCACAAGTGGAGGGGTTGAACACCCCCATTTGAATTTCACAAGTGGAGGGGGTGTGTTGAAGGCCACTTGTGAGTTGTCCCACATAGAGTCTATGATATAAGCCTATTGACTAGGACTCACAAGTGGAGGGGTTGAACAGACATGGTATCAGAGCAGGTTTCGATCCTGTTTGTGAGTGGTTATAACCACCCTTTGACTAGGACTCACAAGTGGAGGGGGTGTGTTGAAGGCCACTTGTGAGTTGTCCCACATAGAGTCTATGATATAAGCCTATTGACTAGGACTCACAAGTGGAGGGGTTGAACACCCCCATTTGAATTTGACATGGTATCAGAGCAAGTTTCGATCCTGTTTGTGAGTGGTTATAACCACCCTTTGACTAGGACTCACAAGTGGAGGGGGTGTGTTGAAGGCCACTTGTGAGTTGTCCGACATCGAATAATTGTGAGAGGGGAGTCTATGATATAAGCTTAGGGAGTTCTCCTACTTAGTACCATAGAGTTTTGAGATAGATTGAGGCTCTCTAGTGCATATTCAAGCTCCCGCTCTCGTTTGTGCGCTAGGCGTGGGACCGCACTTGAACACCCCCATTTGAAATTTGACAAAACGAACTAATGAACTGTCATGTTAAATTGAATTCGACTGACCTAAACTGATCTAGTCATACTAAATGAACTAAATGAATATGAAATAAATCGAATTGTATTAGGTTAAACCGAAAAAAACAAATGAAACGAAAATAACTTTAAAAAAATGGCTTAATACAAGTAATAAATAGTGATATTTATCTTTTCAGTTTTCACAGCGATTATAGTGTAGCTGTCCCCCAAAGCAAATTACTATATACTTTAATGAATAGAAAATACAAGTATTTTGTGCACTAGAAAGATAAAAGAGAATAAAAAGAAAGAAAAAAGAAAGAGAGAGACAAGATCTGAAGGCCACAAACAGCTTGTGGCTGAGAATTCACTCCCTTTATCCGACGTGGCACTTAAAACTTAACACCTCCTCAGCAGACAACGCATAACGAAAACCCAAAAGCCCAAAAAGAAAAGAAAAATAAACACGCACTCACACCCCTCACTGCGTGTCAAAATATTTTGTCAGATCTCCAAATCCAAATCCCAACACGCACACACACACACCGTCTTCTCTGTGATTTTCTTTTTCATTCATTTGATTGTTGTTAGTAATAATTAATTATTGTTATTTCTAGTGTCGATAGATAAAGAAAAACAGACGGGCATATGTCGTCTGAAGCAAAAGACCCAAAGATAAAGCTCTTTGGTAAGACCATTGAGCTGCCGGAAAATTCGGCGGCGGATGAAGGCGGCGGCGATCCGGATAACACCTCTAACCAAGATCCGCCCTCCTCATCCGATTCTATGCTCGAAGATAGCAATTTATTGAGTGGAGATGCAGGGGAGCATCAATCACTCAAGGTACGCACCGATATGAATATCAATCAATCTCTCTTTTTCTTTTCTTTTTTTGAAGTTGTAAAGACAACCCTTTTATTGACATGTTGTAAATTTTAATGGGTCGATCTTGGTTTTGTGATTGCGATTATGTTCTGTCTTAATTATCTGATTTAGGGTTCTTTAAAGATGTGATCTTGATTTATGTTGTTTTATTTTTATTTGTTATATGTGTGAGTTTTGCTGTTTTGGGCTTCATGAATTGTGTTGGTTGTGCAGTTAATAAAAATACCTTTGTAATCATCAAGCTTCTGTGTTGTGTGTAGTGTACAATTTCTTGGACCTCATTAAAGACTTTTAAAAGTTTCAACTTTCTTAATAAAGTTTTATGCATTTATCTTCAGAGAGCTTTTGCTTCTGTGTTTTTGGACCATATATGGTACTTGTACTATCTAACAAAGAACTTGTGTTTGGCTTAAGAAATTTGTTTCGATTGGCAGAATTGGTTTATGAACAAGAGTGTTCTAATTGTGCTTACTTTGATCTGAATTTTCACTTTTACTTTACGACCTCTTTCGAAATTTCTTAAATACAGTCTCCTTCACTACCCGAGCAAGCCCAATCGAAAGATGAAGATAAACCCGGGCCCACCACACTGGCCGACGAACCGAAAGACAGCGACCCCTCGGCGAAGCATTCGAAAACCGAACAAGACCAAACGGACCATAACGGGAAAACCCTGAAGAAGCCCGACAAGATTCTCCCTTGCCCCCGCTGCAACAGCATGGACACAAAATTCTGCTACTTCAACAACTACAACGTGAACCAGCCTCGACACTTCTGCAAGAACTGCCAGCGCTACTGGACAGCTGGCGGCACCATGAGGAACGTCCCCGTGGGGGCCGGCCGCCGCAAGAACAAAAACGCCTCCGCCTCCCACTTCCGCCACCTGGCGCTCCCGCCCGACCCCCACCCCCCCGCCCTCGCCCCCAACGGCACCGTCCTCACCTTCGGCTCTGACTCGCCCCTCTGCGAGTCCATCACCTCTGTTCTCAACATCGTCGACCGGACCGCCAGGAACGGGCTTCACAGGCCCGAAGAATTGGACAACGGCCCGAGCAAATCTTCGATCACCTCGACCGACGAATCGCCGGTGCGGAACTGCAATCCGGTTCCTCCTTGCTACCCGGGCCCACACTGGGCCTATCCGGTCCAGTGGGCCCCTGGGAGCTTCCCATTGCCGTTTTACTCGGGCCCACCGCCGCCGCCTTACTGGGGCTGGAATGTTCCGTGGGTTATTCCTCCGGCGGCTTTTGGCCCTAATTCGCCGACCCTCGGGAAGCACTCTAGGGAGGACAGTTTGAAGGAGGAAGAAACTGATCATCAGTCAGGGAAAGTGAGTAATCCAGAGAAGTGCTTGTGGGTCCCAAAGACGTTGAGAATCGATGATCCGGGCGAAGCGGCAAAGAGTTCGATTTGGGCGACGTTGGGGATAAAGAAAGACGGGAATGAGTCGGATGGGATGTTCAAGGCCTTTCGGAGCGAAGGGAAAGTGGATGCCAAGAGTAGTAGTCATGTCACGGAAACTTCTACGGTTTTACAAGCCAATCCGGCTGCAATGTCGAGGTCGTTAAGCTTCCATGAGAGCTCCTAATAAGAGGAGGTTATTCAGTTGAGAGAGTATAATGTTTTTTTTTTTTTATTTCTCATGCAAAAATTAGTAGGTGCTGTGGGAGGGGATAGAGGAGGTATCTGTGTTAGTGAATTTTTTTTCCTTTCTCTTTTTTGGACGTTTTTGGGAATTTTGTAAATAGCTATATGATGAAATACTGAGAGTTACAAGATAGAGATTGTAACAAATAGTCCACACACTGTAAAATAAGTGGGGAATGTTTATGAATATTTTTCTTGGTATTACTTGTGTTTTTGTTTTCTTTTATACTACTATTCTGACCAGAAACATATACACTCTCCATCCTGAAAGACTCACTTTTCCTTTATTTGTTTTTCTTTTACTTGGTCATGTTTTTGGTCATCTTTATCCTAATTATTTTCGGGTAATGAAAAGAGACAGTAGCTAAAACCAAACAAACAGTACTAATCTTAATTCCGAATGTGGGTCACTTTGGAGCTAGGAGTTTGTGGCACAAGTTGAAAAGAGTGTGGACCTTTTTGTTTGTTAATCCGATCGACTTCTTTTCTTTTCAGATTAGCTGTTTTTAGGGCCCTCCGCAACACGTGATGATCGATGATGATGATGATGTCAACCTCAATTATATCCGTTGTAAACAAGTATAGAGAGGCTTAAATTGAAATATATCTCAGTATGATACATCAAACGTAGACCATAGATGCGATAAATGCTAAAATTAGCTCGATTATTTATTGCTTAGTACTCATATGTGTTTAGAAGTGTAATATCTCATATATAATTCATGATCCCATATTCATGGAAGCCCCCTTTTTCAAGAATTTTTTTAGATTCTTAGAGCGGCTAAGACATGTGTAAAATTTGTCTCTCTTCCATATATACAATACAAATTGTAGGTCCGGTCGTTCATAGTAAACTCAAGTTCTCGATAAATTATGTACTCCTCATTTTTGTATGGATATATGTATATCGAATCATTGTGTTTCATGTTTGTGTTGTCAATTGACATACCTTGATACTTATGTCACACTGCACCTTTTTTTTTTCACCTTCAATCTATTTTCTCCTTAAGAAGAAGTCAATCAAAATAAAGTTGCATGGCGGTGTTCTTTTGTTTATTTTAGGGAAAAATGGCAATAAGGCCATTTTTCAGCATTTTTTCGGCAATAAGGCTTTCGAGAAATTACGCGTGCCAATTAGGCCGCCTAAAATGTGCAAAGACATCGTTGCCCTCGCATATATACACATTTGAACAAACGGTTTCAGCAATTAATTTCATTATTTCCCGCACAACACACGAACTCCCACACACGAAACCCACACCTCTCCAATTACTCTCTCTCTTTTCTCTCTCGGCTCCCGCTCGAAAACTCACAGAAAACCGAAACCAAGGTCGTAACCACCACCACAGTAACACACACACACGAAATCCTCTCATCTCTCTGCTCAGTTCGATTATCAGATGGCTCCGTCGAAGAAAACCGCCGCCGCGAAGAGAACCGCCGGGAAGAAATCGACTCCAACCGCCGCTGCTGCTTCAGAAAACACGGAACGGAGGCTTATTCAGTACACTCCGTCGAGTGAAGATCAGGCGAGCCCTATCCCTCAGCCTGCCGCCGGCGAGAAGAAGGAGAGGAAGTAAGTATTTCGAACCCTAATTCAACCGATTTTCAATTTCAATCTGTTAATTTCCATTGCATGAATGAATTTTGTGTGTTTTGATGGAGGTTCGGTGTGATTATGTGTTCATCAGTGTTGATTGTGTGCGTTGGCGGCCGTTCAGTGTTAATATGTTCTGTTCAGTGTAAAATTTTCCTGCTCAGTGTTTGTTTATGCCTGCTCAGTGTCTCTTTATGCTGTTCAGTGCAATTGCATGGCCACTCAGTGTTGATTGTGTGTGTTGGTGGCCGTTCAGTGTTAAAATGTTATGTTCAGTGTTAAATTGTCCTGCTCAGTGTTAAATTATGCCTGCTCAGTGTCTCTGCATGCCACCCAGTTGCCTTGTGTGTGCCACTCAGTGTTGATTGTGTGTGTTGGGTGTATGTTCAGTGTTAAAATGTTCTGTTCAGTGCCTCATCATGCCTGTTCAGTGCCACTGAGTGCAACTACATGGCCACTTAGTGTTTGTATATGCCTGTTCAGTGTTGTATATGCCTGTTCATTGCTTTGTACTCACATCGGTGTGTGTTTTTTTGGTGTTCCAGGTCCTATAAACAGATGAGGTCCAACTTGCTGACCATCATCCGGACTATTGATGAGATCAAGGACAAGCTGAAACCGGGGCACGACGAGTATTTGAAGATGACCCCCTTCTACCATCTCTTCAAGAGCATAAAGGATCAGAGGCTGACCATCCTCCACACCCGAAAGAGCGACGCTGCGATAGCTGCCGTGCTGGAGCAGATGGATGCCGGCGATCGTACTATTAAGCTCGGCAGCAAAGATGTCCGGATCACTCCCGAGGATGTCGATCTTATTTTTGGAATCGTAGGCGGCAGTAGGAAGCTCGATATCAGCTCGAGGTCCAAGTGTGATAACAAAAGATTCAGGGAGAGGCTGTTCCCGGGGGAGAAGACGCTGAACCCGAAGCTGCTGAAGTCAAAGCTTGATATGTTGGTGAAGCGTCGGAGTCGCAAGCCTCAGGCTCTTGCTGATGTAGCTCGGCTCCTCTCGTTGATAGTGATCGGCACTGTCTTCTTCTCCACTTCCTCCGTCACGATCCAATGGAAGTGGTTGGATTATGTGGTGGATCTGGAGTCGATGCAGAGCTACAACTGGGGCGAGGCGATTCTCAAGGCCCTTTGCGACTCGGCAGCTGCGAACAGGGGCAACCCGCAGAATACACAAGGATGCACGATACTGCTTCTGGTATGTGCTTCTACTTGCTGTTCTTCACATTCGTCTTGCCGTCTTTTTTATTTTTCATTCCTTGATATTTACCTTGGGTTTTTTTTTTTTTTTTTTGGTTTTTGTGCAGTTCTGGCTTTGTGAGCACACAAAGCTGGCAAAAAGGCTGGAGAACGAGCACCTCCCCCGGGTCCTGAACTGGCATCTCAATGATCTTTCGAATGTGACCAAGGAGACCCTAGCGGGTCTCGCGGACGAGGCGGTAAATATCTTCTCTCTTTCTTCTGCTTCTTTTAATTCTGTTTTGTTTTATGATTCAGTGTCCGTCGACTGATTCTGAGTGAACAGTGTGTGAAATATTGAGGTTCAGTGTTTATTGCTTGCTGTTCAGTGTGGTATTCATGCACACAGTGCTTGTGGATGGACAGTGTGAATGATGTTCTGTTCAGTGCTTATTTATGCTGTTCAGTGTCAAAGTAGGATAACTGTGATGTTCAGTGCTTATTAATGCTGTTCAGTGTCACTCACTTGAGGAGGATGATGTTTTTTTGAGTTCTAACGCGTGTTGTCCGTGTCCGACAGGTGGATGCTCGTCTACTGAAACACGGCAAGACGGTGGCGGAGACCCAGGCGTACAGGGGCCACCTTTCTTATAAAGGAATCGTGAACACTCCGCGTGCGGCGGAGATCGAGGACGAAGAGCAGTCTGAGGAGCTGCCTTCTGGAGAGGACAGCAGTGACGATGACGAGCATCCGGGCTCTGATTCGTCGAGCGAGGAAGAGGAACAAAAAGGAAAAGGCCCCGAGGGCGGGCCTTCTGGAGACGAGCAGTCGTCAGGTGGGGAAGACGACGACGACGACGACGACAGTTCTTCCGGGCGGCATCCGATGGAGATGGCCTGCATAGTCCCGGAGCCGGAGGAGGAGGCTGGGCCTTCCGAACAGCAGCCCGATGATGAAAGCCCTGCTGTTTCTTCTGCTGAATCCGAGAAGTTGCTCAACAACCTCCTGTCGGAGAATCAAGATCTCTCCGACACTGTGAGGGATCTCCAAGCCAAGCTCGAGAGCACGACTTCTCAGCTGAACAAACTGACAAGTGCTAACGCCGAGCTGGAAGGTGATAACCAGCGTCTGAAGAGCGAGCTTTCGGAGCAGCTTGCAAAGATAGACGCGGAGACGGAGAAGGTCCCCGGGGCAGCAGCAGGCGAGGCAGGTGGAAGCTCCGGGGAGGAGGAGGAGGAGCTGAAAATTCTGAGGGCTCGAGTGAAAGAGCTTGAGGAAGAATTGATCAAGGCGAGTGATCAGAGTCGTCCGGTGACCGAGGCGGGCGAGGATCGAAGCTCTGGTGAGGAGGAGGAAGTGCGACTTCTGAGGGCTAGAGTCAAAGAGCTCGAGGGTGAAGTGACAAATTTGAAGGATGAGTTGGCTGACTTTCAGTTGTCTTCGTACATGAACGACTACGACAAAGTCCGGCTCGAGAATCTGGAGGGGGACATGAAAGCGCAAGAAACCGTCCACAGAGTCCAGATCGAGGCTCTGCAGAAAATCATCAAGGAACGGGAAGAGGAAATCTCGAGTCTCCAGGCAGAGTTGTGCGTCTACGAGATTGAAGGCGAAAAGGACGATGAAGAAGAAGGGAGCCCGTTGAGACAGGAAGCCGAAAAAATAGAGCCTTCGAGCAAGGCGAAGACCAGGTCGATGGTACGACTGGTCAAGGGCAGGAAAAGGAAGCCAGCCAACGGCGATGACGACGATTTTCAGTACGATCCCCCTGCCCCTGCCGCAAAGAAGAAGGCGATCAAGAAGGGTAAAAAGTTGGAAGCAAGCCAGAAACCGGTACGGGCTGATTTCAACGACGCACATGTCAAGTTCTTGGTCGACGTGAACAAGGATTTTCACATGAACTGCGGATTCGAATTGGAGCCGGAAGTCCTCGACAAAATCATCCTGCACAACAGCGACGAAAAAACGTGAGTGAAGTTTCTTTTATTTCTTTCCTTCACATTCTGTCTTTCTTTCTTTCTTTCTTTCTTTCGTTTTTTTGTGCTAAGAATGTGTTTTTTTCTTTTTCCCTTTTTGTCAATCAGGTTGACAATGAAGTACTTTCCCCGCATAAACACAGTTGTGACGGTGTCTGACATGACCGACATGATGAAGTGCACCTTCATCAGCAATCATGTGGTCGACGCCTTTGCTGAGTCGCTCCATCGAGAACACAACAAGAAGCTGGAGGCTCTGATACTCCCCGCTCACTGTTGGGTGAGTCTTTCCTGCCTTTGCATTCAGTGTTTTTAATGGTTGTTCAGTGCTGTTGTTGGCCGTTCAGTGTTTTTATGTGCTGTTCAGTGTTATTGCTGTTGATCAGTGCTTATTAATGCTGTTCAGTGTTTCTAATGTGCTGCTCAGTGTTTGTGTTTGCTGTTCAGTGTTATTGATGGGTGATTCAGTGTTTGTGTGTGGTGCTCGGTGTTTCTAATGTGCTACTCAGTGTGTGTGTTTTCTGTTCAGTGCTTTTATGTGCTTTCTGTTCAGTGTGTGTGTGTGTGTTTTCTGTTCAGTGCTCAGTGTTTCTAATGTGCTGTTCAGTGTTATAATGTCCTGTTCAGTGCTCATTGAGTTCATCCTTTGTTTTTTTTTTTTTTGTTTTTTTTCCTTTCTCGCAGACTTCCATCGTCCTGGGACGTCATGACAACCAGAAAATGTACCAAACAATCACAGATATGATCCCGTGCGTGCGAAATGGGATTATACTTTTCCCGATTGTGTCGCCTGGGTTGAGTAAAACTTCAGCACCCAACCATTGGACGCTGCTCGTCTGCGACTTCGTCCAAAAGAAATGGCGATTCTTCAATTCTATTCTTCAATTCTATTACATGGCGAATGCAGCGGAATTGGTACGTCTAGTGTATTTCAGCCGATTTGTTTTTTTTTTTTTTTTCTTTAAATGTTCGCTTTCTAACGGTAACTGATAAACTGTTCGCTTTCAGAAGAAAAATGTAGAAATCAACGTGGGCCAAATGCTGGAGAAAGCGGGGAAGGATGGTTTCCCGATATATGAAATCGAGGCTGTGAAGCCTCTCCCACAGCAAGCCCCAACTCTGTATGTATCTATCTATCAGTGCTTATTAATTAACCCATTCAGTGTTTATGTGTTTCTGTGTTTCATTTTATGCACTCAGTGTTATATTTATGCATTCAGTGTCAGTGTTTCTCTTTAACTTTAACTCCTTTTGCGTCTGTGTGTGTGTTCAGGAATGAATGTGCCTTGTACGTATGCTACTACATGGAGAAGATTCTGAAGAAAGAGGCCATTCCGGACAAGGTCAGGACGGAAGAGTTCCAAGTATTCAAGGCTCACGTGATACGAAACATCCTGACCATGAAGGAAAAGTAGCGATCGTGGGGCTGTGCGCGTTTTTTGTTTAGTTTTGGTTGGAGAAAAACAAGAAGTATTTTTCTGTTATTCTATGAACATGAATCATGTGATTGTGTTTGGATTTAGTTTCTGTAAAGAAATTGTGTTTTTTGTTCATATTTCTGGGCAGTTTTAGTTGAACTCGGTGCTTATAATATCTATTCAGTGTTAATTCTGTCTGTTCAGTGTTAATTCTGTCTGTTCAGTGTTGGCAGTGTTTATTCTTCCAATTCAGTGTTATCAGTGTTAATCTTGTCCACTCAGTGTCACCAATTAAGACTTATTGAATTGAAACATTCTAAAAAAAAAAACAAGCATATGCAAATATTACAAATACAAGAACAATTAAAAACACCCCAAGAGCATAACTGAACAAGAAACAAATCACATAATGTTAAAATCCCGTGTTTTTTTTAGATGACAGGCAGTCAGTGTGTTTATGAGCCAAACAGTGCCTGTCACTGACAGTCAGTGTTTTTTCAAGCCATTCAGTGTCACTGATTACAGAAATCATGTCGAAAAAACACAACAAAAATCCAAATAAGAAAAAGCCTACTAACTAGGGTACAGGCTCCGTGCACGTTTTCTTGTTATGATTGCCGACACGTCCGCACCTCCCACACTTCATGGCTCTCGGGATGTGCTCACCCCTGGACGGAATCCTCTTCTTCTTAGGTCTTCCAGGAGGCCTCTTCGTTGTCGGCGGCTCGATCAGGACGTTCTCTGGTACGTTCGAAGGTTGATCAAACATGGAAACCGGCTGAAGGGGATCGGCATAAGACCTGACGTAGCTCTCTGCACGGTAAAACTTGTCCACGAACGAGGCCATCGGCTTCCCGGACCGCAGAATGCATGCAGCTGCGTGGGAGCAAGGAACCCCCGTAATCTGCCACTGACAGCAGGTGCACGTCTGATCGGCAATGTTGACCACGACGGACGGAACGCACTGCACTTCGAAAACAGTTTCGGACGACCCCACAACCACCCATTTCCTGCCTTCGTTGACGGCTTCACTCAGCTTCTTCTCAACGGACGGGCAGAATTCCTTAGTCCATCCCCTGCTCCTGGCCCCCCTGTCTGATTCAGTGTTAAACAAGGCCAGTCAGTGTTTGAGAAAGGGCCGACAGTGTTAAAAAAGGGCCAACAGTGTTAAACAAGGCCAGTCAGTGTTTGAACAAGGGCCAACAGTGTTAAAAAAGAGCCATCAGTGTTTGAGATGTGTATTTATTTATTTATTTTTCATACCGTGGAAAAATGTCATCATCTTCAGCCTGATGTTGTTGACCAACGCCGTGATCGGAAGATGCCGGGCTTCCAAGATCCATTTATTGAACGACTCCGCGGCGTTGGACGACATCTCCCCGTATCTCTTCCCCGAGAAGTACACGTTGGCCCAATGCTTTGGATCCATGTTCTCGAAAAACACTTTCGCTGTCTGGCCTCCCTCTTCCAACAGCTTGTCCATGCTCAGTTGGTAGGCTTCGACGGTGGTTGCGTAGGCACATTTCAGGAAATTCCACACCAAGCTGTCTCGTAAAACCTTGGTCGCCCATCTGCCTCTGAATTTGTCTTTCAGGTTCATCTTTAAGTGAAGGATACAGTAGCCGTGCGGGGACCCTGGGAACACCCTGCTCATCGCCTCGAGCAGCCCGAGATTCCTGTCCGACACGAACGTGACAGTGCGAGAAGGAGATAGGATGTGCTTCAGGTTGTCCAAAAACCACTTCCAGTTCGCATAGTTCTCGGAATCGACAACTGCGTAAGCCAGCGGGTACAAACCTGCATTCGCGAGGGACACGAAAAAAAAAAAAAAAAAAAAGAAAAAAAAAAAGGTGAGAAACACTTCAGTCAGTGTGAATATCACTCATTCAGTGTTGAAAATACATATTCAGTGCTGCAAGCAACAAGGGTCAGTTTCAGTGTGCATTTCAGACCAGTCAGTGTTAAAAAGATGGATTCAGTGCGTGCTCAAAACTGTACTGCACAATACCTCCGTCGCCGTCCTTGCCCGTAGCAGCGAGCAAATGGCCCTTGAACCTTCCCTTCAGAAATGTGCCGTCCAGAAACAGCAAAGGGCGACAATGGTTCATCCCGTCGATACAAGCCTTCATCGAGATGAAGACTCTGCGAAACTTCCTGGACGCCTCGTTGAATTCGAGCAGCAGGTGCGACCCAGGGTTGGAATCCGATATTGCCTGCAGGTGCTTAGTCAGCGCGCCGAAGGAATCTTTATCGTCGCCGTGAATCATCTTCCTGGCCTTCTCGAGCGCATCCAGAGCGAGGCCAGACGAGATCTCCAGGCCGTAGTGATGCTGGAAGTTTCTCACGATTTGGATCGGACGAGTCAGTGTGCTTTTCCGTACCTCCTCGACTATCAAACTGGAAACCAAGTCCGAGCAGACGCGCCTGTGCTTCAGGGATCGAAAGCACGCGCCGCAGCTGTGCTCGTTACTCAGCTGCTTGACGTAGAAGAAGCCGTTGCTTCGATCCATCACGGCGCACACAGACCAGCCGCATCCCGTGCTGCTTTTCTTCGAGCACACGGCAGAAACCTTTTCGGGTCTGTTCTTCACGTACTCGAAATCGAATCCCACTCCGACTGCCATCTTACAGAGTGCGTTTCGAAAGTCCGGGGCACCTCCTCTGAACATCTGACCGACACCCGAGATCTCTTTGTCCCAGCCATCGGTTAACAGCACTTTAGAACTCGACGGACCAAACAGGCGGAGCATATCTTCTGCTTCGAATCCCTCGTTGTTTTCTGCTCCAGTCGCACTGACAGCGGTACTGTTGGACACCGTCGAGAACACAGAACTAGAGGTGTGGTCTTCAGTCGCGACGGAAATGTCGATGCTCACCCGAGGCAGCTTGTGAAGCGCAGCTAGGGATACCATGTTCGACATGTCCGCATCGGTTGAGAGCACACAGTTTGGGAAATCGGGTACAGAGTAATGCATGCCGTACGCGACGTCTCGGAGCTCAGGCCTCTGAAGCTCGACTGTTTCCTTCAGCTGGTGAAGGGCGGCCGCACGGGAGGAATCTATTCTGGACACCAAATTCTCACCGCCGAATGCACAAAACGCAAAAACATCGGCCCCTGCTGAAAAAAAAAAAAAACACAAAAAATAACGACTCACAGTCAGCGCACGATTTTTTTAACGAACGGCTGGAATGCATGAAATGAAACACTGAACTCAAACAGTGTGATTCAATGTGTGTCCCTGTCTGTTCAGTGCTAAAAAAGGGTGTTCAGTGCTATTAAAGTGTGTTCAGTGCTGTTCAGTGCTATTGGAGTGTGTTCAGTGCCATAAAAGTGTTTGTTTGATTGTGTGGTTCAGTGTGTGTTGCCTCAAACAGTGTTTTTAAGACCTGTTCAGTGTTAAATGCACAGTCAAACAGACAGTGTTTTTGAGGCCTGTTCAGTGTCAAAGTCAGACAAGACAGTGTGTTGTTGTTTTTTTTTTTTTTTAAAAAACTCAAAGAGTCTTATTAAGCAAGCAGCAAGTAATTCAATCACGAGCAGTACAACGAAGACAAGTCGTCGTCAAAATCAAAGGAAACAGAATAAACGACAAAAAACAAGATTAACAACAATAATAATGAGACGGAGGAAGTCTTGGGTCACGACGAGGGGGGTCCCTGACCGGGCGCACCATCGACTGGCCATTTTGATCGAATACGCCAACCGAGAAACTTCTTCCTCCGGTCCAGGTAACCCGGATGTTCCAGCCTTCATGCACTCCAAACTCTCGAACGAGGCGTTCCCAGTTGAATCCGTGGATGGCCGTTTGATTCCGATGAGTGGTGAGAGGAACGTGCCATTTCTGGTCCAGGGAGTCCGTCAGAACGATGAAATTCCCCATTTCGTCCTTGATCGGACGAACAAAGGCAGCCGGGAGGGGAAACTTTTCTTTATGCCAACGGCCATTGAATCTTTGCTCGGTCCAGTGAGAACCATTCCAAGATTCAACCCCCCGACTTCTTGCCGTATGTCCTGGATCCCAATCCAGTGTGCCCGGTCGCCTAGGCATCATTGGTGGCCCCCGACTGATTGGCCCGGCATTGAATCTTTGTTCGGGCGACGAGGGAGGACTGTTATTGAAAAATTCCGCCTCGCTTGGTGTCGGTCCTGGCTCTCGATCGAGTGTTCCCCTTCGCCTCGGCATCGTCGCTGGATGCTCCCCCCGAACGAACAGAAATGAGATGAGAAAACCAGAGAAATGACGAGGTATTTATAACCGTAATCACACTAACAAGGCAGTAAATCCCTCAACCCTCAACTAACATGGCAGGCATTTATTGAAAGGGAGACAGGTCAATGCCTCAAAGGAAACAAAGTCAACACACACTGATTCCTGTAACACATTGCATTTCCAACAAGATAATAACAGGTACCATATTCATTCTGACACTGAATGAATCAAATAAACACTGAATCCATATTGCTAAATATGGATGGATTCAGTGTGCAACAAGGTGGGTACAGTGTGTAAGTGCAATTAGCCAAGCTAAATGCACACTGAACAAAGCCATTAAACACTGAATGAATCAAACAAACACTGAATCCACATGGTTGAATATGGATGGATTCAGTGTGACAACAGGTGTCTACAGTGTGGATGAGCAATTAGTCCGGCTCAATGCACACTGAATCAAGCAATTAGACACTGACTGAAAACAAGCTCAGTCAATCCACACAATGTGTTACAGGAATTAGACACTGACTGAACCAATTTAGCACTGAATGGCAAGCTCAGTGCAGGAACACTGAGTGCATGGTGAATTACACACTGACTGAACAAAATAAGCACTGAATGGCAAGCTCAGTGCAGGAACACTGAATGCATGCGCACTGAACACGAGTGCATGGTGAATTAGACACTGAATGCAACGAAAAAACACTGAACATGCATAATAAAAAACAATCAACACTGAATGCATGAACAATGCACACTGAATCAATCCACACACACACTGTGCATGAACATGCTGAATGAATCTTTTAAGCACTGATCGGGTACGTGGATTTCGAAAATCGCGTACCTGGATTCGAAATCGACGGCAAGGAGGGAGGCGGCGCATCTGACATCTGAACTGAGACAGGAACGGCGGCGGCGGCGAGCAAATCGATCGATCGATCGATGCCAAGGGACACGGACTGCATGGAATCGATTATCGCGGCTGAGAATTGGAGCTGCTCACCGGCGGCGCATCTGACACGGACTGCTTGAACGCGGCGGCGACGGAGATGAATTCCCTCGGCTCGATTGTGAATAGCAGCAGCGACGGCGGAGCTGAGGGAGAGAGAGAGAGAGAGAGAGAGAGCAGAATTGAATGTGCCCGAATTTTTTTTTTTCCCTCAGCTCGATTTGTGAAAGGTAATATGGAAGGGTAATTTCGTCCTTCCATAGACATTTTTGTGGCCTGATTGGAACATTTTGGCCTAATTGACACCAAAATTACAAATTGGCCTTATTGGTCGAAAAAGGCTGAAAAATGGCCTTATTGCCATTTTTCCCTTTATTTTATGTAGTATATATATTTTTTAAAATTTCTATTTTTTATTTTTAGGAATTAACTACTATATTATTATCTCCTAAATATAATTAGGAATTAGGTTAACCAAATCCGCATCCGTTCCAATTGGTCCTATTTAAATACCCCCACATACTAATACTATACGGCTGAATCCCTCACATTCTACAGCGCGCCTCATTGCCTTCAAGGGGATATACTACCGGATTTTACTTCCTACGGTTTTTCTTAACTCGTTTATTTTCTCTTTCTGCGATTTAATTCTTGATCTATATTGGACATTTCTACGAGATAGGGTTTTTTTCTCGATTGTACGTATGTGTTCTGTCTCGATCAACTTAGGGATTTATTCTTGATTGTACGTATTATGTCCTGATCAATTTAGGGTTATTTACGAGGCAGGGCTTTCATTGATCGTATAAAAGGTATCGATCAATTTATGAAAATTTTTATTATGTAGTAGTATTACATTTATATTTTATAATTTCTAATGCTTATACTGTTGTCAGTTGTCAGATATTCTTATAATTAATAGTTTTAAAAATAATGATTTTGATTTGTAATGTATTTTTTTCTTTTCTTTTTTAATAAATGTTTTATCATCTGTTATATTTAATTTTTAAAAAATATTTTTAATATTGTTTCTCAATAATTTTTTTATTAATAAACCAGTATTATTTGAGATCATATCTATGATATTTTGAAATTAATTTATTGCTGATTGTATATTTCTTTATTATCAATTATTCCCTCCGGCCATTAATATATGTCATACTTTTTTGGACACGGAGTTTAAGAAAATTATTATTTTAAAAGGTAAAAATATATTTTAAAAGTGAAAAGTAAATTAGTTTGTGAGTAAAGTTTAAAAAGTAGGTGGAGTAAAGTTTGTATATTAAAATGAAAATATTAGAATAATTATTTCTTTTTTTGGGGTGTGTCAACTATTGTTGGACACCTCAAAAAGGAAAGTATGACATCTGTCTTTGGACCGAGGGAATATATAATTGTAATACATAATTTATATATTTAAATTCTCGATTTTGTGTTATATTTTATTTTATTGTTTAAAGTTTTATTGTCTACCTCATATATTTTTTTGGTTAAAACACATGATTTAATTTTATTATTTTCAATATTTTTCTAAAATTATTTAAAGTTGATTTTGTATTATTTTTAAACAATATCATGTTTGTCTATATTAGTTTTTTTTCAACTTAAACATTTTCTTATGTATTTTGTTTTATAATTTGAGTTTTATTTTATATATATTTCATTTACTATAATTTTTATTTTTTTAAATTGTTTATTATTTATTCATCATTTTTTTATTTTGAATTTGATTTTATATTTTGAGCCTCATTTTAGTATTTTATTATACTGTTTTGATATTTAATATATTTTATACTAGTTTTTTAAGTAATCAAAGAGTATTAAATGTTTTTTCAATTTCTAGTTTAATTGTAACAACTCGAATTTTTAGAATAAAAAATAATTTAAATAACTCATTTGTACATGTGTTAGTTGAACTAAAGTATTTGAATTGAATTGGACTTTTAATTGGTTGTGCTTATATATTTTGTTTAGTGGGCATTATATTTGTGATAGGCTATGTATTATTTAATTACTGTACAAAAAAATATAGAGAATGACATAGAAATAATGATTTCACCTTAGGACAAGAATAGGAAGGAGCGAAAGAATCGAATAATTTCATGAAAATCTTAATTCATCAATCACACTTTAATTATCAGGCAAGTGGGTTTTAAGTTTCATATAGTTAGATTATATTTTTATATGATAAATATAATCTAACTATATGAAACTTAAAACATATTTGCCTGATAATTAATATGCGTTTGAGGAATTAAGGTTTTTGTGAAATTGTAAAACATTCGATTCTTCTTCCTTTTATTCTTTTCCTAAAAAAACCCCTATTTCTATATATTTCTGTATACTTTATTTGTTCTGTATGTATTGTCACATGTCTTTTGTAAATTACAAAAGATATTTGACAATACATTCGGAACAGAAGTAGTATTTATTTATAATAATACTTTAGTCCATCCCAAATATAATTTGGCAGGTCCAATTAAGGCCCATTAAACAAAATATATAAGCTCAAACAATTAAATTACTTAAGTACACTACCAAGACTTATACAAATAAGCTATTTAAATTAATGAATTTTAATTCTAAAAAATCAAGTTGTTACATTAATAGTCTATTTTATTTTATTATCTTATGTTTACTATTTTTCCATTTTTTTTCTTTCAACTCTATTGATTTACATTTTTAGTTTTTTATTATTTCATTTTTTTTTGTTGGTTTTTATTTTACATTATTTCATAATAATATTCCTTCTATTTTTTTGTTTTACATTTTTGATTTTAAAATAAATATCTTTCTATTATAGTATAATTCTTATGACTTATTCTCTATAATTTTATATTTTATAGAAATATATTATTATATTTATTACTTATGACTTATTCTGTATAATTTTATATTTTATAGAAGTATATTATTTTATATTATATTATATTATATTATATTATATTTTATATATATATATATATATATATATATATATATATATATATATATATATATCATTTTTCTACTTTAGTTGAATTATTTCTGATTTACTTAAGTATTTTTTAATTAATAATGTAAAGCCTTATGGTTCATATTTATTTTTATTTTTTTTGTTTCAGTTTAGATTTATTTACGAACCATATTTTTTTTTTTTTTTTTTATTTCAGTTTAGATTTATTTAAATAATGGTGGATAAGGTTTTCCTGATATTGAATATACATACAGTAGAAACTCTATATAGTAATACTCTATATAGGAATAAACTCTCTATAGTAATAAAAAATACAAGTCTCAACTTGGGACCAGTTATAAATAGGAATAAACTCCACATTGTCATAAGTCATACATTTTTTAAGTCCGTCTTAAGGATCTACACCTCTATATAAGAATAAATGATTAATATATAATAAAATATTTATTGATAATGTTTTTATTTATTAAAACCAATAACATGTTTAATATGAATTGAAAATCAATAACATATAATATATGAAAATATTTATGAAAATCAATAACTTATAGTACTCCCTCTGTCCCAGAGCTATAGGCACAGGTGGTCAACGTTGACTTTTTTGGTCCGTCAAATACATATGATAAACAATATACAAAAAATATGAAAAAATTACTAAAGTAAAATTCAATAGTTAAATTATATTTTAGTTAGTTTTCCATAATTTTTGTATACAGTTTATCATATGTATTGGACGGACAAAAAAAGTCAACGTTGACCACAATTGTCTATAGCTCTGAGACAGAGGGAGTATATGATAAGTTTATAGTCCTTAGATTTATTAATATTTTATTTAATTTGTATGTTAAACACAATTTTTACACATATACAGTCAAAAATTATTATTCAAAACTATTAAATTGATTTTGTAAATTTAAAGATAGATAATATTCTATGTATATTATTTTTATATTTATATTATTTTTTATAGAAAAAATTATTTTTATTTTGTAAAACTGAATAACTCTCTATAGTAATATTTTTTCTCGGCCCCAACGATATGACTGTACGGAGTTTCTACTGTATATATATTCTCTTATATTTGATGTGTATAAATATATATGTGTGTGTATATATTCATTTTCTTGTTTAAACAAATAATTCTTATGTATATAGTGTTTATGCAATTATGTACGACTTTGTTTTTAAAATTTTCAGATTCATTTCATGTTTTTTTTTTTTTTCTGTTTTACTAGAACATTTGTATAAACTATAAAATATTAAAAAGCTGCTTAGGTTGTACAATTATTTTCATCATTTTCTTTGTTTGTCCTGGATACTATTTAACCTAAAACTGAAACTTCTGTGATTATAAAGAAATTTTTTTGCAGCAGTTATTTTCCTATAACTTTTGTTTCGGAATCCTTTATAGTTTATACTACATCTTCTCCTATCTCAAAATTTCATATCAACACGTGGTTTATTTGTTTCTCCTCTTTCTTGTTTTCAGTATATGCCACAAGAATTGCTGTGCCATCATACTGGTATTTAATGCCTTGCTAGTTGCTAATAGACGTGATCTTTTCTGGTAAACCAGCAAGCAGCCAGTGGCCCAGTTTCAGCTTGCTATCTGTGTCAAGATTTTATATAACTTTTAAATTATTTTTTCTACTTTGCGTAACAAAATTAATGTCTTTGTAGTTGGTTAAGAAGAATCTCATGCCAAAGCCTTGAAGTTCCATACTGTTGTGAATTTGGTTGAGTACTGAACAACTATATCTTGTGATAGTCTGATATACTTTTATGAGCTAAATGGCTTCAAGCAGTTGTCCTCTTATCTCTTTTAGTAATGGATTCATCGTTTAGGTTGCATGTCAAAACTAGAAAAATAATATATATCTGAATAGCACATAATATATATGTTTCCTTCTTTACAGTGAGATTATTTTCTTGTGCTAGCATGTACACAATTGAAAGGGAAGTGAACTGTCCAAGACAATTGAGTTTCTTTGTATCCTTTTTGTTTTTGCTTGGTTTATGCAATATTTCTCGGTGTCCTTATAAAAGGTGCAAGTACTCCTATTTTTTCTATTCTATAATTATTTACCGTTTTCATAGTTGAAAGGCTGTGTTAGCAGGTAGGAACATTTATTGTGAATATGAATTTGCTAGATAATGTCATAATGTTGACTCAAGTATATATGGACCACACCCGTGTGGTTCCTTGGTGTGGGTAGACTGCTGAGGAACATGGTGCTGAACTTTATTTCATGACTTCAATCCAAATTTGCCACCAAGTTGATTGCTCTCCCTATCTCAACTTGACATCATTTTGCTGTGCATGATTGTGGTACATATATATGTCCCAATATGACTGATTCTATTCTTTTACCGATGTTTCCTTTCCCTTCCAAGTATACAACAACTGAGATATCTGAAGACTGAAGCCTTGACGTCAGTCTCTCGCCTATTTTAATTTTTTATGAAGCCACCTCTGCCTAAATCAAAAGACCATATTATGAGACATGAAAACTGATGGCTTGGCTTGGTGCGTTTCTTTATAAGGATCAATATCTTAAGACCTCTCCCATTGAAAATGTCATGTCCATGTCCTGATACCGTTTATTACCAAGCTTTATTTTTACTACTGTTCCAAAGAACTTGCTGTGTTTTCTCAATTTTACTTCTACAACAAATGTCTCTTAAGGTGTTGCTAATTAATGATGTTCTACAACAAATGTTCATGTGTTTAATTGCACCTTTTATTTTTTATCTGCATGTTGGTAGTTGTAAATGGTTTGCTTTTGCACTTTTTGTACTGTTCGTGTTCACTTGACTATGTTTCACAGCTTGGTGATCTGATGCATTCATAAGGAAACGAGCAAAAGAAGGAAAGCCACAAATCAAGCAAATCAATTAAATTAATTCTGGTAAATTGATTGATTGATAATCAAGGATTTGAGAATCATGAAGATTGGATTACTTTTAGAATATTGCATCTTTTCTTTTAGAAATTATTATTTTCCTTTCCTGATACATTATTGTAAGAGTCCTCCCGATTTTTGAACACAAACATAAAAACCCTATTTATTTTGTCCCCAAACATAACAATACATTTATTTTAGTCAAATTGTAAAGGAATTATCCTCTTTACCCTTACATTTTCAAAAGAAAACAAAAAATCATTAAACCTAATTAAGAAATACAAAAAATCAATCGATCCCCACAACTTTCACTCTCTCTCCCGTTTTCCGTCCCCCCTTACCAAAACCGCCGCCATTCTTGGAGAATCAAGAAACATCCGTCCACTTCAATTCCGGCGAACAACAACGAACAATGGCAGATAACAATGAACACAATGACGAGCCACAATGGCCGATTCAACCTCCGGTAAGTGCCGAAACCTAGTTTTTTTCAATTTCGAAAATTCGATTTTTTTTCCAATAATGTGTTGAATTTGATGCGTTAATTGCTAGTATTTGAGTGTATTAGAGTTCCCTATTGTGTTTTAGTTGATTTAAAATCGAAATTCAGTGTTGAATTGCTCTGTAAAATTCTGAAAAATCTGGGTTTTCGCCGCTGTTCCAAGCTACACGGTGGCGCTACACGGTGGCAATTTTCTCGGTCACCGTGTAGCTTGGTCACCGTGTACCGGTAACGTGACCGATAAAATCTCGCTTCACGGTGAGATTTTCTCGGTCACCGTGTACCGGATAACACCGTGTACCGGATAACATTCTACACGGTGACCGAGAAAATCGAGCTTCACGGTGGGATTTTCTTGGTCACCGTGTAGCAGAAATCAAATTTTTTTTTTTTTTTTTTTTTGAATTTTCAGTTTTATTATTTAATTTAATGTAATATTAATTTATTTAACTTCATTTTTGCAGGAGGGCTTCAATTGGAGGAGGCCAGAGTTCATACACCAGACGAGGAACATGAATTTGTACGATCGGCTCGAATTACTAGGGGAAATTACAAAAACGCTGACGAACGTCGACCCTACCAAGGCAGCTTTCCGGACATTCAGGGAGAGTTGTTTCGGATATTTGCTCTGGATCAAGAGATCCGGAAGGTCCATTAAGGCGATGCAGCACCTGCTAGCTCGAGAGATCGTGGGTCCGACGATACCTCCATTGGAGCATTGGTTTTTCGTCGGGGGCTGGACTATTCGCTTTCGAGCACAGGAGTATGCCCTGATTACCGGACTTCGATTCGGTAGTCACGCTTTTGATCCTTCGGCCACCCACACTATTTCTGAGGACTCTATTTACTATAGACACTTCAGACAGCCGACGGTTATTAAAGATTTCCGTAAGGTGTTCTCGTCTCTGAGTATGGGTCAGGATCCTGCCGACTACCTGAAGGCGGCCAACTTGTTGATTTACTATTATTTCTTATTGGGCCGAGACGATGCTAGGATCGACACTTGGGCTTGGGCTTTGGTTGAGGACGTTGCCGGATGGGATTCGTTTCCCTGGGGATCCTACTCCTGGCAGATCTTGTCGCACTACATCTCCATAGCTGCGACGATGCCCGGTCAGCTTAACTCGAGGGCATTCCACTTTTACGGCCCAGTTTGGGCCTTTCAGCTATGGTCGTACGAGGCTATACCGAGCCTGGGCAGATTGTGCGGAGCCCGAGGCGAAAGAACTTTGAGGCCTCGGTTTTTCAACTGGACTTCGGTTGCATGCAACCTCGATTTCACTGATTTCTTCGAGGACGATGAGGTAAAATTTGTGAAATTAATGTTTTAAATTATTTTTTTCTTTTCATTAATGCTTAATTAATTAATTTTCATTTGTTTTCAGCTTGTGGTCCTCTCGACTCTGGAGCCGACACGCAAGGAGGCGAAGACTAAGTACTACACTTCGTTCCTTACCAGAGGAGCAGACGAAGTGAGGTACGTTCCTCCTCTTAGGATTGGAGCATCGAGAGGAGCACCGGCTGCAGTACCGGTGAAGAAGAAGAAGAACTTGATTGAGCGCGTGGCCGGACGCGTGTCCAAGATGATGGGCGATGACCCTCAGACTAGCCGACGCACGCGTGATGACATCACACCCGATTCATCTGCCGAGCGGCGTGCATCTCAGCGTGGATCTCACCGAGCCCGACGAGAGTCCTCTCCTGTAGCTGAGGCACCTGAGGCACCTGAGGCACCTGAGGCTTCAGACGACAGTACTGATCGGCGCATTGATCGACGGCTCCACAAGATCCTCAACGATGAGTCTGAGACGGGATTTATGGGCCGATTGACTGCCCGGATGAGGAGGGTACAGAAGGAGGGCAACGACAGTCTGATGGAGCAGATTCGGGGCTTCTTCGGTCGCAGGCGATACTCCCGGCCTCGCCCCTGCCCTTCTGATGCATCTCAGGGCGGTTTTCCGGCTGCTCGGCATTCTATCAGCGCGCCTCCTCGCTTTCAGGACTCGGATCCCGAGGAGTTAGTTGATGTTGATGTCAGGGATTCGTGTGGGGACTGGGCACACGATTTTGATCGTTATCGCAGGTCGCCACTTATCGAGCCGACCCGTGCCGAGTCGTTCCATGCCGAGTCGACCCACGTCGAGCAGCAGCCTCAGTACGAGCAGCAGCCTCAGGTCGTTGGCGATAGCTATCGCACACCGACCCAGATATTCTCGACCGTTGGAGATAGCGGTCATTTTTCGCCACCGAGGGGGCTGCGTGATTTTCAGGGTCTCTTTTCTCCCTTCCCACCGATTCACACCGACAGCATCTTCGGTCCGACTCCTGTTTATCGGTCAGAGTATGATCGGCCAGAGTATGCTAGGCCAGAGGATGATCCTGGTTTTATTGTACCGAAGGGGGCTGATGAACCGCAGGTTATCATTGATGCAGAGACTTTTTTTCCGGCTGCGTCTCAGGTCGAGTTGTTCAAGATGACAACTCCCGTGGAAAATGAATACGAAAATGAGGTTGCATTTGCGGAAGAGGAGAAAGAACTTGAGGAGGAGGAGGATGATGTCGCCGAGAGTAGTCTCGGACCCCGTGTGAGGAGGCCCTCGGCAGCTCTTCGGAGCCCGTACGTTGCGCAGTTCGCACGGTGTGGCAGCAAGAAGGTTAGGGGGCTCTATTCGACGTTCCGTCGTGACGGGCAGGGATTGAGTGTCTATATCCCTTTCAACGGAGTCACTCTGGACCAGAGGTACTTCGACCTGATTGAGTCACTACATCATTGGTACTCGAACATGGTAAGTTAATTTGTAGTTAAACTTTGAAATTTATAATGTTTATTAAATTGTGCTTAACTGTGATGTGTATATTTTTCAGGAGATTGACATGTACATTACGTATCTGCAAGACAAGATCAAGCAGAACAAGGGCTTAAAAGATGAAGTCACTCCAAAGAAGACTATACTCTTGTGTACCGAGTTCTTCGTAAGATCCAATCATCCTATCAAATACACGTTTTTTTTTCATTTTCCTAATACTAATCGTTTAAATTTTTTTTTAATTAACAGGACGCGATGAAGACCCAGTTGGCTAGGATTAAGATTCCGGCAGCACATGTAAAGAGAAAGAACTTGGAGAGGAAATATGAGACATGGGCACCGCCGGACTACATGGTCAAATACATCACGGGAGACGATAGACACGAGAGTTGGGAACTCGCACGAGAGGTAATTTAAAGAACCGTACATTTTTATTTTTTTAATTCAACTTAATATTTTAATTTAATTGTAAATAACGTTTTATTTTATTTTTTATTTTTTTAGGTGATAACGGTGTGTAATACCGGGGAACATTGGATCACGGTACGGATCGACCTGGACCAATGGACTGTACAGTTGTACGACTCGTTGTGGTGGCGTTCTCCGGATCTATTTGCCAAGTCTGCTGTACTGACTCCGTTGTTGGAGTTGTTGCCTCGTCTCTTGGTGGCTGCAGGATTTTGGGAGGGTGTAAACCTTTTCCGTCGAACCCACAAGAAGACTCCTATCCAAGTCGAATGCCCGACGGAGCAGTTTATCCAAGTCGACAACAACAACTGCGGCCCGTACGTGTGCATGTACCTGGATCGTCTCGTGAACAAGTACCTCAATCACCGGGATAAAGAAATCGACGACGGGTACTTGGTGAAGTATCGCCGATATGTCGCTCGGAAAATCTTCAGTTTGAGTCATCGAGTCGATTGATTTGTATTTTGGATGATTTTAGACTTTTTCGTGTGCATGTGTTTGGACAGAGTGGTATGTGTATTGAGATTGATTTGCAGGTTTAGCTTTTATATTAACTAAATAAATCCCGTCAATTTTTTTTAAAATTATTTATAATATATTAACTTATTAATTTAATATAATTTTTAAAACAATTAAACTATTTTAGGTGTGTTTTGGTGAAATAGATGTGTTTTGATTGATTTTGGTGAAATAGGTGTTTGTTTTGATCGATTTGGGTGGAAAAAATGTAAAAAACAGGTTTCTGCCCTCTGCTACACGGTGGATGCCGGTTACACGGTGGCCACCGTGAAGCTTCCCGAACCCACCGTGTAGCCAAGAACTGCTCGGTGGATTTTCTGGGCAGTTGCTCGGTACACGGTAGTTACCGGTACACGGTGTATACCGTGTAGTTTAGATCATTAATTGATTTTAATTGATTTAAAGGCATTTTTCGATTGTTAACTTGTTATTGTAGTATAAAACATCATTTTAATAATCAAAATGAATAAAAAAACACGATCAACCCTTGAATTGGACGAATTAAGTGATTACGCATGAACAATTTAGTACCTATGTAGTTAAGATTGTAACAATATTAGTAGAAAGTTCAAAAAACGGTCAACATCTTAAGCATCTCACCTTTGTAGTCCTAAATTGGATTTGTTATGTTGTTTATTGGATGTTTCTAGTCTTTAAAATGATGTTTCATGCTTAACAAAACAACAAAAAAGCTGTAGAAATGCTTCAAAATCATAAAAAGCTATTTCAGTTCTAAGCTACACGGTGGCTACACGGTGGGCTTCACGGTGGGCTATGCTACACGGTGGCAAAACTAAGCGTTTTTTTTTTCCGGTACACGGTGCTTTGCTTACCGGTACACGGTGGATTTCTTACCGGTACACGGTATTACCCGGTACCGTGTAAAAAATTAAAATAAAATGGGGCTCTTAGGATTCGAGCCCCTGACCTCCGGATTTTTTTCCGTTTCAAATTTCGGCTGACCAGTTGGGCTAGTAGTATTCCATGAACGTAATTAGCAAAATTAATATGTGTACATTCCAAATAAGTCAAAAAATAAGCATTTTTTTTTACCGGTACACGGTGCTTCCCGGTACCGTGTAAATAATTTCTTACCGGTACACGGTGCTACCCGGTACCGTGTAAAAAAAAGAATTAAAATGGGGCTCTTAGGATTCGAGCCCCTGACCTCCGGCTTTCAATTCAATTTCTAAATTTCGGTTGACCAGTTGGGCTAGTAGTATTCCATAAATGTAATTTGCAAAATTAATATATATACCTTCTAAAAAACAGATAAGTAAATCCCCCCTTGCCCCCAAAGCCTAATTCCCAACCTGTTTTTTCACATATTTCACACTCACAAGATAAACAATCTCCAAAAACAAGCACAAAAACCTAAAACAAACACAATAACCTAAAACTCACCAAATGTCCAAAATCCCACGAGAATAGACGATAATAAAACAATATAAGTCTCAAATAGTTTAAAAACACCGATAAAACAACCAAACCCAATCTCGAACTCTGTCTGTCACTCCGTGTTCATTGGACATTTTGTTCTCGTGTGTCCCTCGTTTTTGCAGATGCTGCACTTCTTCTTCTGTCTTCTTCGGCTCGACTCTTGCGTTCCCGTCTCTTCTGCAGGGACATTTAAATCAACAGCCTCGGGTGGGATAAAAACCGTGCACTTCCGCATGTTGTGACCTACGCCCTTACATCTCGAACACACCTGCACACGACGACACGATATTAGGTCCAAGCCTGCACACGACGAAATGATATTAATTGTACAAACCTTCAAACGTCGTGTAGAGCTCTCAACTCCGGAACGAACACGAGTCACCCTCGGACGTCCAGCCTGTCTACCCGCTACCGGAGGAAGAACTACGCACGAAGCTAAATCCGGCGGAATCACCCAATCATCATAATGTGGCAACGGCACAATAGGCGTCGCGTACATCTCGACATGGCTGCTCATCTTGAAATAAGGGCTCACGAAATCGTACGGTGAAAATCCGGCTCGTCTACATAATAAGAACAAACAAGTTAGTGGAATCAACTGTTTAAAATTAAATTTAAAGGTAAAATGATATCATACCTCATAGCGGCACAAGCATGACGACACGGTATTAGGTCTAAGTCGAACTCCCGACATTCACAAGTGCGATTCGCGATATCCACAAGATAAGACCTGTCCTCCTCCTGAACTCTGTATCGGGCATTCGCACTGACCTCCCGAACGGTAAAATAACGGCTCAACTCATCCTGACCAGACAACTTGAGGAATGCCAGTTCGGTCAGCTCATGTCCACCATTCTGTCTCTCGTTATCTTTCCTTCGTTTCTCGTCAAACCATCTCTCAATCATCGCACGAATGGCCTCGAGCATCGCACAGACAGGTAATCGCCGTGGCCATTTGATAGCAGCGTTGAAGACTTCGGCCGCATTCGATGTCATGAAACCGTATCGTCGTGCAGCACACTTTGACCTCGCCCAGTGCTCAACCCCAATATCGGTAAGGCGCCTATAAGCACTGTCACTGAGTTTCTCCACATCCGAAAGGTATTTTTCAAAATCATCCACCCGATACGAATAAGCAGCATTGCATAGAGCCTTGATCAGCTGCTGGCCGTACCGTGCTAGATTCTTCGAGAGGTGGTGATAGCACAACGCACGGGTAGCGTGGGGATAGACACTCCGAATAGCATTCGCGATGCTCTTATGCTGGTCGGACACAATGAGCAGATCATCGTCGTCTGTATCGTAGCAAACTCTGAGGTGCTGGAGAAACCACGTCCACTCCTCGTCATTCTCTATCGGACCGATACCAAACGCAAGCGGGAAAATAGTCTCGTTCCCGTCTTTTGTGCAGGCGACAAACATCACACCAGTGTTTTTCCCTTTCAAATGGGTGGCGTCGACTACTATCACAGGCCTCAGAGTGCCCTGCTCAAATGCACGAATGCACTGCCCGAGCGCAACAAACATGCGGCAAAACACGCCCTGGTCGGTCGTCTGAATATCGTACTGTGTCCCGGGATTATGTTCTCTCAGCATGTACAGATATGACGGGAGCCTCTGATACGATCCCTCATAGTCGCCGTACGCTATTTCAAGCGCAAGGTTCCTCGTCCGCAGGGCGAAGTTGTAGCTGATGTGAACTCCGTACAATCTCCTCAAATCCTCAACCATATCTTTCGGAACCAGTTCCCGACTGCCGACTAACATACGTGCAAAGAAAGTAGCCGCAACCCTGCTCGACACCTGTCGATCCGCAAGTCGCCCCAAATTGTTTCGGCACGTATGATTCAAGTTCAGCTTCGTGATCCTCCAAAGGGTGTCATCGGAACCCGTGGAACACAATTTGAACGTGCATTTTTCACGCCCCGTCTTGCAAACGAACGTCACCCGATTAGTGTTCGAGCGATCAGTTTTGCACTCTACGTTATTCTCCATGTGATACAACCCCACCATCACCTTCAGATCCTGTTTCTTTCGGAACGTGGCTCCGACTGCCATCTGACCATAAATCGGTTGGTGTTCGATAGACTGCAACGGAACAGCGGGGTCAAACCCCGGCAGTGGAATGATCCAATTGCGCTGTGGATTATTCTGCGCATTCTGAGAAGCTTCGGCTTGCTCGGCGCCTCCCGCATAAGAACTCGAGGACATATTACGGCGCGACATTAGCTTTTTAACCACGCCCGGCTGTCTAATCCATTCGGTCCACTCCGTGGTCAAAGATTCCAAGAGATCGGACTGACGGGCTTCTTCCTCGTCCTCGGAAGTATGTACCGCCTCGTTCTCGTTCTCTTCCTCTGACGGTACGCCCGAATCCCGAGCTTCTTCTCCGATATTCACCTCCGGCGCAGCTTGTTGTGCCTCTATTTGGATGACGAACACAAAGCACTCATCCCCTTGCTCGTCTAACATGCGGGAGACATCCTCGTCGCAAAGCATAGGAGCTCGCACGCTTCTCGCGTCGTAGCCTCGGGTAAAATAGTACAACATGTACTCGGCATTGGGCGGAGGGCGCAAAACCAAACGAATCCGGCTCGTAAGGGCGTCGAGTGTAATTTCTTCCCTCCGAAAGAAGAGGCACATATCTACTCCGTCAACATAGGCCGCTCGATCCCAACGACCACCGTACCGTATCGTGATTCGTTGATTCGACATCTACAATTACAAAACACAGTTGAATTCAGTGGGGGAACCCAAAATATCCATCCAAAAGCATAAACAAAGCCATAATTAGACAATTTTTTAAAAAAAATTGAAAAAACGGCTTCTGTACACGGTGGCTACACGGTGTCTCACCGTGTAGCTTGTGTCACCGTGTACCGAGACACTATCCGGTACACGGTGACCGGGAAACACCGTGTACCGAGACACTATCCGGTACACTATCCGGTACACGCTGACCGGGAAACACCGTGTAGTGAGAGCACCGTGTAGTGCGCACCGGTTAATCTTCATAACTACACGGTGGCTACACGGTCGGGAAAACCCACCGTGTAGCCACCGTGTAGTTATGATTTTTTGCAGAAAATCGAAAAAAAAAAACCAGAATCGACGCGTTTCGACGTACCTTTCGGCCGGCGAACTCGTCTGCCCTTCCCACGTATATTCAGACGACGATTTTTGTAGAGAGAGGATTTGTTTGAGAGAGAATCGAATTTGTTTTTGTTTTTGAAATGGGTTAGGGTTTGAGGGTTTGAGTAGGGGAGCATTCATACATGCAATAAACACCCACCAACCCTCAAATCTGATTTTTTATGTTGTGGGCCCCACAGTTTTTTGTTTTGATTTTTTAAGGTTTTTAAAAGGTTTTAAATTATTTTTTGTATTATTATTTGAGTGAAAATAAAAGTAAGGGTAAGTTAGACATTTCCTTTGCAAATTGTCTAAAATAAATGTACTTTTTATAAGTGTGACAAAATAAATGGACTTTTTATTTTTGTGTTTAAAAAGTTGTATTCCCACTTCTTGTAAAGCCTATTTAATGGTGGATTGAATAAATGAAAACCAGACAAGTTTGAAGCAAGAAACAAAGCCTTTGGGAGTTAGAGGGATTCTCAATAAAAAATCCCACTTGCTATTCAAGTTTTGTCGATTCATATATTCCCCCCCATATCCGCTTAAATAGCAACCATAGCTAAATTATCTAATAAAAAATCCCCTCTTAAACCTGCTAGAAGGCCTGTGACGCGCTCCTACTCGAGATCAACCCACATCATTGGTTCCGTTGCCGGCGTCATGGGCGATTCATTTGCATCAAAAGAAGAAGTTTCCTCTTTGAAGGAATCAGTAAACCGTCTTGAAAAGCTACTGCAAACATTGATTGAGGATAAAAGCAAGGCTATCACCGACGATAATAGCTCCGCGGATCATGTAGGGCACGCTGCGCACGAGACCTACGATAAAGCGCCCACTGATCGAGTTCCACACTTCGACTTTCCTCTCTTCTCTGGAACAGATGACCCACTGAGTTGGCTCTACCGCTGTGAGTTGTATTTTATGAATCAAAATGTTCCCCCAACAAAACGAGTCTCAACAGCTGCCTACTATCTTACCGGAGATGCTCAATTGTGGTATCACCACTTACGCCAAGATCACCCCCATATTTCTTGGGAATATTTTGGTCCTCCTGGTGGTGCAAACCCTTTTAGGTGACTTATCCAATCTCAAGCAAGATGGTCGTCCAGTTGAGGACTACATTAAGGATTTTCAAAACAGACTTGCTCGTGCTCCACCGTTACGTATGGAATTTCAAGTGGCGATTTTCACAGCCGGACTCGATGAAGTTCTGCGCCTTGATGTTGAATATCAAAAACCACTTAATTTGACTATGGCCATCAGTGTAGCAAGACTATTTGCGAGGAAATTGCAACCATGGACTTCTACTCAATCAAAACATCCTCATTTCCAACCAAACTTCACTCATGAGCCTCCACCACCGACCACGCAACTTCCAGCAACTACAAGTCACCCACCAATCAAGCGACTCTCCAAAATAGAAGCCGCTGAAAGACGCGCTAAAGGTCTTTGCTACAATTGTGACGAAACCTTTGTTCCAGGTCATAAATGCAAAAGATTGTTCTGCCTTTGGATGGAGGAAGACCAAGAAGAAGTCTTAGACATCCACTCTCAGCCCATTGTTTCTCTTTATGCCATGACTGGACTTCGTCACCCAAATACTTTACAGGTACGAGTGCAATTGGCAGGTGCCTTTGTGTTTGCATTGGTCGACTCTGGGAGCAATTACAATTTCATTAGTACTCAAACTGCTCTCTCACTCGGATTACAAATTACGCCTCGCCATGACTTTCGAGTTGCTGTGGCCAATGGAGAAAAGTTGCTTAGCACAGGTGTTTGTGAACGCATAGCCTTCAGTAAGGATGGTGTCACTTTTCTAACTACTCTTTTTGTCCTACCATTAACTGACTTTGACTTAATTTTGGGAGTAAAATGGTTGGAGGAGCTGGGAGATATTATGTGCAATTTTCAGGAGCAACGGGTGACTTTTACGGTACAGGGCAGAACTATGACGTGGACAGGAGACGCACCACCACATGACCCTTTCTTGCACTCTATGCAGCCTGCAATTTCTAATGAACAAGCAAGGGAGGAGCTTTCGAACTCTTTCGGCTCTATTTTTGTTGAATCGGCATCACTGCCCCCACCTCGCCAGTGTGACCACCGGGACGTAACTTTTGAAGAAGGTCAGTGGCGAATTGGTAAGGTAGCTTACAAATTGAATCTTCCAGCAGGGAGCGGGATTCATGATGTTGTTCACATCTCAATGCTTAAAGAATTTAAAGGCAAACCCCCAGACAAAATAACCAAGTTACCCACACTGGACGATGGAAAAATCCTGCCACAACCACGAGAAGTTTTACGTGGCCGTCTCAACAGAGGAGTCAAAGAAGTATTAGTGGTATGGACTGACATGTCACCTGATGCAGCCACTTGGGAAGAATTAGAAGAATTCCAAACCCACTTTCCTAATTTCAAGCTTGAGGACAAGCTTGATCTCCACGAAGGGAGTAATGATGCATTCATAAGGAAACAATATCAGAGCAAAAGAAGGAAAGCCACAAATCAAGCAAATCAAATAAATTAATTGATTGATTGATAATCAAGGATTTGAGAATCATGAAGATTGGATTACTTTTAGAATATTGCATCTTTTCTTTTAGAAATTATTATTTTCCTTTCCTAATACATTCTTGTAAAGCCTATTTAATGGTGGATTGAATAAATGAAAACCAGACAAGTTTGAAGCAAGAAACAAAGCCTTTGGGAGTTAGAGGGATTCTCAATAAAAAAATCCCACTTGTTAATCAAGTCTTGTCGATTTATATAGTTTTTCCCATTACTGCGTAAGTAGTAACCATAGCTAAATCATCTACCCAAAAATCCCCCCTTAAACATGCTAGAAGGCCTGTGACGCGCTCCTACTCAAGAGCAACACACATCATGATCTCTACTGATTTGCTTGTTGTATTACATCAATTAGATATGTTCGAGCATGGTGAAGCTATTGTTGTGAAGATAGCTCTTTCAGGTTGACTCTCGACTTATTTTACTAGCTTGAATCTCAGTCTCAGGTGCAAAAGCGATTACGGCTTTTGTTTCGACAGCACAACTAGCTATTCTTAGATCTATTATTGGATATCATATGTAAATCATAGTATTATAGGTTAAAAAAAATCCTAATGCAATATTTGGAACGATGTCGGTATGCATTAAAGTTTGCCACGGTGTGGTACAACAGCTCCATTTCTTAACCCCAATTTCTGTTGAATTCTCTTCATTGAATGGTGCAAAGTAGGCCCAAATGTGTTTAAATTTAAAGGTCTCTTAAAATCTGCTGTGTTTTAATTGCCCATTTTGTGTTCTCTATTATACTATAATTATCCAACAAGTCTATGAGCCCACTTGAAATTACCTCCAAACTCTTCCTATTATCTATTTGGCATTGCCCACTCTCTACTGTTCGAGCCCTACAGTTCTTCTGTTGCATTTATGAAAAAGAAAAATGGTTTTCTCAACACTCTCTCTCTCTTTATTGTCATTGAATAACCAATTTGTAAAGTTGATTTCTCAACACCCATTGGTGTTTTTATTTCTTTTGGTTAGGTTCAGGTCAGATTGTTCTCTGTTTGGATTGGTTGGATCTATTATTTCATCATAGTTCTTGCATGAGTCAATTAGGTTACAAAAGATATAGCCAAGGATGACTTGCCGGTGGTGAGTCGAGACTGGAAAAATGCCGTGTGCATGAGCTATTTACCAAGACCGTCCGGCAAGTTATTTTTGGCTATATCGAAACCTTGTTGTCTCGTGCTAGATTTTTGATGACTTGCAATGTTTATACGAGTTGAGAGAGAAATGCTGCATTTTTAATACTAAGCACACGAATAATGATGTGAATATAGATATTTATATATGTATTGATCAATTGTTGAAGTTCTTCGCAGATAAAAGCAGAGGTGATGCTTTGGGAGGACGCAGAAAAAAATGTGCTTTTAGGTGAGTATTTTTCTTCCTTTTTATTCTAAAATAATCTCGATTATTGGTTGTGTTTTACATGCAACATGTAGGGTGGCAAATTGACTACATGATATATGGAATATGACTCAATTTTTTTTTTTTTTTTGTTTTTTTTAATCATCAGCAAGAATAAAATGGGTTGGTTTGGGGTTTTATGTCTCTTTTTTATCAGCAATAATGATTAGGGTTAGAGAACCCAAAAACGAGAAAATAATGAACAAGTTGAGATATATATGGTTGACCGGAGCTTACACGAACAATTTGTTGCTGCTTACATTGAATTAGAGTGATAAGTATAAGTGATCAACACTAATGGTTTGGGTTAGAGAACTCAAAACAACAACTTGAGATATGGTTAGACGAACAATTTGGTTTTGTGAATTAGGATGATGAGCAAAAATGGCTTGGGTTGGGTATAGTAAGTTGAGATATGGTCGAACTAAAATGACAAACTTGTGTTCAGGCTTGTTGGATTTAGACACTATTTAGAGTGACTTTTATCCATACAAAATGTTCTGATTTAGTGATTTTAACTATTCTCATAAAAAATGTAGAAAACATTATTAAAAACGTGCACATTTTGGACAACTTCAAGTCGGATTACTGTTGAAATTCAATCACAACTCAATAATGAAATCTGCAGACTCGAGTTTATGATGTTACATCTCGTCAAATCACAGAGCTGAAGAGACAGATTAGGAATTCATGATTATTAATTATTTGACAAAATCAAACATCATCAACAACAGTGAGTATCAAATCAAGATTAAGGAAGTCAACCCTAAACATAATACAGCAAATCGAAGTGGAAGAAGGAGAAGAAGAAATAAAGTCAACCGAAGGTACTGGATGAATTAGACAGATATGAGACCTTCCTTAACAAGAAGTCCAAAGATGAGAACAAATAATCCAACGGTGATGCATTGCGTTGGAGACATCAGTGTCTGCGAGTAAGCAGAAAGCGTGATCACCGCCCCCACAATCCCGATCAAAAGCGAGCTTTTGTTACGCTCCATCTCTCTCTCTCTCTCTCTCTCTCTCTCTCTCTCTCTCTTTTTCTCTGTGATGTGTTGTTCTTAGGTAATGGGAAAGAGAACATTTTTTTCTGATGCAGCCCTTTAAAGTCAAACTATCTTTACTGGGAATTTACTGTTTTCTCCTTATGTTAGACTTCGTTAGTGGTCCTACTACGGCTTAATAATTGATTCATTAGGTTTTTTTTTCTTTCTTTTAGGAATTTCTTATTAAAAAGAATTTAGTTTGTTGTTTTTAGCCATTTTAGTATTTTTCATATATACGTAATAAATTAATTGAATATTTAATGTTCCAACTTTAACTACAATGTACTAGCTAGAGAAAAATTAAATTCCATCTCCTTCGCTAGCTATCAAATTAGAACCAAGGTTATTAATTACAATTAAACTGAAAGAACAAGTGTTTCTTACTTAGAACATCTCCAAATTCAATTAAAAAATATTTTCTTATTTTATAATGTACTCTTTTTTTATCAAGAAATTAATAAAATAATATTTTTTAAATTTTTTTGTCAAAATATATATGACTATGTTAATAAAAGTATACATGAGATCAAATAAGATTCAAAATACTAAAATCTGGCCAGGTTCTATTTTTTCTTAACCAAATTAATAATGGGTCGAATTATTTTTGAGTCCAATAGACGGTGGGCTTGACATCGGTTCACCCACGAAAAGATGATGTAATTTTTTTTCCATTCAAATTTTGTAGAACCAAATGTTACACACAAGATTTTAGTTTCGGGTGCGGCAAGATTCACTGTATAGGGATTTTACCTTATAGTAGTACATCTCAAAAAGAAAAGAAAAAGATTCACTGTATGTAGATCAATTATTTGTGGTGGTTGGATCAAGTTTATCCAGGTCAAATGGATAAGGATTAGAGAGTATACCATGTCGTTTTACATTTTCACCACAAATTTTTATACGTGTTTTTAAATTACCAAAATTCAAAATTCATTGATATTTCTTTCTGAAAAGTGAAAACAATCCACTTATAATGGATATTTAAATTATTTTTAATTCTTCTGAAAATCATAATATGATATAGATAATATAGTCATAATAATAATAATAATAATAATAATAATTTTATTTGTAATTTTAAACATTCTACAAGAAATGCATCGTACGTACGAGCCAGCCTTAAATCACGAAATTAATGCCATCAACCAAACCCATAACAGAAGAAATGCCTTTTTAAGTTAGTAAAGAAATAAGGATATATACGAGCATTATCACTAATAATAATAATAATAAGGATAAGTGGATAACAATCATTTTGTACTATTTCAATTTTGTGCATTTTACAAAATTATTATAAACTCTTAAATCAAGTCAATAGTGTTGAGTATCTCTTAAAGTATTTTTTTGATCAAATAATAGTGAGACAATTTTATTATATTAGTAAATATATTAACTCAAATTTAACATTGTGTTAGAATAAGTTCAAAACGTATAGTTGCCAATGAAATTTAAACAAGGTCATGTGTACAACTATTATTTTATGTATTTAAAATGTTGTAAAGAAAAAATGTAATATTATTACATTCTTTTGATCATGTTTTTTTAGTTAGACAACAAAACAAACATACTATGATTCACATTGTGAAAGCATAAAAGGCCAAAATGTGAGCAACATAAGTATGAACAAACACAGCTCAAACCCCAAAGTTTCCTTGCATCCCACGTTTATAAAACCTCCCAATCTTTCTGTTAAGACACCTCTTCATCTTTCTTTCCCACATACCCATCCACAGATTATTGTATAAATAAAATTGATCACTTTCATTCTTCATCTCAATTTACATAACCAATCTCCCACTTCACATAACACCAATGGAGAATTTTTCCGAATTCGATACGAGCGACGAGCCCATCGAGCTCCCACCCGGCTTCCGGTTCCATCCCACCGATGAAGAGCTCATTACTCATTACCTATCCCATAAAGTAAAAGACGACGCCTTTTCCACCAAAGCTATAGGCGATGTCGACTTGAACAGGGTCGAGCCTTGGGATTTGCCATGTAAGTTGCTAATTATATCTTTTTTCGGGCGAAACTTGAATTTTTCTAAGTCTTGTTCTGTGTTTCGATATTTGTAGGGAAGGCGAAAATGGGCGAAAACGAGTGGTACTTCTTCTGCGTACGAGATAGGAAGTACCCAACCGGGCTGAGAACGAATAGAGCTACCGGTGCTGGTTATTGGAAGGCAACCGGAAAAGATCGAGAGATTTTTCGCGCTCATAAATTCCTCGTCGGAATGAAAAAGACCTTGGTTTTCTACAAAGGAAGGGCCCCCAGAGGGGAAAAGACCAATTGGGTTATGCATGAGTTTAGATTGGAAGGCAAACACTCTTTGCATCATAATAACAAAGTAAGAATGACATAATTTCCCCTGTTTTTTACTCTGTTTTTTCCCCTGTTTTTTACTCTTTTTTTCCCCTATTTTTAACTCTGTTTTTTTGCCCTGTTTTCCCCCTGTTTTAGGTGATTCTTAATTATTTGTGACTATTTTTGCAGAATGAATGGGTGATATGTAGAATTTTTAAGAAGGGCTCAGGAGGGATAACAGTTCATAATTGTGGCGTCGAATCTCGCGATGTGTCCGGTTTGCCTTCGCTGATGGATTTGTCATGCAACGAGGATCGTACCTTAGCTGCATTTGCACCCGAGCGACAATCCCATGTGACCTGCTTCTCCAATCCAACGGTGGGCCCCACTCGGGATGTGTCGATCGAAGATCCTGCTACTTGGAGGAGTTGTGTGTTTTCGCCAATTCCATCCCTCTTCCCTAAGGATTACGATCCGAATGATAAGGCGAGATTCTCGGACTATTTGAACATTCAAGAAGTGGGATTCATGCCTCGCGAAGAAGACGAATTTACCAACAATGCTTATGGATCGGTGGACCTTGATTGCTTGTGGAATTAGTGAATTGAAATTTGGATTATATTGTACAGTAGTATTATACTATTATATAAATTGAAGTTATTTACATTTATTTATTTTATAATTTGTTTTAAAAATGATGAAAAGGAAGAATGTCGTTAGTCGTTAAAACATGGGGCCCGGCCCGGCCCGAATATAGGAAGGCCTCAAACCTACTTTCGTTGGAAATGCGTCATGTTAGGCCCACAGCCCATTTCTGATGATCCATAAGCGACAAAGAGTCCTGGCCCAAAACAAGTCCACACATTTTGCCATGTCAACAAACGCGACGAGATTTGTTTGGGCTAACCGTGTTGTCCACTCCCACCCGAATAACTAACTTCTTACGACAACACTTCTTACTACAACTGAATCGGAATACGTCGGCCCCGCGTTTTCAATCCAAGACCAATTGATCGGTTGAACGACCAAATAGTTGAATTTACGGTTATTACGATTTGAGATTTCTCCGACTATCAGCGCCCGAATACCCAACGGGCCATTGAATCCAACCCGCGATTGTACGGTTCGTCAGGTCTAATCTAATGTCATTGAACATTGGGTTATTCATCTTGAGCAAGCCTGGTATTGGGCCTTAATTCCAAATATGCATACTTTACAGACCAAATTGTGTAAGACAATAACGGGCTTAGCCCAAAACATAATCCATCATGGTATTACAATTTACATTACTGAAGAGGGGGGATAAATAGTGATGTTAGCTTTCATAAATACATGACACTTTTTTCATTATTACATTTTTATTTTTATTCATTGCACTTTCAAAATTATCAATATTTTTTAAAAAAAAATACAATATTTTATCGTATTATCATTTCACTTATTCGTCGTAAATTGAAATGATACCGAGGATGGGACCACGACTCACAGGTTTACCTAGGGCAGCATCGTTGAGCATGGTCATAGTAGATGGGGAGTGGCGTTGGCCGGTAGATTTTGAGGAGGAGTTCGTTGATCTTATACAGGAGTTACCGAGGATCGTTGTGAGGACAGATACAGTGTGGTGGACTTTGCATCGATCCAAGGCTTACACTTCCGACTCGGCCTATACCCTTTTCCGCCCAGAGGGTCCCAGGGAACTGTGGGCTTCCCTTTTGGCTGGACCAGGACGTATCCCACGACATTGTTTTATTCTTTGGCTTGCTATCCGTGGTCGGCTGCCGACTCGGAATAAGCGTTGGATTGGTCGGGGGGATGACTTGTGTGTGCTATGTGGTGGGGAGAGCACTGAGACACATTCCCACCTTTTCTTTGAGTGCCCTTTTTCACAGGACTGTTTGCGAAGGCTACAGGTGGAGGTGAAGTTCTTTTGGCCACGGGGTGATTGGCATAGTGCTGTCCTACGCGCTGCTAGTCGGTGACGTGGGAAGCACTGGATATCTTACGGATATCGTGGACTCCTTGCTGCTTTAGTATATTTTATATGGCAGGAAAGGAACACGAGGATACATGAAGCTCGCTCAGTGTCCCCAGGAGTGGTGGCTACTCAAGCCCTTTCTATCATACGGGACCGGATCATCTCACTACGACTTCCAGATACTCTTCAGACACGGGCACTGAAGAGGGTGTGGCATATAGCCTGGTGATATTATTTTCTGTTTCTTTTGTGCTATATGTTTTTGTTGGATGTTTGGAGAGCTAGTTTGTTAGCTCGGTGATGCGGTGAGGTTTTCCCCATGCGATTTACTGTACTACCTTACTTTTATTTTATATGTGATTGACATTTACCAAAAAAAAAAGTTCATTGAAGATAACTAGATAAGATAATGATGTGGCATGAGTTAGTGTGTTGGGTTAGAAGTATTTCTACCCGGTAGGAAAAAAGTAGTGAGCAAGTTTTATATTATTTATAATAATTAATTAATTATTGTAAATAAAATATAATTTATATTATTATTTTATTATTTTTTTTACTATTATTAATTAACAAAATCAATTTTACCGTTGTAATTTTTAAGGTTAATAATTATTTTGTATTTTATATAAAAATAATTAAAAATAAAAATTTTGAAATAGTTAAATTTTAATTTTTTTAATAATTTTATATTTTATATAAAATTAATTAAAAATTAAGAATTTTGAAATAATTAAAATTTAAAAATTTTAACGTTGATTTATTAAGTATTTATTTTTATTTTAAATTTATTTTTTATAATATTTTTATTTTAATCATTAATTATATAAATATTAATTATTATTTTTTTTCAAAAAATCATTTATTTTTTTTAACTTTTACCTTTATTATTATTATTATTATTATTATTATTATTATTATTATTATTATTATTATTATTATTATTATTATTATTATTATTATTTAAATATAAATAATAAATAGAAAGTACTTTCTCTAATCTTTTTTTTTTGTCATCCTAAACTTTTGCACAAATTTTAATAATAATTATAATTTCCTAATTTAACCCTATTTAATACTAATAATTATTTGACTTTATCTTTTAATATCCTTTATTCCTTTATAAATTTATATAATAAAAAATGAAATTTAATGATTTCTAATTAATGAAGGCTTAAATAGTAAAAAAAATTCAAAACTACAAATGAATTGACAAAAAAAAATGAAATTTAATGATTTCTAATTAATGAAGGCTTAAATAGTAAAAAAAAAATTCAAAACTACAAATGAATTGACAAAAAACACAAAACCTATAACGTCAAATAAAAAAGATTAAAAAGAGTATAAAATAAAGGAGTATAAAATAAGTAAATGATGTGATATATAAAATTTATTTTTTGGGTAATAATAATCGAAGGAGTTCGAAATAGAAAAAATATGAGTGGGCGAATACTTGTCATACTCCTCACACAAAAACTCTACCTACCAGGCTACCACTGTAGATGCTCTTATGTGGTAGGTAGACGTGGAGTTGGTTGTGTCAGCCACTGAGCCACGTCACTTCTCCGACGAAAATTGACCGAAAAGAACCAAAATTATTTTTTGAAATAAAAAAGATTTGAACGTGGGATCAACCTAAGTTACAAGACCAAAAAATGATTTAATCTCAATTTTTTTTCTCCTTAATGGTATATTGTGATGTACTTTTCAGGTTAATATAATTGTTTGTGAAAAATTTTGTGGTAACAATTTGATTAAATTTCATCAATGGCTGACACCGATAATACGGGGTATGAGTGTTTTTTTGTGAGAAATTTCAGTAATGATTAAATTTTGACTAAATAAGAAAGAAATTGATTTATTAAAGAACCATGCAAGTATCTTATAATACGGGGTATGAGTGATTTTTTCTATAAGGACGCATAACTACATACATATAGGGATGTCAATCGGGTGCCCACTCAATTTTGGTTTAGCTCATTTGAGTTATCGGCCTATTTCGGTTCATGTTATTCGGGTTGAAATTTTTTTGGGTTGTAAATTTGTAGCTTTAACCTAAAATCTTCGGTTTCGACTTTCGAGCTAGTCCGTCGGACCGTAAAAATTAATAGTATATAACAGAAAAATATATTTTAATATTAATTTAAGTTTAATATTAATATTTAATAATTATTATTATTATTTTAATATTTAAATTACTAAAAACTTTTAATATTAATTCAATAAAATTTAAAATTGTAATTTGAGCTGAAAATTTTATTTTATTTGAATATATTATTTTATTTATTTAAAATATTTTTATAATTACATAAAATGAATTTTAATATATTTTAATAAATCGGGTTGTCGGGCTAGTGGCCACGGTTTGTCGGGCTAGTCAACTCGGTTCGTCGGACTCTCTCGGTTCGGGTCAATACGGTTTCGATTTTTTCGGGTCGAACATATTCGTCCCTAACCTTACATTTTTTTCGAGCGGGCTTTGAGAGTCTGCTGTGATATTTACAATGCCTGTCTTTGCCTGATTGCTTAAATGAGTAGTTTGACTGAGTAAGGGTTGTTAGATGATTAGGGCATTTTCTTGTTTCCTTTTGCTTAAATAAATAACACTGTCCCTTGCTAGCCCCTTTGAGCCTGATTGAATATTCTTTGTGAACCCATCTGGTATTATGCCCACATTACATAGGCAGCCAGTGAGAAAAGAGGGAGTTAGGGCATAGTATTGAAGAAAAAAAAAAGAAAAAAAAAGAGAAAAAAGAGAAGAAAAAAAAAAGAAGAAAAAAAAATAGAATAAATAGTTGTTGTGCTAAGGCCCGTAAGAAAAGGGGCAAAGTGGCAGAGAAAAGGCTAACATCAAAAAGCCCTCTGCCCAAATAGAGCCTACTCCTCAAAATCTACCCATATGAGCCCAACACTACAACCCAATAAAAGCCCCTTTGATAACCCCCCTGCTTAGTTAAAACAAACTCAGATTAGCAATAAGGCAAATTTAGGCAAAGTGGAATCACAGCAGAAAATGAGTGTCATTGAACCTATACACTGAAAAGAGAGAAACACTGTGAGGGAGTGAACCCAAAGACCTAGAACAGACTCTTGACTTATTTTTGTCTTTACTTGAATTTTGTGTTATCTGTATGTACTATGCCCTGTACTGATCATGCTAAAGTCCTTTGTTTTATTTCTCCCTACTTCTTTCATTTCTGTTTTCACTTTGGTCTTGAGTCAGGCAAATCAGAGCCCACGCTTGGGGACAAGCGTATCCAAGTGTGTGCGGTTCTGATGAGCCATTTTATTTGCTCATCTTAGAGCATTTTTACACCCTTTATTGAGTCAGTTTGAGTCGGTTACGTGTCTGGGAGGGCACAATTAGGTGTTTGGGCAGAGTGTGTGGTGATGCAGGTAACAGGTGGCGCACTGGGCAAAAGAGGCAAGGAAATCCCCTTCTTTGGGCAAAGTTCTGGAGCAGTAGGGACAAGCAACAGTTTGACCACATCGGGCAAATGGGTAAGGTCACGAAGCAGAAGAACCAGAATTACCAAGTACCGTGCCTGGTCCGACCATCTGTGAAGGAGAAGAAATACCTGCAGAATTTCAGTTTGGGCAAAAGACGCGGCAGACAGGAGATTCGCTGCGGGCAAGCTGGCAGCACACCAGAATCCCTGGATTCGGGGGATCTGACTTATCCCCAACTCCTTTGACCGCTTACGCCTATTCTTTAGGGAAGGAGAAACAGCCGCGGATTCAAATTCAAATTGAAGTCTTTAAAAGGCGGGGCGCGACGGGCAGCAAAGAAGAACACATTACGCACCGATACATCGGAAGAGCCGCCGGTCCCGCAGTCGTCATCGCCGCCGGAGGAGTCGCCGGAGATAGAGATCGGATCTGATCGTCCGAGTCTCTTGTTTGTTTTGAGTAGATCCGAACTTCGGGTCGAGAAACAATTTCATGTTTTATTGTTTTTAAGTTTTAATTCCGTACTTTGATTTCCTTCAAAAACGTTTATCGATTTGAAGCTATGATTAATATAGATTGTTTTTCCTTAATTGTTTCGTCTTTTAATTTCTGTATGAGTAGCTAAGTTGTTTTGCATCTGGGCAGGGACGGATCGAGGGTGAAATTAGGGTTTAGTTAGGCCGTGAGGCCGGAGGGGCTGAACTAACCGGTTGGGTGTTTGTTCCCGAGGCAAAGTTGTTTAAGTTTTATTTCTGGGGAGTTTGGGCTAACTAGGACGACCACTAGTGAACCTTTACAAACTGGGATACTGGTGATTGGCAAACCGCATAGATGTACCTTGTAGTATTGTTGCGGGCATAGCACTAGAACTTGCAGGAGATGCGGTCGTATGTTTCGAGCATGCTATTGGCCGAGCGGGTCTGTCTAGAGGTTAATGCGGGTTTGGGCAAACTAGATCCATGTTTGGTCGCATAGGTTATCGAATTGTTCAGATCCGGGGGGTTTAGGCATAGTGATAACTAGCTTTCTCTTTACACAGTAAGGATAGATAAGGGGTGGGGCAATTGCTGGGCGTGACGCAATAGGACCACTTTTGTTTTTGCACCCCATAACTGCTGACAAACCGCTGGTAAAAATCCTTAGTGCCAATGAACGGTAGTTTGCCCTAATAATCCTAAGTGAAGTTGTTTGCCCGGATGCTTTGTTTCCCATCTGATTTAAGTTTTCCTTTTAATATTCTGTTAGATCTGAGTGATTGGTTTGTTTACTTTTTAGATCTGTTTAAGTTGCATGTTAGTTTGGTTAGCCGTAGTTAGGTCAAAGTGTGAAACGATTGCAAAACCGCTGTGCCCACAGCAACCCAAAATCAAATCTTTTTGTGACAACCCCTTGGGCAAAGCCGAGATCACTTACTGTAATTGCCTCCTTGTGGGACCGACCCCACGTACTTGCCATTATCTACGTTTTGTAGTTATAAGAGTACTGGCTAAATATAAATATCATTTTGACAGCTTGTTTGCCCCTAACGACAAGCATACGGGCTCGTCAAAATTTGCGCCGTTGCCGGGGAGGCAAATTTCCAACTGTAAGTCGTCTGTGCTAACAGTTTGACTTGTTTTGTTTATGCAGGATTCCACTTCGGGCAAAGAGATTGTACCCTGGTACGACCCTGAGATCGAAAAGACTGCGAAACGAATCCGAAAAGAGACAAGACTAGCCAAAGCGTTAGCACGTGCCGCCCAAGAAGCTGCCCGATCACCAAGGGCAGAAAATCCGAGAAGGGCAAGGAGAGGTGAACCAATTACCCCACCACGACCTTCACCGGAACCAGCCATTATGGCAACCCTCAGGGAAATGATGTTCCCTGCCAATCTGAACCTCCAACCATCAGCCATCACTTTGCCCACCATCAACGAGAACTGGGAGATGAAACACAATTTCATCCAAATACTACCTAAGTTCAGCGATATGCCCATGGAAGACCCACAGAGGCATCTTCAAGACTTCGAGTTAGCTTGCGGAACCATAAGGGGAGGGCCCCCTTTGAGTGAATACATCCGACTGCTGGCTTTTCCCTTTTCACTTGGGGATGGAGCACGAGAGTGGCTCTACACTCTGCCCGAAGGACAAATCACTACTTGGGCACAGCTCCAGCAGAAGTTTTTGGAAAAATACTTCCCTGCCGCCCGGATCCAACACATGCGAAGGAACATCAGTAGCATTAGGATGGGGGCAGGCGAAGAGTTTCCCGCTTATTGGGCTCGGTTTAAGCAGATGTTGGCAAAGTGTCCTCAGCACCAAATCCCTGATCACGATTTGATCCAATACTTTGTGTCTGGGCTAAGGATGCACGAGAGAACCCTCTTGCATGCTGCCAGTGGAGGGTCCATCCTGAATAAAAGTGCTGAGGAGGCATTTAAACTCTTCAAGGAGATGGCAGAGGAGTTCAGAGATGATGGAAGTGAGTTGCCCAGGACCAATTTGGGGACAACCACTGCTGCGGATCTAAAAATCGACAAACTATGCAGCGCGATGGAAAAGTTTATGAACACTATGGCCACCGGGCCAAAGAGAGGTGTGAAAGCTTGCCAGATCTGCCAGGGCATAGAGCATGCCACTGATGAATGCCCCTCACTGTATGACGAGGAGGTCAAAGCGATGGGGCAGAGTAACGGTAATGGGCAAGGAAGGGGGAAACCATACTATGATAATAGGTATGGGAATAGCAACAACTACAATGAGGGGTATAATGGTAACCAGAATTTCCAGCGCTACAATCAGCAGGGGCAGTACCAACAGCAAGGCCCAGGGATGTACCACCAGCCCGCTCAGACCAAAGGGCCTACCTTGTCTGAAATGATGGAAACTTTGGTCAAAGAGAATATTAAGTTCCAGCAAGAGAATGCCAAAGCCCACCAAGAGAATGAGAAATTCAAGCAAGAGACTAGAGGGCAGTTCCAAAATCTAGGAGCCCAAGTCTCACATCTTACTCAAGTGGTGGCAAAGCTGGAACAGAAAGGAGGTACTTTGCCCCCAAAAGTCGAAGTGAACAATGCTCATGTTAATGCCGTCCAGCTCAGGAGTGACAAACCACTCACCATAGTGGAAAAATCTGCAGAAAAGGGCAAAGAGCCCGTGTTAGATGGCCCCCCAGTCATTGAGGAAGACCCTGGGACAGATATTGAGCAAGAAGAGGTGACAGTCAGGGCAAAGAGGGACAAATCTCCACCACCGAAAATCAAGCCACCCTTCCCGGGCAGACTGAGTAAAAACCGTGAGAAGGAAGAAACTCAAGAGATGTTCAAAATGTTCAAGAAGGTGGAAATCAATATGCCCCTTCTGACCATACTGAACGCTATGCCCAGATGTGCTAAGTTCTTGAAGGAGCTTTGCACAAAGAAGGTCAAATATCAGGATGATGCGAAGTTTGAGGTGGGGGAGAATGTCTCTGCCGTTATTAAAAAGACTGGACCTACAAAGTGTGGAGACCCAGGCATGTTCTACATTCAGTGCATCATAGGCATATGAAGATAGAGAAGGCAATGCTCGATCTGGGAGCATCAATTAATGTTATGCCCAAAACGATGTACGAAGACCTGGAAATCGGGCAACTGAAGCCCACTCGAGTTGTGATCCAACTAGCTGATAGATCTAATGTTTATCCTGAGGGCATACTGGAAGATGTCCTGGTCAAAGTGGAAGAGTTGATATTTCCTGCTGATTTCTATGTGCTCGATATGGGCAGATCAAGTAAAGCCCCTGTGATGATATTGGGCAGACCGTTCCTCAAAACAGCAAGGACCCACATCGACTGTGAAACCGGAAGGTTAACGTGCAAATTCGAAGGAGAAACGGTCACCTTTGACCTCTACAAATCCATGAAGCACCCGGCCGATACCGAAGAAATCCACTACATTGACCAAATTGAGAAAGCAGTGGAGGCAAAGGCACTCCAATGTGGCAAGTATGACCATACTGAGATAGCCATTCAGCAAGGGCTTACTGGGTTTGATATGGAGGGCGAACCAGAAGAATTACAAGAGGCAATTGAGCAGTTAGACTCTCTGGAGGATTTCAAAGGCAACCCGGGCAAACCGATAGAGATTGAAGAAATAATCATGGTACCTTCCCTTGAAAAGCCACCAATGCTGGAATTGAAAAAACTACCTAAGCATCTCAAGTATCTATATTTGGGAGATAATGACACTTTGCCCGTCATCATAAGTGCCTATTTGCAAGAGGCAGAGGAGGCAAAGTTGAGATATTTGCTGGGGCAGTACAAACAGGCCATAGGGTGGACTTTGGCTGACATCAGAGGGATAAGTCCAAGCATCTGCCAACACCACATTCTTCTGGAAGATGACTCTATGCCCGTACGTGATCCTCAAAGGAAGCTCAATCCAGCAATGAAGGAAGTTGTGCTCAAAGAGATCAAAAAGCTTCTCAGTGTGGGCATAATCTACCCAGTGTCAGACAACAAGTGGGTTAGCCCAGTGCATGTGGTGCCAAAGAAGTCTGGAGTTCAAGTCATAGAGAACGAAAGGAATGAGCAGATTGCCACACGACTACAAACTGGGTGGAGAGTTTGCATTGACTACCGCAAACTGAACAAGGTAACCCGCAAGGATCACTTCCCTTTGCCCTTCATTGATGAAATGTTAGAGAGATTGGCTGGGAAGAAGCACTTTTGTTTTCTAGATGGCTACTCAGGGTATATGCAGATATGGGTTGCTCAAGAGGATCAGGACAAAACCACCTTCACCTGTCCATTTGGCACCTTTGCCTACAGAAGGATGCCCTTTGGCCTCTGCAATGCACCAGGAACTTTTCAAAGATGCATGATGAGTATCTTCGCTGACCTGCTCGAGAATGGAATTGAAGTGTTCATGGACGATTTCACCGTGTATGGCAACTCCTTTGACTCCTGCCTGGAACACTTAGAGATGGTGCTCAAAAGGTGTGTAGAGAAGAGCCTCGTACTGAATTACGAAAAATGTCATTTCATGGTCGAAGAGGGAATTGTCCTTGGACATGTTATTTCAGCTAAGGGCATAGAGGTGGATAAAGCAAAAATCGAAGTCATCTCGAAGCTACCATATCCAAGGAATGTGAAGCAAGTCAGAGGGTTCTTAGGGCATGCTGGTTTCTACAGACGCTTTGTGAAGGACTTTGCCCAAATTGCTCGCCCTTTGACCAGACTGCTTCAGAATGATGTAGAATGGGACTTTGATGAGGACTGTAAGGCTGCTTTTAACCACTTGAAGGAGAGATTGGTCACAGCGCCTATTATTCAACCACCAGAGTGGGGCATGCCATTCGAGCTGATGTGTGATGCAAGTGGATATGCAGTAGGAGCTGTGCTAGGGCAAATTAAAGGGAAAGAAAGACATGTGATCTACTATGCCTCGAAGACCCTTAATGCTGCCCAAAGCAACTATGCCACGACCGAGAAGGAGCTTTTGGCCATAGTCTTTGCTTTCGAGAAGTTTAGGTCATATCTGCTGGACAGTAAGACCATAGTGTACACAGACCACGCTGCATTGAAGTACCTCATGGCAAAGAAGGAGACTAAACCAAGGCTTATTCGATGGATCCTGCTACTCCAGGAGTTTGACATTGAAATTCGAGACAAGTCTGGGAATCAAAATCTAGTGGCGGATCACCTCAGTAGGATTCTCCAGAAAGAAGAGGATATGCCTATCACCGAAACATTCCCCGATGAACATTTATATTCTATTGCCACTTTGGGCGAAGAGCCATGGTTTGCTGACCTTGTGAACGTTATGGTTACAGGGATTTTCAGGGAAGGCATGACGTATTATGAGAAAAACAAGATGAAACGCGAGGCAAGGAGCTACGTTTGGGATGAACCCTATTTGTGGAAAAGATGTGAAGACCAAGTCCTTAGAAGATGCATTCCTGAGTCTGAGCAGCAGGGCATAGTGGATCACTGCCACAAGCAACCCTGTGGAGGCCACTTTGGGCCTAGGAGAACGGCAAGAAAGGTTCTAGATTGCGGATTCTACTGGAACACTTTGCTCAAAGACTGCTATGACCTATGTAAGAGGTGTGACGAGTGTCAGAAGGAAGGCAACTTGACCAAGCGCAATGAAATGCCCTCTGTGCCCATACTGCCAGTAGAGATCTTTGATGTCTGGGGCATAGACTTCATGGGGCCATTTCCGAATTCACAAGGTAAGGAATACATACTCCTAGCAGTTGATTATGTCTCCAAGTGGGTCGAGGCAAAGGCCACCACCACCAATGATTCGCGCATTGTGGCTGAATTCCTAAAAGGGAATATCTTCACTCGATTCGGTGTGCCCAGAGCGCTTATCAGTGATCAGGGGACCCATTTCTGCAATTATATCATTGAGAGGCTACTGAGAAAATATGGAGTCACTCATCGAATCACATGTGCCTATCACCCCCAGGCAAACGGCCAAGCAGAACTCTCTAACAGGATTATCAAGGCTATTCTGAGGAAGACAGTTAGGCCAGAGGGGAAGGATTGGGCAGGCAAACTGGATGATGCACTGTGGGCATACCGCACTGCGTTCAAGACTCCATTTGGCATATCTCCCTACCGAATGATATTTGGGAAAGCTTGTCATTTGCCCGTAGAGATAGAGCACAAGGCACACTGGGCTGTGAACAAGGTCAACTTTGACTGGGATCTGGCCGGGAACGAGCGTAAACTTGACTTGGTCGAATTGGAGCAACTTCGCATTGAGGCCTATGACCATGCTGCCCACTACAAAGAGCGGACCAAAAGAGCCCATGACAAACTGATTAAGAAGAAAAAGATTGAGGCTGGACAGTTAGTCTTACTGTACCAAACCAGGAATCAGTTCCGTTCGGGCAAACTGTCCTCTAAGTGGGAAGGGCCTTATTTTGTTCACCATGTCAGCCCAAATGGATCTGTGGAATTGAAAAGCAAAAAGGATGATGACTATATATTCAAAGTGAATGGTCATAGAGTGAAGCCCTACTTTGGGCAAGAGAATCTGGAAGGGCAGCTTGCCCTGATTGAGTGATCGAATAAAGCAATTGGGTCTTGCCCGGGACTATAAATGGGGCGCTGGCCAGGAGGCAACCTGGTATGTTTGTTTATTTTTGTTATTTTCCCTTTTATTTAGATTAGGAATAAAACTACTTGCAACAAGAGACTTTGACTATGCCGTGAGGAAGGGTATGTGTGTTTTTGATTTTGCAGGAGTTTACTTTGGGCAGACTGAGACTTTGGGCAAACAGGAGCGCAAGTGGGGCAGTTGCGATTTTCAAGGGCTGAAAACCGTCCCATCTAAGGACTCTGCAACTCCACCATCATCACGCCCCTATTCATCCGCGATTCCCGATAACTGCCATTAACTCCCTTATTTTCAAAATTCAAAAACAATTATATATCTCTTCTCTCTCTCCATATGGTTTCTACAAGAGCAAAAAACAAGTTAAGAAAAATCCCTCACGGAACCCTAATCGATCTTACTATAGGTACCGCCGCAACCAAGTTAAAGAAGATGGTGTCGCCGAAGCAGTCAAGCCCAGCGAAACCCAAGTCCCCCACCGCCGAGGAAGCCATCCATGCCGTGCCCCTGGCCACCATACCGCCAAGCCCCGCCACGACGGAGACGGACAATACCCCAATCAACGATTTGGCCAAAGAAATCGATGAGTCTAAGACCACCAGCGAGAAGGATCTGGAAACCCTAGCCACCGCCGCTCAGGAGGAGGAGGACAAAGCCGCCGCTGATAGCCCCCCGAAAAAGAAGCAGAAAAAGGCGGCGGGCAAAGGCAAGAAGAAGGTCACTCCCACCCCCACTGCCGGATCCACCTCCGACGACAAGGAGAAAGAGGAATCGACGGCCGCCGGTAAGACGCCGATGGAGGAAGACGACGTGGAGGAGGTGACCTACAAAACCCCCAAAAGCCGGACCCGCGCATCCACGAAGAAGAGAAAGGCGGTTGACACGTCGGCGCGCGAAATCGCGGCCCCCAAAACGGTGTGTTTTGAATCGCTCAAACTGATGGGTGTGGAGAAGGAGGTTCGAGGGTATTTCAAGGCCATAGGGTGGGAGCCGTTTCTTGAGTGGTCTGTGCAAATCAGTGAGGAGGTGGTGCGAGAATTCTTTGGTTCACTGGGAATCAAGGAAACCAGAGATGAGGGAGTTATAGGGATCCAGTTTGAGTTGATTGATCAAGCTGTTTCTACTGGTGGTAATGAACTTGATTTGTGTTTGGATATGGCAGGTATTGCGGATCTGAAGTCAAAGGCGTACCAGGAGTCACTGAGGGCTTTGCCAGAGTACACAAAGAAGGAGCTGCAGAAGATCTGGAAGCAGCTGGGCAAAGGAGGGTTTGCCACCGGATCCTGGCCATCAATCCAGTTGAAAGGCCATGCACTCAGGGTTTGCCACCGGATCCTGGCCATCAATTTCTTCGGCAAGATCGACACCAGCAGTGCTATTTCCCATCTCGAGCTGGGCATACTATGGTGCATGACTCAGAAGATCAAGCTACACTTCAGTTCTTGCCTCTCTGTCCAAATGAAGTGGTTGCATACCCATCCTCTCCAGCGCCTTTCACTGGCCCATTTTCCGATGATGTACGCGGCCAAGATGAACCTGATCAAGAAGGGCAAAGAGTTGGAGATGATGGTGGAGGGCAAGTTTGACATCCAGTGCTTCAAGCGCATGCAGGACATAGTCCCTTTGAGTGATGGCAGTGTGAAGTTCCTGGAGGAGAAACCAGTTGCGGTGAAGGCAGAGGCGAGAGATCCGATTGCAGAGGCTAAGGCCAAAGAGGAGATTGCAGAAAGGCAAGGAGCCATCGAGGCTCGGTTGGACAGGATTGAGAAGGCGTTCGAGGATGTGAAGGCGATGATGATCGCATACTTTGACTACTGTGGATTCAGGTACGCACCTGCTTCCACCTCCTAATTTGTACCCTCCCTTGTTTTTAGTAGTTGTTATTTTTTTTATTATTTTTTTGTTTGTTTCTGTTAAAGTCACCCCCGAGTCACTTTGGTTCGGGGGGAGACTAGGTTGATCTCCCTGCTGACACACTTTGCCCAGGCAAAGTGTGTGAGGGGGCAGGTGCGCCAAACTTTTAGAGTCACAGTCTGGTCGTGGGTAGCCCCTACCAATCTTATTACTTTTGCACACTTTGCCCAGGCAAAGTGTGTGAGGGGGGAAAGGGAAAGGGCAAACCCCTGTTTCTAATCGAGTCAGCATGATTATGTGATCACTTTGGGCAAACGTACATACAGTAACTCAAACTTCATAGTTAAGATGCATGAAATAGGGATGATGGAACTGTTCTAGGCAAACTGTGAGAATTGAGCCAACATTGATATATGATTTCTTTCTTTGAGAGTCTGCTGTGATATTTACAATGCCTGTCTTTGCCTGATTGCTTAAATGAGTAGTTTTACTGAGTAAGGGTTGTTAGATGATTAGGGCATTTTCTTGTTTCCTTTTGCTTAAATAAATAACACTGTCCCTTGCTAGCCCCTTTGAGCCTGATTGAATATTCTTTGTGAACCCATCTGGTATTATGCCCACATTACATAGGCAGCCAGAGAGAAAAGAGGGAGTTAGGGCATAGTGTTGAAGAAAAAAAAAAGAAAAAAAAAGAGAAGAAAAGAGAAGAAAAAAAAAAGAAGAAAAAAAAATAGAATAAATAGTTGTTGTGCTAAGGCCCGTAAGAAAAGGGGCAAAGTGGCAGAGAAAAGGCTAACATCAAAAAGCCCTCTGCCCAAATAGAGCCTACTCCTCAAAATCTACCCATATGAGCCCAACACTACAACCCAATAAAAGCCCCTTTGATAACCCCCCTGCTTAGTTAAAACAAACTCAGATTAGCAATAAGGCAAATTTAGGCAAAGTGGAATCACAGCAGAAAATGAGTGTCATTGAACCTATACACTGAAAAGAGAGAAACACTGTGAGGGAGTGAACCCAAAGACCTAGAACAGACTCTTGACTTATTTTTGTCTTTACTTGAATTTTGTGTTATCTGTATGTACTATGCCCTGTACTGATCATGCTAAAGTCCTTTGTTTTATTTCTCCCTACTTCTTTCATTTCTGTTTTCACTTTGGTCTTGAGTCAGGCAAATCAGAGCCCACGCTTGGGGACAAGCGTATCCAAGTGTGTGCGGTTCTGATGAGCCATTTTATTTGCTCATCTTAGAGCATTTTTACACCCTTTATTGAGTCAGTTTGAGTCGGTTACGTGTCTGGGAGGGCACAATTAGGTGTTTGGGCAGAGTGTGTGGTGATGCAGGTAACAGGTGGCGCACTGGGCAAAAGAGGCAAGGAAATCCCCTTCTTTGGGCAAAGTTCTGGAGCAGTAGGGACAAGCAACAGTTTGACCACATCGGGCAAATGGGTAAGGTCACGAAGCAGAAGAACCAGAATTACCAAGTACCGTGCCTGGTCCGACCATCTGTGAAGGAGAAGAAATACCTGCAGAATTTCAGTTTGGGCAAAAGACGCGGCAGACAGGAGATTCGCTGCGGGCAAGCTGGCAGCACACCAGAATCCCTGGATTCGGGGGATCTGACTTATCCCCAACTCCTTTGACCGCTGACGCCTATTCTTTAGGGAAGGAGAAACAGCCGCGGATTCAAATTCAAATTGAAGTCTTTAAAAGGCGGGGCGCGACGGGCAGCAAAGAAGAACACATTACGCACCGATACATCGGAAGAGCCGCCGGTCCCGCAGTCGTCATCGCCGCCGGAGGAGTCGCCGGAGATAGAGATCGGATCTGATCGTCCGAGTCTCTTGTTTGTTTTGAGTAGATCCGAACTTCGGGTCGAGAAACAATTTCATGTTTTATTGTTTTTAAGTTTTAATTCCGTACTTTGATTTCCTTCAAAAACGTTTATCGATTTGAAGCTATGATTAATATAGATTGTTTTTCCTTAATTGTTTCGTCTTTTAATTTCTGTATGAGTAGCTAAGTTGTTTTGCATCTGGGCAGGGACGGATCGAGGGTGAAATTAGGGTTTAGTTAGGCCGTGAGGCCGGAGGGGCTGAACTAACCGGTTGGGTGTTTGTTCCCGAGGCAAAGTTGTTTAAGTTTTATTTCTGGGGAGTTTGGGCTAACTAGGACGACCACTAGTGAACCTTTACAAACTGGGATACTGGTGATTGGCAAACCGCATAGATGTACCTTGTAGTATTGTTGCGGGCATAGCACTAGAACTTGCAGTAGATGCGGTCGTATGTTTCGAGCATGCTATTGGCCGAGCGGGTCTGTCTAGAGGTTAATGCGGGTTTGGGCAAACTAGATCCATGTTTGGTCGCATAGGTTATCGAATTGTTCAGATCCAGGGGGTTTAGGCATAGTGATAACTAGCTTTCTCTTTACACAGTAAGGATAGATAAGAGGTGGGGCAATTGCTGGGCGTGACGCAATAGGACCACTTTTGTTTTTGCACCCCATAACTGCTGACAAACCGCTGGTAAAAATCCTTAGTGTCAATGAACGGTAGTTTGCCCTAATAATCCTAAGTGAAGTTGTCTGCCCGGATGCTTTGTTTCCCATCTGATTTAAGTTTTCCTTTTAATATTCTGTTAGATCTGAGTGATTGGTTTGTTTACTTTTTAGATCTGTTTAAGTTGCATGTTAGTTTGGTTAGCCGTAGTTAGGTCAAAGTGTGAAACGATTGCAAAACCGCTGTGCCCACAGCAACCCAAAATCAAATCTTTTTGTGACAACCCCTTGGGCAAAGCCGAGATCACTTACTGTAATTGTCTCCTTGTGGGACCGACCCCACGTACTTGCCATTATCTACGTTTTGTAGTTATAAGAGTACTGGCTAAATATAAATATCATTTTGACAACTTGTTTGCCCCTAACGACAAGCATACGGGCTCGTCAACATCCCTACATGCATAGATAAACAAAAGTAACTTAAAGTAATACTATCATAGTATTCAAAAGAAGTATTTTTGAAAAAAAGAAAATTATAGTTTATTAAATTACATTAAATATCTCATAAAATAAACTTTAAAATTTAGTATTTATTAAATTTTCATTTTTTATTAATTAAAGTATAATATATGAGCACTCCCAATGGGGAAATGGCAAAATTTGTCTCCTCACCTCTACTGTAGCAGCCCCAATGAGGGCTCTAAAGCGGTGGGAGAATGAAAATTGTGAACAGTTGGCGGCAAATTTGTCTATCCGTTCATTGTGACAATTTATTTTATTTATTTTATTTTTTTTAAAGTTATTTACTATATATTTGTTTTATTTTTATTTTTATTTTAATGTTGTTAATTTAAAATTAATGTTATATTTTATTTTTTTAATACACAAATTAATATTTATTATTATTTTAAAGAAAATAAAATTAAAATTTAATTAAGAATATGTAAATTAAAAAATACAAATACAAATTAAATTTTTACTATGATCAATATCTATTATTTAATTTTTAGTATTGCATTATGTGTTTTTTATTTGTATTATGGTGTATTATTATGTAACTTTCTTTTGTATTAATATGTAATTGTAACGTGTTATGTTATTGAATTTTTGTATTTTTTTGTAATTTATGTATTTTTTTATTAAAAAAATATGATATTTTAATTTATTTAATTTCAAATTTATAATCGTACATATCATGTTATAAATTTGATTATATACAAATGTAATTTAATTAAAATTATTGTGTGATAAAATTAGGAATATTCCCAAATAATATTCTTTTTGAGTAAAAATTTGAGTTTTATGATTGAAAATGATTTTACTGTTTGTGACAAATTTGGTAGCAAAATTTGAAAAAGTGTGAAGTTTGCCTCCCCACCATTGGGAGTGCACTAATTATAATTATAAAAAAAACAACAACATATTATTAAGTATTAATTACTTCTACTTAACATAAATTACCATTAATTTATAATTAATTAATCTAATTTATCACTTATTTATAATTAAGAAAAAGTATTTGATTTAAATCTAAACAAACATTAAAAATTACACCTAATACAAAATCACCTGTTTAAAATAGTTTCAATTTTATTAATTTTGAAAAGTAAAATTCTCATTATCCTAATTACTTATTGTGGTATTATACTCCACATTTTTTTTAATTAGCTGAATATACAAATATACAATATATTTTCACTATATTATAAAAACGTGACACAAAATTTAACAAATAAAACATCAACATATAAATCTAAAATAAATACAACAATTATTTACCGTAAAATCTTTATAAATTAATACTTGGAAATTTAATTAATTTAGATAGGTTATTAATTTATCAATTTTTTTTATTTAAAAAATCAAGTCAGGAGCCAGGACTGAAAGATTTTATTAATTTATAGAGTTTATTAATGTATCGAGTATTAATTTATAGATGTAGATGTTTGACTGTATTTTGTTTATGTTCATCAACTATTCTTCCAATTTATCACTGAATATATTGACAAAATCCGTATGGAAGAGCAATACTATTAAACATTGGATCATGCTAAACAGACAGAATCTGCCCATGGGCAGAAATCCTTTAAAAAAATTGTTTAAAAATTATTATAATATTTTTATTATTATTTTGTCATATATTATAATTAAGTACACTATATTAAATATATATTGCACAAAAAAAATAAAAATGTTTACATAAGGATAATGAATATTTTTATATTTATACTAAAATAATCAATTGATTAGAAAAAAAAATATTTTAATATATAAAAATGAAAGGTAAAAAATTTATTTTAATAGATTTATTAAGCTAATTATATTTCTAATCATATTGTGGAAATATGTTCGAAATTCTAAGGCAGGGCGCTGCGCAGCAGGGCGTTGCGCAGCAGGCAGTTTCCTAGCATGATGCAGCATCTTCTATTTTTGGTAATACACAAAAAATTGAATATCTCTTTCCATACTTATCCGATTGAGGTGATTCAAAAGGCTACGGAATCCTTGGAGCACAAGGAACCAATTCCTACCATAAATAGACGTCCAAGTACTCTATAAAAGGACGCTCGATCAGATGCATCGAGAGAGAGGAAGAGAGCAAGAGAGAAAAGGAACACGTCTTCTTTAGAGATTAAACTTGTAATCGCTTACACCGAGTTTGGTTCTAGGGTTACTAGGAACAGTTGTAATCTCGTTTTTCATATAATAAAGAAGAAACACCCCTCTCCCCGAGCACGTAGGTTTCTGCTGTTGCGCAGCACGAAATCGAAGCTCGTAAATCTTGTCTTGTGCTTTCGTTTTTATTTGCTTTCGTGTTCTTGTGAGTTCATATACGTGAGAGATCGTGAGCTTGAGAGTCAATTCGTATTCGTGCGGTTTTGGATTATTCATATTCGTGTGGTTTATGAAAGTTTAGTTTAATCGGATTTATTCGGTTATTCTAGACCTTGTTGCGCGAATCCTCAACAAGTGGCGCCGTCCGTGGGAAGGATAAATCACGAGGAGAAGATGAAGTCTGGATCGTCAAAGTATGAGGTTGAGAAGTTCACGGGCAAGAACGATTTTGGTCTTTGGAGGATCAAAATTAGGGCAATACTAACGCAGCAAGGACTGGCGGCAGCGCTGCTACCACCGGGCAGTACTAGAGGTGCTGGAAAAGACAAGGGAAAAGGTCCAGAGATCAAGAAGGATGCGGCAGGGGAAACTGCCGAGAAGGCTGGCGCAGGCGCTGCGGCAGGGGTTGCAGCAGGCACTGCGGCAGGGGCTGCAGTAGGTGACATCGATGAGATTTCAGACATGGCACGGGCTGTGATATTTCTGAATCTAGGAGACAAGGTTTTAAGGGAAGTGAAAAACGAGGCTACTGCATATGACCTATGGCAGAAGTTGGAGAGTTTGTATCTTACTAAATCCTTGGCAAATCGATTGTACTTGAAGCAGAAGTTGTATGCCTTCAAGATGGTCTCGGACAAATCCATCGTGGATCAGATGGATGACTTTGTGAAGATTCTTGATGACCTGGAGAACATTGATGAGAAGTTGAAGGAGGAAGATCAAGCATTGCTCTTGTTAGGATCACTGCCTTCATCACTCGATCAATTCAAGGATGCCATCATTCTTGGCAGGCAGCATGCCCTGACTTTGGAGGAGGTACAAGTTGCCCTAAAGACTAAGGAGCAGCAAAAGAAGGACTCCAAGAAAAATCATCCTGCTGCAGCTGAAGGATTGGTAACGGTGAACAAGAATTTCACAAAGAAGAAGAATCAGAAGAAGGGCCAAAAGAGTGAGAACAAAGCATCATCCAATGGTGACTCAAAGTGTTATCATTGTAACAAAATCGGTCACTTATTGTCGCCTCTTAAAGCAGCAGCAGAATCAGGGCAACAATCATGCTGATGTTGCGGAGGCAAGGGCAGGGGCAATCGATGCCGAAGTCCTAACTGTCACTTCGAGAAAGGAGACGAAGTGGATTCTAGATTCGGGCTGCACATTCCACATGAGCCCCATGCGGCAGTGGTTTGAAGGTTTTGAGTAAATTGATGGAGGTTCGGTCATTCTTGGAAATAATCTAGCCTGCAAAGTTGAGGGCATTGGCTCTATTCGTATGAAGTTGGTTGATGGCTCGGTGAAGCTTCTAACCAAGGTGAGATATATCCCGGAGCTCAAGAGGAATCTTATTTCTCTTGGTCAATTTGATAGTTCGGGATATAACTTTTGTTCTAGTGGAGGATGCCTCCAAGTGAAGAGAGGAAGCACGGTAGTGCTAGAAGGAGAGAAGAGGAATGAGTTGTATTATTTGAGAGGCAGGGCAGTGGCTGTTGTAGGCAGCATTGCGGTGGCAGCAGCAGGTGATGCAGCAGCTACAGGAATTAACGCAGCACCTGCAGCAGGGACTGTTGCAGGGACTGCAGCAGGGTCTTCCGTCACGTCTAGTGACAAGATCTTGCTATGGCACAAAAGGCTTGGACATCTAGGAGAGAAAGTGCTGTTGGAGCTGGCAAAGCAAAGGGCATTCTCAGGTGATAAGATGCGCAAGCTCAAATTTTGTGATCGTTGTGCTCTAGGCAAGGCTGCAAGGGCAAGCTTTGGCACTGGGAGGCACACAACCAAGGGCTGCCTTGATTACATTCATTCCGATCTCTGGGGTCCATCTAGAACGAAGAAGAAAGGTGGTGGAAAGTATTTCTTGTCCATCATTGGCAAAGGCAGCAGCAGGCATAGTTGCTGGGGTAGCCACTGCGGCAGCAGAAACTACCAGGAAGGCAGTGACAGCAGTAATGGCTTAAGGACTGCGGTAGATACTGCGGAAGCAGAGACTACCATGATTCCAAGACCTCGGGATGATCAAAACATCGCCGAAGGTGGAGGCATTGACGAAGGTGTCGCTCAAGGCAGCGACGTAGGCATTGTCAAAGGCAGCGGCAGAGGTAGTGGCATTTACTGCAGCATCAACTACGCTGGGGTAGATCGCATCATCGAATACCATATTACCAAACTTCAAGATGAAGGAAACATCGTTGAAGGTGGAGACAATGGCCAATGCATCGTTGATGGAAACGGTAAGGGCAACAACAATGGCATTACCATTGATTGCGGTAGCAAATGCCGTGGGGTAAATCGTAGCATCGATTACCGGACTAAAAGGCTTCAGGATGATCAAGACATCGCTGAAGGTGGAGGCAACGCTGAAGGCAGCAGCTGCAGCAGTGGCAGTGGTTCTGAAGGCAGCAGCTGCAGCAGCAACTTCCATGAAGAAAATCGTAGCAACGATTACCATGTTGATGTTGATCAACATGAAACTGATTTGGGAGGATATCAGTTGGCAAGAGATAGAGAGAGGAGAGTCATTCACCCACCAAAGAGGTATGCACAAGCCGATGTTGTTTCATATGCTCTTATGGTGGCGGAGGAAGTAGATAGCTATGAACCTTCATACTATTCGGACATGGATGACATGCTCATTGCTGCACAATCAAAGGTCGAGGTGGAGGCAGCGAAGAAGTTCTCTATTTCAGACTGCCCTGCAGCGGCAGGGCCTGCCGCAGCAGCTATGGCAGCAGTACCTTATGCGAGTGCGGTAGGCAGTCTCATGTATGCAATGGTTTGCAGCAGGCCGGACATTGCCTATGCTATGAGCGTAGTATCACGCTTTATGAGCAATCCTGGTAGGAGTCATTGGGAGGCAGTGAAGTGGTTGTTGCGATATCTTAAAAGCAGCGTGAGCAAGGGAATCATATTCAAGAAGATGGAGGTCAAGGGTGATGCTCTAATTGGATATGTGGATGCGGATTTTGCTAGTAATCTTGATACTAGAAAATCGGTAACGGGGTATGTGTTTACCTTGTTTGGCTCGACAGTGGTTTGGAAGGCAAACCAGCAGGCAGTGGTTGCGTTGTCAACTACGGAGAGCGAATACATTGCCTTGACTGAGGCAATAAAGGAGGCAGTGTGGCTGAAGGGTATAGTTCAAGAGCTTGGGGTGTCACAAGAGGTAATCTCGGTTAATTGTGATAGTCAAAGTGACGTGCACTTGGCGAAGCATCAAGTGTTCCATGAGCGGACCAAGCATATTGACGTGAAGCTACATTTTGTAAGAGACTTGGTGGATAAAAGAGTTGTCAAGGTGGAGAAGATTGCTAGCGAAATCAATCCAGCCGATAGCTTCACTAAGTTGCTTCCGGGTAAGAAATTCAGTCTATGCCAGCAGCTCGTATCGCTGCTGGACATCTCGCAATGCTGAAATTGCGCAGGAGCTGCGGCAGGTTGCGGTAGTATTGGGCATGGCATGTTCTGCCTAATGTCAATACTAGGAGAAATATGATCGGGTATGATCATATGGGAGCAGTGTGATTCGAAATCATACTGGACTGGAGTCGAATGATCGGGTTTGATCATGGCATGGTGAATAAGGTGTCGTAGCAAAAGGAGTTGTTTGGATTTTGGCTTGTCTGTGTTGAGCAGTACTTGATCACTACTGTAAGATGGTGGACATGAGCTTAGAAGTTTGAACAAGGTGGAGATTTGTGGAAATATGTTCGAAATTCTAAGGCAGGGCGCTGCGCAGCAGGGCGTTGCGCAGCAGGCAGTTTCCTAGCATGATGCAGCATCTTCTATTTTTGGTAATACACAAAAAATTGAATATCTCTTTCCATACTTATCCGATTGAGGTGATTCAAAAGGCTACGGAATCCTTGGAGCACACGGAACCTATTCCTACCATAAATCGACGCCCAAGTACTCTATAAAAGGACGCTCGATCAGATGCATCGAGAGAGAGGAAGAGAGCAAGAGAGAAAAGGAACACGTCTTCTTTAGAGATTAAACTTGTAATCGCTTACACCGAGTTTGGTTCTAGGGTTACTAGGAACAGTTGTAATCTCGTTTTTCATATAATAAAGAAGAAACACCCCTCTCCCCGAGCACGTAGGTTTCTGCTGTTGCGCAGCACGAAATCGAAGCTCGTAAATCTTGTCTTGTGCTTTCGTTTTTATTTGCTTTCGTGTTCTTGTGAGTTCATATACGTGAGAGATCGTGAGCTTGAGAGTCAATTCGTATTCGTGCGATTTTGGATTATTCATATTCGTGTGGTTTATGAAAGTTTAGTTTAATCGGATTTATTCGGTTATTCTAGACCTTGTTGCGCGAATCCTCAACACATATAAAAATAAAAAATAAAAAAAATAATGATTTTGGGCAGTTCTGCCCATGGACAGAATCTGCCCACAAAGAATTACCTTTAAACATTATCCAAATCCATTAATTTCAGTGAGAAATAAAAAAGATTGGCAGAAATGCTATTTGCACATTGACAAGATGTGTGTCAATGTGCAAATTTTTATTTATTTTGTTAAAGATATAAGAATATATTAATTTTATAATAAAAACACGTTTTTCGAAAATATTAATTAAAATTCATTTTAACCAAACGTAAATATTTTTACATTTTTGAAACTTACAAAATGCGCACGTAATATAAATATCAATATTAAATATCAATTAAGTCGTGCGTTTCTACTTATTTGTGCACGCAATTAAATTCGTCCCAATTTCAAAACATACTAATATATTTTTTGTTTTCAAAAATTACACAATAAATATAAACAAATATGAAGAGACTTCTAAAATTTATTTGTGCAATTAAAAATCATAAAAATATTAAAATACCTTAATCTCAAAAACACGCATAAATAAATTATATTATAAAATTTTTATACTTTAAAATATTTAATAAAAACCGTTAACATTTTCATATTTTTTTAGAATGGAGTATTTACTATAGAAGTCGTTTATATTTATTGCGCAATTTTCAAAAATAAAAAACGTAATATGTTTTGAAATTCGAAACAAATTTAATTACGTGTACGAGTAAGTATAAACGCATGCAATTGATATTTAAAATTGATATTTATATTATTTGCGCATTTTGTATATTTCTAAAATATAAAAATATTTAAGTTTTAGTAAAAACAAATTTTAATTAATGTCAAAAATATAAAATATTTAAGTTTTTGTAAAATTGTGTGTACGAGTAAGTAGAAACGCATAACTTAATTGATATTTAAAATTGATTTTTATATTACCTGCGAATTTTATAGATTTCAAAAATATAAAAATATTTACGTTTAGTAAAAATGAATTTCAATTAATATTTTCGAAAAACATGTTTTTATTATAAAATTAATATATTTAAAAAAAAAAAAAAAAAAAAAAAAAAAAAAAAAAAAAAAAAAAACATCACCTCTCACCGTCCAATCAGACACTCACACACACATGACGTGTTACCCAATTTCCATCAACTTCAGTGTACTGCGCATTCAATTCAATCCCCACTTTTATTATTTCTGTTCAACATAAATACTGATGCTATTGCTCAAACGAATTTACTACCCTACTTTGTTTGTGGCCAGTTGCTTCATTCAAAAAATACTACTAGCTCCCTCCCTTTAATAAATGTAGGAACTTTTCCCTTTTTTTTCTTTTTAAACAAAAATTATGAAAAATGTTATTTTTTGATTTTTTAATCAAAAAATAAAAAGTACAAATATATTTTCAAATTAAAATTAAAATAGTTGTGAGAAAAGTTGAAAAAGCAAGTGAATAAAATAGTAGTAAAATTGTATTTTAAAAAAAAAAAAAAAGTATTTATTTTCTTTTTTGGAAAGTTCTATTATTATAAAATATTTATTTAAAGAAAGTGGTTCTGTTGTTATGAAAAGGAAGGAATACTCATTTTGTTAGGCAGAGAAACACGCATGCAAATTAGAATCTTGTGATCTGTAAAAACAAAAAAAGAGTTATAATTTTTTTAAGACGGATGTATGTAGTGTGTAGATTCAATAATAATCCAAATAGAGTTATGTTAATCATTTATTATGTTCAAATCCAAAGTACATCACTACGATTACATGCTTAACTCGTGAAGATGGAAGACTGACCTAAAAAGATTTTATCATAAAATTAAAATTTTTTTATCGGATTTTCATAAAATCAATTAGTTTCACATAAATTAATATAATGTGAAACGACTCTCAAGAACACATCACAATACACAATATGTAAAAAGTACAGCATTGATTCAATTTGTTATGAAAATGTTACTGCACCCGTCTCCTCAATCGATAAATACCTATTTTATTTAAACACAACGTTTAAAAAATACTGTAATGTATTTTATATGCTTATAATAAACAAAATATAAAAAAAGTTTTACGTTCAATCCAGAATTTTACTGTGGAAATCTAGTGACATTACTCATTAGACAAGCAAATAAGTACTCCATTTGTTTTCGAAAACTATGCACACTTTTTTTCATAAATTACTCTTTGTTTCAGAAAAAAATGACTCACATTTTATAATTTACAAACTGAAGTGTGCGTCTTTTACGAGATTATTGTACTATAAGTGCAACACTTTTTAAGGAAAGAGAGTATGAGAGAATTTACTTCTGTGGGCCTGGCCTACTCAAGAATTGGGCCCACGCAGAGAAAGGGGTATGTCAATGGGGAGCCGAAAGCAGAAGGCTTAGAAAGCCCAGAGAGGACAAATGGGCCATGCCCAATTAAATGAGCCGTGACTATGGTCCAGCACTCCAGCATTGTCTTTACTCTCCTCTTCATTACTTAACATGTACTCCATTTATATTTTATATTAATAATACATTTTTTTTATCATATTTTAGTAGCTATACATTTTTGTTTTTAAATTATTTTTATTTTTATTTTTATTTATCAGGCTAAAATCCCTAACATGTCCATATTTTAAGCGATTGAGCAGGTTTTGACCCAATCTAGCTTGTTCTGTTTTCTTTGTTCGTATATAAAATGCGAATCGATCACGGACGATGGTGTATATACATGCATGCACTATTCACGAGTTTAAATATCGTAAAATATAGGGTATCAAAACAGCAGTAATAATAATTATGATCTAATCAATTGAATTAAAATGCAAAGGAAAAATGAATGTCATATCGTGCATAATTAAGAAGTAGCTAGCTTGTTCAATTACTGTATAGTACTATTAGTCTGTTACTTCTGTCTCAAAATAACACACTTTAAAAAAAATTGTAAGTAGTCATCTTCTCTTAGAGCTAGAGAATTAATATATATACACAGAGAACTTAACTATTGGGAATTAAAAACTTGGTAGTTGCTTATAGCACAAACTACTATTATAATAGTCAACAGTGCCTTGACTTATATTATTGATCCGCCGACGCCGTAGCCGACGACACAGATCTTTCGATCACTTATATATATATACTGTACGTAATTATTAATTGCAGTCGTGGATGTATTATTTGATGATTATTGATGAAGCATAAATGACGCACGCAGTCGCAGTATAGTAATAAGTTATTGATATGATTTGGTACGTTATCAATTATTGTGGCTCAAGAATTCAATTTAAAATTTACTCGGCACACATTTATTTCAAGAATTAAATACATCACTTATTTATTTATATATATTTATATATATAGGAGTAATTATGTCTCTAATAAGGGCTAAATTTTTGTATAATGAATAATGAATTTCATAGATAATAAACGAAATTCAAAATAAAAAAGTTGACAAAAGTACGAAATAAATACAAATATATATATATATATGAGTATAATTTTTTTTATATTAATAATTTAATTGTCATTGGGATAATATTTTAAGTAATTAAGTAAAGGAGTTAATATGATAACTATCAATTTGATTTTTAAAATTATATGAAAAAGAGCATAAAATGTTTAAATATTGTGATAATTTGTATAGTAATTACTTAAATAACTACTGTTTAACTTGGTAAATAACTAAGTATATTTATTAGTGCCTAGGTAACTAACTATATATGTGCCTCTATTTTAAAAATGTCATTTAATTAATTAAAGTTCAACTCTAATAAAGAGTATCAATTAACTTAAAGTAAAATAGAATATATTTAGTGCTATATGTTTTTTTTTTTTTTTTTTGGGAGCTAGTATGTTAGCTCGGTAATGTAGTGAAGTTTTCTTTCTTAATGCGTTTTGTACTGTACTATCATACTTTTATTTATATGTTATTGTAACACTTTTTTTAGTACAGTAGTTGATATATCCTAAACAAAAAAATAAATATTAAAATTTTTTACTTTAAAATACAATTTTACTCTTAATTTTATTTATTTACTTTTTAAACTTTATTTCCAACTATTTTATTTTTAAACTTAAAAATATACTCCCTCTATCCACACTAATAATAGTCACTATACACAAAAATTATGAAAAAATTTCTAAAATAAAATTTAATAATTAAATTTTATTTTACTAATTTTTTCATAATTTTTGTAAATTATTTATCATATGTGTTCGAGTAAAAAAAATTAACGTAATTATTATTAGTGGATAAAAAGAGTATATTTTTACTCTAAAATAAAAAAAAAAAAAAAATTAGTAATATCAACGCAGCTACACCCGGCTAGTGACACATGCATATAATTTTTACTTGTGGAGCTCCCAGTCCCCACCAAAGAAAAATATTTCTCCCTATTTTTTTAATTAAAAATTCAGTGAAATCATTGAAAATTTGAAATACATGTTCACGTGTATATATGTAAAATAAATATATAAAATAATTTAGCTCATATCATATTACCTATATATTTTGTCACTCAAAGTGCAGCAGTTACATAACCTCTAGGGGAGTTTTGTTACTTGTTAGAGATCTCACATGGTCCATACGATATCTCTCTGTATTTATTTATTTACATATTTATATTATGAAAGTTTATCTCAGGGTGAGATCTATTGACTTTGTCGCACATGTATATGCTATTAAGGTATTTCTCGATTTACATCTTACCCAATCGAGAGACTTCTAATCAAGTGAAGGAGGAATTTCTCGTCTCTCCACCTTATAAAAAAATATATATAAAAACATTTTTTCTTTTAAAAAAAATAGTTGTACTTTTGTTAAAGTGGACAAGTGGTCACACAAATACATTTTCATATTTTTTTTATCAAGAATTATTAATTTCATATTTTTATATAATTTTCATATAAAAAAAATATATCACTATATATTTATACGTGTTGTAAACAAATTCAGGCATGTCCAATAAATGACATAAAAAATTAAATTGAACATAGAATTAAAATTAAATAAAGAATAAAAAAATAAAAAAATGAACATAGAAAATTAAATACCATCATCACCATCAATATTCAATATCTCATCTTGTCGCTGACCTTTCTTTCTTTCTTTAACTTTCTTTCTTTAATTCCCACCTCATCTTATAGATCTCTCTTCTATTTAATTTACTACACTCACTCAACAATCTATATATATATGTGTGTAAGTTAATGTTTTGAATCATATTTGTAAGTAGGTATCTAGCTAGCTAGAAATGGGGCGATCTCCATGCTGTGATAAGATGGGGCTGAAGAAAGGGCCGTGGACGCCCGAAGAAGATCACAAGCTCTTAGCTTATGTTCAACAACACGGCCATGGAAGTTGGCGGGCCCTGCCTTCCAAAGCCGGTATATATCATATCATCATCATCATCTGTTTATTATTTAATTAATTTGTCGCCAATAAAAATATCGTCGCAACCCTTGATCAAATTGATCGATGTCTACCGAAACATGTAATTAACTTACATTATTGATCCATTTTTTTTTGTGGTAGGGTTGCAGAGATGTGGAAAGAGCTGCAGGTTGAGATGGACGAATTATCTGAGACCTGACATCAAACGAGGGAAATTCAGTTCGCAAGAAGAGCAAACAATCATTCAGCTACATGCCCTTTTGGGAAACAGGTTTGTTTATCAATTCAGTCTAGTTCAGCCAGTTTGTTAATTAACGTAGTGCTTCAATTTATAGATAAATAACAAATTATAAATTGTTTGTTTAATTAATTATGTTGGTCACTAGGTGGTCAGCTATAGCCACTCACATGCCGAAACGAACGGACAACGAGATCAAGAACTACTGGAACACTCATCTCAAAAAAAGGCTCGCGAAAATGGGAATCGATCCGCTCACACACAAGCCAAAAAACAACGCCCTCTTATCTAGTGACGGTGTTAACTCCAAGAACGCCGCTAAACTAAGCCACATGGCACAGTGGGAAACCGCTCGCCTCGAAGCAGAAGCTCGACTAGTCAGGGAGTCCAAACTCCGATCCGCCCCATCTACTCCCTTCCAAGTATATAACATATATCCTCTTCATTACCAAATTAAACAATTTTGCAAAGACAACAATAATATGCAATTTATATATGATTAACTCTAACAACAATTTATAGTATTATAAGTTTTATTAAATAAATTTATCCAAACATCCTAGCTAGCTCTTAATTTATATAGTAGTAGGAACATTTTCTTTGTAAATATACATAAGAAAATGTCTAGGAGTAATATATATATTGTGAAACAAGTTACAATAATTCTCCTCTGCCAAAATGTTCAAGGGTAATTTTGGAATTTTAAAGCAAAGCTATCTTGATTTTTTCTTTTTTTTTTTATTAAGGTCAATATTATTGGAAGTAATAATTTCAATTGATTTTCTGAATTTAATTTGCTCCAGATTACCCGGTGCATGGACATGCCAAAGGCGTGGAACGAGGGTGATATTGTAAAGTCGCCAACGTCGACCCTGATCAGCGCCTCCGGTTTTGCTGCTAGAAACGAGAATACGACAAAGGAGGAGGAGTGCGAGGAAGTTCATTGGAAGCATACAGAAATAAACATCGATGGAATTGAGAGTTCGGTCGACCCGTTTCAATCGGGCTGGGAATCGACGAGCGTTCCTTGTGTCGAAAAGTTTACGGACCTTCTCTTGCTCTCGGACAACAACAACTATTGGAATAGCATTCTAAACATGCTCAATTCTCCAAAACCAGCTGATGATTCGCCCATGTTCTGATTAAAATCGTGTTTAGATCAATTTTTTCATCTTCTTAATCAGTACTATTATTATTATCATTATAAATGTGTTAGTTACTCTTCGGTTTCATATTAATATTAACATTTCAGATGTAAATTTGATAAGTTCGGCCCGCTAATGACACGTCTATCGACGATGACTCCAAAGCCCAACATGAAAGATGCATGAAATATGCTAATTAATCTTTAGACGGGGTCTATTTTCTATTATTATTATTTTTCCATATATTTTATTTTGTTATTTTGTTAGGTTAGTACTTTAGTATTTATATGTTATGCGGGAGAGGACGACAGGCATGTTTTGATTGAAAGTCGATAATAAAACCTATTTTTTCATACTTTGAGATTGTATCAATTGGTATCAGAGCAAAGTTACGATTACATCAACGCTTACGCCTTTGAGAGCGAAGTTGCGATGATTACATCAACGCTTACGCCTTTGAGAGCGAAGTTGCGATTATATCAACGCTTACGCCCTTGAGATGGGAGCGAACAAAGAGCGATTAGATGGCTTAGAATCATCGATGATAGAGGTTAGGCAATCTCTACAACAGTTGGTCGAACGTTTGAATTCTCAAGCATCTCATTCAAACGAGCGAGGGAAGAAACAACGAAAACGGGGTTCATCGGCGACATCGAAATCGTCGGAATCGGATGGAGGTTCAGATGATAGCCATAGCTCTAGATCTGAAGCATCTGTGAGAAGCTCCATGTCAGCAAGGAGAAGAGAAACGAACAACCGACGCCCAATCAGGATGGATTTTCCACGGTTCTCCGGAGCAAATCCTCATGTTTGGTTAGATCGCGCACACCAATATTTTGAGGTACAGGAGGTTGAAAAATCGGATAGAGTGCGTGTTGCTTCTTTTTATTTAGAGGCGGAAGCAAATCAATGGTGGCGATGGTTTAAACACATGAATCGCCAGAAAACTATAACTTGGCGTCGTTTCGAAAAGGGGTTGTTGATACGATTTGGTTCGTCGACTTACGAGGATCCAAACGAGGCAATTAGCAAGTTAAAGCAAACTGGGCAATTTCGAGAATATCTAAGCGAATTTGAACGTCTAATGAATGGACTCCCACATTGGCATCCGAGTGCGTTGTTAAGTGTATTCATGGCTGGATTGAAAGAAGAATTGGCGTGTGAAGTTCGCATGTGGAAGCCTATGGATTTACAAGCCGCAATTGAATTGGCCAAGAGAAAGGAAGAGCAATTGCACCATACGGGACGATCGGCGGTTAACAATTCGGAAATCCCCATGAAAATTCAAAATACCACGAGAGAGGTGACACAAGTCAACCCAATCACGTCACGCGTGTCTTCGGCAGCACGTAGACTTCCGTGGGAAGAGGTCCAAAGACGAAGAGAAAATAATTTATGTTTTTTTGTGGTGAGAAATATGGACCAGGACACTGTTGTCAAGGTCCAAAGGCCATGGCTATTGAAATAATTTTGGAAGAAGAAGGAGCAAAGGAAGCGGACGAAAACCAAATCGAACTAATTTCCATCAATGCGTTGACCGGGCAGATTGGTAGTCAAACAATGAGGTTTTCGGGTAAAATAAAGAATTAAGAATTTCAGTTTTTGTTGGACAGTGGAGCAAGCTTCAATTTTGCTTGTCCACATGTTGCTCAACGTCTAAGATTACAAGTAAGTAACCAAGAATCCTTCTTTGTTCGAATTGCAAATGGAGAAAAACTATTATGCGAGCAAAAATTTGACGATGTTCTCATTAGTATTCAAGGGTTCGAATTTTCTGTGACAATGTACGCGCTACCCATACGAGGCATTGATGTTGTGTTGGGCATGCCATGGCTGGAAAACTTGGGATCGATTCTGATCGATTATCGAAAACGGACTATGGATTTTTGGATGAAGAAGGAAAAACTTGTTCATCCGTGTGGGAATAATATAGGTCGAAATAAAATTATAGAAGTCAACGTTATAAGCCATGAGGTGGCAAGAGAGAATGAGGTATATGTTTTGTTTGATCCTGATATTTATTCATTAACACATGCTGATCTAGACAAAGGAGGGGAAGATGAGCTCAAGCAATCCATTGTAAGCTATTCAGACATCGCATTGGGAACGTCGCTATCACCTTCACGCGATTTCGAGCTCAAGCAATCCATTGTAAGTTATTCAGACATCGCATTGGGAACAACGTCGCTACCACCGTCACGCAATTTCGATCATCGAAATCGTCTGCTCGATGAAGCAAAACCGATCAGCATGGCCCCGTACCGTTACGCACAATTTAAGAAAGATGAGGTTGAGGGACAAGTTGACGATCTGATGCGTGCCAGGATAATTCTTGAGGACAAGAAATCTCTTGAGGAAGGGGGTGTTGATAAGTTCGGCCCGCTAATGACACGTCTATCGACGATGACTCCAAAGCCCAACATGAAAGATGCATGAAATATGCTAATTAATCTTTAGACGGGATCTATTTTCTATTATTATTATTTTTCCATATATTTTATTTTGTTATTTTGTTAGGTTAGTACTTTAGTATTTATATGTTATGCGAGAGAGGACGGCATGCATGTTTTGATTGAAAGTCGATAATAAAACCTATTTTTTCATACCTTGAGATTGTATCAAAATTAAAAAGTAAAATCCTCATTTACAAATTTTTTAAAGTATAATTTTGTATTCTCCATGATTTGATGATTATATTTTGTGATCTACCTTGTATTTCAATATAATCGTTATATCGAAATTTAATGATATATAGCAAATTGCACCGATTTCGATTTTTGACAATATTTTTTGAAAAAAATATGTTTTATTAAAAAAATAAAATAATTATTTTATAAAAATAAATATACATAAACTTGATATTTATTGAAATTTGAAATGAAGCCCAATGTTGAAGTGGGCCTTTTCTAATGCTGGATAATAAAGCCATAGATTGCAGGGCTTTTAACTTCTTCTTTTTTGAATAAAAAAAAAAGACATAAATTCTAACTCATCTTTCAACTCAAGAAAAACTTAATAATATTTCAATAAAAAATTGTATTAACTCGAGGTTCAAATTTTATTTCAACGAAACATTACACCACATTATTACAGACTCTACCACTCGACTATGCTCTCAAAAACAAGCTATTGTCCCCGAGAACTTGGCTTTGTTTGGTAAGCTAGCTAGACAAGTTATCCATACATAATCCAAGATAACTATATATAATTACAGTTGAAATATGATATTTCAACTTACCCAATTGAGTAGACAAATAGTTTGAAGAAAACATAGATTAAGGGCGGGCCTTATATCTATATTAGACCCAACAAAAACAAACCAAACAACCTACAAAGTAAGTTAATCTAACTAACTCCTATTTATCTAAGCAACCTGCAAACAGTTAACTTTATAGCCGGGAGATGTGCTTTGGAGTGACGTAATTGAATTTATGTCAAAAATCGACCATTCACGCCGCTAACGTAGGACCACTGCCTACATACTACATTCATTCGATTCAAAATATCTTCCAAGTTCTAACTCAACATAAATAAATAAATAAAAAATGGATGACCACACCAATTTCGTACTACTATAAAATAAAATAATTTCGTAGCCAATTAAAAATATCAAAAAAATACTACAGTATTATTTTTTTGACTTTCAAATTTTTAACAAAAAATACTACTACGTGCACGACGAATATAGATCTTTTATTTGTATTTTACAAAAGAAAAATATCTATTTCTGATTTTTTGGACTGAAAAAGTATATAATTGTATTTTAATAAAAAAATTAATTGTGACATTTCTTTGTAAATAACAAAAAAATGTGCCACAACTTTATAAATAACAAAAGAGTTGGGGCTTTGAAATAGATTTCAGAAGTGGTATGTTTTATTAACAAATTTGACGTGTCGTACCAAATTTGTCTTTCTACCACTTATTACTTCCACTACTCATTTTCATTTATATACCAAAAATAAAAAATAAAATTGTCCAATTTAGGAAGAACAAGACAAATGTAGTTGGTGAATGAGATGGATTTCCACGAAAGAAAATATTATTGTCGATTCCTTGCTACTTTATTAGCCCTAGTCTAGCCATATGTTTTGTTTTGATGGAATTCTATTTTGTGTTTTATACTTAGTTCTATGTTTTCTATTTTATTTTTTGTTTTCGATTGTGTAATTTTATTTCATTACCTATTACTAGACATATATCATAAAATTAAATAATAAAAAATATAATATTATCTTATGTTTTAATTTATATTTTAAAACTTACTTAATTACTTATTTTATTTATATACAGTAAAATCTCTATAAATTAATACTCGATACATTATTAACCTCTCTAAATTAATAGAATCTTCCGTCTCGACTTGGTAAAAAAATACCTATAAATTAATAACCTCTTTAAATTAATAAAATTTCACGGTCCCGAGGCTATTAATTTATAGAGGTTTTACTATAATAAGAATGAAATTCAATATCTTTTTACCTTTTTTTTTTTAATATAATGATGTACTCCGTGTACAATATTTGTAATTATTTAATAAATATTTTAAATAATAAAATGGAATATAATATTAATTTAGAGGATTTCAATATATAGTAGTATAATAAAACTTTTATAAATTAATAGCATTGGATCGTGTAATTTTATTAATTTAGAGAGTTTATTAATTTATCGAGATTTTTTTATTTAATAGATTAAATTGAAACTAAAAAATTCTATTAATTTAGAGAGTAGTATTAATTTTCGGAGTGTTTAGGACCTATTCATTTGGACTCAAACTGCTCAACTGAACTGAACTGAACCGAAGTTATATGAACGAATTAATTTTTTTTATAAAATTAATAATAATTTTTAAAAATTATTAAATATTTTTTTAAATATATTAATAATATTGTCGCAGTAACTACATTGTATATTTAAAATTATTGATTAAAATTAAATTTTTATTTATTTTATTATAATTTATTTTGAAAAACTGAATTGAACCGAAGTAAAACGATTTGAAAAAATAAATTGAAAATAAGTCCAAAAAATTTGAAAGGTATCATAAATGAATTTAGAAGGGGTAAGGTAAATCATAGTAAATAAATGTAAGTACTCGTACTAATTTATACTATTAAAAACAAAAAAACACTATAAAAAGACAACTCATTCCGTAGTGTTTACTTTCCACTCGAGCGAGAGAGATAGAGAGAGGGTTTAGCAGGAGTGAGAAAAAATTCAGGGCATTTCACCATTCACAAACCTAAGAACAATAATGGCCGTGCCTACCAGCTTCGCGATGGCATTTCCGTCATTTGAGTACCGCTCAGATCCTGACATCTCCCGGCCGGAGACTCACCCTTTTGGACGCGGCGGATTCTCCGCGAAGAAGCCGAAATCGGCGATCGTGGGGGCCCACGGCTTGTCTTCGCTCATCCTCAGATTCCCACCGAATTTCGTGAGGCAGCTGAGCAACAAGGCTCGGAGGAACTGCAGCAACATTGGCGTGGCTCAGGTCGTTGCGGCTTCGTGGTCGAACAACCAACGCGCCTCGGGTCCCCCCTCGGCGGCTAAGGCCGTCGCGCCGGTCGAGGCTGAGACCGGTGCCGTGCCCGCTGTCTCGGACGGCGAAAATGCGCGGATTGAGGGTTTGCCCCATAACAAATACGCTTCGTTCCTGAATTCCGATGGAAGCGTAGCGATTCATGCTGGTATTTCATCGAATCCTTTTAAGAGTGTATTTTGTATTTTGCTTAAATTATGGATTCCCTAATCCCTGGAATCCCTTGGTTTGAGCAGGTGAAAGATTGGGTAGAAGCATTGTTACTGATGCAATCACTACTCCGGTAGTTAATACGTCTGCTTATTTCTTCAACAAAACTGCTGACCTCATCGATTTTAAGGTATGTTCCACTATTTCCATATTGCGTAATCGTTGAATCCGAACAGCGATCGGTTAAAGACATATAAAAATTTATTCGTTGATGTAACCATTGCCATAACTATATATAATCTCCAGAATATAGCATGCTACTATGTAGATCCCAAATGACGAGTTAACTATGTGTAAAAGGCTACATGAATTTGTTTTAATATTTGAAGTTGCTCCTTGGATTAGCTGGGTTACTTTGTGCCACCTTATAAACCGGCGTGCTCTCGTTGTTTCTTTTGCAGGAAAAAAGGCGTGCAAGTTTTGAATATGGACGCTATGGGAATTACACTACTGTTGTAGCAGAGGAGAAGATAAGGTTAGTTTGATATCGCCACCTGTCACCTCTTACGTATACATTTGGAAATAATGCGCGAGTTGATTACATGTGACCAATCCTTTCTCTTGAAACTGTACCAGTGCACTGGAAGGGGCTGAATCCACTATTTTAATGGCATCTGGCATGTGTGCCAGCACTGTCATGATGTTGGCACTTGTACCTGCTGGTGGTCATTTAGTCACTACCACCGACTGCTATAGGAAGACTCGTATATTCATCGAGACTTTCCTTCCCAAAATGGGGATAACTGTAAGATTTCTATTCTGTTGGGTACACATTCAAATATATACCTCATTGAAAATGAATTTTTGGAAATATATTTTCCCACTTTTTACACATCACTGACGGTAGTTAAAATAAAAGAAAATGCATAAAATTTTCTCATTCTTTACTTATGCTTTATATATTTGGCCCATGTTGGGACATGTTTGAAGTTTGAACTGATCTTCTTTTCATAATGATGAAATGCAGGCCACTGTCATCGATCCTGCAGATATCGATGGTCTGGAGTCTGCATTAGTGAAGAACAAAGTCAGTGTTACTGGAAATTGTTTTCGTGCATATTCTCATTTAATTATGATATGCCTACTTTTTATTTTATTTCCATTAGTGTATTATTGAACTTAAATTATGTTACCTTTATTTTTAGGTCACTCTTTTCTTCACAGAGTCTCCAACAAATCCTTTCTTGAGATGTGTTGACATTGAGCGGGTTTCAAAGCTTTGTCATGACCATGGAGCCTTAGTGTGTATAGATGGGACGTTTGCAACTCCTCTGAACCAGAAGGCCTTGTTTCTTGGTGCAGATATCGTTGTACACTCTGCAACAAAATTCATTGGTGGCCACAATGATGTATGATCGGTCTCACACACAGACACACATTTTAATATAAACGATTAATAATCTTTAAAATTTCTGGCATTACATATTTAATTATTAACCTATAACATTTTCCATGTAGGTTATCGCGGGATCAATCAGTGGCCCTGAGAAGGTTATTTCCGTTGTTCGTAATTTGCATCATATTCTGGGCGGTGTTCTTAATCCGGTGAGTTACTTATCTTGGCTTCATATTGTCTCACTGCATTAGACTATCTTGTAACATTCTTTGGTAATAATTTTGCTTGATGTATAGCGACATGATAATGTAACTAGAGCCGGCAAATGAGCTGCCCGGATCAAAGTCACTGATCCAGAAATGTTTCAGGCCGTGAATAAAACATCCCAAATGTGACAGATACAAAGAAACTGCCCCGCACGGGCCAAAACGTTGAATTTTTAGTCTTAGAAACTATGGCCCAGGCCTGGTAAAAATGAGCTGGGCCGCGTCATAATTTGGTACCTCTATATGTAATGTAATAAGTATGATTACAGATTACTAACTTTGGCCTTCATGATCAGAATGCCGCATATCTGATTATTAGAGGCATGAAGACTCTGCATCTTCGTATACAGCAACAAAACTCAACAGCACAAAGGATGGCCGAGATTTTAGAGGCACATCCCAAGGTATATTCTGTCTCTAAAGCTCATCATTTTACTTTTCCTATTGTAGAATGTCCCTAAACTTAGTTATGGCAATAGACACCATAATTAGTGATACTTGATAAACATGGATTGCAGATTAGGCACGTTTACTATCCGGGCTTGGCTAGTCATCCAGAACATGAGCTTGCTAAGAAGCAAATGACTGGTTTTGGTGGTGTGGTTAGTTTTGAGGTCAGTATTATTAAACCCCCCAGCCTGTGGTTCCTCGTTTATCATGTTTATGCTTGAAACAATTGATCCTAAAAAAGTTAATCACGTATAAATTCAATTGCTAGGTTGACGGTGACCTTCTAGTCACTGCAAAATTTGTTGATGCTTTGAAAATTCCATACATAGCCCCGTCATTTGGAGGCTGTGAAAGCATTGTCGACCAACCAGCCATAATGTCTTACTGGTTAGTCATTTCTTTCCGCTTATTGTGATAACTTTATCAAGAGTTACACTTTTTTTAAACTCCCAAATTCTTGGCGATACAGGGATCTCTCCCAGTCAGACAGGGCCAAGTATGGGATCCTGGACAACTTGGTCCGATTCAGTTTTGGAGTGGAGGACTTCGAAGACTTGAAGGCCGACGTTCTCCAGGCTCTGGAGACCATTTAGGTCGTCTGATCTGCTGTTATTTTTATTTTTATTAATTGCACTTTGATTGTTGTTGAATTTCAAACTTTCCAGTCTCTATTAACTTAAAAAAAAATTATCAACTGAATGATCATCAGTAACTATTTTTTTCCAAAAAAGTCATTTCATAATTGCCCCTACTACCCCTTACCAAATGCATGTTCAGAAACTGTGGATATACACAGCAGCATGCTTGTCGCGATAAGTGACATACAGGGTTTGAAAAACGTGAGTTAGAGTTATAAGCCGGTGTCGGATCACAAGTGCTTTGTCCGTTGTGAACTCAGCCTTTCAACTCTTGGTGTGGATTAATGAAAATTAAGATACTTGGTTGAACAAATAAATTTGAAGATACTATACAGTAAATACACTTAAATTGTTAACAATCAAATAAATACTACAAATGAATAATGTTTATGTACATTATTGTCACCCCTTAACTTTGTAAAAAATTGCATAAAGTAATATTCCATTTTGGTGTAATTTCTTTGTACACAAAAATCTTGTGCTATACATGTTCTCCCCCTTTCACATAACCCTGCCATCCTCGTAGTGAAACGGCAAGGGCACCGATTTGAAAGCTCGGTATTTTCCAACGTTGTTGAAGTGCTCATTCTCCAATCTGTTTTGATAGAAGCAAATCAGCTTTGACAAGAAACACACTATAAACATACTGCGAATCAAACCTGAAGAAGTTCCAAATGCCACGTCTTATAATCTCTAGGCAGCCGACAAGTGCAATCATGGCTTTCGCATGAAGAAACGGCGCATCGTGGAAATCAAGAACCAACTGCATCCATACAAGCCTCAGAAGAATATTCACCACCTGCACTTACAAAAGAATCATATCAAGATTATATTATATATGTACATTCACCAGAAGAATTCATTGACACTCACTATAGCTACAAAGTACACAGCCTTGTTCGACAAAAGCAGCTTATCCCTCAGCCATGGGTTTCTCGCATTCTTCTGCAGTAAACCCCAATCGATAACAATATCCCAATACGTGTTGTAGATAGTCGTGACCCCAGAAGTCGAGGCTGCCATCACTCTCCAAAAACTATTTCCCCGGTTGAGATTGTAAATCGACCGCATGACAAGTGCTACAATAGTCGATAAGTACTTCAAGGAATTAAGCCCATGTCCTAAGCCTTTCTCCTCAAATAAACGGCGAAGGCACTGAACATAAACGAAGAAAAGTCAAGAATTTCCATTCTGTACAATGCAGAGAAATTTGGACATAAAGAAGATCGTGTTATAAGTCACCTGAAGGAAACGCCACCAGAATGGAATAATGGCGACAGCAATGTACAATATGTTATAGACTTTGGATTCGGAACACGTGTTCGATCTCCTGGTGAAATCTCCCCATCCATAGTAGCAGATGTAAAATTGCAAGCTTCTGATAGCTTGAATCTGATATAGGAAGGATCAGAGAGTATTAAACTACCAATAGGATTAATTACAAAAAGCCCCTGAGATTTATCCTAATTACAAAAAGGAACCCAGTTGCTGTTTCATATTTTTCATCAAACCTGGCTTGTGAACTGATCTGCCAGGAAGAAATCAGGAAGCGTAACCTACAAAGACAAGACAAGCAAAAGAGACGATGATCATGAGCTGAATAATTTCATGCTTACATTGCTTCTCTCGATTCCTGTCGAACCAAAATAAACTAATACAGTAGTAAATAAATACCTTGTAGAGTGGGGCACAAACACAGCGCCATGCGCAGTGGATCAGAAAAAAACGACTTGAACGGTAAATTATGTTGAAAGGACAGAAGGTTATAAGAAGCACAACCTGCAATGAAATCTCTTTACAAGTTACTAACTTACTACATAACAAATTAAAGCTACGTAATAATTATATATAAATAATAGGCTCATACGTACGAGGACTAGGCCTAACGGAACCAATTCTGTTAGCTTCTTATAACTTCGAGTACTCGGATCCATCTCCATGTCCAGGTTCGAAAGCACGGCAGCCAAAGCGAGCACCGAAAGGCCTGAAGCAAGTAGAAAGATCTCTCGAAAGCCTAATTCAGTTCCTTTCTTGAACCCAAATATAAAGGGATAGTTCACACGGAACCGCCTCCAAAGGTACGTGTTCCATCCGTACATGAGCATGTGAAGGACTATGAATAAGAACAAGCTGCGATATTTTCAAGTTAGTATTTTTTTATTTATTTCCATTTTTTTTTGAGGAGTTGAAAAGATACCTATAGAGTGGGAATATGTTGTCCATGTACGTCCCTCGTCCCTCGTGATTGAGAAGGTTCCGGGCGTGTATAGAGACACCAACTGCAGCAACTAGTGCTACTGAGCAACCGGTAAATAGACCTATATATGCCATAATGTGTGCTTAGGGACGATTACAAATTTGTAAAAGCCGCATTCTTTGTTTTCGGAAACTTACCGAGGAGATACGTTACTCTATGCCTCTCCCTTTTATGTTCCGGCTTCAAAGATCGTATTCCTTTTCTGTGATTGCCATTCGAAAAGTGCTTGATGAATGTGTCTTCTAGTCTTTCTATCAGCTTATTCACCTATAATCATCCAAGACAAGGACATAATTTTTTTTAATCGTGAAAGTTTGTGAAGCTACTACATATATAGCGCTCTCTTAACAGTTAACACTACAAACCTCATCAGAGCTGCCAAGGTAAGATTTGTCGACCATCTCTAAGTAAGCTTTTGAGGCAATCCTTGAAGTAATCTACACACACAGAGAGAGAGATCGAGATGTGTAAACTCGATAATCAAGGGAACAATACAAGCTTTTCTTACGTTCAGATAAGAATCGAACGGCTACCTTATCGTATTTCTTCATTATCTTGGAGAATGCAAGCATATTCAAGAAACTATCGCATATAGATAAAATCCACGAAACTATCTCAGTATGTTCAGTAAAAGTAAAGAAACAATAATACAAACACAAACTGGTATCACAACTTACGAGTAGCTTTTGAGAAGTCGAAGCTGTTGGTAAAATTCAGTGAAGGCCTGTCTCAGTTTCTCTTCTGCTTTCTTCAGCTCTGCCTTGCTGAAAGACAGGTCCGATTTCGAACTCTTGATGAGGTTTCTCAGAGTCGAGACCGGCGTATCCGGGTCCACATTGAGTTTTACGTGATCCAAGACGTCTAAAGGAGCCGGCTTGAAACCATCGGCTCTCGCTTGTCGACTTACGGAACTCATCTCGACTTCCTGTATTACGTCCATATGCTCTAATCCTTCATATTTTGCGAAACAGAATTAGATAAAAATAATTATGATAAATCCACACAATTTTAAGATTTATTAACCACCATTATCTAATGCAGGTCCAAGACTATTTGGGCCAATCGGAACAGGAGAAGCAGCCCTCTCCTCCACATAGGCAGGCCGATCGACCCGAATTCTCAACGCGATAAGCGCCTCCATCTGCTTGCTCATCTCAGCAGCCTCCACATTCACCTCTTCCACCTTATCCTTGTAAAATCTAACCACCTTATTGAACTCACAGTCCAATTTTCGGAAAAACTCGAGCTCGTACTGCCCTCCTTCCTCGGTCGGCCTGAGAAACATTGTCTGGTAATGGTCGTCCGAGCCCTCCTCGACTAGAATCGCTTCGTCCTCTTCACTGGATCTGGCGTTTCTATTGAATATTGTGTAATTTGAGATGGATAAAGATGATGAATGAGGAGAGAATAATTCTCCAATGATTGATTGCGGCTCTCAGTATTTGTTGCTATATATAGCAACATTACAATGCACATAAAAACCCTACGCCAGTAGAAGACAAAAGGGAATAAATCCCAGCTGGCCAACTAAGGGTAAAAAAGATAAAACACCAATAAGGTCAACAAGTCAACCAAATCAGAAATTAGGTTTAATTATTTTGAATCCCAATTGGGGCTGAAATGCGCGGGGCTTAATATCCCCCCTCAAGCTCGAACGCCGGCGATGTGAAGCCTGTTCTTGAGCCGAGTATGAGCTTGTTCCGGCAGCGACTTAGTGAAGATGTCTGCGAGCTGGTCATATGCTGGAACATGGCGGACGGAGATGGTCTTTCTGTGAACGTGTTCTCTGATGAAATGGAGATCTATTTCAACGTGCTTCGTGCGGGCTTGGACTACGTCTTGAGTGGACATATGAACGGCGCTGAGGTTGTCGACCCAAACCACAGGAGGTAATTTTGGTAGAAATTTTAGTTCTTTGAGTATTGATTTTAACCAGAGCAACTCAACTACAGAGTGGCCGAGGCTTCGATACTCAGCTTCGGCACTCGATCTGCTAACTGTAGGTTGTTTTTTGGAACTCCAGGAAATTAAGTTACCTCCAAAGAAGATGCAGAAGCCTGAGGTGGAATGGCGATCATCCGGATCTGAAGCCCAATCCGCATCTGAGAAAGCTGTGAGATGAAGATTTGGGGATTTTGTGATATGAAGACCATGGTGAGATGTTCCTGCTACATACCTGAGAAGTCGTTTGACAGCTTTGAAGTGTAAGTCAGATGGAGCTTGCATGAATTGGCTCAGCCTGTTAACAGAGTAAGTGATTTCTGGTCTTGTCAAAGTGAGATATTGTAAGCTGCCAATGAGTTTTCTGTATGGGGTTGGATCAGATAGGGTATGACCATCATATTTAGATAAGATGGTTGAACTCACCATGGGAGTTGGGGCAGCATTAGCTCCTGACATACCAGCTTTCCTCAAAATATCTTCAGCATACTTTTGTTGTGATAAGAATAATCCTGTGGCAGTTTTGGTGATTTGGATACCCAAAAAATAGTTGAGTGAACCAAGGTCTTTTAGGGAAAAAGATTTAGCAAGTTTAGTAATCAGGGTGTTTATAACTGTTTGAGAACTCCCTGTGATGATAATGTCATCAACATAGACTAGAATAAATGTAGTGGCAGAATGGCTGTGCTGAAAATATAATGAGGAATCTGCCTTGGAGGTAGTGAATCCAAGTTGAATAAGAGAGGCTTTGAGTCTGTCATACCAAGTTTTTGAGGCCTGTTTTAATCCATAAATTGCCTTTCTTAACTTGCATACCATGTATTCTTTTCCAGGTGACTCATAGCCAGGAGGTTGGTGCATATAGAGGGGTGTTTCAGGATCAAGATGGCCATTCAAGAAAGCATTATCAATGTCAATTTGTTTGATGGGCCAATCTTTTGACAGGGCAATGGTAAGTATGATTCTGATTGTAGATGGTTTAACTACAGGACTGAAAACATCTATGTAATCAATACCTGCTTTTTGAGTAAACCCCTTGGCCACTAACCTGGCTTTATGTTTGAGCACTGAGCCATCTGCATTTTGTTTAAGTTTGAATAACCATCTGCATCCAATAATGTTAGCATGAGAGGGTGGGGAGACTAGCTCCCATGTGGAGTTTTTCTGTAATGCATGAAATTCAGAGTCCATGGCCTGTTTCCATGCAGGTTGAGTAATGGCATCTTTATAAGAGGATGGTTCAGGTGAGGGAATTTTAGATGAGAGCAAGGCAGATAAGTAGGTTTTAGGTTTGAAAATGCCTGCTTTAGATCTGGTTGTCATAGGATGATGAGAATTAATGGGGACAGGTAATTGTGAAGCATCAGTGGATGTGGATCTTGAGGGAACAGGAGAGTGTTGTGGTGGATCAGTATTCTGAGATTCTGTAGGTGTGGAGGGTGAAGAAATAACCTGCTGAGAAGGTGTAGAATCTGTAGAAGAGCTTTCTGTAGATGTAGAATCAGACAAAGATTCAGGTTGATGTTCATTGGGAAGATGAGGATTATTTATGGGGAATATTTGTGGTGTAACTGGAATAGGATGTAATGTAGGTATGGAATGTGAAGTAGGTTGAGTGGGGATGGGTAAAATAGGAGGTACAGTGGGAGTGGTTTTCATAGCAGGGAACACTTGTTCATTAAAGATCACATTTCTAGTCACAATGACTTTTTTATTAGGTAACTGAATTTTGAACCCTTTAAACTGAGGATGGTATCCAAGGAAAATGCTTGGTTGAGATTTAGGTTCAAGTTTATGGTCAGTGTATGGCTTGAGATGAGGAAAAGCAAGGCAGCCAAACACTTTTAGGGATGAGTAATCTGGCTGATGGCCAAAAAGTTTGTAATATGGACTAGTGAACTGCAGTGTACTCTGAGGTATTCTGTTTAAGAGATGCACTGCAGTAGCAAATGCATCTTCCCAGTAGCTGCCATCCAAACCAGAAGTAGACAATAAACTTAAACCAGATTCAGTTATATGTCTATGCTTCCTCTCAGCTGCCCCATTTTGCTGAGGGGTGTATGGACATGATATCTGATGGATAATGCCAGCCTCAGTAAATAAAGTAGATAAGGGTTTAAATTCTGTGCCTCCATCACTCTGCAGGACTTTGATTTTCTGGCCAAGCTGCAACTCAACTTGATTTTTAAAATGCTTAAAAGCCTTTATAGTATCTGACTTGGCTGTGAGGAAATATATCCAAGTAAACCTGCTAAAGTCATCAATAAAAGAGACATAATACCTATGTCCATAAACTGAGGTGATTGGGGCAGGGCCCCAAAGGTCAGTATGGATGATTTGAAGAGGCACAAGAGCTCTTTGATGCACATTAGTAAAAGGCAATACATGAGATTTAGATTGCGCACATTGATTGCAAAAATTAAAATTGTTTTTATTATCATAAGGAATGTTACAAAGTTGCAAAGCTTTCTTAGTAACATTGATAGATGGATGGCCCAATCTTTGGTGCCATAATTCAAGAGTTCTAGATGATTTAACAACAGAAGAAAAAGAGCTACTGTCTTGACTCTGTTGTGTTGTTTTGGCAGGCCTGCAGGTCTGTTTATTTGGAGAAAGCACTGAAGATGGTAGAGGTTGAAGCTGGAACTGATACAGCCCCTGTTTAAGCATCCCTGTGATGAGGATTTCCTTTGTGGCTTGGTCCTTAACACAGCAAAAAGAGGGGTGAAATTCAAAGAAAACAGCATTGTCCTTAGCAAACTGAGCAACACTTAAGAGATTTTTAGTAATTTCAGGTACTAAGAGCAGGTTATTCAATTTAAAAGCATGCTGATTTTTGAATGAGGGTTGGGTAATCATTAAACTCTTACCAACATGTGAGATATCAAGGTTTGTGCCATTGCCAATCTGAAGCTTATTATGACCCTCATAATCAGAAGCAATGGACAGATTTGAAAAATCATTAGTCACATGGTGGGTAGCACCTGAATCTGGATACCAATTATTGTCTGAAGTGTTGTCTGTTGCAGAATACATGGCTGATCCATGTTGAGAGCTTTGCTGTGACTGGTTTCCTTGAGTGGAAGGCCTGGTATTGCTGTTCAAAGGAGTTTTAGGCACAAAGTCAGCATTGAACCTGTGATAACAGAGGTTAGCTGTATGATTTGTATATCCACAAATCTGGCACTGGACTTTGTTGTCACCATTAGTTCTGCCACCTCTGCCTCTACCATTACCTCTACCTCTGTGATTTTGAGTGCCTCTTCCTCTCTGAGGCACAACACCTCTTTGAGCAGCCATGTTAGCATTAGGAAAATTTTTCTCAGCCATATTGGTAACCTCTAGTCTGTTTTCATAACTGAGGAGTAGAGAGGTGAGTTCTTTCATGCCATAAGTGCCTGCTTGTGCAGTGACTGTAACCACAACTGCATCATATTCATTTCCCAGGCCACCTAGGACATAAAGCACCTGGTCTTCTTCCTTCATCTTCTCACCAGCACTAGCAATGGCATCACATAGGGATTTGACCTTGTTTAGGTAATCTCTCATGGAAAGCCCACCTTTTTTCAGACTCTGCAACTGAATCTTATACTGCATCTTTCTTGCAGTGGATTGGCTAGAGAAAGAAGCTTCAATACTCTGCCATATCTCCTGAGCAGTATTGAAACCAACCATGGATACCAAGATGGACTCAGATAAAGAAGACAGGAGCCATGAGGCAAGGAGCTGATCCTGTCTCTGCCACAGGACATACTCTGGATTCATCTTCCAGATGCCTTCTTCCCCAGCAGGTATGAGCTTGCAAGGTTGAGCCTTTGAGCCATCAAGAAAATCGTCTAAACCATGGCCTCTTACTGTGATAATAACCTGTTGTTTCCATATTAGGAAGTTATCATCATTGAGTTTGACAGAGATTTGCTGATTGTTGAGTTGTATTAAAGGTGATTTGTTTTGGCTGGAATCTCCTTCTGCCATTCCTGCAAAACAACAAAAAAAAATCTCCTGATTTAACCCTTTTTAAAGCTCTGATACCATATTGAATATTGTGTAATTTGAGATGGATAAAGATGATGAATGAGGAGAGAATAATTCTCCAATGATTGATTGCGGCTCTCAGTATTTGTTGCTATATATAGCAACATTACAATGCACATAAAAACCCTACGCCAGTAGAAGACAAAAGGGAATAAATCCCAGCTGGCCAACTAAGGGTAAAAAAGATAAAACACCAATAAGGTCAACAAGTCAACCAAATCAGAAATTAGGTTTAATTATTTTGAATCCCAATTGGGGCTGAAATGCGCGGGGCTTAATAGTTTCTGATTCGGCCCGTGAGCCCGCTGTAAGCCCGGTACATGGTGAGCCTCCTGGTGAGCGATGCCGGAGGGCCGGTGGGAGGTTGCTGGAGCGCCGCCGCACTCCGCTGCCGGAATTTCAAGAGCTCTTTGAGGATGCCCTTGAGGCTGTCGTAGTCCATGTACGCAGCTTGCCATTCTTGGACCATCTGGGAAGATAGTTCCTTCCCGAACTTCATTTCTTGAAAACAGAGCAATACAAAAACAGAGATCTTTATTTATTATTTTTGGACAAATCCCAGGTTTCTAATTAGGGATTAGAGCTAGGAACAAGAACAACAGACAGCTCTGGTAATGAAAAAACAAATCTTTTCTAACAGTAAGAAGAAGAAGAAGAAGAAGAAGAAGAAGAAGAAGAAGAAGAAGAAGAAGAAGAAGAAGAATTATTGATAATGTGATTAGAGTGGCGCGTGGTTTTGGTGAAAAAATGAAGACTTTGAATAAATAAAACAGAGATTGAAAGTGTTGATTTTTATTTTTTCTTTACCAACTATGTTTAAATGTTCAAGGAGAGTCGGAGAGACGAGAAAAAAGAAAAGCTTTGAATGTGTAAGCTTCAGGTTTGAAAAGGTCAGATTTGTTAGTTGTTCGTAGTAGTTCACTCCCTTGGGTTAATTTTATTTTAATTTAATTATTAGAAGAATAAAATCAACGGCCCCGCAGATCATAATCTCTCGTTGGCAAACAGGTACCAGTTGCCATCACATTCAATTTTTGGTTTTTGGTACGAAGAGGAGATAAACTCCACCCTACCTTTTTGGCATTAGTGAAGAACAAAGTCAGTGTTACTGGATATTGTTTTCGTGTGCATATTCTCATTTAATTATGATTTGCCTAGTTTTTATTTTATTTCCATTAGTGTATTATTGAACTTAAATTATGTTACCTTTATTTTTAGGTCACTCTTTTCTTCACAGAGTCCCCAACAAATCCCAAATGTGAAATACAAAAAAAGCCATTTCATAATGAGCCCCTACTACCCGCCTACCATATGCATGCTCAGAAACTGTGGATATACACAGCAGCATGCTTGTCGCGATAAGTGACATACAGGGTTTGAAAAACGTGAGCTCGAGTAATAAGCGAGGATGAAAATGAAGAAGATACTTTGTTGAACAAATAATAAATTTCAAGATACTGAAAATATACACTTGCATTGTTCAAGCTTGAGATTTGATTTAGATAACATGTAACAAGCAAATAAATGTAATTAATGAATGATGTGTAAGTCATGTTAACTTTGTAAAAATTGCATAGTACTATATAATATTTCATTTTCCTGTAATTTCTTTGTATACCAAAATCTTGTGCTATATATATCTATCTATACATGGTCTCCTTTCACATAACCTTGCCGTTCTCGTAGTGAAACGGTAAGGGCACCGTTTTGAAGGCTCGATACTTTCCAACGTTGTTGAAGTGTTCATTCTCCAATCTATTTGATAGAAGCAAATCAGCTTTGACAAGAAAACACTAAACATATAGTACTTATCATAGTAGTATCTTTCATGAAATAAATCACACAGAATCAAACCTGAAGAAGTTCCAAATGCCTCGTCGTATAATCTCTAAGCAGCCGACAAGTGCAACCATGGCTTTCGCATGAAGAAATGGCGCATCATGGAAATCAAGGACCAACTGCATCCAAACAAGCCTCAGAAGAATATTCACCACCTGCAATAGCAAATTCATATCAAGATTTGTATATATAAATATTCACCAGAAGAATTCATTGACACTCACTATAGCTACAAAGTACACAGCCTTGTTCGACAAAAGCAGCTTATCTCTCAGCCATGGGTTTTTCGAATTTCTCTGAAGTAAACCCCAATCGATAACAATATCCCAATACGTGTTACAGATAGTTGTGACCCCAGAAGTCGAGGCAGCCATCACTCTCCAGAAACTATTTCCCCTGTTGAGATTGTAAACCGACCGCATGACAAGTGCTACAATAGTCGATAAGTACTTCAAGGAATTAAGACCGTGCACGGCATCTTTCTCCTCAAATAAACGGCGAAGGCACTGAACATAAAACGAAAAAAAAGTTAAAGATCGTGTTATTATTTTATGCGTTTTCCCTTTTTTGTTCAAGTCACACCTGAAGGAAACGCCACCAGAACGGAATAATGGCGACAGCAATGTGCAATATGTTGTAGACTTTGCCTTCGGAGCACGTGTTCGATCTCCTTGTGAAATCTCCCCATCCGTAGTAGCAGATGTAAAATTGCAAGCTTCTGATGGCTTGAATCTGATATAGGAAGGACCAGAGAATGGTAAACTACCAATAGGACTAATTACAAAAAGACCCCTGAGATTTAGCCTAATTACAAACCTGGCTTGTTAACTGATCTGCCAAGAAGAAATCAGGAAGCTTAACCTACAAAGTCAAGACGATAAATAGATAAAATCATGAGCTAAAAATTTCATGCTTACAATATTGCTTTTCTCGATTCATGTCGAACCAAAATAAACTACCTTGTACAGTGGGGCACAAACGCAGTGCCATGCGCAGCGGATCAGGAAAAAACGACTTGAACGGTAAATTATGTTGAAAGGACAGAAGGTTATAAGAAGCACAACCTGCAATGAAAACTCTTTACGAGTTACTGACTAACTACATAACAAATTGAAGCTACGTAGTAATTATATATAATAGGAGCATACGTACGAGGACTAGGCCTAGCGGAACCAATTCCGTTAGCTTCTTATAACTTCGAGTACTCGGATCCATCTCCATGTCCAGGTTCGAAAGCACGGCTGCCAAAGCGAGCACTGAAAGGCCTGAAGCAAGTAGAAAGATCTCTCGGAAGCCTAATTCGGTTCCTGTCTTGAACCCAAATATAAAGGGATAGTTCACACGGAACCTCCTCCAAAGGTACGTGTTCCATCCATACATGAGCATGTGAAGGACTATGAATAAGAACAAACTGCGATATTTGGAAGTTATTTTATCAATTTCCATTTTTTTTGGCTATCTGAACAGTATTTTAAGTAGTTAAAAAGATACCTATAGAGTGGGAATATGTTGTCCATGTACGTCCCTCGTCCCTTGTGATTGAGAAGGTTCCGGGCGTGTATGGAGACACCAACAGCAGCAACTAGTGCTACTGAGCAACCGGTGAATAGACCTATATATGCCATAACATAGTTAGGGATGATTACAAATTTGTAATTAAAAGTTTTTCGGAAACTTACCGAGGAAAAACGTTATTCTATGCCTCTGCCTTTTATGTTCCGGCTTCAAAGATCGTATTCCTTTGCTGTGATTGCCATTCGAAAAGTGCTTGATGAATGTGGCTTCTAGTCTTTCTATCAGCTTATTCACCTATAATCATCCAAGACAATGCGATAACTTTTTTCTAATCGTGAAAGTTTGTGTAAGTTACACTACAAACCTCATCAGAGCTGCCAAGGTAAGATTTGTCGACCATCTCTAAGTAAGCTTTTGAGGCACTCCTTGAAGTAATCTACACACACACACACACAGAGATGTGTGAACTTGATAATCAGGGAAACATACAAATAAGAATTGAACGTCTACCTTATCGTATTTCTTCATTATCTTGGAGAATGCAAGCATATTCAAGAAACTATCATACATAGATAAAATACATGAAAATATCTCAGTATGCTGTATGTTTAGTAAAAGTAAATAAACGAAATACAAACAAAACTACTATTATGACTTATGACTTACGAGTAGCTTTTGAGAAGTCGGAGCTGTTGGTAAAATTCAGTGAAGGCCTGTCTCAGTTTCTCTTCTGCTTTCTTCAGCTCTGCCTTGCTGAAAGACAGGTCCGATTTCGAACTCTTGATGAGGTTTCTCAGAGTCGAGACCGGCGTATCCGGGTCCACATTCAGTTTTACGTGATCCAAGACTTCTAAAGGAGCCGGCTTGAAACTATCGGCTCTCGCTTGTTGACTCACGGAAGGGCCGTTGCTGCTCATCTCGACCTCCTGAATTACGTCCATATGCGCTAATCCTTCATATTTTGCGAAACAAAAATTAGATTTTGACAAAATAATCGTATTTTTTTTACGAACAAAGGACTACCAGGGGCGATCGGAACTCGAGAAGCAGCCCTCTCCTCGACATAGGCAGGCCGATCGACCCGAATCCTCAACGCGATAAGCGCCTCCATCTGCTTGCTCATCTCAGCAGCCTCCACATTCACCTCCTCAACCTTATCCTTGTAAAATCTAACCACCTTATTGAACTCACAGTCCAATTTTCGGAAAAACTCGAGCTCGTACTGCCCTCCTTCCTCGGTCGGCCTGAGAAACATTGTCTGGTAACGGTCGTCCGAGCCCTCCTCGACTAGGATGGCTTCGTCCTCTTCGCTGGCTATGGCGTTGCTGTTTCGGCCCGTGAGCCCGCTGAAAGCCCGGTACATTGTGAGCCTCCTGGTGAGCGATGCCGGAGGGCCGGTGGGCGGTTTCTGGAGCGCCGCCGCACTCTGCTGCCGGAATCTCAAGAGTTCTTTGAGGAGGCCCTTGAGGCTGTCGTAGTCCATGTACGCAGCTTGCCATTCTTGGACCATCTGGGAAGATAGTTCCTTCCCGAACTTCATTTCTTGAAAACAGAGCAATGCAAAAACAGAGATCTTTATTTATTTTTTGACAAATCCCAGATTTCTAATTAGGGATTAGAGCTAGGAACGAGAACAACAGAGAGCTCTGGTAATGAAAAAACAAATCTTTTGTAAAATTATAGAAGAAGAAAAAGAAGAAAGAGTTCTTGATAATGTGATTCGAGTGCGCGTGGTTTTGGTGAAAAATGAAGACTTTGAAAAAATAAAACAGAGATTGAAAGTGTTGATTTTATTTTTCTTTACCTACTCTATTTAAAAATATTCAAGGAGAGACGAAAGAAAAGAAAAGCTTTGAAATGGAAGAAGCTTCAGATTTGAAAAGGTCGTGGTGGTCACCATTACTGTACTGGTATCTCTGTTAATTTTATTTTAATTTCATTATTAGAAGAATAAAATCAGCGGGGCCCACATACATAATTGAGTTTAATCTCGAGTAATCGTGTTGCCAAACAGCTACAAGACGAAAAATTCCACTCACCGAGAATGTGTTCGATCATCACCGCAACCTACGGCTTACCTTCACATTCATTGTTTGAGGTATGCACAATAACAAAATTCGTGACCAAGCTTATCATTCCAGTTATGACTTGAATCCATGATATACATTTTTCGTTTATCATTCCAGTTATGACTTGAATCCATGATATACATTTTTCATCTTTCTCGGTTATATTGCATACTGATTCGTTAATTAGGATCCCTTTGATTGATGATAAATCGTTCCGACAGTACCAATCTGAGCCCACGAGATCCACGACTCAGATTGAGTCTGAGTCAGCGAAGTCACAAGCAAAGACACTCTGCTGATTGAGGCAAGAGCGAGAAATCGAATGTCAGAGACTTTTCTTGCTGCTGCAAGTCAAGCATCAAAGACCATGCTAAGGCGACATTTTAATCCATTGTTTTTCACCACAAAAAGGCATGTTCAAAATGTGAAGACTACAAATGCATATTATAAAACACAAGCCAAGAACAATAATAACACAAGAAAGATTGTTCAAACACAATAAAAATCCACACTCAATTGTGAGGGCTGCCATGAAAGTTCTGCCCCTTTTATTCTTTGCATATAAGGCTCTCACCCAAAATATGCCACGAAAGCTTTGAAACAAACAAACAAACATTCAGGAAAAACAAAACACTTTATTTATTCGGGATTATCATAAAGATGACAACAGCACGATCCTTGGTTCCGAACAACAATCATCGGCCTAATCATCATAGTGCTTGCGGTGGTGGCGGCGTTGCTTCTTCTCTTCATCTTCTTCATCTTCATCCTCTGACTTATCCTGTCCCTGCATGCGTTTATTATCGCATTATGAATTGAAGTCCATCACAACAATAATCTAGGCATGAACCAATAGGCTCCACTTCAAAACAGCAACAATTACCAGATAAACTAAGCAAGTCAACCAGCTCCCTCTTTTTCAATAATCAATATACACCCAACATAGGTTTAAAGGTCCATTGGGGATTGAAATTCCCACCCTAGGTTTAAAGGTGTAGTAGCAAAAGTCTACAAGGTGGTGTTGTTTTCTTTCTTCCAACAATAAATTTAAGTATTTTACTGTTCACAAAAGTATTCAGAGGAGGCTTGAAAATAAAGATCAGGCCAGAGATGTTCGCAACGCACACAATGAGTTAATTAGGCCGATCTACGTTACTGATCTAATGTGAGTTGAATGCATTTTTTTCAGTTTGAAAAATATGTTTCGATTTGAGATGCCCTCACATTCTCAATAAACACCATTGTTCCCTAAAACTCTTCAAAATAATCTCGATTCGTATATGATATATTCAGCTAACATTGATTCAGAATATCTAAGTGACCGAAATGCAGAACAAAGAAAGTAAAAAAACCAAGCATAAACAATATGGATTGATAATAACATAGAATTGAAAAAGGGGGAAAAGCTCACATATTTCTTGCGGCCATAGCTATCATCACCATCATCATCATCACGCCTCCCATAGCGGGGCTTCCTGTAATCCTCCTCCTCGGACCTGCCATAGCTGGGCCTTTCGTACTCCTCAGTCTGATAACTGGTCCGCTCGTAACTGGGCTTCTCCTCTCCGTACTCGCCTCTCTCGGGCTTCCTCACATTACCATAACCTCCACCGGACCCATATTCTTCAGATTCGGGCCTACGCCCGTATTCGGACCGGCCATAGTCAGAATCGGGCTTCACATACTCTGGCGTGGGCTCATCGTACTCATTCTTCCTCCCATAGCCGGACTCGTACTCGGGTCTCCTCCCATGCCCCGATCCATCGTACCCCGGTTCTTTTCTTTCATACCCGGATCCGTATTCGGACTCGGGTGCCTCGTACTGAGGCCTCCGGCCCTGCCCAGATCCATACTCCGATTCAGGTTCCCCGTACTCCGGCTTCCTACCATACTCAGAATCGGGCCTCTCGTACTCGGGCTTCCTACCATACCCAGAATCGGGCCTCTCATAATCGGGCTTCCTGCCGTACCCGGATCCAGCTTCGGGCTCGGGCCTCCTGCCATATTCAGATCCACCGCCAGATCCATACTCACTCTCCCCTCCATAGCTGGGTTTGGGCCGATCGTAGCCATGCCCGGACTCAGACGAGGGCGGGCCCCCTTGAAAAGGGCGAGCGGGCCGGGGCTTGGGCCGAGCGTAGCTCTTGTACTCGTTGTCCAGGGCCTCGTCGGCGTAGGCCGAGGGCTCGGCGTAGGTGGTGTACTGAGGGCGATCGTAGTCGAAGTCCTCGGAAGCAGACGACGTGTTGGGGTAGCACGTTTCGTCGGAAGGGGGGAGGGGGCGGCCGTAGGTCAGGGCGATGTCGTATCCGCCGCCGTAAGGGGTGGAATCGTACTCGTCGAAATCGTCGACCTCGTCGGCGGAGTCGTGGTGGCCTTTGGGAAAGTACGACATGGCTGGATTGATTGATCGATCTGTGTGAAATGAGATGCGAGTTTAGAGTGGGGTTGGGGGAGGTGATCGATCCAGTTTTCGTGGGTTATATATGACGTTGACTTTTTGACGTTTACGGAAATGCCCTTGGATCTGGGATCCAATTATCACGCAAGTGCAAGAAGAGAAGATGGGTGTTTTGGGAATTTCTGGTTTCCGAATTGATTGGATCATTTTACACATAGACGGTATATGATCCATTAGTGTCGACATCCAATCCCACACATTGACTGGATTGCGAGACCGAGACGTATGCCGTGTGTGGGCTGTCGGCAGAGGTGGCAAATTTCCAACCCTTTTTTTTTTTCTTGTCAATTAAAGTCTATAATTATCGTTCAATATATGAAACTGTATTTTGATTTTCTATTTTAGGCATCTCAATTTCAATTACACGAAATAAAGATATTGAACTATGGTGACTCATTATTTATTTTTAAATGAATCAATTGGAATCAATTGAGGGGATAACTCAAAATTAATACTCGTTTATGAAATTAATATTGTTGTATAATAGTAGAATTTTTGAATTTATTTTCCTACATGATTTTTAATATTATAAATAAATTTAATTTTAAATTTATAATTATTATGAAAAAATATTATGTATTTCTTAAGTCATTATTTATAAATATTCTACGTAGATTTTTACAATTTTTTTCTTAAATATACTATTTTCTTCTTAAGTTTATATGGATCGATTGATGGCACATAGATTTTAAAAAAATTGTTTTTTTTTATTAAAAAGTAAAATTAAAAATATATTTTTAAGTTAAAAAGTAAATTAGTTGTTAATACTTATAATTTAACAAGTACATTTATATATGCATAAAATTATTTTATTAATTTTTAAAAAAATACTCATACTTATTTATGCATTTACATTTTATAGATAAAGGTAAATGGGTTACTTTACACTTATTCATATAAAAATACATCTTATATACACCTCCACTTAAAAAATAATTTTATTTATCCTAAGTATAGGTGATGAGACTAAAATGCCCTTCTATGAACTCTCAAAAATTATTATAATTTACTCTATAATTATTGTTATTATACTTTATAATTTACTCTTATTTTTCATCTATATAATTATTATTTTTAGTTTTTATATTCAAACAAGTATAAACATATTTAGAAGTTTGTATTTTATCAAATTTGTATTTTTGTTTAAAATTATTGTTACATAAATACTGTTTTAAAAATCTTCAATTAAGTTCTACTTAGGTCCCGTTTTTTAGATTTTAGCTCCACTAGGCCTTAAGCTCCTAAGCTGCCTTAACTCGCATAGGCATGCCACTCGATATGTATTGTTAGTTTCGTCTTTACATATTTAGACTTTCTCGAGCAAACTTAGCCGATCAACTCGAATTTGATGAATAGATAAAATAGATTGATTTTATTATAAATTTTGAGTATTAGATACAATTTGAAAAAATATTAAAAAATTAATGAAAATATTATAAAATTTTACTTTTAAAAGTTATTTTGATTATTTTATTATGTTAATACTTGTGGTTAATATTACATTACTCCCGTCCAAACAAATAATTGTTGACACGTAAATTAAGAAAAAAAATACTATTTTTTTTACTTTTTAATCAAAAAATAAGGGATAAAAAGGTATTTTTATAAAATTGTATTTTATAATTATAAAGTAAAATTTTATTAAAGTGTACATAATTAGTTGTGATATAAAAAAGAAAAATAAATAATTATTTTGGATGGAAATAGTAATATTTAGATTATTTATTAATTATGTTATTGAAAATATTGTATTATTATACACTAAAAATATTTTTAAAATATAATATTAATTATATTTAAATATAAAAAAACAAAACAATTAATATGATCGATTAATCCACAATATTTTTTGAATCGGGCTTTTTGGAGTGAAGAGTGAAGACCTAGCTTGGGACGAGCTCGAGTCGGGTTTCCAATTAAACAAATAGAAACAATCTCATCAATTGAAACTGGATTTCAATAATTGCATCACGATTCACGGCTCATAATTTGGAGATTCGGAGCCCCTTTTTTCCCTCTTTGCAATCCCCAACAAATTCAAACAAAATCTACACACGCTCTCACTTTCTTCCCTTTCACACTCACTCACGCGTCTGTTTCTCCGCAAATCTTTCCGGCATTGTCATCTATATAAGACCTCAGCCGGCAAGCACCACCAGCAGCAGCTGACCAACGGATAAACCATGGCATCCAGAGTAATCACGGTTGCGCAAGACGGCGGCGCCGATTTCCTGACCGTGCAGGAAGCCGTAGACGCGGTGCCACTCAAAAACACGATCCGGACAGTGATTCGCTTGGCGCCCGGCGTGTATCGGCAGCCGGTGTACGTGGCCAAGACCAAAAACCTTATCACGCTCGCCGGAATCCGCCCCGAGGACACCGTGCTGACGTGGAGCAACACCGCCACCAAAATCGAGCACCACCAGGAGGCGCGGTTGATTGGGACCGGGACGTTTGGGTGCGGGACCATGATTATCGAGGGGGAGGATTTCGTTGCTGAGAACATCACTTTTGAAAATTCTGCTCCACAGGTTTAATTTCCTTTTTATCGATCTTCGATTTTGATTTTCGTTGTAATCATAAAGTTTCCGAATAATGTTAGTACTCTATCTAGGGTTCGGGACAGGCCGTGGCTGTTAGGGTGACGGGTGATCGTTGTGCATTCTACAATTGCAGATTTCTTGGATGGCAGGTTTGTAATTAATTGCACTGTCCTTTGATTTTCTGTAAATTGATCATATGGTGTGGGGAAGAAGAAGAAGATTAAGTTATGCAGGAGCCATATTCGTTGACTCGTAGGAATGGTTTGCAAGATACGAAGAACTTGCATAGTCTCATTGTACATAGAAAGATATATGTTCGACCAAGCAACATTTTCCAAGTAACTAGAAATCGTGTTTATGCAGGATACGCTGTATTTGCACCACGGGAAGCAATATTTGAGGGACTGCTACGTTGAAGGAAGCGTAGACTTCATTTTCGGTAACAGCACTGCTCTTTTGGAGCATTGTCATATCCACTGCAAGGGTGATGGATTTGTAACTGCTCAAAGCAGGAAATCTTCCGAGGAGACAACTGGATATGTGTTCTTGAGGTTTATTTCTGCCTTTTGCTTTGACATCATTTTGCTAAATCGGAGATTGTATTGCATTTTTTTTTTATTTACATAAAGTGCAAACTCTGCTTCATCGTTCAATGAAACGTATGCTAGCTACATTCAACGTGGTTTTATTAACAAACCTCATTCTGTATCTATGTGATGATGCAGATGTGTGATTACTGGTACTGGAGGAAAAGAATACGCTTATCTCGGGCGGCCATGGGGACCTTTCGGGAGGGTGGTCTTTGCTTACACATACATTGATGCTTGCGTTAAACCTCATGGCTGGCACAACTGGGGAAAAACCGAGAATGAAAGGACTGCTTGTTTTTACGAGTACAAGTAAGTTATTGGTTTAAGATTTTATCATAAGATGTAATAATAATTCTTCAAACTCATCAAAAAATACGTGCGACTTGCACGAACCTGCTCTAGAAAAACACTTAAAACACTCTTGCGAATTGCAGGTGCTTTGGGCCAGGTAGTTCCTCGTCAGAGCGCGTAACATGGGCCAGAGAGCTGGTAGACGATGAGGCTGAGCAGTTTCTTGCACATGGTTTTGTGGACCCAGATCAGCAGCAGCCGTGGTTGGCTAATAGGATGGCTGTGAGGGTACCTTACTCTGCTTAGGATATTATATTCTAAGCAGCTCGATAATTTTATTTGAGGAAATAAAGGAAAACATGTTTCCAGAATTTTATACTATACCCACCCAGTCATGTTGTTGTATTTGACATACTGTATTGATCAAGTCCATGAACTCATCTCCCCCATTTGATCTATCTCAAAGCTTTGATTTCATAGTCAGCTATTTTTGTCAAGCAAAAAGAAGGTATACTTTCTTTCTCTTCTGGTATTTATTTTCTGTTTTAGGAGTTAAAATGTAAGTGAAAAATGACCAAGTTAAATGCAATGGTATTATACCTTAAAGTATCATCATCATCATCATACCTTAAACTACTCACCCACATATCAGTATATCACTCTTCTCCATCACCCACAAGTACACAACATAAGAAATTAATCCACATCCTCTATGCCTACAGGATTATCCGATTCGATATATCTTAGCCGGAAGAATTTAGACTGCAAAAATATATTCATCAACTTTAAATGTATATAAATAAACACACAGATGAACAGACTATGTATCCTCAAGCCGCAGTTTCCTTTGTTGGAACAAGCACATTCCCATCAGGAATAGGGCTACACCCACTTTTCCCGCTTTGTTTCTCTTGCAAAGCCTCTTCTTCTTCACCCGGGAAAACCTCCAACCGCAGAGAAGGGGCTATGTTCTCCATGTGCAACCAAGTCAGCTGCCAAAGGCTGTCCCCACCCGGCACAAGAATCCCATTCGTCTTCATGACCAAAAGTGTGTTTTTCAAAAGTTCCGGAACCAACTCGTGAATCTTTTCGCTCCTCTTCCCTCTGAATCTCATCTTCATGTACCTCTCCATACACCCAAGAACCTTCAGCCACAACTGGCCAAACGAAGCCGTCCGAGATAAATCCATCAGCGACTGTAAAACTGCTTTCGACAACAGCTTGAGCGACAAGACCATCGACCCTTCCATGCTCCTGTAGTCCTTCGGAGTGTTATTCTGCTGAGCCATCTCAAGAAGCTCATCTAACAACGTGAAGATCACTAATTCAAAACACTGGGCCCATAAATCCATAGGTATAATAAGAATACCGTCTACACCCGTCAAGCATCTCTGCAACAACAAAATAGCATGGTTCCTCACTTCCTCCCTCTGATCCACACACACTTTCTTTAGACCCTGCACGAGTCTCATCCACATCTCGAGAATGTCCTGGGACATTTTAACCGCGGCCTCCTCCCCCGCAGCAGCTTCCTTCGTCTGGTGAAGCCACGTCACCAGACAAACAACCGATCCAGACATCAGGTCCAATGATTTGACCGAACGATCAATGTTTCCCACACGCGATTCGGCAAACTGTCTGGCAGCACTCACGCAGAGCACATAGTTCGCGGGCGACAGGTGGGCCCCCTCCGACATGATGTATGATAGAGTGTCGAAACCCGCCTCGGAAGCTTCTGGATGTCGAGCCGTGATGGAGAGCAGTGAAATGATGGTCCGCCAGCCCATGTGAGATCTAATCTGCATAGCGTTCGCTTTCACTAGGTGCATTACTTCCTGCGTGATTTGTTCGCAATAAGCATCAGCTACCCTCGCATCGAGTTTCAGTATTAGCTGAAGAGACTTGAGAAGCTCGTCGGTGACATTTTCTTTGTAAGGAAGCAGCCGGTGACATATACGGAGCAGCCCAAAGACAGCCTTCTCAACAAGAGCACAAGGCATTACAGTTGATTGGACGACATTGGCTATATGTTCATAGACGTGTTGCCATAATAGCATGATCCTGTCCCGGTTGTTTAAAGTGATTGCAATTAGAAGCTCCAGACAAAAAACAGCCGCCTCTTCATCTTCAGTAGAATTATTATTATTATTTCCTTTGAAAGGAGGCCCTGTGGCAGAGATAAGAGCACGGACGAGCTGTAATAAAGACTCTGCTTGCAAAAACTTGCTCTCGGCGAAAATGCTATCAATGTGGCAGTTTTGTATTGTCTGGAGAGTACGCTGACGGGCGGCAAGCTGCTCTTCCGAGGGTTGGGGTGCTGGTTCTTCGGCATCTAGAGATAAAAGAAGGCTAAATCGGCCCATAATGCTGGATGATTTTCTAGAAGGAATCGCTGCTGGTACTGGAGATGCTGGTGAATGAGTAGCCAATGCTTTTATGTGATCGTTATTGGGATCATCAGCTGCGTCACTGACGAGACGTGAAGGAAGAATGCCTATTTTCTGCAAACTCAAAATGCAGTCAAGTATGCTTCTCCAGCCCAAACGAATGTGATCACTGTAACGGTTGACAATGGTGAAAACCGCCACAGTTGCCAGCTTGGCCTTTATGTCATCTCCAAAATAGAGAATCGATCTTTCGCTGAAAGAAGGATGCAACAAGGTTGTTAATTTGCAAAGGGATATGACCAAGTCATCCAGTACTTCTCCCAAATTATATGAGGCAGAGAGTTTAGCTATGGCTAGATATCCATCAATGCACGATTGTAGAATGTCTTCCTGCTCGGCATGATCAAACACCACTGATATGGCAGCAATCGCAGGACCAGAGCAGATACCAAACAAGTCATAGTCAAGGTGGGACCCAGAATCAGAGAGAATAAATGGAGATGTGTGTTTTGCTTTGTGTATCAGACCGAGCCAGTGGCTTCGGGTCAAAATCGTGTTGGAGCCACTTTGATCTGGAACCATACGGATTTCGTTTTCACAGATGGATTGATAAAGCTCGGATAGTAAATCTCGAGGGAGATCATTTCCACCATTAATTTTCCGGTTATTCCGAATAAAATCTTCTTCGCTCATCTTTTTCTTGACTTGAGCATTGTGTTGATCCGTGTTGAGCAATATTAAGGAATATGACAGAAGGAGAGCAGCATCTTTATTGACCAAAATATCTGATGATTGCTCAAAATAACTATCGGAAAAGGCTTCTACCACTCTTTGTATTTTTTGTGCCTCTCCGGGCAATCTGAAAGTTTCCAAGAAAATACGCAAAGCAGTGTCCAGATTCATGTCCCGGAAATCAAATATCCTAGCGAATTCATGAAGCACTTGTATAGAAAATTCATCGTGACTCCCCAAGAATTCCCCTATAAGGTTTTTATCCAATCCTGCTGTATACCTAAAGAAGCATGCTACGCTTCTGGCTTCCAGTTTGTCTGGCAACAACTTTAATCCTCGAAGGATTTCCAAACCCTTTTTGGGATCCTTATTGAAGTGATCAGTACCGACCATCAACTTTCTCTTGATGCTTTTCATATTATGAACAAAAGGGACCCACTGACGAGGTTCCTCATAATCATCACATCTCTGAGTCCAAAATGACTTATATTCATCGAGTTCCAAGGAGGCTTCCACAGAACCCGATGAGTCTAGACCTATACTCTCAGCCATGCCCTGAACCAAAGCAATCAAACCATCCAGAGCAAGGGTGTTCATTGCAGATAAGGGGTTGTTCACTGGAAAAGCACTTCTTGATAACAGGTTAGCTAGGCCTTCGAATACATTGCTGCAAGATATGTCACAATCATAATTGGCATACAACTCTGTAACAAACATAGGTTGCCTGCATAAGTCTATAAGAGCTTCCATAGCAACCTCCTGAAGCTGGTAAGACGCTCCATACTTACTTTCAGCAATCCTCAACAATACAGAGGAGATGAAAGCTTCAAACTGGAGTTTTAATTTGGTACGGAGATGGTGATACAGATTGAGAACTATGCTGCATACCGTTGAAAGAATCAGTGGACTCATTGACAAACCAAACTGCATCAGGTTATAAAACAGATCATCCTGTATCAGCAATAATAATTTAGGATGATTTGCAAAAGAAGCTCCACCCAATTCTATTGCAGAGTTGATCAAACCCAGGGCAAACAGAGGAACATCCTCATGATAAGCTATCGGGTTAGATCTCGAGCCCATTTCTATGTTTTCCATTACATTTAAAAGAGAGCACAAAAACTGAAATATCTCAATCATCGATGGAACACCATATGGTTCCATCATTGAAGAATCAGAACTAAAGGTATGATCTTTCCCACGAACATAATCAATTTTTTTATTGTCAGATTCTGTGGAAGCATAACCGTCAATATTTTGCTTCTCAGGAGTCTGACTTTGTGCAGCCATACCATCCTGCAATAAAAAAAAATGATTAAATGAATAGTTAAGCAAACTCGTATCATACCCAACCATTTAAATTATGATAAAAATTGGGATAAAAAAGTAACCAATGAAAATACTCTTTTGTTACCTTTACATTTGAAGAAGAGCTGCTTTTACAAGCCAAACCATGCATATTATTATTCAAGTCAGGAAGGCGTGAAAAAATACACCTGACAAGTTCATGCATTGTGTGGCGAGATATCCTCTGCAGTAGCTCACTCTTAGTGCTAGCCTGATGAACTATCCGGAAGCAGGTGTTTACTATGCTACATACATGATGGTTGTTCAAACTAACTGATGCTTTATTTTTCATGCAAGCCAACAGAACTTGAAGAATCTTCATCAGCACAACTTCTTCAGAGGCAGGATCAGTCACTTCAAACCGATAGCTTGTCACAGCATCCACAATTAGGTGTAGAGCATTATCCACATTCATGGATTTAGAATCAATTATCTGTAGATTTAAGATTTTGTAAACGGATGACAAAGCAACACCAGTGATTGGTGCACTGGTTTCATCAGATTTAATGACTTCCAGAAATGGCTGCAGGTATGAAACTGGATCAATTGTGTGCCAGTGGTTTTGCCAAGAGAAAATATTCTTTCGGAGTTCCTTGAAGTTTACTATGAGAGAATGCTCTATCAGTTCATCATCAGAGCCATAATGAACTCCCCATCTCACGTTTCTCCTCATCACAGTCAAGACTGCGCCGATTTCTGAGTTCACCATGCAGGCTAAAGCTCCACCGGCAGGCTTGAAGAAACCGTTAAGCTGCTCAGCCGACCCATTAGACCCATTTTGATGATTTAGCAAACTCATAGTCATCTCGATTCTATTATACTCTCACAAACTTATGTTTGCAATACATTAACGTAGGAGTCTAACCAGCCCACCAAATATTGACCTATATCAAAGAAAACAGGAGATCGGAAAATTAAACCCAAATCGATTCAATATCACTCTAAAATAATGCTATATAGAATAGTACGAACATGGAACATCACATTTGGAAACATAATCATTACTGTGTTTCCATCTCATTGGCAAAATATGCAAAGGATATTACAATCTTCTCCGGTGCTATTTTCTACCAGCTGAAGTTCTTGTAACGAAAAAACAAACTAATATTCAGAGAGGAAAAATAGTTGCCCAACCACTCTACAGAACCGTAAACAACGCATACATCTAATATTCGATCTCGCAGACCAAGTGAAACAGTAAACAACAAAGAGATTTTCAATAAAATCGATCGATAATCAAATGAAATGTTCTCCTAATCACCTGTTAACAAATTATCAAAAAACACATTTTTTTTTTAAAACTCAAATTCAATTCCACGATGAAATCCGCCCGATCGTACCACCACATGATACTACATTATCCCGCCCCGAAAAAAAGATACAAAAGAAGTAGCATCGATAGTTTGTAGATCTAGATCACGACGTAGAAAGGCAATCGGCAGTGATATAGCGTGCAATTGAAAGTCGGCGAGAAATTCAGGTACCGGCGAGAGGAATTTACCAGTCGGAATGATGCACGGTGCGATGAGTCGGGAACGGGGTAGTTCGGATTTCTCTCCGAAGGGATGCTACCTGCGCTGACGGAGGAGGGGAGTACAGTTCGGCATATCGAATAGTGGAGTATAAAATTCTGAATCGCACTTACTCGCGCACGTTTTTTTTGGGTTTTCCGCAGGCTAAAATGCGTTTTCTACGGCCTTTAATTTTCTGACACATTTAATTTTTGTTAGTCAACTTATATATTTTCAATTTTTTTATTCCTAACGAAATTTAAAGTAAACTAAAATAAAAATACCAAAATCCAACAAAAATATATTTTAACTAGAATTTTCTTGCAAAATTTTGTATGTCTATTTTCAATCTCAAATTTCCATTGATACAACGTCTCTAATTCAAAATACATCACTACATTTCTCTGTATCTGTATTTACAGTTTTTTTTTAAATCATTCCTCTGTTCTTAGAGGAGGTTCCTGAGAGAAGCCTTGTTTATGCAGCAATGTGTTTCATCAGTATCGTAACCTTCCGAGACACTAATCTGCAGGATTTGGCTCAATATTGTCAGCCATACGATCAAGACGAGCGAGCATACTTTTATTACAAATAGGGATTAATGTTGTACTTCGTCGTACCTATGTAAAAGCGTGATCTACGATGAGCTTGAAGATGTTGTTCGTACTGCCTCGGAGCAATTTCTTGAGGCTGATACGTCATCGGCCCCGAGACTGCAACCCTGCCTTTCTTCTTGTTCCCATACTCCTACATTTAGTACATGCAATTCTTTTAACATATATAATCATATATACAAAGGGAAACGTATAATCTAACATTGGCTAACCTCGGGTAATAACACCTGAGGCTCATACGAATCAAATGATTCTGTCCTCTGCAACTGCTGGTCAGTTTCTTGACCGCCCGATTCCAGCACATCGTTCCAATTCAGTATGCTGGATGGGTGAACTGCTTGTGATTTCTGACCTCCCGATAGCGGCTGGCTGTTAAATCTCGTGAAATTTTCCTCCTGACTTTGTCTATTTCTGAGCCCGCTCGATGCTGACATTTGGGCTGGGGCTGAAACGATGCTGGTCCCATTAGACTGCTTCGTCATTTGAGAAGCTTCCGACTTAGTGTCGTACGATTGTTGCTCTAACCCGCCTTTCCTCCTGTGGTTCCTAATGCCTTCAACCTCCTTCGACACAGAGCAGATCGAATAGTTGACTCAGGATTAATTAGCTGCTGATTTTTCCTAGCAAATTGTAAAAAACAAAACTTGGAGAGAACCTGGTCTTTCGGAACTAGTTTAGAGAAGTCGTTCGATTCTTGCAAATATTTACGGGTTCTCCTTACATTTCTTGAACCGAATTCCCCAACGTATTTTCTGAAACAACCGGACACTCAAGAATTCAAGAACTTTTAAATTTACATAAAGAAGACTTGCATAAAATATCATACTCGAACCAAATTCGCTTTGCAACCGAAATACATAAAAATGCTAACCTCCTGGCATCGCGGATTTGGGCGTCGATCTCTTTGTTCGGTGGGAATCTTGGCATGCTTGACGGGTCACACGCGTACGGCTTCGTATTGAAATACTGCAAAGGAAGAAAGGTTGATACGAAAAACGAACATATATCAAGCAATTAAGGAAGATGTATTCGTTCAACCTCACCTCAGAATTGAGACCGGAAAAAGCGGTCCCACGCTTGTAAGGCTCAACCGAAAGAAAAGTTTCGATGAGGCTAACCGCGCCTTTAGGAAACTCCCTACATCTATCCCAGAGCGTACTTTCATATGGTTGTAGGGGTTTAAACACGCGTGCAAGAGGCAGCCTCGACCTTCTCCAATAATCCTCTTGCGGAGAACCGCAAAGCCTGAAGATTTTATGGAGTTGTTCGACCTGGGAAGGGCAAATGGGCAATACAATACAAGACATATTTTGTTTGTGAAAAGTCGACTTATTTTATTACATTTGCATTAAAGAGATTAAAAGATTCTTCTACCTCAGTTCTGCCCTTAAGAAGAGGCCTCCCGGCAAAAAATTCAGCAAAAACACAACCCACGCTCCATAAATCAACGGTCTCCTCGTAATTCGACGACCCCAAAAGCAGCTCGGGAGGTCGATACCACAGAGTCACCACGCGGCTGGTCAAGGGCTGCTTGTTCTTGGGCCTGGTGAAATTTGCGAGCCCAAAATCGGCTATCTTCAAGACCCCTTCGTTATTCACTAAGATATTCGAGGACTTGATGTCACGGTGCATTATGCCTCGCGAGTGGCAATGCTCTAATCCACTCAACAGCTGCCTCATATAGCACTTGATCTACATTTCAAACAAAACAAAACAAAAACTCGAATAATCACCCCAAAAACAAGAGGTTGATTTGTGTAATAATAATTCATATACAGTGAAGAAGAAACAAACCTGAGAGTCTGTGAATTTTATGTCCGGGCACGATAATAGACCCGCGAGGTCGTGTTCCATGTACTGGAAAACCAAGAATATACTACGCGATAATCGTGAAGTGATAATGCCCTCGAGTTTCATGATATTGGGATGGTCGAGCTTGCGCAGTATCGTTATTTCACGTGCCATGAATCTGACACTCTCCCGATGGCAGTTGTCGAAACGGACCTTCTTCACGGCAACTATTTTACCGGTCTTCAGATCACGCGCCCGGTAGACAGTGCTGTACGTACCTTGTCCAATCTACACAGTAATAAAACGATTGCATTGACAAAATACAGAACCAACTTCTCATCCCCAGTTAAAAGGGATATTTACAGAAAAGTCCTTTTGTTGAATAAAACTAAAGGACCTGTTTTTAATTAGACTAAACTTAAGGGTAGTTTTTGTAATTAGCCTTATTTCTGATTACCTTCTCTAATATTTCGTACGCATCGGATCTCAAAGGCAGCCACCCATCAACGGCTTCCTTCGCCGCCGACGACAGCCAATCCGGCCACCCCGCCGCCGCGTGCTCCTCAACCCTCGCCTTCTTCTGAGGCTTTCCTCTCTTCACGGCCCGAATGCTGTCCGATTTGTCGTCAAGGTCGTGTCTTTTTTCCTTCCCACCTTCCTTCTCCCCCGAATCCACCACCTCCTTTACCTTCTTCTTCGGCCCGAAATTCAGCGGCCCGGATGGGACGAGACGACCCGATACCTTGCTTCTCCGGACCGAGGAGACGACAACATCGTAATCCGGCGATTGGGTCCTTGCCTTCTTGGAGCTGATGCAACCCATGACCGATTCAAACCCATCCACCGGATTCGATGGCGAGAATAAAAGGTTCGGGCCGAGGCCCGGGATCGGAAACGGGCCAAAAAGGTCGGTGGGGTTGAATTGGTAAACCCCACCAGATCTTTTATTTATTTATTTATTTCAGGAGCTTGTTTTTGGGGTGGCGAAAATGAAAGGAGGAAGAGTGGGGAAAAGGGAGGGTCAAAGATTTTCCTCATTTTTTTTATTTTCCCTTTTTTGTTGGTCTCAGATTGTGCGAGTTATGCGGAGGAGTTAGGACAGGTGGAAATCGGAGAAGGAGACGTTGGAAATTAGTGGGGTAATTATTACTTGAATTATAATGCACTTGAAAATTGAAATGTGGTAAGGTGAACTGACTCAGGCGTGGAAGGTGTTCGACCAAATGCCTGTGAGAGTGGTGTATCCTCTTCGAACACCCTGATTTCGGGTTGTACGAGAGACGGTACCTTGGATCTAGCCGGAGAGTTGCTCGATGATATGTAATTGAAGAATATTGTCTCGTGGACAACTATGAGTCCCAGGTACTCTCAGTACGGTGATAGGAAGTTGTCTGTCGTAATTTGTCGACGAGTTTGCAGCTACTACCACCGTCTCACAATTGTCTGTCAATTTCCTTTGTATTATGCAAATTGTTACTGTATGGAAGAAGTACTGTATAATTTTTGTTTAGAAACTAGAAAGCAAGAAGTAATAAAATCACAATTGAAGGGTAGGTCTCATTTCAACAACTTAGAAAAATCAAGCAAAATCCCCCAACCATTGAGAGTTTCTTACAATTCATTGAACAAATAAAAAAACAAATGTTACAAATCCACCAATCTTGGTCTAAATAAGTTATCAAAATCAGTGAAACAAAAAACATAAAAACAACACTAAACCACAAACTCAGACATTCCTTCACAACGGATAATAAGAAGCTACAAGAGCAGAAGCAATGAATCCCATACAGCCCCAACAGCGAAAAGGGCCGGCACGAAAACTTGTGCCCTGAAACTAGACATCACACCCCCATCACTCTTATGAGGCGAGGACGATGGAGGGGGAGGCGGGTTTTCTACGTGAACGGCAATTTTCATCCCGCTGAAGCAGAAGCCGTTGCCGCTGATGAAATAGTAGGTCTGCGTCCTGTTTAGTGGGACCACACGTCTCTGCCTGCACCGGTAGTCCAATTGTGAACGAATGTATCGGAGGTGCAGTTATCGTAGCCGGACCTGTTCACCTGGAGGACGTTCTGCTGGTGCCTGTCGTACACGAAAACTGAAAAAGGGAGAAAAAGAACAGTAGTTATACTTCTGTTCACACGAAATAACTCGATTTGAGATGAATATATACTCATCCAAACACGAGAGAACAACCGATCTGTTATTATTTGCCAGGAGATACATGAACATTTGAGATCTATAACAAGGAACACAACAATGTTGCCAACAAAATGAACCAAAAAAAAAAAAAGAAGAAATCAAACTCACTAATTTATCAACCAAAACTCCATACAAAATTTTCAGATTTTTGACACACATTTACAAATCGAGCTAAAATAAGCAAGTGGACAAATTACAGTGAGATTTTACTGAAGTAAATCTAAATCAACAGATCGTGTTACTAAATTAACTGGACAAATTAGGGCATACAGAGAATCCAGAAGATCTGGAAAGTAGGAGAAGGGGTTCAACTTACATAACCAATCCCCATTGTAAAAGTGTCTTCCCTGAATCCAATCTGTGAAGTTGATATTGGGAGCCCAGCCTCCTCTCCCCTCGCCCACGATGTAACGAACTGCCGCCACCTCCGGCAGCATCGCCGCCGCAAACATGAGCGCCACCGCCGCGAACAAAATGCCCCGCCTAAGCCCTTCCATTATTTCACCTCACTCACTTGCTCAGTCTCACGGACTCTGTACTGCTAAATAGGGAATGAAATGAAGTGAAAGGAAAAAAGGAGATAAAAGCAGTTATATAATTAGGTGCGGAGAGCGTGTGGGGTACGGATTCAGATCTATCCGTTGCATTAATTTCTACGACCTTCTTAAATATATTTTCTTTATTCATTTTCCAAACACATAAAATACATGATGAAAAATAATGTACTCTCACTAATCTCTTTTTCTTCTCTATATATATATTTTCAATAAAAAAAAATACTACACCAAATGAATTTAATACTGAAAATGTAATTTTTTTACACAATTTAATAAATAATGATGCTCATTGCTCACGTAGAAATGTTAATTAAGGAATAACAATTGTATGAAGCTAGAACAGTAATTCCTTAGAAAATAGAAAATTTTAAAGTAAAACTATAAACATGCAATCCTAAAAAAAATTAAAAACATGTACTGTATAATTAAAATCACCAGCTCATATATAGTTAGTTGTACTGTACAGCTAATTCTTAGGTTGCACCATTTGTTTTTGACCGTCAATGTTTTTTATTTTTTTAGTTTTTTATTTTTGTTTTTAAGTACATTTATAATATATATACACACATAAATTTGATTATTCATCAAACTTATATTAATTAAAAAAAAAAACAGCTCGAATCTCACTCATCTGTCATTTGACTCATTTCTTTAATACCCGTAGTTGTCAACTGCTTTATCAACTCACCATTGCTTTATAAGTGTATTAGTATAAAAAAAGGTATATCAAACGGACACGAGCAAGGTCACAGTGCGATAAAAATGAACAAAAACACTCGCTGATTTATTAGTGGTTTTACCTCTGTCGAGGTCAGTATTAATGTTTCATTTGTAATTTGCAAATGTAACAAGAATAACATCCCAAGACAGAAATCTTAAGAGTTTTTTAATGAAACATTTTAATAAGACTCCTTCCAGTCATAATAATAAAACTCTGTTTTCTTGAGTAATAGTAGTGTACTTATATTAGTTTTCACTAAAACTAAATTGCAGGATATAAATATAAATACCCAAAAGTTATTTTGAAGTGTTAACATTAATTATAAACAACAAATCATAGCATTAGCAATTTCCTAGTCCAGCCTAATCGAGTCTTTTCAATAAATACTCCACCTGGACTTGCTTAGTCAGCGGCATGATCCAGTCCCCATACAGATCAGCAACTAGGCTCGGGTTTATTTTGTACACTGGGTCCGCGTTTTCTTCACTTCCACTCACCCCCAAATCTTGCCCGTAGGCCCGGGTTTTCATCTCCACTCTGTTTTTAATAGCCTCTTCCACCTCAGGATAAGTAAGCAGTTCCATCAGTCGGGCTCGGTCCTACAACATTTGTGATCGAACATATTAGGTTTCACACCATTTACATTAAGCATATGCTATTTCGAGAAAAGGTGGTATGTTTGCCGCCTTACTTGAGCTTTGATGGCGGGTTTATAGACATCTGGGGATGCCCGGAATTTCGCCTCGGCCACAAATTTACCATAGTGGATTCTCTTCGACAGTGCCTGCAAAATGAAGATTACCCACTCTGAGATGCTTCTAAAGCGAGATGTACCCGTTTACGTTCTTGATTAGTAGAAAACAAGCTCTATTATAATATTATCACCCTCGTCTCCAAAGATATGATAAAGAAAAATAACATCTCACGAACTAATCTCCTCGAGTCGAGCTTTATTATATAATTAATTTTTTTTCCTCCCCCAAGGTAAATATATACCTGCAGGCAAATAGTATCACATGTGGCAGTTGATCCATTGTTACCATCATCGCCCTCTTTAACTAATCTAGGGAGGAGGTTCTTGAAGTACATATCCCATACTTGGATGTTAATATTGATTGAATCTGCTGAGGGATGCAGAACCTGCACAGGACAAACAAAATACAAATATACAATATTAGACGAAAACTAATACTCCGTAATTTCAATTTTGAGTTACTTCGGTTTTTTGAACTTGGAAAGTTGGCTGATACATTCCATTTTACTAGAGAGAATGCCACTGTACCATTAGGCCACATGCTATACAAGATCAAATTCATGCCTTTACATTTATTTAGCTGTTGAATCTTCTAGGCACCTCTTTCATATTTTATTTTTTCCTTTCGGGTAATTACAAAAACTACCACTGATCTACAGAAGTACTCAACCAAAGAGCCGTGAAATTGATCAAGAAGACGATAACTCTGTAATTTATTTGTTTGATTGGTTAGGTAATTCTGTAATTGATCAAGAAGACGAGAATTCACCTGTGGATACTGCAATGGGGGCAACAGTGGCTCCGGCAAATCAGCCGGGAAGAAGGGATGCTCATCCGGACTCTTGTACCTTCCAACCTACAACATCAAAATATAACGAATTAAAAAATTACTTCTCAAAATTATACCAACTCGGAGGCTTCTCAAAAGGTGAACTGTGTCAACAAACCTTTCCATGTAGCTTTTCTGTTTCTTTGACCATGTACTCGACCAAAGAGCCGTGAAACCCATCCATGGAAAAGGCATTGGGATCGTATGTGTCCTTGTTATAACACAATTGAGATCTTTCGACTAAGCCGAATATAATGCTATCCTCTTGCCTTATCAACGAGCTCCTTATTCCATCAAGGGTATAGCTCTGAGTCTCATCCACCCTATTTTTCGGCGCCACTCTGAACGATGATTAAATTAAAGCATTGTTACTACCGGAAACAAATTCTTGAACCCACATGAACATAAAAGGCATTTCTAGGTTTATTTCAACCCAAACATTCAGTCATTCAGAGCAGTAAGTATACCATTGTGATTGTACAATACTAACTGAAATAAATATTTTTCCAATTGCAATATTATTTGGGGGAAAAGTAGGCAGAAATATAAAATCACATTAAAATTTGAAGAAGCACAGGAAAAAACATTAATGGTGATGTACCGAACGGTAGACGCAGAAGCACGAAGAACCAGAATCCCTTCCTTTGAAAACCTGGTAGAAGTCCGAGAATCCCATGTTCGGTGGGGGAAGATGGAAGTGGGCCTCGAGATCCTGGAGCCGGAAGGGATGAAAACAGAGGCGGCGGCGGCTCTCAACAGCTGGGCCTCCATTTTTTAAACTCGATGAAATGATAAAAACACCAGAGAGATAAATAAATGTGCCCTAATCAAAGGTTGGATTCGATGCTCGTGTTTTGTTGGCGGGGTGGTTGCTGAGTGGTGGTGGGACTCACCGTGGGAGTAGGTGGAACAACCATTCACTGTGGTGTGGTTGGTAGTGGTGGGGTGGGGAAATTACTTAGGGTTCGATACTTCCACATCACCGTCGGTTTGGACTTTTAATTTCAATCGTTCGGTTCAATTTCAAAGTTCGATTACTTTTCACTTAATTTAAAGTTTTATTTTCAATTTAATTAAATTTAATTTAATTTAACTTTTAATTTTTTTGAATTTGTGTTTACATATTTTAAATTTTAATAATTATTAAATAATTACAATTACACAAATTCACTTTATTTACCAACACAATTTAAAATAGATGAAGTTAAATACCATTCATCTTATGTAAATTACAAACACAATATTAAAATTAGTCTGTTCAACATTATTTATATATTATCTCAGTCAATTAGAAAAATATTATAAAAACTCAAATATATGTTAAACAATTTTATCACTTTAACAAGAATTTTTAAGTATTATTGCTCAAATTTTAACATTATACCAAGTTAATACAAAATAAAGAAAAAATTATTGTAATTTTTTTAATTTAAAATAAAATTTTGCTTTAATTTAAAAAAAAAATTAATAATAACAATTAATTATTTTTTAACTTCAAAATATATCGTTACTTTTTATTTTTGATATAATAGTAATATTTTTTCCAATTCTATTATACTCACTTAAGGGAGATCAAATTGCAAATACCACAAAGTGGAGGGTCAAAGTAGAATATTAGCATAAAACCAGGCACGCCAGCGAAAACGAAAAAAAAAAAGAAAAAGCTTCTTATCTTCAGGCTATGTAGTCACTGTCGTCCACACTCCACATAGACTACACCACCACGGCCCGTCCCGGCCCGGCCGAGAGAGCTTACATCCTCAAATGCGGGCTCAATTCCCTTCCCGCACGCACCTCAATATGCAGATGCCCGCGCCAATTCGAGCTCCGACGTTCCTATCCCGGCGCAGGCTTTTCGAGCAAAAGCTGGCCGACCTCCACAGATGCACCGACTTGAACCAGCTCAAACAAATGCACGCCCTCATATACAAATTCAATCTTCACGCAGACCTCTTCGTCGCGCCGAAGCTCGTCACGGCCTTATCCCTCTGCCGCCAAATAGGGTTAGCAGTCAAAGTGTTCGATCAAATTCCGAGCCCAAACGCTCACCTGTGCAACGCCTTGATTAAGGCATACATCGGGAATTCCGAGCCCGCCAAAGCTCTCGAGGTCTTCTCCGAGATGCGTTGGTCGGGGATTCCACCGGATAGCTATACGTATCACTTTCTTCTCAAGGCTTGTTACGGGCTGAAGTTCGTGAAAATGATCCACGCCCAGGTGGAGAAATGTGACCTTTACTCGGATCTGTTCGTGCCCAATTCGATGATCGACGCGTACTGCAAGTGCGGTTCAACGGGCCTTGGGGTAGCGAGGGTGTTATTCAATGTACTGGAGGAAAGGGACTTGGTTACTTATAACTCGATGATTAGCGGGCTGGTGAAGGCGGGCGAGTTGCAGGAAGCTCGGAAACTGTTCGATGAAATGCCTCACAGAGACACAGTTAGCTGGAACGCTATATTAGATGGGTATAGCAAGGCTGGAGACATGACCAACGCTTTCGAGCTCTTTGAGAAAATGCCGTCGAGGGATGTAATATCATGGTCCACAGTTATTTTCGGATTCACGAAAACGGGCGACATTCCCATGGCGAAGGTGTTGTTCGACAGTATGCCGAAGAAGAATTTGGTCACATGGACTATACTGATATCCGGATACGCAGTGCAAGGACTTGCAAAGGAAGCTATCGGACTCTATAACCAAATGGAGATGGCAAAGGTGAAGCCAGATGAAGGGGCTTTCATTAGCATTTTATCCGCATGCGCAGAGTCTGGTTCTCTCGGCTTAGGGAAGAAAGTCCACAAGTCGATTACGAGCAATAGGTACAAATGCAGTACTGCGGTGAAAAATGCTTTGATCGACATGTATTGCAAGTGCGGGAGCTTGAACAGAGCCTGGATCGTTTTCAACAAGATGGAAACGAGAGATTTGATTTCTTGGAACGCGATGATCCACGGGCTGGCCATGCACGGAAACGGGCGTCGGGCCCTTCAGCTTTTCGACAGGATGAAACGAGAGGGGCCCGCGCCGGATAAAGTGACATTTGTCGGTGTCCTGTCTGCTTGTAATCACGCTGGATTGGTCGATGAAGGGGTTCGTTATTTCCACAGCATGGAGAGTGAGTATAAAATCCCTCCTGAGATCGAGCACTACGGCTGTTTGATCGACCTCTTGGGTCGTGGGGGGCGTCTGCATGAGGCTCTCAGGGTTGTTCATGAGATGCGGTTTGAACCAAACGTCGTGATTTGGGGTTCGATTTTAGGGGCTTGCCGGATGCACAATGCGGTGGAACTGGCGGAGGAGGTGCTCGATCGGTTGGGGAAATTGGAGACGATTGATGGGTCGAATCTTTCCATGCTGTCAAATATTTATGCTGCGAACGGGGATTGGAGGAGTGTTGCGAGTACGAGAATGCGGATGATGAAGAGAGAGAGTTCGCCTGGTGTTAGTTCGATCGAGGTGGAAGACAAGCTTCACAAATTCACGGCTATGGATGGGGCCCACCCGAAGTCGGAGAGAATATGCGAGGCGGTCAAGCGGCTTAATGAGCATCTTAGGAAAAATGTTTGTGTTCCAAATCTGGCAGTTTAGGAAGATTTGGCAGAGCCGTATGAAATTACATACACATTGTCTCATGATCATGAACCACTATAGTTCTTTGTTCCATTAAGAGTTGATTGACTTCTAACTAAATACAATACGGGTACAAGAGATTAACTACTTTTATAATATGCGCTAGGCAAAATAACTGTGAAACTTAGAAGTTAGTTGTACTTAATCACAACCAAATACCATTACAGGGAATAAGTAACAAGCAACAAGGTTTAATTTATGAAATAAAATAAGAACCAAACTTTTGATCATGAACTAATCATATTTTTTTCATTTTAATTTCCCGTTCACAATAAGTCACAAGTTTCGATCATATTAATTTATTACAGTATTATTTATCAATCATATTAATTTGAGATGCTTTCAATTTTTGGTAAATAAAAATAAAAAATAACACTATTTGATATGCGTGCATATATGTAATGAGACGTACAGACTTAAAAACTACACTGCCACAGTTATATTTCATTCATAAATACACATACTTAAATTAAATAATTATATTATACAAATTTACTCATCAAATAAAAGAGTACTAGTTTCAAGCGAAAGAAGAGTACTTGAAGAGAAAAAGAGTACTTGTTTCAAGCGAAAGAAGAGTACTAATTAGTTATTTATTTCAATGAAATTAAAAAGTACAATACGTTCATCGTCCCTTAACAAATTACACAAAGAAAAAGGCAAATAAATTAAATATATATATATATATATATGTGTTTAATAATATAAAGTATAAATATAATAAATATTGAAGGTAATTAATAAAATAGTTACTTAAAATAACTAGTAGCACTTCCCGTGAATGCAAGTGATTTATTTGTTTGAAATAATTTAAAATTTTATTTAATCTCCAATTTCGCCAAAAATTTATTAATAGACTAAAAAATTATTTTATTTAATAATCGAACTCTCACTTAAATTTGTAAAGTCGTATTAATCTCATTATTAACCGTTATCTTAATTATGAAAATTTTATCATTTTTAAGGATTTCGCCTGTTTGATGTAATTTATAGTAGTATGTAAGCTTATTGGTGCATAGCCGAGTGGTAAGGTTTGTGGTGATGTTGGTGAAATTCCTCGGCGACGCAGAATTCGAATCTCAGATGTGACAAATTTTCATTGAAATATTATGAAATTAGTCATGAGATTAGACTTATTGGCTCTCTCCCACATGTTTCTGCTACTCGGGCACATCCCTCGATTTACATCATACCCGATTGAGAAGCCTCTGGTCTGGTGGGAGAGGATCGTCTCTGCATTTCTCGAGTGTTAAACGCATCCAACAAATACCTAAAACCGGTGGGGGAAAATCAAAATAAATAGAAAATAAAAATTATAAAAATGAAAAAAAAAAAATGAATTTACTTGGTAAATATGAAGGAAATGAGATCACAATGTAATTATATTAATATAACATACGTTAATATACCTAAATAATGTACCTAAAAAGTTTGATCAATTTTTTTTAACTTGCTGAATTAGAGAATAGAAGGAGATACCATTAATTGAAATTAAATTAAAATTAAATTAATCCTAATGAAAAGAATTTTGAGAAGAGAAATAAAAAAATATAAATTTAAAATGATTAATTATTATTAACAAAAATATATAATTTCAAATTATTATTTAGAATTTATATATAATTTAAATATGCTTAATAATATTCCTATTTAGAATTTATAATTTTTTATTTATAAGTTATAGTGTGAACACAATATTTTCTATTGGTCGTGGAATTAGTGGATACTGAAATTATATATATATAAATAGATAATAATATAATAGTAGATAAATATGTATTGAAAAATTAAAATTGTAAAAATATATTTTATTTATAGATATAATTTTTTTTAAAGGATAACTCAAAAACAAAAATATATGCATTATTTTATAATTATTTTATAAGATGAGTAGAGTAATTGCGTTAACAAAGGTAGGTGAACTTTAGAAATGCGGTGAAGGTTTATTACTTTATGCGCTTTACTGTATCATACATTTTTTATTTTTTTTTATTTTTTATGTGATTGACTTTTACCAAAAAAAAAAACTTTAGAAATGCCCACTAAATTTTAATATTTATTAAATTATTGCAGTTAAATGAGTTTAAATGAGTAGTGAGGACTGTGGGGTTGAACCGATCTACTGATTTGGTCGAGTTTTGACCCGTGTGTTGTGTGTTTGAATGGGTCGGGTGTCGGGCCCAAACGAATCATTTTACCAAACTACTTCTTATATTGATTTGTCAACAAACAAATCACAAAAAATAAAATATTAAAAAAAATTACTCCATAAATAATTAAATAAATATAATTCCTGATTCCCCTCCCATGAAATATCCATATTCCACGAGTCGATCTACGATCCTTTCCCCACGCGCCACATCTGCCTGTCTGTCCCACTTTTCTCGAGCATTTCCTCCAATAGCAATGTGCGCGCGTGGGCATTGTGGAGGGAGTGTCCTCATGATTCAGGTATCTATGCTTTCAGGAAGCTTTTCAGTTTTCAGATTTTCCACCTTATTTCGCTTCCAAGATAAATCAATCAATGAGTCAATAATATTAATTGAAATATTAAAATCAATATTTACTTTCAATTCATTTTATTATAGCAGTACGTATTATTAACACATTAATTACATTGTCGTCCTTTAAAATTATGTACAATTTTCTTTTTAGATGCCACAATTAAAAAAAAAAAATCCTTAAAAGAGAAATAATCACTTTATTTCCTAATTTTCTTTAAATATTATTTTATTAATACGTTATTTTATTTATTATTTTTGGTCAAAAATTCAGTTCATAAATCATTGAACAATAGAGTATTATTTGAGAAAACAATTTAAAACATTATTTGCGTAGATAAACAATAGTAGTAACATACATGTAAATATTTCTGACCCTATTTAAAATTAGTCCATTTGTAAATTCATGTTCAAAAGTTACAATACCATTAAAGGTATTATTTTTCTTTAAAAATAAACCTTATAAGGGTTTTTTTCAATTTTTACATTTACACGGAATAGAATAGAATTACATGTAATAAAATTACGGGAGCCAAAGGGAGAAAATAAATGCACAGAGAAATATTTAAGGTGAGTTCACATGTCGACAAATTCCGAGTAATTGTTCTTGTTTTTAAACATAGAGATCTTATCTCGGATCTCTCTCTCCGTCTCTCTCTCTCTCTCTCACACAGAGCTTTAAGGAAGTCAGAAAAAGAATCTCAAAGCAAGGTGATTCCTGTTCTACCCCTCATGCTTTTCAGTTTTTTTTTTTTTTTTTTTTTAATTTTAATTTTGTATTTATATTTATTCATGGGTTCGATTTTTCTTGCTTCATTTTTTTTTATATTGGGATATATCTGGTTAAAAACATATTCTGTGAAAGTGATTGCTTTTGTGCTTTTGATTCCTTTCTGTGTATACAGTCATTAGTGTTGATTACTCAAAAAAATTTAATCTTGCTAATTCCTTTTTATTTTTTTCGCATTGAATTGTACTGTGAATCTGTAATGTAAAAATAAATCATTATTCCTAAAATAAAACCACAGTTGTTTGCTGAATTTGTGTGTAACTGTTATTGTTGAATTTCCAGAAATGGGAACCAAAGTGCAAGCCCTTGCATTCTTGCCGGAATATCGTTCTGTAATCGATCATTTTGAAGTACGCAAAAATGGTTATTCAGGTCATGACGTCGAGAGAGTGCGTCAAACGATTATCGAGCACGAATCAATCTTTAGAAATCAGGTACGACTTCGTTTGTTCATTTTTTTTTTTTCATTTTGCTGTAACATTTGATATTTATCTCCGTTGTATTCGCTGCTCAGCTTCACGAACTGCACCGTCTGTATGGAAGACAGGTAGAGCTGATGAATGAAATAAAACAGGATAAATGCTTACCCGTTTTCTCCCTGTCTCAAGAACCCCGGTTTCTTTCGAGCCGGACTTTCCTAAAAGGAACTGATAAAGTGATTGGAGTTCCCTGTAACTCGCACGATCGACACATTAAGTTATCTCTTGCTTCTGTTTCGACATGTCAACAACGAAGCTCCGATGCTTTGGGGTTTGATTTTTACTCCAAAAGCACCACCAAGACTCTTGGAGACTTGAGTGTAAGCAATCAAAAGGATAGAGTACTTTATGATGAACTCACTCTTTCAAGTGGTGCAAACCGGGCTTCGGGCTTTAATCTCGAGATGAAAGATTTCTATCGAAATTCGGATGAAGGAGTGAATGGGAAAATCTGTATGAGTGTTGTCGGATCGAGGAATGGAAAAGGGTGTGCTTTTGAATTTCAGGGCATCGGTAAGCCTTTAAATTCGGTTTTGTTTTGGTTTATTACTATGAGAAATAAGTCGCTCGTTATGTGGTTTCTGATTGTGTTTTTTTTTTATTATTGCAGAGAAAGGAAGCTTTGACAAGCAATCTTCTGTCAAAGACTTTTTCTTTTCTGGCAAGCCACTGTTGGCCGAGCCGAGAAAAGAACTTCCACACTATCCATACACACGCACATCGACGTCTCGGAAGAAAAAGAAGATTTTTGGAGTTGAAATCTCAGAAGTAGATGAATATCCACTCAATGCGTCTTCTAACATTTCCACTACCTTGGACAAGAAAATCGGACCTCATCAAGAAAATCACCACATTGCCTCGTTCAACAATCCACCCTCGTGGGTTTCTAGTTCTTCCACGCAAAAGATAGACCTTGCCAGAAATAATGTGCCTTGTCAGCTTACAGAAACTGAACCCGGAAAGTGTTTCAAGAATTCCGTTGACATGAACTCGAAGCCAGTAAATTTTCAAAGTAACAACGAAAATCGTAAGAATGGGCTTCCATGGTTTCTGAAAAATTCACGAGTTCACGGTGATTGGAGTAAAGGGAAGAAAAATTCATATTTTATGAATCTAGACTCGTTGCAAAGTTATTCGGAGAAATTCTTCAGGAAAGCTGAAACAGCGGAAGGCAAGTTACACTCGTTGAAGCAGGAAACAGAAATCGATAGTGCTAGAACAGGGGAATCGGATGGAAATGCTAAAATGAAACAAGTTTCACGTATACCCAATTCCAGTCGGCATCATATAGACTTGAATTTGTCTTTAGACGAAGAGGCTCCCGAAGTGTCTTATGAAGAGTGCGATAAATTTGCAGCGGATGCCATAGTCGAGATATCATCATTTCGCACAAAACAGAATTCAAGAAACGAAGAATCTTGCGAACGTCTCAAATGGTTTGCCGACGTAATTTCTTCGGATCGAAACGGAATTCCCGAAGGCATGGATGACTTTGAATTCATGACTCTGAGTCTGGAAGACGTGAAAGAAGAACAACATTATCACGAGCCGGTCGAGCTGAAAACCCCAATGAGCAACACGCTACTGCCAGCTAAGCGTTCTTCTCGGAGAGGGAGACAAAGAAGGAGAGACTTCCAGAGGGACATACTTCCGGGCCTGATCTCTCTTTCCCGCCTTGAAGTGACTGAGGATTTTCAAACGTTCCAACAGCTGATGAAGGCAGAGGGCGGGCCGCGTGGGCCCGCGAGGAACGGGAGGGGAAGGAAGCGTTTGGTAGGCCCGGTGGGCCAGCCCATTTGTCGGCCCGAGGGGAGGAGTTTGACCGGATGGGGTAGGAGGATTAGGCGCCTGCCGAGGCAGAGGTGCGCGAGCGCGTTCGTTGATTTTTCAGTGAAATCGATAACTGGTCTCTTGTAAATAAGCTATAGAGTAAGATTTGTTATTGCTATATAGTCGTCGATTCAATTTCATTTAGAAACCGGACACACCTGAACTATGAATTCTTTAAATTTATAAGTACAAAGTTTTGATCTTTCCCGGAATATCAAGATCTATGAATTCATTTTTCCTCCGGGAGAAATTCGCTTCTTATCTGAAACACTGCCCAGATACCGATTCTCTGAAGAAGCTCCATGCTTGTGTGATTACACGGGGTCTCGGACGGGAGGAGGCGAAATGCGTGTTCGGTAAAATCATCAACGGCGATCTCTCTCTTTGGAGCTCGATCATCGCCGGGTATTTCCGAGTTAATCATCACGGTGAAGTTCTAGCAACTTATTCGAATCTGAGGCGCCGGAATATCGGGGTTCACACTTCAGCGATGACTTTCGTGCTCAAGAGCTGCGTTGACCTGGGCGAAACTCGATTCGGAAGGAACCTTCACGCGGACGCGTTTAAATTCGGGCTGAGCAACGATCTGTTTCTGGGTTCGTCGCTGATTAAGTTCTACTCACAGTTTGATCGAATTGGGGATGCAGCTAAGGTGTTCGATGAAATTACCGAGAGAGACGTGGTTGTTTATACTTCGATGGTATCGTGTTATGCCCAAGCCGACGGCATTCACACCACTAGCGTGGCTTTCAGAGTCGCACGGGAAATGCAGAGAGATGGGTTTGAGCCGAACAGGGTAACTCTCGTGAGTCTGCTAAAATGTGCGTCTCGACTCTGCTCGCTCGAAGACGGAAAATCGATTCACGGCTACGCAGTCAGAAGAAACCTCGGCTGCCTCGATGAAGTTTTCGAAACAAGCTTGTTAGACATGTACACGAAGTGCGGGGATCCAAACAGCGGAGCTAGAATTTTCGACAAGATGAGTAAAAAATCTACCGGTTCTTACAATGCTGTGATATCCGGTCACCTTCAAACGGGACATCCATCGGAAGCATTCAACGTTTTTCGCGAAATGGTCGATAAACGCGAGCTCGATGATTTGTTCGCTATAGCGAACGGGCTTTCGTGTTGTGCGGATTTGGGGTATTTGCTTACGGGAAAGGCTATCCATTGTAGTGTGATTCGACGAGGCGTGGATCTCGATCTTGTTTGCACCACAGCTCTGATCGAAATGTATTCGAAGTGCAAACAGTTATCTCCGGCGATGAATGTTTTTTCCGGGACAGAGGAAAAGGACGAAGCTTTATTCAACGCTGTGATCGCTGGCTGTATTTATAACGGACATCCGCTCAGAGCAGTTCAGACGTTTCATCAAATGGTTTCGATGGGTGTTGGGGCGAACACGGGCACAGTAATTAACGTTCTTTCCGCATTGCCCGATACAGAGGATGTTCGGACATGTAAGAGCGTTCACGGGTATATTATCAGACAGGGTTTCGAAGCGAACATCGAGTTGTCGAATCAGTTTATAAACACGTATGCGAAATTCGGCTTACTTTTGTACGCTCGGAAAGTGTTCGATCGAATGGAGCCAAAGGATCGAGTGTCGTGGACCTCGATGATGACAGGTCTCATGAACCACAGCCTCGCTGACGAGGCGGTTTCCTTGTTTTTGGTGATGCAACGAGAAGAAAACATACAGCCCGACTGTGTAACGTACACCTGTCTACTCCAGGCGATGGGTCAGCTCGGGTTCGTAAAGTTAGTTAAAGAAGTCCACGGCCGACTGTTTCGGTTATTTCTCGAGAAAGATATAAAGCTGACGAATGCCCTTATTACTACATACAGCAAATGGGGGGAATTCGAAGCCGCTCGCAACGTGTTTGAGCGGATGTCTGGAAGACATTTATCAACCTGGAACACGATGATATCCGCTTACGGCATGCACGGTGATTTTTCCGAGGCCCTCGAATTGACCGACCGGATGAGAAAAGACGGTATTGCCCCTGACGGAGTCACGTTCAAGTCGGTGATCTCTGCTTGCAGCCATGCGGGGTTAGTGGAGGAGGGATTGCGTGTGTTCGGGTCCATGGAGAAAGAGTATGGAGTCGTTCCATCGGACGAACATTACGGTTGTGTTGTGGATTTGTTGGGTCGGGCTGGGCGGTTGGAAGAAGCTCACGGTTTTTTAGAGCGGGCCCCTTTGAGAATAAACGTGTCTACTGTTGGGGCTCTTCTGGCTGCTTGCAGAGTTCACGGGGATTCGAAGATGGGTGAGAGAGTCGGGAGGTGGCTGATGGATGTGGGCCCGGAGAATGCGAGCGTTTACTGCTCGGTGTCGAACATGTATGCTGGAGGAGGAAGATGGGATGAAGCAGCTCGTGTTGGCGATGTTGCGAAGCAGAAGGGGCTGAAAAGGATTACTGGTTTCAGCCGTGTTGATTTGAACCAAGCAGGGTTTTCTTGAATCTTTTTGGATTTCGTTTTCATGGAAGTTGAATACAAAATGAAAATATTTATAATTGCAATATCAATTGTTTTTATTTTGGAGATAAAAAAAATAACAAATCTTAAAAAAAGAGGTCCTACCGGGAGTCGAACCCAGGTCGCTGGATTCAAAGTCCAGAGTGCTAACCACTACACCATAGAACCGAAGCGAAAGTAAGAGCAAACAACGCATATATAATTGTCACGGGTTCCGAAGTTCAGTTTCAACGTACGTGCATAAGTTCATTAATTCGATAACCTTCGGACCGCATTTCTAGGTCACTGCCGCGTGATCGCACGCACTGGAAAAATACATAAAGTCGTGAACGTCGAAGAGAAAAAGGAAATCACACTATCGCCTAATTTCCCTTTTTTCAATAATGACGGAAAATATTCGGAGTATCGAAACCTCCGCCGCCGCTACTTCGAAGCCCTACGATGTAGTGATCTTCGGGGCGTCTGGTTTCACCGGGAAGTACGTCGTCAGGGAAGCCCTCAAATTTCTCAACGCCCCCAACTCGCCCCTCAAAACCCTAGCCTTAGCGGGCCGAAGCCCGTCGAGATTGTCAGAAGCGCTGAAGTGGGCCTCCGGCCCGAACCAACCGCCCCATATCCCCCTCCTCACCGCTGACACTTCGGATCCGAGCTCGCTCGCTAGGGTCGCGGCCCAAGCGAAGATCGTACTGAACTGCGTCGGCCCGTTTCGCCTCTACGGAGAGCCCGTTGTTTCGGCCTGCGTGGGAGCGGGCTGCGATTATCTGGACATCTGCGGGGAGCCCGAGTTTATGGAGAGGATGGAAGCTTCTTACCACGAGAAGGCAGTGGAGAAGGGCTCTTTGGTCATCTCAGCTTGTGGGTTCGATTCGATTCCGGCGGAGCTAGGTTTACTGTTTCATTCCAGGCAGTGGGCCGGGCCTTCGGCACCGAACCGTGTCGAGGCCTATTTGAGGTTGGAGTCGGATAAAAAGGTTGTTGGGAATTATGGGACTTACGAATCGGCGGTTCTGGGGGTGGCTAATTCTGATAAACTGGTCGAGCTGAGAAGGTCTAGGCCCAGAAGGGCCCGGCCCGTGGTATGGTTCTCTGTTCTTTTATCCTAAAAATGCCCTTTTTATATTTTGTTAATCTTACTAGTATATGTTTTGGTTATTTGAATTAGAACTTGTTGAACTATATAGAGTTGCGTCGTATAATCGTGGAATCTTGTTTTTTGTTTCTTCAGATTCCTGGACCTCCACCTCAAAAGGGTTCTATCATGGAGCACCAGAAGGACCTTGGCCTGTGGGGTCTAAAGCTACCTTCGGCGGATTCCATAGTCGTGCGAAGAACACTAGCTACTCTAACTGAAAACCCACACGGCTTACCCGGGGTTAAAGAAAGCCCTGAGTCCATTAAAAACAGAGAGGCCTTTTGGTCATCTATTAAGCCAGCCCATTTTGGTGTCAAATTGGGTTCAAAATCATTGCTTGGCTTGTTTCCCACCATTGTGCTCGGGTTATTCCTGGGGCTTTTAAGCAAGATTGCACTGGGTAGGCAGCTCCTTCTAAAGTTCCCCTCGTTTTTCAGTCTCGGGTGGTTTAGGAAGGATGGGCCGTCTGAAGAAGAAGTTGAGAGTGCCACCTTCAAGATGTGGTTCGTGGGGCAAGGGTTTTCGGACGTGAGTCTCGCTCTGCAGGGGAAGAAGAAGAAACCTGACACTGAAGTTATTACGAGGGTGATGGGGCCGGAGATTGGATACTTGACAACTCCTATAGTTCTTGTTCAGTGCGCGCTTGTTTTGCTGAATGACCGTGACAACGTGGCGAAAGGTGGGGTTTTCACCCCCGGGATCGTGTTTGGCGCTTTTGACCTAGAGAAACGGCTCCAGGAGAATGGGATATCATTCGATTTCATTTCGAAGAAAGCTCTCTCTGTTTGAGTGTTTAGTTTACCTGTGTTGCAGTGTTATTTTACCCGAACCATCTTTGGTCGTGTATTTGCAATGTAGTACCTTTTAAACTCTTATCAATAATAATAGTTTACACAATGCTAGATTCTTATAGACATTACTAAATATTTTTGGCTCGGTTAGTAATTATTTGATGAAGAATTTAATAATAATAATAAAACCCTAGTATTTTGAGATGACCTAAATTTCAACTACGTAGTATGTATAATAGTTGAAACACCTTTCTTCTCTCTCAAGTTTCTTCAATCCTATAAGTAACTATTTGATGGACTCTTGATTGTTGATGACTCTGGTAACTTTGTGTATTATGTAGATTTGGTGTACGAATATCTACATTACCTCAACCTAATTGACAATGTTTTACGGTCGTATTTTTGCGGCGCTTTCTTCATCTCCGGCGATTCGACGAGCGATTCCCAAGCTATCGCCACCATCGCCTGTACGGTTCTTAACTTCGTACTCGTCGAGCCATCTGATTGATCGTGATGGTTCTCTACTCCGCAACTATGGAGTGATCGAAGCTTATCGACTACAACCGATATCCGCTTGTGTTCCCGGTGCAACGAGATGGGCTCATAAAAAGAAGAAAGAGAAAGAAAAGAAAACAGGTACGTACGTACTCTTCAAGTACACTACACGCCAGAAATTATATATTTAAATATCATTCATTTTTGTTACATTCAACAGAAGAGCAAGAAAAGAAGTTGAAAGAGAAGAGCCATTTGAATTGGATGAAGAAGAGAGAGGAGAAGGTGAAGAAGAGGGAGGAACGGGAGAGAAAGAAGGGCGAGGTACTGGAGAGAAAGAAGAGAGATGAAGTGAAGACAATAGAACTTGTACTGCAACGCAACAAGTTGGAGGAACCGGAGAGGAGGAAGAGAGAGCAGCTGATGCTGCTCGATAAGGGGGTTGAGAAACTGGAGGCTCTGGAGAAGGAGATGAAGGAACTGGAGAGAATTCTGGGAGAGAAGAAACTGCAGGAGGAGGAGGAGGTGGAAGAACTGGAGAGGACGATGAGAATCAAAAGAGAGAGACGAGCGAGGATGATTAGGCAATTGGTGTACGGCTACGAAACTGCATTTGATGTAGTCCGATCATGAATTATTTATTTATTTATGGAATATTAAGAATGTTTTTTTTTCTTTAAGACTTAGTTTAATATTATCAAATTCAAATTAAAACACTATTGTTGATAGATGCTTTAAACAAAAAATATACTGTATGTATTGAATGTTTAAAAAGGACAAATAAAACGTCCAAAAATAATACCAGTGTGAGTTTTATATCAATATTTTATGCACTGAATAATTTACCTTGTTCATCTGAATAATTTACCTTGTTCATTACAACAAAAAATCAAGAGACCGGAAAGTAGTCTCGGATTGTCTTTCTCTTCGACGAGGAAGGAAGGTTTAGAACAGAAGAAGGGCTTCTGTTATCAGCTTCGGGACTTCTCTCTAAATCGAAACTTAATGAGAATTTTTTCTTCTGAGATTCAGGGGTGCTTACTTCTGGCATTTTGGTAGGAGGCGGCGAGCTGACTAGGCAAACTTCGTTGCAATGTGCAGTTGCTAGATCATCACTCTTTGTGCATTGGATCTCATCGGAGAACAGTTTTCTCCTTTCCATTTGCGGAAATGCTTTAATTCTCTTTCTCATTGAAGACGGCGATCGCATGTTTGAATAGCAGCTGCTTTGGATGTTCCAAAACCGAACCTACGTGAAGTTGGAGTAGATTAGTAATCTTGGGTAATTTAGCATTGGAAACTGATATATTCTATTAGACCCACTGAAGATATAAAGCTTACTGTGAAATCATCAGAGCAAGTTGCCACCTTCCCCATCTCTGATGGGCACCTGGAGGATATAAGAAAACGATAAATTGGTTAAAACTTGTGGAAATGAAAGGAGAAGGTTCCAGAAACAGTATGCTCTTAATAGCCTTACCAATCTACGGCTGTGACTTCTCCGTCATGGCTTTTCAAAGTGATGGGATCCAAGTGAGGTTTGTTCACCTGCCATATGTAGGCATTTCCATCACTAGAACCGCTGAGTATGTGGGCCGCATCAGGGCTTATTGCGGACTGTAATTACAGAAGATATTAGATAATGTGAGCAAAGGAAACTGGCTACAAATGAGTGTTAAAGCGACTGAACATTCAACAAACTCGTATACCTTCACAAAAAATGAATCAGTCCGCGCTCCTGAGAATGTTTTTATGGGGCCCTTTTCAAGCTGAAGCACATTGTATAGGTATATTCTGAAATTAAGGACACATATGTTAGTAACCGGGTTTTGCATTTCAAATATGCCTAAGTTATTGCTACTAATCACCTTTTTTCTTTAAAAAGAAATTTAGGTAGTACATTTCACAATAATACTAAGAAATTAAAACAATGCTCAACTATTAGATTTGAAATTGAACTTGGAGCAAGAAGTTCACCTGTGATCCATACACGAGGCAGTAATAAACACTCCATTCAAATCTTGAGACAGGCTTGATATGCCATGTAATCCTTTTTCCTACAAATTAAAGTATAACTTCATTGAATCAGTCTGATAAATTGTGAAAGAATCTCTATGACATATGTATATAACAGACTTGTACCAAGAACTTCAACCCTGTGTGTATATATCAGAGTGATTCAGCATATTATAGTACCTAAAGGCTAAACCCTTAAGTTGCTCTGTAGAGCATAACCATAGTTTGGAGTTCATTCCATAAAATTCATTTTATGGAATAAAGTATAAAACTATATATTCTGTATCAGTATGCATAAAAACTTTGAACCTCTACACTCTAAAAATAAAAACATTAGCTTCGTGGTATTCTTCATTAAATTTCTCCAGAGAAATTTCCTAAAACAAAACCACAATTTGTCCATGTTATGTAGAGACTCACCTCTGTTGATGATTCAGAATAAGGGCATGCTTGCGTGACTGGACCTTTAAGATTCCTTGTGTCCCAGAACTTAATAATACTGAAGGAAAAAAGAAAATTAAAACAAAAAAGACAGTTAATTGTTGCTGCAAGATGGGCATCAAATGGAACCAAATATCTGTATTATATAGAATTGCAGAGTTTTTCAGAAACCTGTCAACTGCTCCAGCTGTAGCAATGGATACTTCGTCTTTGAGATATAGCACAGACGTGATACTCCGGGATTCAGCCTATAGAAGCAAAAGTCATTAGAGAGCAGAATTGGAGTACATTGTTTGAAGTAAAAAAACATATAAATAAACATGCCTTCCCACGCCTGCAACGACTTCGACCAGAAGAAGTATGAGCCCCAGTCATTTTATCACTTGGCCTGAAAAAATCAGCATCTTGATTAAAGGTTAACTAATCAGATTCAGTTTTAAGTTTTTTTTTTTTTTTGTGAAAAAACTTTTGTAACTTTAAAAGGACTGTGTACTTATTTTGCATGCAATTGACAGGAAAAATAAATAAACTTACAAATTCATGCACAATTGTTGGCATGTGTTATCAGAACACCTGGTGTCCCATATAGCAAATGATCCATCTCTTGAGCCAGACACAACAAGATCTGTGCGTGCAGCATGATATATTATATATAGAACCACTTGAAAGAATAAAACAGCCAAATAACATCGAATGACTCTAAAGTACTAACTAACCCTGATTAGTAGGGTGGCAACTAATGGATTTCACACTTCCAGTGTGCCACGACAATGTTCGTAAGCATTTCTGTTCTTGTGCATCCCAAATCTTAACCTGTTCAAAATAGATTGATCTTAATCAGCCCCGAGTCTGGTAATCAGTACTCGAATGATATAACCTATAGAGCCTTTTCCCTTCGCCAACTAAATGTAACACTGACGGAGAGGGCAAGGATTTAGGAAGCCAGGTAACTTACGCTTTGATCTCCTGAAGCAGTTATTATATTTGAATCATCCTGCAGAACAACAATTCAGTCAACTGTTATTCACTAAGCAATTGATGCCAACAAAATATGCATAATTAACTTTGCAATTGGTTCATTTAGTTTAGTTCTCAACTATGATTAAAAAAACGGGAGGCCCAATCCCTCGATGATTACTATTTATCCTGTAATGTAATGAAGAATGAGCTCTTTTTCTCAAGTGATTGGGATAAACTCTTAAAATAGGCTTGCGAAATTGAAGAATCATTTGTAATTCTCAAGATCAAAGTCAGAACAGATATGAGTTATGAAGATCACAAAATCATTTTCGGGAAAAAAGTGGATTATTTTAGCAAGCACCACAGGTACCTACAGATGATGAAGTTTATTTGGCGAAGAATTTTACTAAGAACTATGATCTCTATCTATTATCCATAATCATCATCAACTCCTTTCCAAATTGACTTTCACAACGAGCACAAATACAAAGAGGATGGAATCACTACATTTACTAGGTTATCATTGGTAAAACAAAACCACATATCGATAAGAAATTTGTTCATCTTGTACAATACACAAAATAAAAAACAAACAAAATATTTAAAAGCTCAGGCAGAGATATACACCTTGTTCCAACATAGGTCGAATATGGCATTGTTATGACCCACCCACTCAGAAACTTTAGCCTTCTCTGCAAAACCATCAAAAGAAATATAAATATACTTACTGTATTTGTTCATGGCACAGGTTGAAATTCATACAGCACAAATGATATTCCACAGATGTGGCAATATTTGAACTCACCTGCATTTTCTTGGTAGGAAGATGAATCCACAAATCTTTTACGAGTGTCGAACAAAGTAATGTAACCCCCCTCGTCGGTGAGAGCAAGGAGATTGGCATTTTCACTAGTCTACACGGCACAAAACAAAATGTAATTTTCAGGTAAGATGATCATTCAGCTGAAAATAAAATTAAATGAAAATATTAACCTTGCAGAAAGACAGAGCCATTGGAGGTGAGGGATCGCCTCTGTGCTCAACAGCTACACCTCCGACTGGATCCAATTTCTGGGAATCGCGGCCCGTGTATGGGCGTTTTCTTACTGATTACGCCAACAAAATCAGTGAGATCGTTAATTCGTAATGCACACACATACACACACACACATCCGTGAAAATAGCGAGATTGAATTAGGTCAAAATGTACCTCTGAATCCGTTGACTTCTCTCGATTTCAAGTCTTGGAAAAACGATCGAGGCCTCGAGGTTTCCATTTCTCTGATGTTCGCCGAAGTTTCTTCTTCAAGCCGTCACCTGCAGGTTGAGAGTAATATGGAGAGTGGCGGGGGTAGAGGCTAAGGTGCGCAGCGGGTGTTTTGGTGGGAGGAGGGTTTGATTTGGCGCGGGTGAACGGGGGCGGGAACTTTTGAGTTTTTCGGGTTTAGGCGGTAAGACTGTAAATTTTTGTGTCAGATGAAAAAATATCCGTATTTCCAAAACAAATAAAAAAAAACTTCATACTAATTTTACTCATTTTCATTTGAACTGAAACATATGAAATGAGATGAAATTAAATCCAAAATAAGAGAGATTAAATATCTAATATTCATTTACTAAAATAATAGTGTTGATGTTTTTTCTAATTATTATTTTTGTCTTAATTTTTTCGATGAATTCTTTTTGTTAGTAATATGTAAAATGAGTGGATGAATACGTTGTATTTTTCTATCGATGAATTCTTTTTGTTAGTAATATGTACGGCATGTTGATCAATTTTGAGCTAAAATTATTGATATTTAATAATGAACAACCAAAAATTTAAAAATTATTTATTTATATTTTCATTATTTTTTAATAGCATTCAAATTATATTTAGGAAAAAACTCTATCGCCTCACGTCAACTAACTAGCTTTCCCCACAACTAAAAACAACATATAACAAAAATAAAACAAACATCTATCAAGTTAAAACAAACATCTACCAAGTTATACATGTTGTAAATTTAGGGTGTTACTGAAAGATAGTAGAGGTTTGGATAAATATTGAATCGCGGAGCAACGCTTTCCTTAAAGAGTATTTCGACCCTATAAGCCTGGGTATCACGAAATCCCTCGCATGATAAGACAATATCTACACTCGAGTCTTAGGCTTAGAACACGATCAAATTATGGAATATTCCGCTTTATTTGTTGCTTCAAAGCTTCTTATGTTTTTTTAGGTATTTTCAAGTATATTCAAGTATGAATTTTCACTTCCTTATATAGGTAGTAGACACCCTTTCATTTGGACTTAAGCACCCCTTGGTCGAATAGGTACCTTTTGGAAAATGTACATTTTCATTTTGCACCTATTCATGTATAGGTACCTTTTAGTGAAGACACTCTTTCACTTTGACACCTATTCATGTTGTCTTGCATGGCAAGCCATGCAATTTCGAATTTGCATCATATTAATGATGTAATATCATCATCTAGCCATGCAACCATGCAACCACGAGGTCACACTCGACATTTATGCTTATCCAAATACTTAAATCGTATCAATTTTATATAACTGTGTACTCCACACTTCTCCAAAGTTATATTATATTGACTAGATTTAATCCGAAGTCTTGAATGATTTCAATTACATTAAATGGACAGCGATTTCACTTAAATCACCAACAATACATCACACTCTCCTCAGCATCCGAGCTTGAAGAGATTTTGAGAGTCGTAAAAACTACACATGGACACTCGTCGAAAGGGCTGCTTTAGGACCCTGTGTAGCCACCAATATAGCTCCATCGAAAGTACTATCGTCAACCTCATCGCCCATGTCCCCCGGATCATCGTTCTCCTCTATCACAATATTAATTCATAACCGAGTGCTTATCCAATACCACCTTAGTTGTCACGGGGGCTCGATCTATGTTCTTGGATTTTCCCGACATAGCTACACTCGTACTTAACATCTCATGCTCGCCATATTGGTACTTCTTTATGTATCAGCTGCTCCAAAGACATCTCTTCCCTCCATCGCTGTAAGAACATAGGTTTTCCGGCAAATATCCAGGGACCTCCTTCGACAACAGTGAGCAAGTCCGATTTTGATTTGAAGGAGGAGAAAAATAATCCGTTCACGTTAGCCTTGACATCAATTAAACCCTTCCACAACGGGGTAACGAACATTTTCGTAGTTTGGAACCCTATATCTGCCCCCAAATAATACATCTCTACATCCCAAAATCACTCACAAGTCACAATACATAGAACTGTTGACATAACGCACTACAAAAAAAAACTGTTATTCCCTACAGCCATTCCCGTAGGGAATGCCGTAGGGAACAGGTTTCCCTACGGCTACCTCTATGTAATTTGGTCGTACGGGATTTTTGGAGCCGTAAGGGTCACCCCTACGGGCATGTCGTGGGGAAGTCCCTTGGGAAATAGTTTTCGGCTCCTTCTTTCTCGTAGGGGACGCCTACGACATCGTCGTAGGTTCGCCCGTAGGGGCTCCCCTACAGCTCGAGCCGTAGGAAATACATTTTTATTTAAAAATGTTGTTGGAGTTGTGTACTTAATGTCTAGATTTAAGTAAAGGAAACTCACGATCCATTGCCACTAATCTATTTAATTAAATAAATAATTATTTGCGTTTAATTATTTATAATTAAATATATGCAAATTATAGTCCTGGATTTTATACGTTGTAGTTAGTATGGTGTGTATGGACACACAGAAGATCATACTATAGGTTACTCGTATTTAATCGAACAGATGCTCACGACCTAGATGGACACGGACCAATCCATCGGTATAGTCGTTGTGTGAGAGAGAAAATAATCTGTCTTGATTATTTTAACACACTTGTACACTTGGTGTATTGAGCGGATCTGCTTGAGATTTATCGATTAGGATTGCCGGCGATAATCGATTTAAATCTCTGAGTATTTTATTCTTAATCCCCGATACTATTGCGGGTGTGTATATTTAATATAAGTGACTTTGATTTACCAAAGGAATTAACCGATTTAATTATTGGGTTAATTACCGGTTAAGTTGGGTCACTATATTTTATATATGGCATGCCGTGAATACTTGACGGGAAAGTGTATCCCGTAAGGGTTGATAATATCCCCGAGATGAGTTCATAAGGAATTATTATGTAAACTCTGCAGGTGGATTCGTTCCGCATAATAATTAAGGTTGAATGGTACTAGTCTCGGTTATAAGAGATAAATAAATTAATTAGCAATAAATTAATTTTATTCATGGATATTTCTATCTTAAATAAACGGAATAAATAATACTACCGGATAAATATTATTTGATATAATATGGTTTAATATTGGGAGTGCAATTAATTTATATAGTGAAAAATAAATTAATTAATAATAGTAAGGATTAATAGATTTGGGCTTGGGCTCAATTTAATCACTATTATTGGAAGCCCAATATTCCACCACCTTAAGATCCCCTACGTAGCCTATAAAAGCACTACATGATCTTCTCTATTCTCATAACTTGAAGATCACAATTCTAGAGAGAGAAAGTAGAGAGGGAGATCCATGGAGTTCGGAAGATCGTCGCCCACCCGACGTTCGAGCTAGTGCAAGGAATACGTGGGAAGATCTCAAGGTCATCATAAGATCTCGTTTCTCCGCACAACGAATCGAAAGGTGAATTAAATATTTCCGCTATTTAATTCATATTGAAATCAATTATCGAAAAACAAGATCCAAGGATCGAACCCCGGAGTAGACGGACGATCACGCGGTGGTGGTGAAACCACCGGACCGCGTGGGATCGACCCGCCTAGGGTTTCGGCGAGAGGCGCTAAGGGGCGAACCCCGGCTGGACGCCGGGGTGCGATCGATCATCACGATCGATCGCTGGCCGCGGGCTGTGACCCGCGGCGGCCTGCTGGAGGTGGGCCAGCCCTCCAGGCGGCGGCGAGTCGCCGGACTCGCCGCGGGGGCTGCATGGGCAGCCCCACCCGATCGATCGCTGGATGCGATCGATCCCTCGATCGCTGGATGCGATCGATCCCTCGATTGCATGAGCCCCGCGTGCGGGGGCTCGGGATGGGCGTGCGCGCGGCTTCGGCCGTGTCTTAAGTTCGGCTCGTGCTCCGGCTCGTACGTGGTGTTCATGTGATCTCCGGCGACGGGTTTTTGATCGGAGTTGTCATGTTCCGCAATTCCGGCAACTCCGGGTGATCAATTTTCAACAATTGGTATCAGAGCGTACGGTTACGTTTTTCGTTAATTGTTTCGATAATCGATTCTCGATGTATATGGCCATAGATTAATTTAATTTGTTAAATTATTGTGCTATATTGTTCTACGTCTTTGTATTCTCTCTCGTATTAATCTTGTGATTTTTATTAAATTAAAAATCGACGGAAAAATATATTAAAAATCGAGGGTTTTCGGAAATCGAACCGGATCGATCGGACGAGGGCTAGTAGCGGGACCGGGCTGTATGGCGGCTGGAGGTCGACGGCATCAACCACCAGTGGTGGTGGTCGCCGGAGGTCGACCGCTGCCGTGAGGCCAAGCGGTTCAGCCGCTACGCGCGGCGGCTCGTGGGTCGCGGCTTCGACTTCGTGCTCGGAGCGGGCTGCTGTGCGGGCTGTGTGCGGGCTGCTCATGCGGTGATAGCAGCGGGTCGATGGCATGGGTCTTCGAGGGAGACGCCGTGCCGGAAATTGACCAAGCTCGTGCACAGGCTTCTTGTCAAAGACGATCAACCAGACCCCGTTGAAAAAGACGCTGTTGTAGTTGCTAATTGCATGGCTCGCGCATGTGCATATCCACTTGCGTGAATTAATTCTTGCGTGAATTAATTCTTGGGTGCATGGCTTAGTCTACATGCGTGGGTACTATTGATGCATGGCATGGCGTGGTGCTGTGTATGGATACACGGGCATGCATATGCGAATTGGTATGCATGAGTTTGAATGCATGGAACCAACTCAGTGCACGTGGGTTTGATTGGGATGACCGGAATTTATTTCGGTTCGTCCCGGTAAATTCGATCTTTCCGGAAATAATTTAATCTTTCTAATTTTATTTTATTTAATTTTGGAATTAATTCAAATTCTATTTTGATTAGATTTCTTAATTATTGAATTAAATAATGGAATTAGATGGAGAGTTAAATTAGGAAAGAAATTCCTAGTTTCTCTAGATATCCTTTACCTACTTGGATTAGAAGTCTTAAGAAGAATCAAAATTCGATTTTGATTAGAATTCTTGAGATCTAATCTAAATAGGATTGAGAAATTATTAAAATATTGATTTTATTTAATTTAAGTATTTTATTTAAAATCATTAGATTAATTCAAAATTTATTTTGGATTGGAAAATCTTGGATTTTATTTAGAATAGAATTAAATATGGAAATAAATGGATTTTAATAATATTGATTTTATTTAATTTAAGTATTTTATTTAAAATCATTAGATTAATTCAAAATTTATTTTGGATTGGAAAATCTTGGATTTTATTTAGAATAGAATTAAATATGGAAATCAATGGATTTTAATAAAATTGATTTTATTTAATTTAAGTATTTTATTTAAAATTAATAGATTAATTCAAAATTTATTTTGAATTGGAAAATCTTGGATTTTATTTAAAATAGAATTAAATATGGAAATCAATCGAATTGATTTTATTTAATTGGAGTAAAATTAAATATGAGAATCAAAGAATTTTTCCGTCGCTCGGCAAAGTATTCAAGACGTAGAATGAAGACTCAAGGCAAGCATGCAGGAATTCATCAAGGTACGAATAGTCGAGAAATAATTTTACTTGAGCAATTATTTGATTATTTGTGTACGTACTTGCATGAAATGTGTGTTTGTGATTATGCTTATGTGTATTTAATTATGCATTAGATAGCGTATCCCTTTGTTATAAAAAGCTAAGTGGGAGAGGGAATGGAAACATTGACATGGTCTCCATTGCTGTTCTCTTGGTGACTTTTATGGACTTTTGAAGTTCGTATAGACAAGTCATTGGAGGAGAATTCTTGTAATTCCTTTTACGAGAAACATTGATTAAGTTTATCAAACAATGCGTAATTTGTCTTTCTGAAACTGATTTCAAGTCGACTCATTCTCACCCCGGGGAGTGGAATGGAGCCAAAGCCACTTGGTCATGTGGATGACACAAATTAGAGACTTTCGTGTCATTTGATGACTAGATCGATTGTCTGCTCGGCTCCCTCATTCTATGAGAGATAGGGTCGTTCGCATGGTGAAGCACTGGTTAGAAACTTCGAGTTTCACTTAAGATTCTCCGCGTCCTGATTTACGAAAATCGAATGGATCTTGTAATTGGGAGTCAATTATAAAAGTCTCTTGGTGTAGTAAACGTCCACACCACGTGGCTTGCTATACTAACGGATTTTGGATTAATTGATGTAGACAGTTATAAGAAATTGTGAAGAGTTGTGAAGTTGTCGTAAACGTCCACACCACGTGGCTTGCGGTGATGTAGCAATTCCTAACGATTTACTTTAGTGTTGAGTAATGGTTTACACTTAGATACGCATTATAGTATTCTTCCCCACGAAGTTACGCTATAAGTTATGTATGACCGAAGCAAATCTAATTACTAAATCATTTGGGTAGGTAAACGTCCACACCACGTGGCTTGCCATATCTGATGGGATTTTAGATGTGATTAGTGGTTTAATGATATTATTTGAGGGAGATAATATCGGAGATTAAATCGATTGTTTGTTGTTATATGTGCTCATAGATTAGGAAATGGCTTTGAACCCACTTTCTGTGATACGTAAAGATTTTAAACTCATTGGTCCCTAAATGTAATGATTGGAATAGAGATCTAGACATTACCCAAACTGTTAAAGAGTGCAAGGTTGTACTCAGTGAGCTTTGTCCTCCCGAGCCTATTGACATAGGCGGCTAGACAAGAAGCGATGAGGATACTCATAAAGGCCAGTCCTTCGAGGAAACGCTTATACACGTTTTTGAGATGATTAACCTTTTGGACGAGTTGAGACGCAAATCGCAAGCTCTTGTAGCCAATGCCAAAGGTTTCGAACCTAAGGGCAAGATCGGGGAAAAAGGAAAAGCAAGCAAAGAAACCCAGTGGTCCTAAGCTACTTGGACCACGAGATGGGACGAGAAAGCCATGAGGCAAGTGTTCTCGATGCAAACAGTCTGGGTACTGGAAGTCTGATTATCCTCTCAAAGAAAGTACGAAATTTTCTTTAGTCGTGAAACATAGTCAGTGGTATTATCTACCGGAACCTGGTGTGTAGATATGGAACCACTGACGGTATGTGCATTTTAAATGCAAGGGTTCCAGGAAACCCGACGACTTAGAAAAGAAGAAATCGTAGTCTACATGGGCAATGCTGTGGAGGAGGCAGCAGTTGCAGTGGAGGACATTTTATAGGATTTCATTTTGAGTTATTGCTTTTATGTACCTTTCATATTAGAAAGAACTTTGTTCTGGATTTCTAATGAATGGATATTTTATTTCATTTAATCATTTGATGGTTATAAGAAGAAATAATGATATTATCTATTTTGGTACATTAGCTAGCAATATATAAATGATAAATCCTGAGTCCACCACGATGCAATGAACCGTTTTATATAACTCGTTTTACTAATAAGAGATTTCTTTATTAAATCATTTATACTTGTGGATTCTTATGCTAAGTCATATTTATTCAAATAAGAAGTTCAAAGGTCGAAATTGATTGTAAGATCAATTAAGTTGAAGGAGTGGACCTTCCGACCTAAGAATCTAATTTGGAAGATGATACGACTAAGCAATCCTTTATGGATATAAGATATAAGATCTGGACAAGTATAAGAATTGATTGACTCTGATATATGCAGACCTATGTCTACTCAGACAATTGTTGGAATATGTCCTTCGATCCTACGTGTGCAATCGATAAAGTCATAAGGTCGTCTATGGATGTTAAATGATTATTTGATAATATTATTTGTTGGGAACAGTATAATATTGATCGATAAATCATACCTACAGGGTCACACACGGACTCAAAGATGATGTACGTTGCTTGATAAATATATTGATTTAGAATCAATATTTACGTGGATTTAATAAACATGCATGGGATGCATGGCTTGCATGGATGCATGTCACATAGTGTGACATGGCATGCCACACAAGCAAGTGGGACCACATACAATGCATAGTGGCATGTGTATGTGGCATATGACCTTTCACCTCCTTTGTAACCCCTTTTTCATGTTAATGGTGCATTATGATGCCCATTATGTTGTAGGTTACAAAGGGGAGTAATGTGGTGAATAATGAGGTTATTATATGAATGAAAATCATATTTTCATCACACATAATCTTTACCCACGAAATTCACACCAAAGAGAGAAAGGAGAGTGTGTTCTAGGAGAACCGACTCGATCAAGCAAAGTGTTCGTCATCCGGGTTCGTGTGCAACACGTAGAGGCCGGGCCATTTGTGCGGCTTCCACATCCGGACGATCTAAAGGAGTGACGAGGTCATTCACAAGGAGAGCTTTGAGTTGCTGATCCATCAAGGTGGTTCAATCGACTCAACACCACCTTCATCAACATCAACGAGGCACGCTACACCGGTTGTAAGTGTTCTTGTTAATCTATCTCTCTCTCTATATATATATATTGGATGTATATATATAAACGTGTCTATACATATAATGTGTGCCTAGATCTTCATGTTGTTCGTGTTCTATTGTTTTACACGCTTCCGCACACACGAACAAGGTAATCGAGCGATTGGATCGGCATCGAAAACCTTCAATTGGTATCAGAGCCTAGGGCTCATGCACACTTTTGTGTTGGACACGAAGGTTAATTCAACATAATTGGATTACTTGTTTATTTGTATATATGTGATTAGATGTAAGGCCGGCCACCGTTAGTGGTCGGGTGAATGAAATTGTCGTTTTTTACGTTTCGATTGGCCGTAGTATTTGAGGGCTGCGTCCCTTGGAATCATTTGTAATAGATAGGTTTTTCTATTATATTTGTATTGTACTACTTGTAAGCGATGGACTTGGTCCATGGTTCGATGGAGGATCTCGGCTCTCCGGCGAAAACGAGAAGAAACGAAGCAAAACGAAGCAAAGCGGACAAAACCGGGCTGCTGGAGCCAAACGACGGGCGCCGTTGTAGCTCCAGCGGGCGCTGTTTTGTTTCGGCGGGCGCCGTTTTGGAAACGGCGACCGCCGAAAGCTCTTTTTTGGGGCAGACGGGTTTTTGCCCTTTCGGCGGGCGCCGTTTTGGAAACGGCGACCGCCGGTGGTGTTCAGCGACCGCTGGTTGTAAAACGGCGGGCGCTGTTCGTGGTTTTTGGGGTAATGACTTGGTTTGACCAAAATCGGCGAGCGCGGAACTGAAACAGCGGGCGCGGACCAGTCCAGAAGATGTTCAAGGCCTATTTTGTTGCTTTTAATCTTTTCGTTTGAGAGTTGTGAGGTTCTAGGGGCCTTTCGATTACGTATTTAATTGTTTTGCTAGTTATAGGATGTTTTATGTTATAAATGTTCAACTTACATATAAACACCTATGCATGCAAGTTCCCAAAATAATGAGTATAATGTTTTGTCCAAAACATCACACTCATAAAGCCCTCGATCATAAGTTGGTAGGTCCGCCTCAGCGGGGTACTACTTGTTATCTTGGGATAAGTGGGAGTAAGGGTTAGACCTTTACACGTGAATTTGGTTTTCTCATCGATAGATCCACTGCAGGCGTGGCTATCGAGACATGAGATGAGAATGAGATTCTCGTCGACTGAGAGTGATATTAGATATCATTGACATGGGTATGTCTACCTATCTTGAAATACTTAAGTGCGGACTCAGTCGGCTTAAATATTTACAAGATGAGGATCTCGGGATCGTTTTGTTCTAAGGGACAATGATATTGGATATCAATTGAACAAAATGAAATAAATAAGTACAATTGTTAGACAACCTTATTTGTTTACCGCTTTGTGGATGTTTACATATTTTATGTATCTTTCTTTTGTAGTTTATCATGTCAAATATCAACTCAATTCGAGTTTGGTTCAATTCTTGATTGTGAAAAATTGAACAAAACAAATTTTCTTGATTGACAACGTAATTTGAGGATGGTCCTCAAATACGAATTCAAAGAGAATGTGTTAGACTACAAATCCTATGATATCATTGAACAACTCAATAGCATGTTCGGGGAACAGACTATGATTGAGCGGTTCGGTATGACCAGGGTCATCGCTTCAGCTAGGCTGGAAAAATGGAAATCTATGGGATCACATGTGCAACAAATGATTGGATTATTTGCTTCAAGTGACCGCCTAGATTTTTCCTATGATGATTTGTTGGCAATCGATTTCATACTTCAATCTCATAATGGTTATAATGCCTTTAGGCTAAATTTTCCATATGAATGGTTTGAAGAAATCGCTTCGTGAGCTCCACGGGATGCTCAAGGCTGCTGAGCCGGCGATAGAGAAAGACCCTAAGAGGGAAATTCTTATGATATGGGATAGGGTAGTCAAAAGAGCATGGGCAAGAAGGCTACTAGGGTTCCTAGGGAATCTCAATGCGTCTACTGCAAAAGTGTTGGACACTATTTGCAAACATATAAAAGTTCATATTTTATTCAATTTCAAAACAAATGCCTAATTTATCTTTCATTTGATGGATTATAAGGTTATGATTATTTCACCTCGGGGAGTGATTTAATCCAAAACACTTAAGTTCATCAATGACACAAATTAGAGACTTTCGAGCCATTGGATGGCGTGAATCGATTGTCTGGTTGGCTCCCTCATATTCTATGAGAGATAGGGCTTCAATTGCATGATAAAATCGCTGGTTAGAAAATTTCGAGTTTTCACTTACGATTTATCACGTTTTGATATTGGAATAATTGTGAACTGGAATTCGAATAAGAGTCAATTATCGAGAATAATTGAACTTGCCCAAAGTTCAAAGAAGATGTGAAGAACGGGGTTGCTTCATCTTCAGGTATTAATGTTATAGACATTAAACTTCACAAATTCTACTTCTTGGGTATTGGATGTCAAATGTAGTTCTCACATTTTTATGTGGAGGAACTACATAGAAGTATAAGTTTGGTGAATAGAGATGTCGATCTACAGGCAAGAAATGGAGCGAAGGTCGCTGCATTAGCCGTATGATCATATGATGTTTTTTTGCCTTAGGGCCTTGTTTTAGTATTATAACTATGTAATTTCGTACCTTCAATAAACAATGAATATTGGTTCAGTATTAGATACTGATGGATTAGTTTTTCACTATTAAATAGTTTGGTAACTATTTTAATTGTGAATTATTCTTTGTTTTGGTACGATTATTATATTGTTTATGTATACTTTAAACTTGACAAATCATATATATCATTAAGACCAAAGGCCAAATCGAATAAGTATCGATGAGACATAACTGAAACATTGTTGATTAGATCAAATCAAAATCTAAACATGTAACGAAGCTTCTTTTATAAGGAATTTTAGAATCATTTGACTTGGAGTCATTTGATACATGTGAATGATGTGTGATTGAAAAGATAACAATGTCATCTTTCTTGGAGAAAGGAGAACATGTGAGTAATTAGGGATGATCCATACTGATGTATGTGGAACCTATCAGTTCACAAGCACATGAAGGTTATGTTTCGGAAAAGAGAAAACAAACTATATTAGATATAGTTCGACCATTCGATGAGAGGTCTAAATGAACTACTGGTCTCTTTTGGGAACACACAATTCTTGACTTCAACTTATACACTGAATAGGACGCTGTCAAAAGCTGTTGATAAGACACCATACTAGGTATGGAAAGGGAGGGTCCCTAAATTGTTTTCATCAAAATTTGAGGTTCTAAAAGCTTCTCTGACGAGATTTATCTCTATAGAGCTTGAACTCAAATGGGATAAAAGTTTCTTTATGGTATCCATAAGAAACTCGAGGGTACAACTTCTACGATCTATCTGAGAACAATATTTTGTTGCTCGAGATAGTGATTTTCTTGAAAAGAGTTATCTTTCCTAGAAATTCAGTGGGAGCTCGGTTGTTTTGAACGAGGTTCAAGTGAAACAACCAATGATGAATACTCAAGACTGGGTTGAGAGTATTCTTATGGTTTTGAAAGCCATACCAGCCCTCGTAGGTCCGAAAGGCATAAATCTATCTCTATTATTCAAATACTTAGATATTGTGACCAATGAGAGATATGAATTCATGCTTTTGGAAAGCGGTGAACCTTCGACCTAATTCCAAACTATGACGAGTCCAGCTACTGAAAATTGGCATGGTGCCATGAAATCTGAGATGATATCAATATCTGATAATCAAGTTTGGAACTTGATATATTTGCATCACGGGGTTAGACCCAATGAATGCTAATAGATCTTTAAGATCTAAACAGACAGATGGAAAACCTAGGGTTTTCAAAGCAAGGTTGATGGTAAAAGTTTTATTCACGAGGTGGATTATGGAAAAACTTTCACCTGTTGCTTTGATTAAATCATTCAGATCATCTTAGCCATTGCTACTCATCTTGATAATGAGTTATGGTAATATTGGATGTTAAAACTAACTTCTTGAATTGGATTCTAGAAGAGAATGTGTTTTGACACAGCCAAAGAGTTTTATCGATCCTAATAAGGCTGAGAAATTATGCAATCTTATAATTCCATTTATGGAATAAAGCAAAGCATATCAGAGTAGCAATCTTCAGTTCAATGAATCCATACTGGGTTTTGGATTTCAGAGGAACTCGTAAGAGTCTTGTTTTACAAGAAGAACAGTGGGAGTTACGTTGTATACATTGTGTTGTATGTCGATGACATACTCCTTATTGGAAACAATGTTTCTATGCTTAATTCTATTAAAGAATGGCTTGGAAATTGTTTTCAGTAAAGGATCTTGGAGAAGCACAGTACATATTGGGCATCAAGATCTGTCGGAACAGATCGAAAATGATGTTTGGACTTAGTCAAGTGACCTATATTGATAAGGTACTTGATAAGTTCAGAATGAAAGACGCCAAAAAGGGTCTCATTCCAATGAGTCATGGCACATCTCTTAGCAAGATTCAAGGCCCTACGGGACTTGATGAGCAAAAGAGGATGGAAAACATTCCTTATGCTTTGGCAATATGGTCTATAATGTATGCCATGATATGTACACGACCGGACGTATCGTATGCTTTGAGCATGACGAGTCAGTTTCAAGGAAATCCAGGTGAGGCGCGTTAGACTGCGACCAAGAATATTCTTATGTACCTTAGATGGACAAAAGAATTTTGTTGTCTTTGGAAGACAAAAAGAGTTGATATTAACAAGCTGTTTGAATGCTAACTTCAAAACAGACTAAGATAATTTCCGATTTAAATCTGGTTATATCTTTTGTCTGGTTAGAGGTGAAATTTGCTGGAATAGTTCCATGCAATGCAATATAGCTGATTAAACTATAGAAGCTGAGCACAGTATTGCATTGGATGCAGTAATGTTAGTAGTTAAGATTTGAAAGTTCTTGAATGAACTAGGTGGCGTAACTAGCTCAGCCCATCCGATAGCTCTTTATTTATAGTAGAGTTATCGCGCAAGCCAATGAGCTAGGACGAACCTCAAGTCTAAAACTGGTGTTCAGGAAGTTCCACATTATCTGGGAGATAGTGTTGTGGAGACATCGAGATAATAAAGTTGCAACTTTTGGTAAGGTTGCAAACCTGATTTCTAAACCTCTCCAGCAGTCTAAGCTTAAGGCTTTCACGACTGCAATAGAGATCAGACATCTTAGAGATGGGTTGTGATTTCTATTACTGTATTAGATACTTTTGGAGATTTGGTAAACATTCACTCATATGTATAATACATAATTCTTCATATAAATATGGTTTAATTTATATGAATTGTCCAAATGATTAAGTTATATCAATTGGGTTATGAGGTCGACTTACCGCATAATGAAGTCCCAATGGTTGAACTGATATACTTAAATCATATTGTTGTTCCTGGTTCGTATAATCGAGTACGGACAAACCGATAATACAATGAACTAGTTTGTAATGTGTACTATAGCGCCGCTTCATGGGCTAGTGATGTGGGACATCAAGTACAATTACATAGATATTAGCTAGGAGCTAATGATCGAACAGACCCAACTGGAATAATATTTAAGATTTTGAGTCATAATACTATTTCATTGACTGTCGAGCAGTTTCCTCTGACCTGAGTAGTCCAGAGTAATTCCATTGTGAAATGGTGTACTTTGATACAAGTAAACGCCTTTCGTAAAAGGAGGCTATAAAACTTGTTATTGGGTATATCAGGAAGCAAGTGGGAGAGCTTGGATTGACAAGATGGGATTGTCCTCCATTTTAATATGGATCATATGTCTTACCGGCCACTTGGAGAGTCGAGACTGTGGAAAATACGTGGCCACGTCCAGATTCGTATCATAGTGATAAATCTGGTTTTACAGTCTGCCTCATAGTCCAAGAAAGGTTTGAACCGATTGAGGATGACTCGAGTCTTGCCTCAAGTTCAAACTTAGACATAAAGTGACAACAGGAAGTTGGCAGCACACTGCTCTGAAGGCCAAGTGGGAGATTGTTGGAATATGTCCTTCGATCCTACGTGTGCAATCGATAAAGTCATAAGGTCGTCTATGGATGTTAAATGATTATTTGATAATATTATTTGTTGGGAACAGTATAATATTGATCGATAAATCATACCTACAGGGTCACACACGGACTCAAAGATGATGTACGTTGCTTGATAAATATATTGATTTAGAATCAATATTTACGTGGATTTAATAAACATGCATGGGATGCATGGCTTGCATGGATGCATGTCACATAGTGTGACATGGCATGCCACACAAGCAAGTGGGACCACATACAATGCATAGTGGCATGTGTATGTGGCATATGACCTTTCACCTCCTTTGTAACCCCTTTTTCATGTTAATGGTGCATTATGATGCCCATTATGTTGTAGGTTACAAAGGGGAGTAATGTGGTGAATAATGAGGTTATTATATGAATGAAAATCATATTTTCATCACACATAATCTTTACCCACGAAATTCACACCAAAGAGAGAAAGGAGAGTGTGTTCTAGGAGAACCAACTCGATCAAGCAAAGTGTTCGTCATCCGGGTTCGTGTGCAACACGTAGAGGCCGGGCCATTTGTGCGGCTTCCACATCCGGACGATCTAAAGGAGTGACGAGGTCATTCACAAGGAGAGCTTTGAGTTGCTGATCCATCAAGGTGGTTCAATCGACTCAACACCACCTTCATCAACATCAACGAGGCACGCTACACCGGTTGTAAGTGTTCTTGTTAATCTATCTATCTATATATATATATATTGGATGTATATATATAAACGTGTCTATACATATAATGTGTGCCTAGATCTTCATGTTGTTCGTGTTCTATTGTTTTACACGCTTCCGCACACACGAACAAGGTAATCGAGCGATTGGATCGGCATCGAAAACCTTCAACAATAAGGTACGAGTACTTCATTTGATGATTACTCGAGAAATGGATTAGAATACCTGATGTGCCACAAAAGCAAGTGTTTTGACAAGTCAATGGACACTAAGAAATTGTGGAGAACCATCAAGGTATATCCATTTGTAGCCTGCGATTTGATCGCGGAGGCAAGTACCTGTTTGAGGAATGCATGGCATACTAATCAAGAGATTGGGATTTGATCTCAAATGACTACACCATACACTGTTGTGTAGAAATGGTGTGTCGTAAACAAGAAATGGAACTCTTATAAAAATAGTAAAGCATGAGTTATACGGAACTACCTATGTTCTATGAATATGTCTTGGAAACAACAGCGCATTCAAATGCGGTTGTAGAATATCCTGGAAGAACAAAAGATGTGTGTTCAATAGTACTATGAACCAGAAGGACGTTATAAGTTCTAACGCCCGGTTCTTAGAGGAAGACTATTAGATGAACCACAAGCCCAAAATGACGTGATACTTTTGGAATAAGAGAAAACGATAAAAAGAACTAAGAACCTGCCGAACCGAGTAGCGGTACACCACTAACTGCACCTACTGTTATTACTGTTTATACACCGGAATGCCGTTGTAGTGGGAGGTTGTGTGACAACCAGAGATATTCACAAGACTAGGTGAGTCTTCGGACTCTGGACCTAGTATACATGAAATCGATCCCTTGATCTACATGAAGGCAGTACTAGATCTAAATGTGCCTTCTTAGAGAACAATAAGGATTATTGTTAAGAGGCGAGATCATTTAGAGTACAAGCTTAGTTGATCCATTTATGGATTGTAACAAAGCTAGAGTTCGTGGAACTTGCACATTGATGAGATAGTCCATTTGATGGATTTATCAAAAGGCATTGACGAATCGTGTGTATGGGAAACGTGATGGAAACAAGGTGGTGTTTCTCGGAAGTTTTATGTTGATAACATTTTATCATTGGTAACAATGTAAAGATGTTGTCAGACATAAAATGATGGTTGTCTAGAAAAATCGATATATGAGATAAAGAAGAAGTTAGAGCATGTTCTTAAGATCTAGGATCCCAAGAAAAGAACATTGTACTTCTCTAGATATCTTGTACGATTATTGTTCATTTTTAACATGCATAGTTCCGAGAAAGATTCGCTACCTTTCAAACACGGAATGCATCTATCTAAGGGTATGTGTTTTGGAACGCATAAAGGTGATAGAAGCAGTGAGAGCAGTTTCCTACACTTGGAGTGTGGAAAGCTTGATAAATGCAATGTTGAAAAACGAGAACCTGATATCGGCTATGCGGTTAGCATAGTGGGAGGATATCAAGGTAATCCTGGAAAGGAATATTCGACTGCTGTAAAAGTACTTTCGAAGTACTGTTCTAGACTACGAAGCAGACGAGCATTTCCTTTGGATTACATTCTCTTAGATTTCTAATCAAATGAGGACCGGTGTAAGTCGATATCAGGCTATGTGTTTCACTATTGAAGGAGAAGGAGTTTTAACATGGAAGAGTGATAAGCACGATGCTTTTCGGACTCTGCCATGGGTAACCAAATAGCGGCCTCAGAGGCAGCGGAAGTTTTGGTATAACTCCGGGATAATCTCTAGGACTTAGATGTGATTCTTAATTTGCCAAAGGCTATGTAAATAGCGGTGCGATGGCAAATGGTAAGAAATCACAAGTCCATAAGTGTAAGATAACACATAGTGCAAGTACCACCTGATACGAGTCATCGTCGAGGGAGACGACGTTGTAGTCACCAAGATAACTTCAGAGCGGCAACCTAGAGTGCTCATTCACATAGTACTTCTTGGAAGTACAACTTAAGCACGTGATGAGTATGGGAGTCGGGAGTTTGGAGGAAATGACAGACCTTAGTACAAGTGGGAGATTGTTGGAGTTGTGTACTTAATGTCTAGATTTAAGTAACGGAAACTCACGATCCATTGCCACTAATCTATTTAATTAAATAAACAATTATTTGCGTTTAATTATTTATAATTAAATATATGCAAATTATAGTCCTGGATTTTATACGTTGTAGTTAGTATGGTGTGTATGGACACACAGAATATCATACTATCGGTTACTCGTATTTAATCGAACAGATGCTCACGACCTAGATGGACACGGACCAATCCATCGGTATAGTCGTTGTGTGAGAGAGAAAATAATTTGTCTTGATTATTTTATCACACTTGTACACTTGGTGTATTGAGCGGATCTGCTTGAGATTTATCGATTAGGATTGCCGGCGATAATCGATTTAAATCTCTGAGTATTTTATTCTTAATCCCCTATACTATTGCGGGTGTGTATATTTAATATAAGTGACTTTGATTTACCAAAGGAATTAACCAATTTAATTATTGGGTTAATTACCGGTTAAGTTGGGTCACTATATTTTATATATGGCATGCCGTGAATACTTGACGGGAAAGTGTATCCCGTAAAGGTTGATAATATCCCCGAGATGAGTTCATAAGGGATTATTATGTAAACTCTGCAGGTGGATTCGTTCCGCATAATAATCAAGGTTGAATGGTACTAGTCTCGGTTATAAGAGATAAATAAATTAATTAGCAATAAATTAATTTTATTCATGGATATTTCTATCTTAAATACACGGAATAAATAGTACTACCGGATAAATATTATTTGATATAATATGGTTTAATATTGGGAGTGCAATTAATTTATATAGTGGAAAATAAATTAATTAATAATAGTAAGGATTAATAGATTTGGGCTTGGGCTCAATTTAATCACTATTATTGGAAGCCCAATATTCCACCTCCTTAAGATCCCCTACGTAGCCTATAAAAGCACTACATGGTCTTCTCTATTCTCATAACTTGAAGATCACAATTCTAGAGAGAGAAAGTAGAGAGGGAGATCCATGGAGTTCGGAAGATCGTCGCCCACCCGACGTTCGAGCTAGTGCAAGGAATACGTGGGAAGATCTCAAGGTCATCATAAGATCTCGTTTCTCCGCACAACGAATCGAAAGGTGAATTAAATATTTCCGCTATTTAATTCATATTGAAATCAATTATCGAAAAACAAGATCCAAGGATCGAACCCCGGAGTAGACGGACGATCACGCGGTGGTGGTGAAACCACCGGACCGCGTGGGATCGACCCGCCTAGGGTTTCGGCGAGAGGCGCGGAGGGGCGAACCCCGACTGGACGCCGGGGTGCGATCGATCATCACGATCGATCGCTGGTCGCGGGCTGTGACCCGCGGCGGCCTGCTGGAGGTGGGCCAGCCCTCCAGGCGGCGGCGAGTCGCCGGACTCGCCGCGGGGGCTGCATGGGCAGCCCCACCCGATCGATCGCTGGATGCGATCGATCCCTCGATCGCATGAGCCCCGCGTGCGGGGGCTCGGGCTGGGTGTGCGCGCAGCTTCGGCCGTGTCGTGCGTTCGGCTCGTGCTCCGGCTCGTACGTGGTGTTCATGTGATCTCCGGCGACCGGTTTTTGATCGGAGTTGTCATGTTCCGCAATTCCGGCAACTCCGGGTGATCAATTTCCAACAAATGTGACCCGTGTGGCTCGGGCCATAAGCCCGACAACAGCCCACCAAACCTAGGGCCCGACGCAAGCCCAACCCTCAATTGCCCATAGGGACTCCCCTACGGCCCGAGCCGTAGAGAATACATTTTTATTTAAAAATGTGAGCCGTGCGGCTCGGGCCACAAGCCCGACAACATCCCACCTAACCTAGGGCAGACGCAAGCTCAACCCTCAAATTAGAGCTCCGAACAGCCCACCAAACATATGGCTCGGCGCAAGCTCAACCGTCAATGTGACCTCATGAGTGAAGAAAAAGAGATTAACCGCTGAGCTATATGAATTATATATATGGAGATTAACAGCTGAGCTATATGAGTTATATATATGTACAATTATTAAATCGATAATATATATGTATCATTAGCTTATATATATGTAGTAATAATATTATATATATATATATATATATATATATATATATATATATATATATATATATATATATATATATATATATATATATCAAATTATAAATTTAAATTATATATTTTATTGCTTATTTTTTTATTTGGAACATTTATAAGGTTTTGTTAAAAATAATCACACTTAAACATTATATTATATTTATTATCAAAAATGAAGTATTTTTTTTATTTTTAATTTTAATTTATTACAAATAATATAATATTTTAATTAATTTAAAATTTTAATAAACTTAAATTTATTACAAATAATATAATATTTTAATTAAATAAAAAAACTTCGATTGTAATTTTATTATATAATTTATTTTGTTGTTAAAGTTATAAATTTAAAAATATATTTTTATAATAACATTTAATTAAATTATTATTAGTATTTTTTGCGTAACTGCGTATAATTAATTATTTTCATAAAATTGTAATTGTGTAGTTGCAATAATTGCGTAGTGTGTAAACAGTTAAAAAATTATTATTTAGTAAAATAGAATAAAAAAAAAACATTTAAAATAATTGAACGTAATTTTATAATAATATTTAATTAATTTATTATTATATAAATTAATAGTTTATAAAAAAATCAAAAAAATACTTCCTTTACATTAAAAAAAAATCAAAAAAATATTTTCGTACAGCAAATGTCGCAGGGGACCTTAAGGGAAAAATTCCCCTAGGGGATTTATTAATCTCTACGGGCAAACCCAAGTTCACTACGGCTAGCCGTAGGGACCCCGTAAGGCTTTTTGGAGGGCGCGAATGCACGCACAGTTTCCTACGAGGATCCTCTACGGGAGTCACCCTACGGCTGGGGCCGTAGAGAATGCCGTAAGAGAACTCAAAATATGATCGTGAAATTCACGTATGTGAGCAAAAATTAAAATAATTCTAAAAACAATAATTAAATTAACAAAACGTACAATATTGTATTAAATAAAATTAGGTGTGCCCTTCTAAAAAACAATAAAATTGTTACATACATATTCTTGTACTAAATGAATATTTGTTTTCTTAATTTATTTATATTTACAAAAACGGATGCAAGCAAATATTAAATAAAAAAATTACTTGGCATAAAAATTAAAGTTGTTGCATAACGATCTTTGTAGTGATTTTTTTTCTTAATTTATTCATATTTGAAAAAAAATCAAACAATCATTAAATAAAAAAATTAATTATTTACAATTTCATAGCATAGCTGTGCTCACTTTGAATTTGCTGCAAAATTTTTAATATGATTCTCTCCATTGAAAAAAATATTAACGGTAATTTAATTAATTAAATAATTTTATTCGTAGGTCCGTAGGGGGAAAACTGTAGGGAATCAAAGATTATTTTTCCCGTATGAATGGCGTAGGGAATTCTCTACGAGTGAGGTAGGGAAAACTGTAGGGAATTCTCTACGAGTGAGGTAGGGAATACTGTAGGGAATCCCAGTTTATTTTTCCCGTATGAATGTCATAGGAAATTCTCTAGGAAGTGAGGTCGTAAGGAAAATCAGTAAAGTTTCACTAGTTTTTTTTAGTGATAAAAAAAGTAGTGGATTCAATCAATTTCATTAAAAGATAAAAGAAATAAAATAAAATAATAAAATATTAAAATTTTGTAAAGTGCATACGTATTGATATTGCATATAGAAATCCCCATATATATATATATATTCAAATTTTGAGATTATTTTCAAGAAACAATCAAATTTAAATTTCTGAATTATTAGAAAAGTCAAAAATTACTGATGATGCTAATTTTATATGAAATATTAAATTCAATTCATTTATATACTTACTATATAAATGTCCAAACTCTAAAGTCTTTTCTTAATTACATATAGTATTTTTCAGCAAGCAAACAAACAAACGAAGGAAGTATGAGCCGTTTCATGAGGCTTTGTTTCGCGGCGGCGGTCTTCGTCGTCATTTCGATGTTTTTGTTTATTGGCTATGGCTTTGGCTCCGGCTTTGGTAAGTTACAAGTTTTTTTCCAATAATTAATTAATTATGATATATATGCACACTTCAAGCAGTTTTCGCAATCTTTTATTTAATTTAATTAGAGTGGATCGAAAACATTTGAATCTGTGCAGACAAAAAATGCTATTTTAGAGGTCCTGATTACAAAAATGGAGGCAAATGTAATAAAAACTGCAATACTAATTGCACGGGAACCTGCGCGGTCTACAACCGTCAAGGTAATTGTGTGGGTAGGTTTATATCAGGTCGTTGCCATGACAAAGGGCATCACACTTTATGTTTCTGCTGCATACAATAATATTATCCGGAGGACGATTTTTCATATGAGTAGTCGACGCCGGACTTTATAACTACATAGCTAGCTTCGTCTGTACGTTCCACTTACGACGATGTTCACGCACACTTTCCTCTAAAAAATATGTACACTCTTTGCAACCAATAAAAGGAATAAATGTATGTACGTACGTAGTACCCGATCTTTAAATAAATAAAATTATACTTGTTTTTAATTACTTTTTAAATTGGTTTATAGTATTTTTTTTTATCTCAATATAATAAAATAACTATTCTTAAGCTCGATCAATGCCCCTACCAAGAATAAATAAATATTATTTTGTAAACATAATTAATCGTTGGTTTAAATCGTGGTCACACAAAAATTCCGACTCAACGTATGTATTGACATAAAAATATGTAATAAATATAATAGTAGAAGACAATAAAATTGCAATTATTTAAATGGATAAGCAATCAATCAAACTAAAAAAAAATGAAATTTAAAAGGTAACACTTTATTTTAAAGTGTTGAATTCAAGTAGTATATGCTCGAAATATAATTTGAACATGAGATTTTAACTCTCGTAAAAATAAATCTTTATCTTTTTTTCATTTTATATAATTTGGCAGACATTTCAACCAAATATTCGATGTCCATCGATACCAACTGGTGTAACCATTGTAAACTCATCTTCAGTGGTGCCCATTTGATGGGTCATGTGAAATAGACTTGAACTTCAAAAACTAAAAAAAAGCTAGGAGTATTTACAAAAACTAAATAAAATGGATAATTGAGACTTTTTACAAATTTATAAAAATTACAAAAATTAAAGAGAAGTGCCTAAATGAATAGAGGAAGTGTAAATAGAGAAATTTTGAATATAGGGTAATTTTGTAATTAAGTTTCATTAAAATTAAACAATTCAAGTTTTCTTAATTTTGAATAAGAGTAGTTTACCAAATTAATTTATAGTACTAACAACTACGAAGTAACTAACTTAATAATGTGTTTTTCATTATAATAACATGAAAGTTACTATCCTAGAAACTAATTAAAGTAAAACATCAAAACACTTAATTGAAAAAAAATATTTTACAAGATATAAAATCTAAATACATATATTAACATACCATTTTTTTCAAAATAACTCAGTGTAAAGTGTAAATATATGTAGTCCAGAAAAAATTAGCATTGAAACAAAAATGGAAAAAAAATGAGCATAGCCTATGGTATTTTCTACTGTCAAAATGAAAAAAAAAATGAGCATATCCTATGATAGCTTATACGATAGTCATGCCCATTTTCACTATTCATGTCATCATGTCAACTTTTTGGTTTTCAATTTAATTTGATTTATATATATATATATATATATATATATATATATATATATATATATATATATATATATATATATAATTTACAATTTTTATGATTTTATTTTTTTCTCACTTTATTTTAATAATTTAAATTGTATTTTTAAATTTAATTTCTAATTAAAAGTAGTAATTTTTATTTTATTTTATATTTATTTTTTTTTTCTAATTTTTGTTTTTTTTTAAATTAATATTTTGTTAAAAAATCGAATTAAATCAAATTAAATCGAAATAATTTGCCTAAAATCGAACCAAATCATTTATAAAACGGTTTAATTTTCAATTTATAAAAATAAACTTTAAACGATTAAGTTAATCGAATTTTTCGTTCGATTTAATTTTTTAACGAAATTAACACCTCTAAATACAAGTATCAATCAACAATTTACTTTCGATACACTAAAATAAAACAAAATTGTCAAAAAAATGAAATTATATTGTCTTGTCTTTTGATACTCTCAAATAAGATAAGATTTAAAAAAAATGAAATGATATTGTGTTGTCACGCCTGTGTAATTGTTCAATATTATTTCAATATATTTAGTGACGCTTTTTTTAGTTTGAACTATTTAAAATAAAATAAAACTTGAGAGAATTTTTTTGTTAATTCTAAAAAAAGATCAAGTTGTTAGATATATCCAAAAAACATTAAGCTCACATATAAATTGAATAACCTTATCAATTCACAATACATAAGTTTTGATATATTTTCATCTCTTTGGATTGTGTCTATAAAGATTCTAATGTGTAAATGTAAAATATTGAGATAATATCGCTATTGGTCCTGCCCAAGAGAGAGAATCCATAAATAGTCCTTTATATTTCAAAATTATCGGATTCGGTCCTTTCTCCCGTAAACCCTCTCATTTTTTACAGGTGGCAGCCGGGAATATGACGTGTGTAATGGAGGGAAAATCTGTCTGGTTTTTTCGTTATTACATTTACAAACAGGGGTACGATTTATATTTTTTTCACAGACAAAAATACGATTTATCTCTAACACTCGTTCATTCAGATTTCTCTCCCAAACTCTCGTTTCTCTCTAACCCTAATTTTTCAGACTTTTGAAGAACCCTAAATTTCTCCTCCAATTTTTGTATAATGTCAACCAATTCTTCAACTTCTAACTATAAGCCACCAAGTTCGTTTGATTACGAAGATAAGATTTGCAATATATGTAAAAGGAAACTTCAAATTCGCGTATGTTCGTCAAGAACGCCTAATCATCGAAAGCTTCTTTATTACTGTGAAGAACATCGGTTCAGCTCGTGGTGCAACCCCATAAATGACCATGGGAAGACTGAAGAGAAAGAATTTTCCCGTGACAGCACCATGGCAAAAGAATTGAAGTCAATTCAGGAGGAATTGAAGTCGAATAAGGAGGAATTGAAGTCGATTATGGAGGAATTGAAGTCGAATAAGGAGGAATTGAAGTCTATTATGGAGTTGAAGAAGATTGCGACATCAGTTCAATACTTGTCGGCTTTAATTCTATTATTTGTATTTTTGATTCTTGTGTTGAAGTAATCTAGTTGTTCTCTACTCTTTTTTGATTTTGGAATTTCAGAAATGTATCTGGTTATGAAAAATGAAATTGAAGAATGTTTTTATCATACAAACTTGTTTTTTTTTATTTGGAGTTTCTGAAATTGAGGATTTGTGTATCTTTGTATGTAGTTCATTAATTTGAACTAACAGGAATTATTGGAGATAAGAATTAAGACCTTCCAAAATCAAAATCCAAAAATATCATAAACCAAAAGTAGTCAAAACATCATAAGCATCCAAAAGTTTGCAATCATCCATCAACTACATTCCAAAAGTAGACAAAAACATCACAAGCACCCCCAAATTAACAAAGTTCATCACATAAACATAATCTAATAAAGTAGTCAAAACATCACGCATGCACAGATTACTTTGCCACTTCCTTCCCCTTTCCATTGTTAGACATCTGGTTTGTTGAGTTTCTTGCATGTGTGGAAAACATAGGTCTTAAACCCCCACTTGAGAAGGACATGGTTGGTCCAGAATACAGAATTTGCTTTTGAGATGGTTTATCCAAGTGAAGTTGTTCCCATGGTGTAGGTCCAGTGAGTGTAGGAGCATTAAGCATTGGTTCCCATGGTGTATTCCTACTGTTAGCTTGACTTAAAAGTACTTCAAATTCAGAGTCATCTTCATCAAGCAAACTTCTAGGAGGAACCTGCAAAAAAAAAAAAAAAATCATAAATTAGAATAACTTAACACTAAGGGTGTAAACGAATCGAATCGAGTCGAACTATTCGATTTTTTCGAATATACGAATATTTGTTCGAATATTCGAATATATGTTAAAAAAAAAAAAAAAAAAAGAAGAAAGTGTTAAACCTAAGAAATTATTATATTGTATTATTGTTTTTAATCATTTTTTACCTTTGTAACAATGTCTTTGGTTATAGATTTTCCCTTTATTTCATATCCTCTTGTACCTCTTAGCATGCATTTTTTCCAATTAATTTTTTTCCCATCATTTTCAACAAATGTAGAGCTTCTACAGAGTGTGGTATTCCTTCTAATCTGCATGAGATAAACATTGCGCATATGTTTCTTAAAAAAATATTGGACAAAAAATATTTAAAAAATACTAACCATCATTTTCTTCCTTGTCCCTTCCTCATTTTCATCATTAGTTGGTTCAGACATTAGAATGACAGGGGCAGCACTTTCTTGTGTTTGAATATCAAGCATAACTTCATCAATCATGCTTCCAATGTCAGCATCCTCAACAGGTGCAACATCAACAACAGGTGCAACCTCTTCAGTAGGTGCAGTCTTCTTGCATTTTCTCTTGTTGTGTCCTGTTCCTCCACAATGATTACATTTTGCTTTCTTTTGTTGCCTCTTCATTTTTGTCTGTTTTTTGTGACTTTTTTCATTAGGATCCATCCTTCTCAATTTTGTTGGTCTGCCCCTGCCCTTGCCAAAATTAGGTGGTAGTGGAGGTATATATTGTGTAGCAGCCCACTCTTGTTGCCCAAAAATTGGTAGTAACACAGGATCATATGCTTTTTTATATGTGTCCACAGTTAAATAGTCATGTACAAACATTTCAGGATCAGCCCTTTGGTTACAGATTGCAGACAAGGCATGCTTGCAAGGAATTCCACTTAATTCCCATTGTCTGCAAGAACAAACATAACTCTCAAGGTCCACAGAAAACAAACTTCCGTCAGAGCATTGGACTTGGTAGTGCCTATTGCTTGATTTCATGGGAATGCAGTCATTCATTTTTTGCATCTTCTTCCTTAATATCTTAGTTATCTTAGGTGGCAGTCTCCCTTTCCACCTTTCTGCTGTGTCCCTATTATTTTTGAACCTCTCCATTAGCCATAATCTAATCCATTCAAGCATTGTGAGAATCGGTTTATCTCTAGCATCAAGGATGGAGGAGTTGAAGCTTTCACAAACATTATTCAACAACATATCACACTTTGATAATGTACTAAAATGGGATTTTGACCACTGAGCAGGATCTTTTTCATCCAACCATTCTGAAGCAGGGCCAGCACCATCTTTTGACTCCTTGAAGGCCTTCATCCTTTCATTGAATACGCCAACAGTACAAGCCCTAGCTGCCCTCCATAATGCCTTCTTGTACTTCAGTCCCCTAAATCCAGCTGACATATAATTATTGTGCATATGTCTTACACAAAATCTTTTCTCTGCATTTGGGAAAACTTCATTCGTAGCCAATATTAATCCTTTCTGCTTATCAGACATAAAAGTATATCCCTCGCCATTCCCAAGCTGCAAGTCTACTTTCAACATCACTAAAAACCATTCCCAAGTCTCTCTATTCTCCACAGAGACAATGGCATATGCTAAAGGATAAATACAATTAGATGGATCTACTCCAACAGCAGACAATAATATCCCACCCCTAGGGCCTTTCAACCAACAACCATCTACACCTATGAAGGGCCTACAAGCATTCCTGAAACCCATTTTCACAGCCTCGAAACAAACATAAAACTTGGAAAATTTACCTTCACCATCAATGTCCAACACTGTTGTGCTCCCAGGGTTTGAAATTCTTATTTCTTTAGCATAGTCCCACAACATTGTGTATTGAGAGTCTGGTTCACCTTCTATAATCTTTAGTGCCACTGCTCTGGCTCTATAGGCTTGCTGAGACGAAACATTCAAGTTCAGTTCCTTCATAACTTCCTTCCTCCATCCCTTGATGTTTCTTTTTGGATCACATTGAAATTCTGAGAGGTGCTTCTGGCCCAACCAGGTGCTTGATAAATTTGTCACATGAAAGGTAGGAGCACAATTATGAGTCGGGTTATAGTTTCTGATTTGAAATGTCTCTCGACCACTAACCTTCAGAGCAGTACATGCCCACTCACAACCATCTTCTTTGCATCTTGCATACACTCTGATAGCATCATTCTTTTTCAGATACAATGACCTCTTTGTGTTGATAGCATGAGAAGTGATTGCTTTTTTGAACAATTCTTTATTCTCAAAAAACAAACCGAGGGAAAACTCTGGATTGAAGATGACTTCTTTGTTGAAAATGGGGAACTCACTTGTAGCACCATCTTCATCAGACTCCCTTTTCTCATCAAAGTCACTCTCATCACAAACAACAACATCATCTTCTTCATTGTCACTTTCATCCTGCCCAGGTGCAGCCTTAACAACATCATGGTCCACAAAACTACTCCACACATCATCATCTGAGCTCCCTGACATATCCTCATAATCACTATCACCATCCTCATACTCAACCCTCTCAGCATCCTCAACATTCTCTTTCACTACAATACAAATTTCTATAGGCTTATTTAATTTTTTTCTTTCCCAACCCCAAGCAAGAAGCTCAACTTCATGATGTAATGGCTTAAAAGAGTCTTCAAGAACAACAAAGAAACGTTTTTCCCCTTTTAAACCTAACACTTCGCAACACTTCATCAACTTCTCCAAAGAAACATCTGTTCTCAGATTCACCTCTTGATAAACGGATTTGCAGCCTCCAATATACATGGGCCGAGGATTCATTACAAACTTACCTCCATGTCGAAGAACCACCGATACAATGCAAACATCCTCACTTTTTTTCCGCTTCAAATTGCTAGCCTTATTTCCCATTCTGGAGCATAAAAATCGATATTAGGGTTCTTATTTGATTTGGGATTTTAAGATTTTTATTTGGGGGTAAAACTTGATTTGGGAAAAAAATAAAATTTAGGGTTCTCAGTAGATTTTGTGAAACTGTAAAATCGATTTGTTAAAAAAAAAACGTGAACAAATGGAGAGTAAATGAAGGTTAATATGTGAAATAAATCATGCCCCTGTTTGTGCTTTTTAATTACGAAAATACCGTGCAGATTTTCCCTCCATTCCCAATTTTATGCTGATTAGGCGGGTTGAATTAGGATTGACCCAATTTGAGAACTCGGGTCATATTCTCGGCTGCCACGTGTAAAAAATGAGAGATTTTACGGGAAAAAAGACTATATCCGATAATTTCGAAACATAAAGGACTATTTATGGGTTCTCTCACTTGAGCAGGACCAATAGAGACATTATCTCTAAAATATTCATAAATTAGTCATGAAATAAAATTATGAATAAAATTAATTTTATATTATAACTCAAATTTCCTAATAAAGTTAGAAAATAAAAAATACTTATTCCATAAATTTTGTAGTCTACATAGAAACTCCACGGGTCAAGCTCGTCCCAAAATCCGCTATAGCGTAGCGTCGAAGAAAAATTATGGAACGCTTAGCGATTGTGTCTATAAAGATCCTAATTTGTAAATATGAAATATTCATAAATTAGGTATGAAATAAAATTATGAATAAAATTATTTTTATAATATAACTCGAATTTCCTAATAAAAATAGAAATTAAAAAATATTTATTCCATGAATTTAGTAGTCTGCATAGAAACTCCACGGGTCGAGCTAGTCTGCATAGAAACTCCACGGGTCGAGCTAGTCGGCATAGAAACTCCACGGGGTCGAGCCCGTCCCAAAATCCGCTATGGCGTCGCGTTGAAGAAAAATTACGCGACGCTTAGGAAAGTTGAAGCAAATATGTGTGACGTGTAGAATTGTACACACTATGTAGAATCATTTTTTTCATTAAGCGATTTTGAGTTATTTTTTCAACTAACATATTTTTTTTATTATAAATAAAAATAAAATTTTCAACTAATTTAATATATTTTTAAGAGAAAATTATCAATTTAGTTCTACAAAAGAGATAATTTTTTTTTTTGTACCGTTTATTTCGAGTTTTCAATTTCATCTAACAAAGCTTAAAATAGAGTTAATTGCATCTTTTTTACAACAAAAATTTGAAATTCATTTTAAAGTAACCATGTGAACTGCAAGTGTTTTAAATTTCAAAATTTTCGACAACGATGACAATTTTTTATTGACCAATTGCTTGTATTAAAATAAAAAATAATAAAAAAATCCATGTTTTCACTCTTTACTTTCCCCTCCAACCTTTTTGAATATTTTGAATTTTAGAACATCGGTCTTTATTGATTTGTCATAATTTGAAATGAAAATAAATTTTTTTTCAATAATTTTTTTATGGTATTTGTCAAATGCAATGTCTCGGGGATTCGAACCAAGGACTTCAAGTCCTTGATTCAAGTGCTCAACCAACTTAGCTAACAACTTGGACTATTTATTTTTACAATTATATCAATTTAAATTCATTTTTTAATTATTAAAACAATAAAATTTTCAACCAAAGACTCTTTTTATTTTATTCTAAATATAAAATTACTTTACGACAATGTTTAATCATTATTGTCAATTTATGCCTGTCTCAAGAATTTATTTTATTAGAATTTTATTATTGATGAAAATTAATTTTCAATTGGAATTTACATTTTTTTTTCTGTAAAAAAGATAATGTTTTTACTAAATAGAATATAATTAAGTGAATCAAAAAAATATTATTTGACAAAATTAAAAATAAAACTATTTGAATTTAACATAAAACTGTTAGTAAATTATTTACCAAAAAATATTTTTCTAAAATCTAGAAAAAAGGTCTCATCAGTCATCACTTGCATTTTTTTACAAATTATAAACAATTTTTTTATATAGTTGAGGAAATTTGTTTATAATTTTTATATTTAAATATAAACAATTTAAACAAATTATAAACAAATCTGTAAATACAAAAATTTTAACAAATTATAAACAAAATTTAATACTAAACTTATAACCAAATTTTTTATCCACTCAGAATAAATACCAAAATCAGATGATATTAAATTGTGATTATAACAATAATAGTAGTAATTCTGCACATAAAAATAAAAAATGTTTCTTTTGAACCATATAGAAGAAATACCGGACAGACATACAGCTTTACTTGTTCCCTAAACCACCTCAAAATCTAGCATAAATATATAAATATCAGTCAAAACGTAAATAATTGGATAAATCCTACTAAAAAAATCTGAAAAGAAAAAAAGGAACATGAAACAAAAGGGGGAATGAATCATCTATACGGCCCAGAGGGGCAGAGCGAGAAGCCTTACAATGGACCTGCATCCTAGCTCTGTTCTTTCATGCATACCATTATTCCCTTTCTAAAAAAACTAAGACTTATGTGAGGCCTCAACAAATGGAGGCCAAAAAAATTATAATGTCCTTGAATAGATGAACCGATGCTACTTTACAGACGGAAAATAACGAGTCTCACCCCATGGCCATACCAGTAATGTAGTTTATCGTTCTTCCAAAATCGAAACACGCCAGATTTTGTACTCTGAAATTTTGCCAATATATTTAAGATTCTCTTGTATCCTCACTTCTTCATTTAATATTGATAAATATTACCCCCCAAAGAGACTTATGAGCATAAACCGGAATTATGCCTTGTCCCACCATTTCTCATTGGTGCAAATGGCGTGGGCCCATTGCTACTCCAAGATGTGGCAGTTCCTTATAAAATCACTAGAGTAGTTAACGTACTTGGTCCAAAATGGACGGAGATGCTCGAAACCAATCTCCAGCCATGGTTTGGATTGACCATTGTAGTGAATCACTGCTGCTTTTTTCACATTTTCGATGTTGGTTTTATTCTGATAGCCCAAGCCAAGCATGTGCCACGAGGGGTCAATCGGGTGAACATTACCCTTAAAAGCTATTAAAGCTGGGGGAAGGGTTCCGAGTTTCCATAATGTGAGATTTGACTTCAGATTCTGCAACAAAACACTAACTCAAGTAAGAAATTGCATAATAACAAATACACTTAGGGGTCTTGTATGGATATATGTTTTCATACAAATTTCTAGGTATGAAAATAATTTTTCAGAAGGTATAGGTTTTCATGTGAAAAATGACGTGTTACTTTTGCTGTCTGAATCTCCGTTTCCACGTAGATTTGCGTGTTTGTAGTGTAATATCCTAAAGTATGTAAGATTGCAGTAGACATTTTGTTTGGTAAGTTGTAAAATTCTTGCATGACAAACTTGAAAGCTGAGAATGATTTGATTTGCAATTCAATAAGTAAACATGTATTCATTTTCCAAAATATCTGGAAACTGGAAAAAGGTATTTGAAAATATCCATGCATGGCACAATTTTTTTTAGTAATTTGGGCACTCATCATATCCACTTTATATCAAATTGTTCCATTCACTAATCAGCGTAATTCATTCTCTAGATAATCAGAACTGTATAGATATTAAACCAAATATAGAAAAGAAAATGACTTCTTATCTGTGATACGTAAACCAGGATGTAACGTTAATTTCAATGTACCTCCTTAAGCCAAGAATGATAAGTTTCTCTGATATTTGTCTTTCGCCATGCCTGCAAGTCAAAAATATTCATTCCATATGCCCATGCACATTCGTCAGGATTCAAACTCTTTGCTATAAGTGGATGAGAGAAGTTGAAGTAGTTCCTCAATGTCTTAGACATAACCCACTCATCTTCACCTTTACAAGTCTCGATAGCTCCATTAACTTTCCCGTTAAGGTCAATCTCCCAGAGGGGAGACAAATCTCGTTGGATTACAACATCATCATCTAGGAAAACCACTTTGTCAAGGTTTGGGAAAAGCTGCACAATATAAGATACTATAATAAGATGATGGAATATATATTTGATCTCAGCTATAATCAGTTAACAAAAACAACACATACATAGGCCAAAACGCAATATCACATTTCCCAATAAAAAATTCCTACTCATTCACCAGGTTTTATCGACTAAATCATGGAACCATCATACATGTTCTTAGGATTTACAGGAAAATAAATCCCATTGTCAAGAACATGCACCTGACTGAAGTCCAATGAAGAGAGTAAACCTTCGATTTAAGGTGACAATCTTCTACATTCTATTGTGCTCATTGAAATAAGTTCAGTGTGAAATTTAAAACAAGTTCCATTACCTGAAATTGCTAAAAATATACTGGACTAGAAAATCTAAATCTCCCCTGACAATGTTTAGGCTTCTAAGTCCAATTTATAATGCCAAAAAACAAAGAATGAAGATTAAAAAAAAGTAATACATATAAATGATAGTTGCAGAATGTATTCCAAATAAAATCCAGTTTAGAGAAACTTCCATGTAAAGCGGAAGGACAAAAAAGGGAAAAATGAAAAACATGGAATGCATTAGGCAAATAATTTTTAGAACAAATGCAAAACACCCGAACTGCATAGGGCCAAATAATTTTTAGAACGCTGCATGGAAGATGTAATTGCGGGATATTACCTCTGGAAGATATATACGAAGATGATTGAGCAATGAAATATACTTTGGACTCCTAGCCTGTAACTTGGAGGCAAATATTCGTGGGGTTGTATCACTGAGATTGGCCCCTGCAATATGATTTCCATGGTAGTAATTCCTAATCCCAAAGTGGTTCTCCACAGCTTCAAGAACTGGAACGTTCTCTCTAGTTAACCAATCAAATTGATGTACGCCTTTTACTTCAACTATAGCAGGAGACAAAGGATGCAAGGCAAACCACGAATGCATGCCTGCATAAGTTTTCTTGTCAGTGATGACATGAAAAACTATCTTTGCCGGGTCTACAGATGACTGTACAGCAGATGCCACCACAACTGAAGCAGCAAGTATGTTGTCTGTGGACAACACAAAGTGATGGTAGGAGTTGTCAGAAAGCACAGGAAGCATCTCTGGAGAAGGTAGCTGCTTGCGTGCATGAGCATTTGAAGAGTATTCATCAGTTAGTCTCAATGAAAGGCAGTGAATGCCCTTAGGGATAGCACTAGCTGCAAAGTGTTTATTCATTAATTCAGAGAACTTGGACGCTCTGATTTCCCTTTCGAATCTGTCCATCTGTTAAGGAGGAAAAACAATTTTAATAAAATATAACTTTTGAATAAAAAACAAAAGAAAGAAAAACATAAAACTGAATCAAAGTATCCTATAACAATTATAACTGTCTAGGGAATGCATGTTACTTGTACTATTGATTAGGTGATTCAAGAATGATAGTCTATTAGGAAAAGGGGGATTTAAAAAAATACTGTAAGTATTAATTGGGAATCAAAATTCACGTAAGTTAAATACAAGGGATTATTAGATCATATATACATAAGTTACGTAGAGGGAGTAAAAAGGAACACAAACACATACCATTCCTTTCAAAATAAAAGCAAAATCCTTCGAACTGTACTTATTGTTTTTCATTTCAGAAACAAGCTGATTAAAAGAGTCTGGAAGCTTCAGACCATCAGGGACTTTCTCCGAGTTCACTTGATTCAGGATCTTAACAAAGTCCTTGACCAGCCTCTGCCATAAGAAACAACAAAAATAATGTTTAGACGTGTTCCTTAGACAGCAGGATTGATTAAATGATTATTTAGATAACTATGCTAATATAATCAAATAAATAAACGAAAATTATTCAAATAAATTATTAGTAGTAACAGTTTACCCCAGAATCATCTGTTCTACCGAGAAGCTTTGGCCCCAACCGTCGTCCTAAACAATCTGAAAGCAATAAAAACACATCTTAATCACATGTCCATGGAGAGAGGAAACTCCATTAGTAACAAAATATGTTTGAACAGCAAATATTGAGTCATCTAAATCCAAAAATCTCCAATTCAGCCCATAATGCAATCAACGATGAAGTTAGTTCCAAATGAACACAAACATTTTTTCACAAGGGACTAAGGAGAACCAGAAACACTGAGTTATACTGGGGCGACACAGTTCTGAAAGACTGAATCCATTTTTGGTCATAGTTGTGATCTTAAGTAGTACTATAAGTTATGGGAAGGGCCAAAAGAAGGTAGCTTTGAGATACTAAGACCATTCCGCGTTTAGCATGAGATGAACTGGAGAACCATGCTGAAAACAGATCAGCAACCAAAATCCCAAGTCATGCCCATTCACCTTCCTTTATTCATGTAAGAATCTACTTATATCAATAAAAAAATTATGTTTACAGGATGAACAGAGTCAAAATTCAGATCTCATATCAATCTATAGAACTTCAAAAAAGACGAGCAAAAACCATACTCCGTATTTAAAACTGATTACCTAAAACAAACAAAACATATACTCCACACACCATCAAGATCTAAAAGGACATTGATCGGAGAGAGAGGGGAAGTAAAACATCTCAGACATTACCAATCGAGGAGCACTTGTTGACACCTTCAAGTGTGACGAGGGCGGTGAGAATGAACACAAACGGCAACAAAAAGGCTAGAATCAATATGGTGTGGAACAAAGTGCGGTATGAGATGTGGCGAGCTGCGACCTTGATCTTCATCAAATCTCCGCCTCCATTGCAATTCCCTCCACTGCTGCCCGAAGATATCGTTATACTTCTCATGCTAGGTGAGAAGTGCAGCTGCATCTTCCCCTGCAGCCTCCAGTCTCGACGCTATTTTCCTATTAGCCCCTTTTACCCTCCTGCAATTCAGCAAATGACCACCGGAAATACCTCCGCCGCCGCCGCTGATAAACTTCAGGAAAAACAGGACCGAATAATTTCTCGAAAACGACAGCGCAATCCTAACCATGAATTCCACCACCGCAGCTATTGAACGATCTGGATTATCCCCCAGCTGCCAACACCGCCGCGCATGAAATCTCTCCGATGCAAATCCGACTAACCCTGGGTCTTCCGATTGCCTCGCCGATTATACGTATCTGAACGCAAAAATTAGTGTCGGCAGACCAATTATTACACGGATCAATGTGAACGATATCAATACCAACAGCGAAAGTAATAAATTCTCTCTCCCGCTAATTGAAATTGATTTTGTCGTTGATGTCTGTTACTTGAATTTCTATCTCTGGATCGGAAGTCGGACGAGTGAAGGTGGAGAGAGAGAAAAAGATTTGTTCGAGAAGAAGAAATGGAAAAATAAGAAATCCCTAAATAAGAAATGATTTTAATTATTAATTGTTGCAATTAAGTAACATTATTACTAATATTTATTTTATTTATTTAATTTCTTTTGTCACACTCACAGCTCAGAGCCTCAAACTCAAACCGTGTGGTGCTGGAGAAAGAAAAGAACAGCCAGATTTGACTTTCCGAACAAATCGAATTAAGAAAACAATAATAATCTTAATAGTACTAGTACGTTTGAATTGACGTTTTTTTCACAAAAATTTATATAAATAAATAAATAATAGTAGTACTGTATTCAAATATGATTTGTAATATTTTATTATTATTAAAAATAAAGTAGAGTACTATTATATAAAAAAATTACGATGATAAACTCAAAATAAAATATGCATAATTTTGCTGATAGAATGAATGAATAATATTGGGAAAAAAAAAATAAACAATTGCATTCTGCAGAAGAATCCCAAGTTTTTACAAAGGTATAATTTCACCAAATACACATATCACTGATTCCTTATTTCCTTACCTCAATCACACTGTTCGCCGGAGCTTTCACCAACCCCACCCCATCCATCGTCCGTCTCACTTTCGCAGCATCGTCAAATCTCCCAACCGCCGAATAAATATTTCCCATCAGCACATAGTTTCCCGTGTTCTCTGGTTCCAACTCAAACAACCTTTTTGCAGCAACCTCTCCCAGCTCGACATTTTCATGTATCGCACACGCGCCAAGCAACGCACCCCAAACAGTGGGGGCCTGTTCAAAGGGCATGTGATTGATCAGCTCGTGAGCTTCTTCTAACCGATTAGCTCGACCAAGAAGATCAACTATGCAAGTGTAGTGATCCGTGCGTAGACATTCTTGATAATTATTTTGCATGAAATTAAATAAACTCAATCCGTCTTCAAGCAAACCCGCATGGCCACAAGCATGCAACACGGAAGTGAAAGTGACCTCGTTAGGTTTAACCCCGGACTCGACCATCTGGTTGAAAAGAGAAAGTGCGTCTTTTCCGTGCCCATGCTTTCCATAACCTGCTATGATCACACTCCACGAAACAATGTCTCTGTTTCTATTAGGTATATCATTGAACAAGCTGTGAGCGTAATGTAAATTCCCGCATTTTGAGTATGCATCAATCAAGACAGTGACAATGTTGGGTTTTCCAACGAATCCCGATCTTATCAGGTACCCGTGTATATTCATCGTCTGACGTAAATCTGCTTCCATTGCGTACGCAGGGAGGATGCACTTCCATGTTGCCTCGTCGAGCTTCACTGCTTGCAGCAGCATTTGCTTGAAAAGTTCGATTGCTTCTCGGGCCAACTTGTTGTGAATGCACCCAGAAAGGATTGCATTCCAGGGGATGGTTTTCTTCTTAGATGTCCTGGAGAACACCCTGAAACTAAGTCTATAAAAATTGCATTTGGCATAGAGATCGATCAGAGCAGTTTCCACGTTAACATCGCAATCAACGTATTGACGAATTGCCCATCCGTGCAAACATTTCCCGAGCTTTAAATCGTGTAAATGCGCACACATAGCCAGAAGGGAAGACAATGTCACCTCGTTAGGTCTAACACCCTCGAGCTGCATCAACCTGCATAGCTCCAACGCACCTTTCGCATCTGAGCTCAGAGTATAACCGTTGATCACGGTAGTCCAGGTCACAACATCTCTCTCGATCATCTCGTCGAACACGTTACGTGCTCTGTCCATTCTTCCACACTTCACATACATATCGACCAAAGCATTATGAACCGGCAATTTTTTCCCTACGCCCTTGTCCTTAATCATCCGATGGACCTCCATCCCTGTATCCAAGTCCTTGAGATACCCACAAGCAGGTAAAACCGATAGTAACGTAGCGGAATCAAACTCCACCTCGGTATCCACCATTCTCCTGAACACATTCAGGGCCTCTTTGGCAGAGCCGTTACGAAGGGACCCACTAATCATCGTGTTCCAGGAGACCACGGTTCTCTCCGGCATTTCAACAAACACCTTTTTAGCACCATCTCCATTCCCACAATTCATGTACATTGCGAGCAAAGAATTCCCCATGAAACTGTCTGAAACGAACCCACTCTTGATTACCAACCCGTGAATCACCCTTCCCAATTCAAGCAACACCAGCGCCCCACAAGCCCGAATAACAAACGGGTACGTATACTCATCGGCACAAACAATACCTGAGCCGTGCATTTCCACAAACAGCTGGAGCGCATCCCGGGAACGGCCGCTCTCGGTGTGCATCCTTATCATGGCTTTGTACGCAACCAGTGTCCGTTCAGGCAATTCATCGAACAGCCTTTGCGCGTAGAGAGAGTGGCCGGAGATGCCATAAGCGGCCGTCAGTAGAGAGAGAAAGTGGTCTGAGATGAGGCCGGATGTGATGGCGCGGGCGTGCAGCTTCTTGGTGGTCGCGACGGATTTTCGGGTGGTGGCGCAGCGGTATAACAGGGACTCGCATCTCGACGCGGCGGTCGAGAAGAGGTGCTGCAGCGTGCGAGAAAGCGCGGGCATTGTCCATTCATGAACGCCCAAGTTTGAATTGAAACACTATAAATCAGCGTCAAACTCAGTTTTTTACTAATTTTTCGTAATTTCAATTTTGACAAAATTGCATTTTGGTAACTTAACTCCAACTTCCAAGCGTTTTTGTAATTTTGAAATTGTTTCAAATAATAATTTTAGTCATTTTGTAATTTTAGAATGTGTTCACTCTCTTCTACTGGTACTCGGTCGATTAACATTGACCGATAAAGCCTGAAGGGTGTGGATGTGGAAATGAAGTTTTTGCATGAAGTCAAAGCTAGAAAGATGGCCCCACCACGTATGGAGGGCCCACAGCATAGTATTTGTTTATGTTTGCCAACCATAACACCACGCGCATAAAATTTAAATGAGAAAAAGAAACCAAAAATAAAAGGCATTGAAATTAAGACTCCGAACTACCAGGAAAGAGACGTGCTAATAACATGGTGACATGTTCTTATGCTATATGGTATTGGTAGGTCAGTAAACATAAAACATACAAACAAAAAATTACTATATGGAGTATTGCATAATGTGAGATCAAATCATCAAATATAATTACAAGTTCATATACAGGGAGTCTTAACTAGCTAGCAAACTCTACAAAAACGCGTTTCTAGTCGAACAAAAAGAAAAAGATCGAGCAAGAATTCGAAAAGTAATTTTTGCAGAGATGGCAATGGCTAACTTAAAAAAGTGAAGTTGCAAAAGGGAAAAAAGTAAGAAACAGAAAACAGAAATTCATTCTAAGGAAGAATTTATTTTGACAGATAGAGTGAACAATAGGTAATTTCAGTTGTAAAAACACTAGTTCTTCTAAACCACACTTGTCACCATATAGTAGTAGTAGTCCAACCAAAACAAACACACAGCAAATGTGCAATCAACTTATTGCAATTCCAAGTATATATGTGCATTTGAAACAAAATCGAAACTAATCGAATGGTAAGATACACAATGGCATAATAAGCCCGTCAAATAGTAAGCACTTCACGGCCCATCTCACCAAACCACAGACTGAGCCCAACGTCCCTTTTAGCCCCTCCGTCAACACCTGTCGGAAAGTTGAGATCAAACACGACTTCACCATCAACCTCAGTACTTAATTCTTGATTCACAGCAGCCCGGCCCGACACTGTCGTCATCACTTCTTGGTTCCTTGTTTCTGCAGTAAACCCGAACCCATCGCTGCTGTTGTAATGAGCCCTCTTGTGACCACCCAAAGCTTGACCTGAAGGGAACACCTTGAAACACAACGGGCATTCGTGCTCCTTGATTTTGCACTTGATCAGCTCTCTCCTTTTCGCAAAGCCCTTCAAGATCCTAAGATTAGCTCCATTTTCAGAACCAACACCATCAAATTCATCCTTAGCAACGAAACTAGAACCAACACCATCAAATTCACACACGCCCTTTCCCTTATCAACAAAGGGCTCGATACTCACACCCTTAGAAAGCATGATCAAGATCTCAGCCACCTCCTCTGCCTCACCAACCTCAAAAACAGCTTCGCACTCAACGTGTTCGTTCAAATAAGACGAAGAAGGATTTGGAGTAGCAATGCTGTACCTAATGGTGGATCGTTTCTTACGGACAGGACAGATATTCTCCAAAGCAGAAAAACCATCGTCGTCCTCATCATCGACACAGCCTGCAGGGGCCACTGATCTCTTCTTCGAGTGGCTTTTCATGTGACCGAACATTGCCCTGATGGAATCAAACCCTTTACCACATTTCTTACACTGATGAACTCCCTTATTGTTCTTGATCGAGTGGGTCCTCATGTGACCTGAAAGAGCCCTCGAGGTCGGAAACTCCTTGCCGCATTCTTCACAGGGGTACCCGGAAATCGAAATCCTCCATGACTTCTTCGGATTCTCCCTCAGTCCATAGCTGCTTGTCTGATCATCATCGTCGTCGTCGTATTCTGAATAGGGGGCGTCGCTGAACACGCTGTTGGATTGGTCTTTGCCGGTGCTCTCTTTGAGTCGATCGCCGGCGCCGCCTTGATCAGCTTTTGCGGCGGTTCTGGAAGCTGCTCCGATTGGGGCGAGATGGGTCCTCATGTGACCGCCCAACGATCTCCCACTGACGAAGGTTTTTCTGCACACCTTGCACGGGTATCTCTGTTCTTGAACTTCCCCCATTCCCAGAAAACGAAAAAACCCGAATCAGAAAAAATAAATCAATCTCGATTATCGGAACGATTGCGACGGGAGAGAAATGGGGGTTGCTCGGAAATCTACAAGATCGGGCGATCGACGGAAAGAATTAGTCTCTTATTTTCAATTCGTCCTTTTGATCACTCTCTTGCCCAAATGAAATTGACCGACTTCCGGCGAGTGGGAGTGACTACTATTTAAAGGGCTGTTTGGGTGTAGCAAATTACGCCTGGAAATATTGAATGAATCGAGTGGAAGAGAGAGAAAGAGACTTGCATGGAAAGAAAAGGCACGGCACGAGATGACAATGGCGATTCCTACTTGAACGAGTGAGTCAGCTCTGTTCACTCGCTGCTAAATCAACGTTTACCGAAAGCGATTTCTTGATTCGTTGGGTTTTTATTTGAGGATGGCGAGTGGGAACGCGTCGACTAAACGCGAGGTCAGAGAGTGTGGTGTGCGGGGTAGATTTGAGGGGAATATATATCGTTTAAAAATCACTTAATTGTCACGTTAATATCTCAATTGGCAAACATTAATAGTAGCTTTTGAGGGGATAACTTTTATTATGTGATTTTGAATGTTAAACCCCGTGTTAAAAAAGCAGTACATGTTGATGTGGGCATGATTATAGATAGTAATGGGAGGGGGTTTCCACCGCCGGGGCGGGGCTGGTTGAAGGTGTGAAGATGGGTTAATTGGGCGTGCGATTGTGCTGTGCGGATGTGTTAATGTCGATCGTGGGTTAGTCGTAGTGCTTGATTTGTGTTGTGCGTGTGTGCTTTCTTCATTAGTGTTTTCTATTTCGTGTATACGTCGTTTAGTGTTGTATGTTTGTATATATAGTGTGTATTTGTGTATGTGATCTCAAGTGGGTTGCAGTGTTGTTTCGTCATTTGTGTCAATTGTATGGCGAAAGACGGAAGAAAATCGAGAGAAAACGAAGAATCGTCGAAAGAGATTAAAAAGCAAAGTACCGACCTAGGTAGTGGTTGCGGTTTATTCTTTGCTAGGCACTACACTCACCCATGAAGATCATGCAAAGTGTAAAATACTAACACTTAATAAAAACCATGGGTAATGATCAAAACAATTGAAATAAAAACCATTGATCAAGTGTTATAGTGTATTACTAACGGCATGATGATCCCATGGGTGATGGTAGTGCCCATGGGTAGCCAAGAATAAACCCGTGGTTGCTACCTGCTACATGGACTCGACAGTTTTTTCGATGTTTCTTAGCGCGTTTAAGATGCAGAAATTGAAGGAAAAAAGACATCTTTCGCCTGTTGAACTTAGGAATAGGTGGATGATGACACTATTGACAATCTAGCTAGTTCGACGGCCGTTCATTTGTATTAGTTTCGATAAGAATTTTCTTCTTAATTAGTTTTCATTTTAAATTATCTTGTTTTCTTTGTTTTGGTATTATCTTAAGAACTCTAGAATGTGTTAATGTTTTTAAATTGTTAGAATCATTTCCTTTATCAAACTTGTTTATTTAATTTCGTTAGTAATTGCTTTTCAATCATGTTTTCGTATTTATTCAATCATGTTTTCGTATTTATTAGATGTTATTACTTGTTTGATTTTTAAGACTTGTAATTAAATAATTTATTTGATGAAAACATCATGAACGAACTAGAATAACTAGCTAGCAATTACTTGGTCGATCTAAATACGTCAACATAATCATAGAATCGTAATTCGATCAGAAGCTTGACTTTCGTGTGTTGATTGTACTGATTAAATCGGGTGTTTATGAAATTATCTTTAAGTTTAGATTATCATCGTTCGAGCCATTTTCTCATATTTGTATTTTCGTTTTTGCTATTTATATTTGCCGAACAACTTGAACTTATGATTTAGAACATGATATATGCAATTAACATTTTTCATACACTTGAAAATTACTAGTTTTTTATTTTATTGGATTGATACCGAGACAAACTACAATTGACCTCAAATTTCTTCAAGTGACACACAAAAACGTCAAATTGGTGCTCACATCTGGCTCGTAGAACGGGTTGAAGAAAAAAAAGACAAAAATTGTAATGCCCCGGCCTGTTGCGGGGTCGAAGCCCGATCCTCAGGGGCGGAGCCACTAAGACCTCACAGGGGGCTTAAGCCCCCCAACAATTTTTTTTTCTTTACATTTTTATTAAAAAAATACTTTAAAATCCTTTTAATATGTGATTAGCCCTTTAATATGTGTTTAGCCCCTCTTAAAATGTGGTAATATATGCTTTGAAAATTATTCAAAGGTGGTAATATATGTTTTCTGGCTCCGCCCCTGCCGATCCTAATTGGCCGACTCAGTTACTTATAATTGCCGTCGGGAGTGATATTATGGCCTCACTCAGTAAGGATGCAAACAGAGTGTGCATCTTTAGTCCCTCATAAGCATCCCAAACGCTTTGAACTTTCTTCACCTGTGGTCGGGCTCATGGGCTGGAGATGAAGAGGGTGGTCCCAGTCGAATTTGTTCTTCTGATAGTCATTGATCTTTAATTGTTGTGTATTGATTTTTGCAAATATTATAATAAAAATTGAATGTTATGTTTTGTTATTTATAAAAATAAAACACTTGCAATGAATAATAAATGTGAATTTGAACGAGACAAAGAAATACTGTCCCGTAATTACAAAAAAAAAAAAAAAATTGAAAAATACTTGCGGAATTGAAGGAATAATAAATTTTCATTTTAATACTATATAGATTATAAAATAAAGTAATATTACAACACATTTCATTTTTTATAATATTCATGTTCATATTTTGAAAACTAAAATTTATCATGATAAGAAAAGAATATTAATAAAAATAAAATTTAAATATGAATATAAAATTAATAGTAATGTGATTTGTGGTTCCCTACAAAAAAATCTGAAATATCCGCGGGTCAACAGTGAACAGGTAAAACTAAAATTAAAACGACGCCGTGTCGAAATGCAGATTATGGTACACTATTAACTCGGTAAGTGGACATTTCGACAAGGTCTCTTTCATCCCCCATTTCCACTCATCTCCGATCCAACCCTAATCCACCCTAAACCGGAAAATCCCCACCACCACCGCCGCCGCAATCATGGCGACCCGCCGCCTGATCAATCTCTCGCGTCGCGCCAGAAATCCTTCTCACCTCTTCACTACTCGTCAATCCCTCTCCACCGCTGTCGCCGCCGCCCACGACGCCACCCTCCCATCTCCTCCTCCACCAACCGCCATGATCTACGATCGATTAGCTGAATCCGTCAAGGGGAAGCTGAAGAAGCTCGAAGACCCGGACCCACGCTTTCTAAAGTACAATTCCCCTCACCCGACCACTGTTTCTCACGGGGAAATACTCGCATCTCCGCTCACGCGAGTTACGACTCTCCCCAACGGCCTCCGAATCGCCACCGAGTCGACTCTCGCCTCGAAAACGGCAACCGTTGGAGTTTTCATTGACGCTGGATCGAGATTTGAAAGCGAAGAATCCAGTGGTTCTGCGCATTTCTTGGAGCATATGATATTTAAAGGCACGGAGAGGAGAAGTGCGGTGCAGCTGGAGGAGGAGATTGAGAACATGGGAGGTCATCTGAATGCTTACACTTCCAGAGAACAGACGACCTATTATTCTAAGGTGATGGATACGGACGTGCCTCAAGCGCTGGATATTCTGGCTGATATTATACAGAACTCAAAGTTTGATCCTCAGAGGATGGATCGGGAGAGGGATGTGATTCTCCGCGAGATGGAGGAGGTATACCATATGATTGTTTTTTTGTTGCTTTGATTTTTAATTCAGTGACTATATCTATATTTGTTAGTAAAGATGGTTTCTTTTATATTTGCTTGAGCATTAACTATAGTATGATGGAAGAAGATTATGGCCCTTTGGGTTTGTTATTTAATTGCTGTAGAAAGTTTTACCCACCTTGGTTGATTGTTGCTTCGTCGAATTGTCTTGTTTTCTATTTGATTGCCTTTTGAGTTTATTCTGGGGAAGGATTCACATACTTTTGTGTATTTCTGCAATTCATACTAACTATCGTCCTTCGATGTTAATTGGTTGTAGATTGAAGGACAAACAGAAGAAGTTGTATTTGACCACTTACATGCCACTGCTTTCCAGCACACGCCCCTGGGAAGAACCATACTTGGACCTGCTGAAAATATCAAAAGAATTGGCAAAAAACATATACAGGATTACATAGGAGCTCACTACACTGGTCCTAGAATGGTATATACAGCAATAAATATGATTTATCCCTTGTCTTGAAGCTAGTTTTTCTGCATGGTTGGTTATTTTCATTTTTCCTGATGTATAGGTAGTTGCTGCATCTGGCGCTGTCAAGCATGAAGATATTGTTGAACAGGTGAAGAAATTATTTACGAAGGTTGGAACTGATCCAACAACTGCTTCAGATTTGGTTGCTAGAGAACCCGCCATATTCACTGGTTCAGAGGTATTATATCTTTTAATGCAACATGATAACCATCATTGTAGACTGATGCTTGAAGATTAATTAGTTATATAACTCATATTTGACCTTAACTTTGATAATTTAGGTCAGGATGCTTGATGATGATCGTACTGAAGCCGAATTTGCGATTGCTTTTGAAGGGGCATCTTGGACCGATCCAGATTCAGTTCCTTTAATGGTTATGCAGTCTATGTTGGGTTCTTGGAATAAAAGTGCTGGTGGTGGAAAGCATATGGGGTCGGTATTGGCACGTCATATCATGATAGTGTTATCTGATTTCTTCTGTGTGCTTCACTCTTCCGTATGAGCATTAAATAATTTGGTTTGATATATGTTTACAGTTCTGAGCTTGCACAGAGGGTTTCCATCAATGAAATAGCTGAGAATGTGATGGCTTTCAATACTAATTACAGAGACACTGGTTTATTCGGTGTTTATGCCGTTGCTAAGGTGGGCTCCCACTCCAAGATAAAATGTGATGGTACTCTTTATTTGTAATCAACCAATAATTAAGTGTCGTATCTATAATGCCTCTACCTTCACCCAAAACCCCAGGCAAAAAATCTAAGAAACAGAAGTGACGATAAATCCAAAGAAATACTTGGATGTATATTTTGATAGGGAAGTTTTGTTTGAGAATGTATTGAAAAATGGGACTAGGAGGGATACATATTGGAGGATGTATACATCTTTGATTTTCTGTTGGTAGAATGTATTAAGAATAAAAATATTTTAGTAAACATAAACAAACACCAAGATTCTGCCTATATGGATTTTGCAACTCTTCTTTCGGTTTAGAGCTTCAGTTTATAATCCAACTATGTCTCCACCAATTATTTCCAAAAGCAATCATCTCAAGAATTACCTGAATAAGAACCCTTTTAGTTCCTGGGACCCTACTAGGAAAATCATACTAGGAGTGCTGCTGACTCATTTTCATTATTTAACTGCTCTTTATTTAGGCTTCTTATGGTTTTATTTTACATTTCCTTTTCAGCCTGATTGCTTAGATGATTTGTCCTATGCAATTATGCATGAGATGACAAAGCTATGCTATCGAGTCTCAGAGGCTGATGTGATTCGCGCTTGTAACCAGGTAGCTTATGTACCATGTCGAGTTGAGAGTTTTGTATTATATGAGTACTATTCAATTTTTATTTGAATGTGTATTTCTGTGTTAATTTTTGGATTATAAATGGTTTATCTATGAATGTCATAATCAGGGTAATTTTATTGTTTATTATATACATGCATAACTCGACTCATGTATATGGTCACTTGCAGTTGAAATCAAGCCTGCTGCTTCACATGGATGGAACTAGTCCTGTTGCAGAAGATATTGGACGCCAGGTATGTTTGGGCACTTAGTCATTAAACGCATTAGTCTCATGCTCTCAGCTCTTCTTCTGGTATAAAAATATTATTATTCATTTTGAATGTCATATCAGATTAGCGATATGAACCCTATATATCCTTTTATTATTTTTTCGTTAACCAATATGCAATGTTGCAAATTTAGCTGTCCCTTTTTTGATTGGATTTTTTTCATGTTTGCAGTTGCTTACATATGGTAGAAGAATCCCGTATCCTGAACTCTTTGCCAGGATAGATGCTGTAGATGCCAGCACTATCAAACGCGTTGCAAACAGATTTATATTTGATAGAGTAAGATAACCCTCTGATTTTTTATTGCTCTGCCAAATTACGCAACAGGCCACTGTAATATCTTATTAATTTGTTCTCGATAGGTTTGAAATTATATTTCTGTTGATATGTTTGTGCAGGATCTTGTGATTGCTGCTTCGGGGCCTATTCAGGGCTTGCCAGACTACAACTGGTTCAGGCGCAGGACCTACTGGCTCAGATACTAGGCTCCTCGTCATGTCCAATTGGGATTGTTCGCTTGTTTTCTTCTTCTGGTCTTTTATCAGGTTTCCTTCATGTGGTGGTGGTATGGTAACCACAGCACTTCGGCATGCTATATTTATACCGAATTTCCCCTATTGCTTTTGGTGTTTTGTTTTTTTGTAACATGTTTTGGTTAGACGAACAAATAAGCTTTAAGCAGCTGTGCTTTGGCTATTGCAATGGTACTCTTTAAAGTTGAGGGCATCTATAGCAACAGTAATGTCGATAATGATGAACAATGAACATAAAAGATGTTACCTTTCCTTTTCTCATGTAAGAAAAACCGGCAGGTTGTTTGATTTTATTTCATGTATTCAAAGTATCTGCAGCTTCACTCTAAGAAATACTGTTACTAGGATAAAATTTCTATATAATTCTTTTTTTTTTTAATACAATACTTATTTGTTAGTGCCTATTATTTTTGTTTAATTCTGGAAGGATCTTTATCTGAACTTCTATCACTCCATCACATGCCGTCCTGTCATTCACTTAGTAGACTCACTCTACCGAGGGCAACAAGGGTTGTAACTTTTCGAGGAAAGCTCATTCCTGTAGCTGGGCAAAAGGAAAGGGGATTTTTTTTCGTTCTGCCGATATTAAAAGCCCATGGCCAAAGTTTTTTTATATTGTCTTCTGCTCAATGTGGTACCAGAGCTAGAGTACTAGAGCAATGTCACTGATTCGCTGATACCGATTAACTGGACACGTACAATTCCCAATGGAAACTTCGATTCAATCTCAATAAATCCACATCAGTCTCTACTACCTATCCTCAGAACAATAACATTCAACCATTGTCGAGAATTCACTCAACCTGAGTGTATTGAATTCCCGACCAACCAATTTACGAGACAGTCGAAACAATCAACACAAAACCAAAACCGAACAAAGAAAGCAAACAAACATGACATCGAAAATTATAATGATTCACCTTCAAATAGGCTACGTATGATCTTTCACTCACTCTCTATCGAGATAAAAATAGGCTTAATATGGCAGCTTAAAAGAGGCCCAAACAGGAAAGTGTGGGAAAACCGCTGCGGTCCTTGCGCTTTCAATATCCTTTCAATGCTCGTTAGTTTTTACGCTTGGTTTGGTTTCACTCCACCAAATAAACATTTGTATAAATTGATTGTTTTCAGATTCTTCAAAATATAATATTATTATTTTATTGTATTTTAAAAAAATAAGCATTTATTTTTAATTATAATTTTTTTTATCAAAAAATCATTCAAACTTTATTTTAAATGTCATAATCCACCCGTTTAAAAATAAAATAATTACTTTATTTTTTGACTTTAAATTACTATTTTAATTCTAATTTTTATTTATTTTTTAAATTTTACTAAAAATTTTAACTAAAATATTTTTTTATCTTTTTTTTGTCCGTATATAATATTACTACTACTATTTGGAGTATTTTATTTAGTGCCCAAATAAAATTATTTACCTTTGTTGGGTCCGTACAGAATGAGGTTTTACTTTTAGAAGGAATGACTTGGTAAGGTAGCCAGCTAACGTGGCAAATTCCCAATCTAAAGAAGACGACTTTGTTTTCTAGGGTTTCGAATTCATATCCAATTGCGAGGTCCGACATCCTATCTCACGACAGGTATCACCGTCTATGTATCTATCTATCAATCGACATTCATAGAATTTGTGTCACTTAACCTACGATTCTGTTATGTTACGATTTTTCGACCAAAAAAAGATTAATGCACAAGTATGAGTGTTAATGATTTGGGATTGCTGGTTTTTTTTCTTGAATTTTCTGTTGGTGCTAATAAAGTTCTGAATTTGATTTTTGATCTGAAGTATTTCTTGTTTGTTTGTTTGTTTGAAGTAGTGTCTTGATCGATTTCTGTGTACAGATGAGCCGGCCATCCGAGCAACCGTCTACTGATCACCGTACGTTCCTTGCTCAGTCCGTGAACAAACTTATTACCTAATCAAGCGATTTCACATTTGTCATGTTTTAATCACTTTTTCTATGCCCAGAAGAAAATGCTGCAAGGGGAACCGAAGTCTTCGTTGGTGGGTTGCCCACGAGCATTTCAGAGGAGAAGCTCCGCAAGGTTATGGAATTTTCTCTAATGCTATTTTCTCAATGGGGTAGAAATAGCTTTTAGGTGTTCATATATCAATGGTTGAACTAGAACAGTTCTTTCTTTAGCGATACTTTAGTTCTACTGGGAAGTGAAAAAATAACGAATAAGTTGGACTCAGAAATTTTGACATGAATTTTACCTTATAACAACCAATGAATGGTTCATTCTTTCCGTACAAATATGTGAGCCATTCTCATTCATATCAAATAGATTGAAATTCTTGGGTAATTGTGGTGAGTGTTACTGGAATTTTCGTTTGCTTCTACTAAAGTTATTTGCATTTATATGCGGATCTTCAAGTCAAATCCGAATGTATATTTTTTGAACTTAGTTTGCTGCTCATCATAGGCATTGAATAGTTTGTGCGTTATTTTAGACTTTTAGTTTATTTTTTACATTTATACTTTATATTTAAATGATGGCTATTGCTTACAGTTCATAACTACTCCCATTACTTATTTCTTATACGTTTCTTTGCTGACAAAATTATCCTTTCGGGTTCGGTCTATATTTACACGAGTTTCCTACTTTCCTATGGAAAAACTTCCACTTCCTCAGGTATTTTCTGCTTGCGGAGAAATTGCGGAGGTTCGTACAATAAAGGACAAGAAAGGAAATTTAAAGGTCAACTTATGTGCTAACTCATTTTCTGCACTGGAGGATGATTATCTCTAATGCATCACCTTTCACTTTTATCACCATGTCGTGTAATGATGCAGAAAAACAAACACAGAACAACATTATTATTTTCTTACTGCTGTCTTTATCTTTTGTGTTTTGGGCAGGCATTTTGCTTTGTTAGGTTTGTAACGAAAGAATCTGCAGCCAGAGCTGTGAAGGAAATATCTGGCACTGTGGTGAGAAATAATATATTTCTGGTTTTCTTCTCATGGAAGTCCTTATTCTTGAAATTAGATACTTCTTTTGCATCTTCACGAAAAAAAGAAAAAAGTTGTATGTATAAAAGTGCATGCTTCTGTTATCTTTAATTCCATTTTATTTTATTTCAAATGAATCTTTTATAATGTACTGGGGTTTGCATGTTTTTTTTTTTGTTAAAATAGTGATCGTAAATAGAAAAAGTCAAAGTGAATTGAGTATTTGTTTGATATTTGTTCATAAGTAAAAATCTTTATCCAGCAAAAGGAAGTAATTATTTTTTAATAAGCAATCACAACCTTGATTTTTTTTTTTCAAGATTTCAAATATTTGCAAATCATTTTTGTAAATTTATTAATTATGCCAATGCAAGATGTTAAGCCTCTTTTTTCCCTCCATGCTCAGTTAGACGGGAAGAAGATTGGGGTTCTCCCATCAAGTGAGCAAGACACTTTATATATTGGGAATCTCAACAAAGGTTTGTTTTCTTGTATTTTTCTACTTTTAGCTTACAACTTTTCAGACATGCCACAAATTTATACTTTAGGGTTGACCTTTTATTATTATTTTCCTATACTGTTAGAAACAGAAATTAAACATAAGCATCCACCATAGGAAGCTGGGTAATATGTGTATAATTTGTATATGCTTATGCTTCTAAGCATGCTCTTGGAGATTAAATGAAATGGGTCCTCGTTGTGTCTTCCGACTCTTTTCCTTATTAGATTGGATGGATGTTGCGGGTGTAATTTGTGGATCTTGTAGATTAAATGTTGCTGGTGGAATTTCAGTTAACACTTAGCACCCTAAAAACACTCCATTTTTTTGTTACTTTTCGCTTGCAAACTCCCGACGTTTGGTCAAGGAATATAAATTTTAACAACAAGGATAGTTTGATATTTCTTTTCCCTGGGCTTTCTCATCTCTTACCCCCCGTTCCCCTCCTCCATCCGCCCATGTGTATTTTGTATGAATGATTTTGCCACTTTACTGTTGTCCCACATGCATGACTTGAGAGTTTTTCTCATTTGCCCAGCTTGGAGTGCTAATGATTTTGAAAGACTTGCACGGCAGGTAACTTTATATGTTTGTTTACTTGTTTGTGAGTTCCTGATAGCATTTGCATTTGTCTTAATATCGCAAAGTTCCATACTAAATTTAATCATCCATCTGTGTCTTTCTCTCCCGTTTACTATGTTTCCCGTGTTACAGGTTTTCCCCGACATTGAGTCCATTGAGCTCCCAATGCTTAAAGATACGGCACCGAGTCAAAAGCAAAGGAATCGTGGTTTTGCCTTTGTGAAATTTTGCTCCCATGCTGTAAGCTCTCTCTCTCTCTCTCTCTCTCTCTCTCTCTCTCTCTCTCTCTCTCTCTCTCTCTCTCTCTCTCTCTCTCTCTCTCCCTCTCTCTCTCTCTCTCTCTCTCTATATATATATATATATATATATATCTGGTATGATCTTCTGCCAGTTGACCTTGAGTGATAAAAAAATTCTGAATGTGTGGGGTGAAATAAATTGACCTTCCTGTTACATTTGAAATGATACAGGATAAAAGCTCAGGTTCGTGGTTTTGGTTCTCAGTTCCAGCATCAATAATTGATCCTTTTCTAAAAAATCCCAAACACATAAATACCTATCATAATATATTAAACAAGTTTACTAAAGTTACTTGATACAACTAAGGTCGTGACATACTGACACGTATGAAATCATTTTCTAATCCATTTATCCGATTTTCAACATTCCAAAAAATGAAATTATGTTAGTTTGTTAAGTTCTTATTGCAAACAATATAATTTTCACACTTTACTTCTTAATAGAAATTCCATTGTAATCACACAAATCTGTATAAAAACATATTGCGAACATGCAAATCCGACAAAAATCGAAATTTGTACATCATTTTTCATTTCCAACCATAATCATAAAAATTTGGGCAACTTACAAAACATATTTTCATTTTTCGCACGAAATAATCTTCTTTGAAAATTTGAATGGAAACAATGCCATACATCACCTAATGTTTTTAAGAAAACTTATGGATTGTGGAACTTTAATGATCTACTGCAAGTGAATTCCTAATATACCATCCTCCTGGAAAAGTAATTTGGTTCCACCTTTTTCTTTGGTCTTGTCTCAAAATCAATTATTGATCGAACATTGCAATACTCTACGCCTTTTCTTTGAACCATTGAAAAACGTATTTATTTTGTCTTTTGTGTTTTGACATCCTGTATTTTGATTATCAATTGTTGTTCTTGTTGTGTATAAAGTTATTGTTGTTTTCAACTCTCTTATGCTTTGTTGTTCTAGAATATCAAGTACATTCTGGGATCTTGTTATTGTCATTTCTGATGATTTTCATCCTTTTTTTCTTCCTATTCCCTTATTCTTGATGATCATGAGCAATTTGATCCTAAATTTCGGCAGCATGCCAGTATCAAGTCAATTAATATTCTACTTTCTTGACAATTTATTTGTGGATACTGGATACTAGATAGACTATACTGACCTAAAAAGTACTGAAATTTCTCTGCCTTATTATACCTGAGGAGATTCATTTTAATGAGAGTGTTAGAATTGCTGGTTATCCTAGACGAATCATATGACTACTTTCCAAGTTAGTCCAGTTTAACCATCACACATTCTTGTTATGCCTCCCCGGGCCGATATGTATATCCTGTATGTTACATCTTGACAATTCCAAAATATCCCACTGCATCTTTTTCCCCCTCTTTTTTCAGTGGAAAAGCTCTTTTCAACTGAACTTCAAAGGGCCAACTAACTTGACATTAACTCCCAACAACTCAATTCAACAGTGTTAAAACTAGCCTCTGCAATAAAATGAATACCTATGCAAAAACAAGCATTGCATATTGGCAGTTTTTTCTGCCTTTAACGTGCAATATTCCTGCACCAAGTTTACAATCGTGTAATCTAATTAAACACAGAGGCTGATAACAACATAAATATAAAAATATTTTCTATATTCGGAAAATTGAACCTTCCTACAAAATTCTCGATCACAGGCCGCGGCACGTGCTCATCGGGTTGGTATCCAACCGGAGTTTTCTCTTGGGAATTTGCACCCAGCTGTTGAGTGGGCAGAAGAGGAGAAGAGAACTGATCCGAATGAACATACAAAGGTGTATTATCATTGTCTTTTGTAATAACTTTCAAAGAATATTGTTGTATCTTATCTCCTCTCTGTTTCCCGGTTTCCCCAGATAAAAATAGCGTTTGTGAGAGGCCTTCCTAATGATGCAGAAGAGAACTATTTGATGCAATTGTTTGAGCCATTTGGCCAGGTCTTGCATCTTTTGACTCTAATTTGCCTTTTTTATATGTAGTGTACCCACGTTTTAAACTAGTGTGTACTGATGCCATCTTCCAGGTGGAGAAAGTTGTGGTGTCCAAAAGAGGTCTCTCTCCTGTTGGATTTGTTCATTTTACCGAGAGATTGGTATGTTGATTTACATTTGTTTATGTTAATGATATGACAATGTCTTACTTAAGATCCGATTCTTATTTTGGGTTGAAAATATATTTCTGATGCCTTGCTCTATATATTGAATAAACACTAGCCCAGACATATGCTCATGTTTTTTTTTATCCAATAAATGAGTATCATATTGATTTTATTTTATTTCGCTTTTCGTCAAATCGTATTTATTACTGTCTCTAAATTCTTCAATTTCTGTAGAATCTTGAAAGAGCTGTCGAGGATATGAATGAGAAAACAGTTCAAGGACCTAATGGAGGTCCAATGTGTAAACTCCAGGTACTTAGAAACTTCAAGTGTGTATACTGACAAGTGATAACTGCACATTCCTTTTTGAAATATAGTTTTGTAATCGGTGAATATCTTATGTGTCGAGTGTAATTATCGGGTACCTAGGAAAATTGAATATTTGACTCCATTTTCTGCAATCAGGTTGAAATTGCAAGGCCTATGGAGAAAAGCAAGAAACGAGTTTCTGAGAATTCAGAAAGTACTTCTGTTCAGGATCATTCTAAAATTTCAAAGCCAAGTAATCACAGTTCTCTTGTTCAACGGGTAAATTAATCTATTCGTATTCTTTGTTATTATACCCCAAATATTAGAATTACTGTGGGATTCAATATAAAGCTTCACGACTTATTATTTTATCATTAGTTGATTTCTGAATGGAGCGTCTAGTTAGTTGTAAGAAATTGCAATATAGGAGATCTTTATATTTTCAAGTTGGAAACCAAAGATATACCATCTCTAATCTATCACCTTGATCTGGATTTTAAGTTACGGTTTTCTCACTAAAGGAAGGTTGAAAAAGAAACGAATCCCTTTTTAAAATGAAAATCAAGGTATATACCTGCATTTATCTGCGTCTCCTCCAATTTCGAAATCTGTATAGTGTAAATCCACACATCTTTTCTTCTTCTTTGTTTCCCTGGATCAGTGGATTAGTCAATTTTCCTTTATTGTCTGATCCAGTGTTTTTTTTGTCCCTGCAGGAAATGGTATCTGTTGACCCCTATGAGGAAGCCGTAATAGCATTGCCTTTAGCTGTTAAAGAGCGCTTGGTTCGAATCCTACGACTTGGGATTGCCACTCGATTTGATGTAAGTTCTGAAGTTGTTCGTTTGAGACTGTACACCTAAATCTTGAATTGTATAAATGAGATCTAGTAGAAACAATTGAAGCCATCTTCAGTGTTAGAATCTGTTCCCCACTTCCCCTTTAATAATACTAATAATAATTACTACTTATTTTTGTTGCAGATCGATGTCAAAAGTTTATGCGCTCTCAAGGAATTGCCGGAGTCCCATGCCATTTCCGTCCTTGACCAGGTTCCAGCAGATTTATAATATACTATATCATTCTACATGTATTTTTCTACGATGCTTATTTAAATGCGATGCATTTATTTAACATTGATTTTGGCATTTCAATTTTTTATCTTGATCTTTCTTTTCAGTTCATGTTATCTGGATCCGCTTTGCAAAATAAAGGAGCATATTTAGATGGACTGATTTCCAGGGTATGCATAACCAACCTGTATTTCTAGCATATGCAGCTAATTGTACGATTGTTTTTTTTGTCGTCATTTTCTATTAAACAACTTTTTATCTATTTGTAGTACCTAGTTTATAACGTGGGGTCACATCAAAATAGTCTGGACAGTTTGACACGAGTTGCCAATACTACTAACACGAATGAATTGAGGTTGTTCAGCATCTCGCAACAAGTGTCTCCCCATGCTGCTGCCCCTTCTTTTACCTCTCATGCACACTCCAATGCTGCAGCTAGGTTCGTTTTCTGTCTTCTAACTGCTTATAACTAAATGGTAGTATAGCTTGATCACGCTATGACTCATCTCTTGTATGCAGGGCCGATATTTATTCCACACACTATTCAACTCCACAGTCGGATCATTATCCTTTACCAAGTCGAACAACAAATGGAAGAATAGAAGAGAGCGGTCTCCTGGATTATCCTTTACCAAGTCGAACACCAATGTTACGAATTGACGAGAGAGCTCTCCCAGAATATCATTTAGTTAATCGAGCAGCAATAGGAAGAACAGATGAGAGAGGTCTTCCTCTCCCGGAGTATTCTTTGCTGAGCCGAACCCCAGTTGGTAAAATAGACGATAGAGGACTCCCAGAATATCCTTCACCAAGCCGAACACTATTAGGAAGAGTGGACAGCAGAAATCAAGTAAGTGGGCCCTACGATGTTCAGGTTCCAAGAATACAGACTGCGCTGGAGGAAAGACTCATCTCTCCCTATGACCCCACACCAAGCCAAACTATGTCGTACGGGAGGGTTGGATTAAGAATGGAGGAAAAATATCCTTCTCCGATCCAATCAGCACCTCACGGTGCATCTGCATCTTACACTAGACCTGATATGAACGCGGGCCCCGAAGAAAAAACTGCTGTTGCCGCTCATCAAGAACCTCGACCTCAAATGCGGTTCGACCCTTTTACTGGTGAACCTTACAAGTTCGATCCTTTCACTGGCGAACCCATCCGTCCGTTGAAGTGAGAAGTCGAGCGGGTTCTGATTCTTGTTCTGGGTTTCAGTGTGATGGTTTTCATGGCTTCTGAGTTGTAACATGGAAAGAAGATTCCGATCTGGTCGAAAGCAAGTGGGCTCCACTAGGACGATCTGGACAGTGTCGAACTGTATGACCGTAAAACACAAAATGAAAATAATAATATGAGGGAAAAGACAGAGGCAGCATAAATAGGTGTGGTCGGTTTTCCAATTTAGTTGTGTTCAAACATTTTACATACTTTGCCTAATCTTTTTATTAAACCTGGTAATTCTGAGGTTGACAAAAAGAATTGTTCAATAGCTGTATAAGACTCTTCTCTGCCTCTACAAAACATTACAAGCTTTAGAATAAGGAACAATCATACTGACATACTGTACACAATCATAAAGGGTATATATTTTCTTTCAGTAGTAAAATATTTCAAATCATATTACATAATAAATTAAGCTGTAATTTGAAATTTTAATTTGGGCGTGTGTGTGTGGATACTTGAATTTATGGGACAGATTCTTTAACAAAAAGGGGATGTAGCTCAAATGGTAGAGCGCTCGCTTTGCATGCGAGAGGCACGGGGTTCGATCCCCCGCATCTCCAATAAGTTTTTTCTCCCCTTATTTTTTAAATTTTTTCCTACACTTCTCAGAAAAGCTAGCTTAAAAAGGTATAGACAGATTTCATCAAAATTCGAGAGGCACTGTCCCCTGATTCTAAAAGAGATGCAATTTTAGTCTTCTTTTAATCCATAATTCTAGAAAGTAAGATTTTCGATTTCAGCCTTGTGACTCGAGAGTCGAGAGACAGCAATTTAATCTCAGTTTGAACCATAATGCCTTCATATTCGTTCATTCATACACAACATTAGAGCAATACATAAACCTGCTTCCGCCTGAACTAATGCGCGGCCGCTCTAGAGCACACGAGCGAGCTAGTTCTTACAGTTTCTTAAGCAAGTTCAGAATTATCTTATAGACAGGACAAATTGAAAACAAAAAAAAAGGCAAAAATAATAATCTTTTAAGCATATCTGCTTATTTCTTCTTGCCTGCTTTGCCCTCCTTTCTTCTCACGATTTCATCAGCATATTTCACACCTTTACCTTTGTACGGCTCAGGAGGTCTCCACTTCCTGATGGTAGCAGCAAACTGACCAATAGCGGATTTATCGTATCCGCTCACTGCAATTCTCGTGTTTTCTTCCACCTTCACCTGGATGCCTTCGGGGATTGTCATTCTGACAGGATGAGAAAACCCAAGATTAAGGACTATGTCTTTGCCTTCGAGTGTGGCACGATACCCCGTGCCCACCAACTGGAGTCTCTTCTCAAATCCTTTAGAAACACCCACCACCATGTTATCAGTTAGAGTCCTGAGAAACATACAGAATACCATGAGGAGTCAGGTATTTGATGGATACAGTATTGTTCATAATTTTCCTTAAATTAATGACAAGCAGTGAGAAGACTAAGAGAGTCTCAGTTTACATTGCGTTGGTCGAGTGAGCATTAATGGCTGAACTTCTCCAGTTTCACGAGTTAATCAAGAGTAAATACACCAGGAAGAGAAAAATAGCAGAAACGACAATTCTCTAAGTACTTTGATATGTTCTTGAATTCAGCAGTTTCACTCTTGTCACATAATAAAAATGGGTTTTATAGACTAATTTTTATTGCTTTATGAGAATATAGATTGCTTTCAAGTAGAACTGTTGGATGAAATCATGATCCACTTCAAATAAAAATAGATGTGTATCATTTCTGATAATGGTATAAAAAATTCGAACACTGTATTTGTTTCCTGTTTACAAACAAAATCTGCACAATTTACGATCCCATTTACGGAACAAAATGCCGAAAAAAACAAGAATGGGGTACTGCCTATTAGGAGTTATCTAATCTTTGTGCAACTTTTATTAACTCCATACTCGAATAAAGAATAAGAACCCACTCAGTAAAAGGCTATACATTCGAATAATGTAATCTCCGTATTCCATAACACAGTATCCACAAATAATTAGGCATAGAAACTGAAATAAGACTCTGAGTAATAAGAGTACCTAAATAAACCGTGCATCTGGTTGGCCCTTCTTGTTTCGACCGCCTTTCTCACCCTGAGAAACCCAGACTCTTCCTTTTCAAGCACGACTTCTCGAGGATAAGTAATGGCAAGCTCCCCGAGCGGGCCTTTCACCTTGAAATCCTGCCCTTCCATCGTGAGAGTCACAGTGGACGGCACCGGAATAGGTTGCTTCCCGATTCTCGACTCCTTGCATTCCACCGTCCTTCTCACAACACCAACACTGGGTGCGGAAACCCCAGAAACACGAAGCCCATTCGCCTCTCCAAGAAAAGGGCACCGAAGGTAACTGTTTTGAAATCGAAAACAGGAAAAATATAACATTGTGGTGCATATACTATTACACAAAAGTGTTTCACAAAAGTGTTTTTTTTTTTTTTTACATATTCGCAACCTGAATTGTGCAGGAGCACCAACGGTAGACGCCATTGTTCGGCCAGAGCACAATTTCAAATGCTTGCAGAATCACAGCTCTCTGTCAGTGGAAAAAAACTAAAAAAAATACACCATTTGTCATTTCTTTCTCCCTCAATTTTTTACATAATTACATAATTCTCCCTCCTTGAGATCGGAAACAATTATAACCCAGAAAATTTTAATAAAAAACAGAAAACCTTAATTAAATGAACCACTGAAACATATACATATAAATACACATATATTTATGCATGTATAATAAAGCGTGAAAGAGAGAGATTGCAGTACCGGAGGTGGAAGAAAAGTAGCAGAGACTGTAAAGAGAGAAGACGAATTTCAGAGAATTGGGATAAGATAACGTCTCTTTATTTCATTGGATACGACAGGCCCAACAAAGACTTCTGGTTATTGAAAATAGGCCCAATAGTTTTTCGTAGGCCCAAATATTCACCAATCCGGTCCGTTTCTCTTTTTAAATTTAGATTTAATAAATAATTTCTTAATATCTGCAATAAAATACTATTATCTCTCCGTACCTTCAATTTCTGTACATCGCTATTCCGAATTGATTAATCAGGAAGAGTTTGGGGTTGAAGAAGTAATTGGCAAAATCGATGACGGAGGATAGTTTCCCTAGGGTTCCCTCATCCGAAACAGATTCATCAACGGCCAAGCAAAGGTTCGATGCTTCGTTTTAATGGCGATTGGTTTCTTCGTCTTTTTTAGTTGATTTTTTTTGTTATACTGTGTCAAAATTGAGGTGGAAATTTACGATAATGTGTTCATTTCATGTTAAAGCTCAAATGTTTATCTTTTTTGTTTGTTGTTATGGGATTGACAGAAGCTCTTGCCACTTGTTGAGATAATAGTTGAGAAATAGAGTTCAGCTTCTATAGTCTTTAGAGCGAAACTTTTAAACTTCAAATTTGTGAAATGATTAGTTAGAAAATTGAAGGCGAAGAATGAAATTCTGATTAACTTATAGCCTCCCGGGCCCCTTAGGACCTAGTGATATATTAGTAGAACAAGAGCAGCTAGGTTGTTGACAATTGCGTCTTTGTTTGTAGAAAAAAGCGAAAGTGGGATCAGCCGGATGAGTCGCTGCTTTCTGCTAGAGTGGCAGTTCCAGGGGTCTTTCAACCGGCAAACGTGGGGTCTTTGCCCAGAATAACTTTGCCGACGGTCTCCTCAGTAACGGGTTCTTCCCTTGCAATCCCATTCGCCACTTCCAGTGCAACCCCTGTGCAAGTGGTTCAGGTGCCTTTACAACAGCAGGCTGCTGCCATTATTCAAAAGCTAGTCCAAGTAAAGCTATTTCTCATTAGAGCAACTTTTGTTATCATATTATGGTTATGATTTCATGCTGTGATAATTTCCTTGCATGGTGAAGTTAAAAGAGATTTAGGCACCAACTATACTTTCCCCTTCCCTAGTATTGTTTCTAGATTTCTTACATTCTTGATTTAGCGGATGGCTTTTTTGGTAAAACCATACTTCTCTCTCTCAAGAATTTTGATAATCATAAAAATGCAATGATGGCACTTACTTCTTAGCATGTTTTCCAAGGGCTCAAATAGGTTGTACCCAAGTTGGTTACATCTAATAAGCCCTAAATTGTGCAATTTTCATTTTATTTTATTTTATTTCAATTGTGTACGTTTTCTTGAGTTGTTGATACTAGTATTTAATAATGACTCTAGGTTCTTTAACACATGTTTAGACTTTTAAATCACATATTTCATTTTTTCATTAATCTTTAGCCGAAGATCCAAGAAGAGTTGATAGCACGAGAAATTGTCATAAATGATGCTGATTCTGGGATTCGTTATAAGCTCACAAAGCGTCAAACGCAGGAAGAAGTAATTATAAATGTTCTGGGTTATTGAACCACATGTATTCTCAAGAAATTGATAATTAGCTATTTGCTTTTGTTTGGGAGTTCACTAGTTATTTGTAATTTTGCAGATACAGCAGAGCACTGGTGCTGTAGTAATAACTCGGTATGCAAGTTTGCAATTAATATTTTATATGGATGTATCTAATCTTAATAATTCACTTTGAATTGAAATTGACAGGGGGAAATATCGACCTCCTTATGCTCCTTCCGATGGCGAGAGACCTCTATATCTTCATATTTCTGCGGCAACCCATGTAAGTATTTAATATTGTTGCATGATTTAATAGTAAAGATGGTTGATATGAATTTGAATTTTTTTAGGCTACCAATTGTTCAGTCATATTGATTGTCCTTGTAAAAGTATCCTTTAAGGGCAATATGCCAATATCAGTAATTTGATTTTATAGTTTTAGTTTTAACTTTGAATTGTTTCTTCAATCTGATATTGGTTACTTGTGAACACTCATGTCTTGCAACTGTTTTTTTTTTTCTAATGAAAATGTGTTTTACATGTCCTGGGTGTGGTATTCGTGATTTGAATGTATTTCCTTCATTTCCTCATTTTAATAGTACTCCATTTTATTTGTATTCCTGTTGACTTTTTTTTTATATTGTGGCTTAAGTTGGAAACAACTGTAGAACGAATCAAAGCGGTTGATCATGCTGCCGCATTGGTGGAAGAAATGCTGAAACAGCCAACTGGGAGCATTGGAGTTAAGGTATTAAAATTTGGAGAGATACTGGATGGTGCGTAATTAAGAAGTTAGTGACGAACTTAACGAGTAAATGTATCTCAGGTGGGTCATTTATTGAGTACCTCTGTCTTCTTGGGATTCGAGCCAGACCCGTCGTTGGATATCATTTCTCGCATCCGTGGCCCAAACGTGAGCTTTTTTGCATTTGTATTTCATTTTCCCCTCTCTCTTCATACATGCCTCTCTTAGCTTATTTGTTTGTTGTCTACCATTTTACTTCTCTCTTTCCAACTCTCTCTTTTAGACATGTTGGCTTATAGTTTACTCGTATGTCCCAACATAAATGTCGTTTTAAGAACACAAGACATAATCGCCCATAATATTTCAAAATTGCCCATATTAAATATGAGTTTCGGAAAAAATGAAAAAGGACTGTTAAGAAGATAGATACAATTTTAAAAAGAAAACATAATAATAGACTTATATGAGGTCAAATAAGGAATTTTATAAGGTTTCTTAATCCGTGTAAAATTTTCTAAAACGGCGTTTCTTTTGGACGGTGGTAGAATCAAGGAGGATTGGAACATATAATTATGTTGCATTGAATTTCACCACTTTTTGGTTGAAAAATGTCTCTCAGTCTCCCTTTATCATTTTCCTCTTACCATCTTCCTCGTAATTTTTTTTTTATCCTGCGATTTCCATTTGAAGGGTGTTTTAAGCAAGATGGGATGTGCAGATTATTTAGTTGCATGATTTTGCATGTATCTGATTTTTTTGTGTGGCATATCCCACGCAGCTATATCTTCATTTGCGAAACATGTTCTTACTTATTTTTAGCTAGATGTTGATCAATGAAATAAGTTTTGTTTTCTCACATCAATGATAAGAGATTCTAATTTTTTGGGCTTTCTTTGGCATCTCCACACAATCTGGAGAGATTCTTTTTTGTTGCTGCTGGTTGGGTTTTGTAATGCAGGACCAGTATGTAAACCACATTATGAATGAAACAGGAGCAACTGTCTTGATAAGAGGACGGGGTTCTGGGTATCCAGACAATGGGCCCTCCGAAGGTTGTCATTTGTGTTTTAGTATGTTAGTATCTGTTATAATGTTCTCCTGACCAATTGATAATCATTTTCTTCTGCTTCTTGGTTCTTGCAGAAACACAACAGCAGTTGCACCTTTTGTTATCAAGCAACAACACAAAGAGTTTGCAGCATGCCAAGCTATTGGCAGAAAACCTTCTGGACACAATTTGCGGCGAGTGTGGGTCATCTAGGTACTTAGATGTCATTCTCATATATAAGATTGAATAAGGACTGTCAGAATCTTTATTGGTTTCATGGGATGTGTACTTTAGTTCATTAATTAATGTCTCTTACATCATGTCCACCATTTAGAGGGTGTTTGGGTGAGCTTTTTTTAAATAGCTTATAAGATGTTACAACACATATAAGACGTTTTAAGAGCAAATAAGTTGTTATGTTTGATAAAAAAAAGTATATGAATTTATAAGCTGTTTTAAAAATGTATACTAAGGTTAAAAGTTATGGGGATATTTTAGTCTTTTTTATGCTAAAAAGGTAAAAATCTAAGAGCTCATAAGCTCTTAAAAATATGTAAGGGGGAGTACTTTTTTTGGAACTTATAATGTGTTGAGGAGTTTATTTCTTCTCTTGATAAGATAATATGTTGTATTTATGACATTTACCTTATTTATGACATTTACCTCTGCTTTGTTATGTCGAAATAAGATTTGGCTTTGTTTTCATGACTTTGTGCTTGCCTACTCAAATGATTCAACTCCAATTTCACTTGTCTAAGAGAAGCTTCTTGAATTAAACAAGAAAGGAAAACAAGTGACTTAGTTCATTAATTTTAAATATCATCAACCTATGGACCACTTGTATTGTAAAAAAAACTTACTGGGAGAGTTAATTTAAACATTTATCTTCTTCCACTTTATGGAGGTTAATTTATTATTTTTTCATGGTCCTTATGCCATAGGATATCTTCGTGTAAGGTGTATGGTGCTGTTCCACCACCACCTCAGTTGCAAGCTGGGGTCCACAGTCCCACTAATGCTTTGAGTTCAACTGCATCTCCTGGTGTGAGCAGTGTTCCCTCTCAGGGTTCGCCGTCTCAATCTATTGGAATGTTAAACACGGGACAATCTCCAGCACATATATTACCTTCTTGCTATCCTCAAGAATTGACAAGTAGAACAAGCTATAATGGTTATGGCGGAATATACCCACAGGTCACACCTTTGCAACAAGTTGCCTTAGCCCTTAGGCAATCGACTTCTCCAATCACTGCTCCAGTTGCTCCAGCTACTACTGCAGCTAGCACATACCCACAAAAGGAGATACCGTATCTTGCAAAGGATAAGCGTTCTCAAAAGCGGAAGTTTCAGGAATTACCTCTTGCTGCAAAAGGGCCAGCAAATCCGAATCAGGTATAGTATTTTTCTTATTAGGGATTAGGATATCGTTGGGAATTGAGGGGATATTGCTGGCTCAGAATTCAGAATTCAGAAATAACAATTCCTGGAATACGTGTTCACACGTACCTTATGCTAGTATATTTTGCAACCTGAGAAGGGAATATGGTGAAATTGTGCTAGTTTTTGGGAGAGCGTAGATATTGGGACTTTAGAGAATCCTTGTGGTGCTGTACCATTGTTGTGAAGGACTAAAAAATAGTTCGGGAAACTGGTGGTTTATATTTGTGCATTCTTTCTGGGGCCTCTTGATTACAAAATTATAGAAGAATGAATGGTTCTAGTTGATACTACTAGTACTTACTATACTTAACAATCTATGTGTAACTTCTCCACACCCCACCACCACCACCGGCACCACCACTGCCAAATTCGCACATTATGCTTTGACTAAATTAATCTTTAATTCGAGTTTTGACTATCAAACTCATGATTTTCCAACATAAAATATAAAACATGCATGATGCATATCACATTTTCTATATTCAAGTTAAATTCTAATGCCTGTGTTTTCTCCTGATGTTTATTACTTCTTATTCCAGGTATTTTCACTGACCTTCTATGAAAGCTTACAGGCTGATAGCCTGATACTGGACCTCTATATTGGGCATTTTGTATGTTCCACAGGGTCTCTGAAATTATGGTGGCATGAGATAGCTGCTTACTTTTTTACTGCACTTTTTCTTCTGGTGTTGGTCAAGACATTGTGTCCGTTTTTGTTTTTTTTATCTATTCATAGTGTCTGCACCACTTTGAGCTCGTTGAAAATGAGACACGTTTTCTAGATATTCACCTTATTGGTAAATTGAATCTATTAAAAGAAAACATAGTCCTGCAACTTCTGCTGATTTTTTACTGTGTGTGCCCATGTTTATATTTGGAAATTTTGAGCAAGAATTACATGAATTCGTAATCTGTTTTTCTAATTTCATGATTTTATGACCAATGTCCATGTATGTGCTAACTTAATGGATCTGGTTCTATGCTCTCCCAGAATAATAAACAGGGAACAGATTTTCCAACGCCACGTGAACTAACATCACATGTAGGTGACAGAGATATTTCGGTTGTTCAAGAACGAAAAAGTTTTGTTAAGCCATTGTCTAATGAAATGCCCCCTCCTCCTCCAAAGTTTAACTCGACCCCAAAATTCCATGGAGACAACAATGGGATGCACAAATCTAAATCTGAAGCCGTCCCTGGTAAAAATCAATCCAACCCTTTATTCAGTTATTACTGCTTTCATATTTGCATATTTCTTTCTGCTTCACTATATTTTTACATGAAAATATCTAGCTGTTTGTTTGAAAATCATGCTATATCAGATACTTTAATCAAGCTGATGGAATATGGAGATGATGACGACGACGATGATGATGATGACGAAAACGATGATAAAAGAGACAAATTCCCTTCAGAAAATCATTTGAGTTCTCCGGCAATGCCAAAACCTTTCTGGGCTGTTAGAAGATGAGTTTCTACTCGTCCTTGACCACTGATAGAGTTTTTTTTCTTTCTAAAATGTATTTTTTTTATAAACTGTAATTTTTTTATGACAATGAAGTATGCATTTGGCAACTGTGATTGAGGTTGCCTTAAAGAATTTGTTATATCCCTACCTCCGGATTATCAGCCCAGTTTTATGTGTAGTCAAAGCCTTTTTTTTTCAATAACAGCCGCCTAACGGAATCTGTTGCATCTGTTGCATCTTTTTTTCATGTTTTATAGTTAATTATGACCCTAGTGAATTAACTCAATGGTGATCCATTGCCAACAAGGAATTTCCATTAATTTTTAAAGAAGTGATATAGTAATGGTGATTTGCTTATAATGTAGTATATAGAAGATTGGAACCCCTTCTAAATGTTTGCAAATTAATTTTTTAAAGTGCAGGTGAAGTACTTCAGTAAGTACATTAAAATGATATTTTAGTTTTTAAATAAGTTCTTAAATAATATATATATAGTTAAAAATTAAAATGATATTTTAGTTTTTTTTGTGATTAGTTATATAAAAAAAGAAACTTATAAATTTTAATAAATAAGTAAATATATAAATATTTTTCGTTATTAAAATTTATAAATTATAAATAAGGTATAAGTTGATTGATATAAATGACGATTGTTTCATAATTGGTATACCAACCGATTTTTTCATATTAATTATATATTGTTTGGTAGTATTCGGAAAATAAAAACAAAATTGTTATACCTACGAAACTCATATTAATTATATATTGTTTGGTAGTATTCGGAAAATAAAAACAAAATTGTTATACCTATGAAACGTAATTGGTTTATATAAATTTTACAATTTTTTAATATTAAAGTATTGATTATATATTGGTTGAAACGTAATTGGTTTATATAAAATTTACAATTTTTTAATATTAAAGTATTGATTATATATTGGTTGGTATTAAGATAATAAAATTGCTATACCTATCAATCAATCCAGCCCTACTTTTTTACAAGTTAAAAAAAAAGTTTGGATAATTTCTACAATGTGAATAATGTCAATTCATTTAGATCAAAAACAAAATTCCCAATGGAAAATGTACCCAACAAACATATAATGAAAGCAAACAATAGAACACAAATTGTCCTTTGGCAAAGATAAAAACTTAAGAGACAGAAATAGAAATAGATCCGAGCCTCTACATGGTAAGGCTCAGTAACAGAAAATCTCCACCTTGCAACAGCAAAGTCGGCTGGCTACCAGTAAAGTACTAAATACAAGAAATAAAAAGGAGAATTATTAGAATTATCGTTCAAACTTCATGGCTCGAGCACAAATGCATTCTAGTTCCTGGTATTTGCGTAATCAACATCATCCTTTTCCTGTCCAAAATCGTCATTTCCAGCTCCAATTTCACCTCCACCACCGCCCAGTGGTCCGTGGTTCACATCACCAGTCGTGTCGTCATTCAAAAGGGAACGAAAGTTAGGGTTATTGTCAGAGTCAGCTGCGCCAAAGCCACCATCACTTCCTCCAACAGAGTACCCACCACCGCCACTGCCTCTGGAATACTGGTTTCCACTGCCATATCCAACATCTCCACCAGAGTAATTGCTGCCTTGATTACCACCTCCACCACTGTAGCCACCATAACCACCACCACCACCGCTGTAGCCACCACCACCACCACCGCTATTGTAACCACCATATCCGCCACCACCACCACCATAGCCGCCACCACCACCATAGCCTCCACCACCACCACCATAGCCGCCACCACCACCATAGCCGCCTGAACGAGGCTTCTCTGTTGCCAAATTCACCCTAATGGTTCGCCCTTGAAGTTCCTGAATCAATAATGATAATATGTTAGGACACACTAGACATGTACGCATAACGATATTTCAGTATTACATAAGAAGCAGCTTTGCTAACAATGTGCACCTTCACCTTGATAGAGAAACTAATATCATATTTTATTATTTGTTTTATTAATTAGTTGAACAAGTTATTCTAAAGCTAGGAAAACAGATTTACAGTATTTTTTAAGCACACCTTAAAATAAATTCTAATAGAATAATTTTAACCATGATAATTATGTAGTTTTATGATTCGAGATTGTCAGAAAGTTCTTATTAAGGGTGCAATACAATTTCAGGAAAAAAAAAATTAACCACCTGGCCATCCAATGCCTTGATGGCACTGGAAGCGGCATCAGCTGAGGAAAAAGTCACAAAGCCAAATCCCCTCGACCTGCCAGTCTCACGGTCCGTGATAATTCTAACTGAAATTATTAAAAGAAAGCAAACAGGAATGTATAAGATTGACTGTTTGCTAGAAAAGAGAACAATTTTATTTTAAGAAAATGAGTTGTTACCCTCAGTCACTTCTCCGTGTTTAGAAAACTCTTGAGTCAAACCTGGTTCATCTGTACCCCAAGCGAGACCTGCAGTAACATAAAATCAACTGTTAGAAATCAACTAGAAATAATTAGAAACGTCGCATATACAAACAAAAACTACAAAATACAAAACATACCTCCAACAAAGACCTTAGTATTTGCATAAGAGCACATGCTCCTCATCGCCTGGAACAGAGAAGGGCTCGAGGCAGAAGATACTGAAGAAGTAACATGCTTGCTGACATTATGTTTTAGCAAGCTGCCGACTCTGTTCAGAAAAGCCATTGTAGTACCTACTACAAGGACCCATACCAAAAGAAAATCAAAACTGGCATAAGCTGTGTAAGCAAAGAACCACATAAATTCCTGAGATTTATAATTCTAAAAAATATTCGAAAAAAAAGATTTTTTTAAGAATAATACCAAATCTCCAAAGTGCAAACAGATATAATAAAAAATAAACACACACAAACACACAAAGGAAAATATTTAATAATAAAACTAACAAGGCAAAACATAAGAACCATAAACAGAAAATCGTATCAATTAGCACAGAGATGCGGTTTGATCTCTCACACAGATCCATATATCGATAAATAAAAGAACAAAAAAGAAAGATAAAAATGTTCACATAAACCCTAATCCTGATTTCAATCTTAAGATGACAACCGAGGATAAAAGAAACCATAACAAATCAAAAGCATGCCGAGAAAGATGAAAAGGATTTTAGGGTTTAAGAAATAGTAGTATCGGGAAAATACCTCTGAATAGCAAAAATGAAAAATAAGGTTTTTTCTGAGCTCCTCCAGCGCAGACTTACACTGGCTTACCAAGGGTTTATCGTTGCTTTTATTGAGGACGGGCGTTTCTCACCTGTACGCAGGTGCACATTAACTATTGTGTGCGGAGCAAATCTTGACCGTACACGTAAGACATTATTAACATCGAAATTGTGGAGATATAAATAATTAAATATGTGGTGTATATGTTGAAATTATTGGTAAAATCTATCCTTTGAGTATTATTTAAATAAATGACATTAAAAATATTTATATTATTTTTGTATTTTTATACTCTTTTTCTTCCTTTGAACTTGTCTTATTTTTTAAGTTAAATATATGTTAAATTCTAATTTTAATTTATTTTGCCTTCTAATTAGAATTTTAAAATTCAAAAAATGGAACTTTATGTTACTAATTTAAACTGTATAAACAAGCACTATCCCAATTCAATTACCACTATCATTTATTCACAAAACTATGAAAACCCGGCCATAAGTACATTAATTCCACCTAGTATCACTTGTATACATGGCTTCATACAGAAAAAAATAAAATCACAAATCTAACTTTGCATATATACTACCTATCTTCCCAGTGACTCATCAAATTCAAATGTTGCATCACTAGTCACTACCAAGTCCATCACTATGTACACTGCTTCTGTCTGAATATTCTCCTCCGAACATATGCCATGGCTGCTTTGGATCCCCTAATAGCTTGTCTCCTTCCACCATCTTAACCACCTTGTCTCCTTCCAACATCTTAACCACAGAAGCCATTTCGGGCCTGTGATTGGGATTCCCTTCCGTGCATAATAAACCGACTTGAATGCATCTTAGAGCTTCTTCCTCTGGAAATGCTCCTGCGAGCGACTCATCTACAAGTTCGTGTGTTCTCCGTTCATTCCAAAGTTCCCATGCCTGCAGAGTGAAGAGTGCTCGATAATAAAGACACTTAAATAAATTGCTTATTTTACTTTTATGTATATTCATCCTCAACACTTACATATTCGAGAAGCGTCTTATTGCCTAATATAGATTCCCTCGTCCTTCCCCAGTCAACATTTCTCATGCCACTTATGATTTCAAGGATTAAGATCCCAAAGCTGAACACGTCCGACTTGAATGAATATAATCCGCGCATCGCACTTTCCGGAGCAATATAGTCTCTGCATACACAGAAAAAAAATGGAAAAAAGGAAAGGAGAGAGTGCTAAGGAAGAAGTTCAGAATCAGAGAGTTACAATGTCCCAACTACTCCGGTATCCAAATCAGAGTAATCTTCGGCAACAGCCCTGGCAAGGGCAAAGTCGAAAATCTTGGGGTTCATCTCAGTGTCCAGTAAAATGTTGCTTAATTTGACATCTCTGTGGATGAGTCTGAGTCCTGAATCTTTTTGGAGATAAAGAAGACCTTGAGCAATCCCCATAATTATTTTGAAACGTAATTCCCACAGAAGGAGTTTTCGTCTTTGCACTTCATCTACAAGTAAAGAGGGTTGTTGTCATTCAATGTCAAGTCCATGCGACTGAGGGTGTCTTTGCAAACACTCGTACAAGAAAAAAGGAAAAATTAAGTAGAGGTTCAGAAGCCACCAGGCACCAATTACCTACTATAAAAGTATCTAAACTTGCATTCTCCATGAACTCATATACAAGCAACTTCTCTTCTCTGTGGGTGCAATAGCCGAGTATCTTGATGATGTTTCGATGCTGAAGATTGGGAAGGAAATTAATCTCGTTTATGAATAATATGGGGCCTTGTCGGGAAGTAATCTCAAGCCTTTTAACAGCAATTACATGTCCTATTAACACACCCTATACAAGATAGTTTCAAATATAGTTACCATCTAATCACCATATATATATTGAACAAAGAAAAGTAGAGTGAGCCAGTCTAGAAAGTCACCTTATAGACGGAACCAAACCCGCCCTTCCCAATTACACTTGACTGAGAGAATTGATTGGTGGCGGCTGCAATCATATCCCAGTCATACTTGGTCAATCGTATGCTTGCTTCTTCCAAAATTTCTGCATTTCTCATAAATTGGGGCAGTACATTTCAGAAAATGGTAATATAAAATATAATAACACTCCATGTGAATAAGCGAGTTTTCACAGAAGTAGTAACTATGTCCATACCCGATAACAAGTCATTTTTCTTGGATGGTTTAACCCTGTTCCAAAATGCTTCCCATGGTCTGTGTCGCAATGGCTTACGCGCTGTGGGTCTTCTTACAGATGAAGGCCCAGCAGCATTACTCACATGGTTTCTTATTTGTTCGTGAGTTGGAGATCTCAGATTCGGTACACTTGAAGAAGCCACTAGGGATTGCCCGTTGCTAACCAAGCCCCTTTCATCACTAGTACTAAGACGGATATCATCAGAGGCACTTTTTGTCTCATTTAACACTTGTTTATTGTCTTGTTGATCGACTGCAAGCTCAAGTTGCTGCACGACTTGAGACATTGTTGGCCTATACTTTGGATCCTCGAGCAAGCATCTTTCAGATATCTCAACAAATGTATCCCGGCTAGCCGGTGATATTTCCTCTCTCAGACACAAATCTACAATCTGATCAACTTCTCCCTTGTTAATTTTATCACGAGCCCATATTTTTAATATATGCTCATCCTCTGCACCACTTAAATCCAAAGCCCGTTTCCCGCATAATATCTCAAACAGCACCACACCAAAAGCGTATGTATCGGTTTTCCTTGTTAGTCTACGGGTGTTCATGTAATGCGGGTCTAAGTACCCGTTAGTGCCCTTAACTCGTGTGCTGACATGGCTCTGTAAATTAGTTCTATCTTCATGTTTGGCCAATCCAAAATCAGAAACTTTAGCTAAGCAATTTTCATCCAGCAGGATATTTGAAGTCTTTACATCACGATGTATGATTCCATGGCCCGTGTGAAGATAGTCTAATCCACGACCAGCTCCAATACAAATATTAAGACGTTGATTCCAAGTTAGAGGAGGACGATTAATGCTCTCTCGTTGAGGTTTGAAGAGCTGGTCAGAAAGTGTACCGCCACACATATAGTCATACACAAGAATCATTTCTCTGCGCTCGTTGCAATAACCAATCAGAGAGACTAGATTCATGTGTCGAAGCTCGGATAGTGTTTCAATCTCCATCAGAAACTCGTTGGCCCCTTGGCTCGAGTCCGGTTTTAATCTCTTCACAGCCACAGTTGTCTGTCCTCTGTCAATGAGGCCTTTGTAGACTTTACCAAACCCGCCTCTTCCGATCAAAAGTCTATCACTGAAGTTTCTAGTGGCTAACTGGATCTCAATAAGTGAGAAACGGCGACAGAGCCGTTCGGCCCTGGCTGACGGCTTATTTTCCTCTGTATTACTGTTGGCTTCTGAATACTCCGCCAACTTATGAACAATGATATTTACCGCAGAAAATATAATTACCACAATAAATGCGATTGTGTCCCTACAATGGAAAATCAATGGCCACATTGATGGTGAAACCTGATCCAGAGGCAAGGGATTCAGACCAGCAAGACTATTGTCGTGATTGCTCAACTTAAATATCTCAAATCCAGCAAGAAGTCCATGCTCATTTATGTGTTCATCGTAAGAATGCAAAGAAATCGAAAGATCATGTTTACCCATCTTAATTCCCCCTCTCATCATCACTATGTAGTCCTTGTAGCGAGGAATCTTATTTTCATCATCCCTTTTCTTCCCTACTAAGTCAGAGTGAGTCTGAGCAATCATTCCATTAATGAGGATTTCAAACGCAACATCACCAGTCCCATAAGCCTTGAGTGCATTCCCTGAAAAATGAAGCCTGATCATGTACCTGAACCCCACATCCACCGGTATTTTCCAGTGTTCGTTTTTCACCCTGTCTGCTTTCTGCAAATCCCATATGGAAAACACATCGTCAAAATCTCCACTAGACTGAACAGAGCTGTGCTTGATTTTAAGACGGTGGGTCAATTCAAGTGCTGTGTGATGGTCCACATAAACCAGAGACTGTTGACCAACCACTTTCACTCCATCAGTAACTTCTCCGCCATGAAAGTAAGACATGCTCGCAGGCACTGAGATAATCTCGATGCCATTTATAAAAGCATACGTAGAATCTAGTGACTGGCCATTTTCAGGGGAGAAAGTTAGATTGAATTGTTGATTTTCTTGTATGACTAAGTAGAATTCCTTGTAAAACGAGTTCACGCGAAGAGCATTAGCGGTGAGTGAAGCGCTAAAGTTACTGAGCAAGATAAACGGACCGGCTTCGACAGTAAAAAGGTCTTTGAACCCCTTAAAGCCTTTGTGTGGAGCTGAATAAAAGTGCAGGCGGAGAATTTTCTGACCTGGGCTCACTTGAAATGCGTAGAAGAAACGAGACCGAGAAACTCGTGCCGTCTTGTGAGGAACTGGATCGGCAGAAATCAACTTGTGATGGTTAACAGCTGAGGTTGTTGATGAGCCTTCCACTTGTAGGAATGAAGTGTGTTTATGTTTAGTTACATCTCCAACCCATTCCCTGTCGTTCCTCGCTGTAGAACTTCCGGTCGAGCCGCAGTTAACGGAAACATCACCCGGGAAATGGGTTGGATTGTCACTGCTGTTTGTGGCTTTGCAGAGAAATAGGAAAAGAAAAACTGGAAACAGATTCATAATTCCAGAGAGGAATGAGATGATTCTGAGAATAATGGGAACTGGGTATTCTGAGGACAGTAAGGATGACGGAGATGGTAAGGGGGAGACGAGGGTGAAGATGATGATTTTGGAGACTTATGGTCTGGGTTTAGGTTTTGAATGGAAGACAAATAATTGAGAGACAAAATAATTAAAGAAAGGTTGGGATAAAGTTAGTGAGTGGAGTTAGTGGGGTGGGATAGGGCTCCAAACGAACCCAGCAGCTCGAGAGAGTCAACTCGGCTCGAGTTCAGTCAAACACGAGTTCGAGTGGACCATTATTCTATTTGAGTCGAGCCGAACCAATCTTGAGGAATCGCGAGCCGCTCATATATATAAATTTTTAATTAAATATTCTTAATATGTGTATATATATCGAGTCGAATCGAACTCGAGCAATACGAGAAAAGACATTCAAACAAACTAAAATTGAACTAATCGAGCGAGTAAAAGTCGAGCGGCCCGATTGAGCGTTAAAAAATTTCGCGAGTCGAGCTCGAGCTTGCTAATTTTTTTCCCGGCTCGATAAGCTCAAAGCTCGACTCGGCTCGACTCGTTTCCAACCCTGGGATAATACCTCCGTCCCAACAAATAATGCACTAGTTGACGGGTCACGTATATTAAGAAAATGTTATTTTTAACTTGTTAATCAAAAAATAATTGGTAAAAATGTATTTTTAAATTAAAATGTAAAATAGTTGTTAATAAAATTTGAAAAGTACATTAAGTAGAAAAAATATGGGCAAAATAGAATTTTAAAGTGAAAAGGTAAAATAATTATTGAATGGAAAAAAAATGTGCATAAATAAATAGTTGTGTCAAAAGTAGTATATGTGTTAAATATTTTTAAATGTATTTTGTGCATTCGGTTTATGCAATTCAGTTTCGGTTGGGTTAACCCATATTCCCATAACCGAATTGAGAAATTTTATTGTACTGAAAACTTAATCGAGCTGTGTCTTATCGGTTGGGTTAACAGAATTGTGTCTTATTATTCGGGTGTGTCTTATCGGTTGGGTTAACCGAATTGTGTCTTATTATTCGGGTGTGTCTTATCGGTTGGGTTAACCGAATTGTGTCTTATTATTCGGGTTCGGTTATTACTTGAATTAGTTGTATATTAATTCAACCTAGTATTACTTGAATTAGTTGTATAATTTGTTTCATAACAAAGTTATTCTTTCCTTCACAAAATACAAAACATAATGTTTTATTATTATGAAATGGAGGGAGTACGTATTTCCGATTAAAAAAAAAATAGAATTCACATATCTAAATTTGCATATATACTAGTACTACTTATCTTTCCAGTGACTCGTCAAAATCAAATGTTGCATCACTAAAATTGGCACTGCTGCCGGCTGAATATTCTCCTCCGAACCTAGGCCGTGGCGGTGGCTGTTCTGGATCCCCTAATAGCTCGTCTCCTTCCAACATCTTAACCACAAAAGCCATTTCGGGCCTTTGATTGGGATCCACTTGCGTGCATAACAAACCGACTTGAATGCATCTTAGAGCTTCTTCCTCTGGAAATGCTCCTGCGAGTGACTCATCTACAAGTTCGTGTGTTCTCCGTTCATTCCAAAGATCCCATGCCTGCAGAGTGAAGAGTGCTCGATAATAATTAAAGACACTTAAATAAATTGATTATTTTACTTTTATGTATCTTCATCCTCAACAGTACTTACATAGTCGAGAAGCGTCGGTGTATGGCCTGAACTAGATGCACTCACCCTTCTCCAGTCAATAATTCTCATGCCACTTATGATTTCAAGGATTGAGATCCCAAAGCTGTACACGTCTGACTTGAATGAATATACTCCGCGCATCACATTTTCCGGAGCAATATAGCCACTGCATATACAGAAAAAAAAATGAAAAAAAAAGGGAAAGGAGAGAGTTCTAAGGAATGAGTTTAGAATCATAAACTTACAGAGTCCCAGCTACTCTGGTCTCCAAATCAGAGTAATCTTCGGCTACAGCCCTGGCAAGGGCAAAGTCGGAAATCTTGGGGTTCATCTCAGTGTCCAGTAATATGTTGCTTAATTTCACATCTCTGTGAATGAGTCTGAGTCCTGAATCTTTTTGGAGATAAACAACACCTCGAGCAATCCCCAAAATGATTTTGAAACGTGATTCCCATTGAACGAGTTTTCGTCTTTGCACGTCATCTACAAGTAAAGAGGGTTGTTGTCATTCAATAGCAAATCCATGAGACCGAGAAAATGAGGAAAAATTACAGCAAAGCTTCAGCAGGCGCCAATTACCTACTATAAAAGTATCTAAACTTGCATTCTCCATGAACTCATATACAAGCAACTTCTCTTCTTTGTGGGTGCAATAGCCGAGTAGCTTGATGATGTTTCGATGCTGAAGATTGGGAAGGAAATTAATCTCGTTTATGAATTCTCCGGGGCCTTGTCGGGAAGCAGTCTCAAGCCTTTTAACAGCAATTACATGTCCTATTAACACACCCTATACAAGATAGTTTCAAATATAGTTACCATCTAATCACCCTATATATATTGAACAAAGAAAAGTAGAGTGAGCCAGTCTAGAAAGTCACCTTATAGACGGAACCAAACCCGCCCTTCCCAATTACACTTGACTGAGAGAATTGATTGGTGGCGGCTGCAATCATATCCCAGTCATACTTGGTCAATCGTTTGTTTGCTTCTTCCCAAATTTCTGCATTTCTCATAAATTGGGGTAGTACATTTCAGAAAATGGTAATATAAAATATAATAACACCCCATGTGAATAAGCGAGTTTTTCACAGAAGTCGTAACTATGTCCATACCCGATAACAAGTCATTTTTCTTGGATGGTTTAACCCTGTTCCAAAATGCTTCCCATGGCCAGAGTCGTAATGGCTTACGCGGTGTGGGTCGTCTTACAGATGAAGGCCCAGCAGCATTACTCACATGGTTTCTTATTTGTTCGTGAGTTGGAGATCTCAGATTCGGTACACTTGAAGAAGCCACTAGGGATTGCCCGTTGCTAACCAAGCCCCTTTCATCACTAGTACTACGACGGATATCATCAGAAGCACTTTTTGTTTCATCTAACACTTGTTTATTGTCTTGTTGATCGACTGCAAGCTCAAGTTGCTGCACGACTTGAGACATCGTTGGCCGATACTTTGGCTCCTCGTGCAAGCATCTTTCAGCAATCTCAACAAATGTATTCCGGCTAGCCGGTGAGATTTCCTCTCTCAGACACAAATCTACAATCTGATCAACTTCTCCCTTGTTAATTTTATCACGAGCCCATATTGTCAATATATGCTCATCCTCCGCACCACTTAAATCCACAGCCCGTTTCCCGCATAATATCTCAAAGAGCACCACACCAAAAGCATATGTATCGGTTTTCCTTGTTAGTTTACGGGTGTGCATGTAATGCGGGTCTAAGTACCCGTCAGTACCCTTAACTCGTGTGCTGACATGGCTCTGTAAATTGGTTCTATCTTCATGCTTGGCCAATCCAAAATCGGAAACTTTAGCTAAGAAATTTTCATCCAGCAGGATATTTGAAGGCTTTACATCACGATGTATGATTCCATGGCCCGTGTGAAGATAGTCTAATCCACGACCAGCTCCAATGCAAATATTAAGACGTTGATTCCAAGTTAGAGGAGGACGATTAATGCTCTCTCGTTTAGGTTTGAAGAGCTGGTCAGAAAGTGTACCACCACACATATAGTCGTACACAAGAATCATCTCTCTGCGCTCGTTGCAATAACCAATCAGAGAGACTAGATTCATGTGTCGAAGCTCGGATAGTGTTTCAATCTCCATCAGAAACTCGTTGACCCCTTGGCTCGAGCCCGATTTTAATCTCTTCACAGCCACAGTTGTCTGTCCTCTGTCAATGAGGCCTTTGTAGACTTTACCAAACCCGCCTCTTCCGATCAAAAGTCCATCACTGAAATTTCTAGTGGCTAACTCGATCTCAGTTAGTGAGAAACGGCGACAGAGCCGTTCGGCCCTGGCTGACGGCTTATTTTTCTCTGTATTACTGTTGTTAGCTTCTGAATACTCCGCCAACTTATGAACAACGATATTTACCACAGAAAATATTATTACTACAATAAATGCAATTGTGTTCCTATGATGGAAAATCGATGACCTCATTGATGGTGAACCCTGATCCAGAGGCAAGGGATTCAGACCAGCAAGACTATTGTCGGGATTGCTCAACTTAAATATCTCAAATCCAGCAAGAAGTACATGCCCATCTATGTGCTCATTCGAAGAATGCAAAGAAATCGAAAGATCACGTTTACCCATCCTACTTCCCCCTCTCATCATCACTATGTAGTCCTTGTAAAGAAGAATCTTATTTTCATCATCCCTTTTCTTCTCTACTAAGTTAGTGTTAGTCTGAGCAATCATTCCATTAATGAAGATTTGAAACGCCGCATCACCAGCCCCATAAGCCTTGAGTCCATTCCCCGAAAAATGAATCCTGATCATGTACCTGAACCCCACATCCACCGGTATTTTCCAGGATTCGTTTTTCACCTTGTCTGCTTTCTGCAAAGCCCACAAGGAAAACACATCGTCAAAATCTCCAATAGACTGAACAGAGCTCCGCTTGATATTAAGACGGTGAATCAATTCAAGCGCTGTGTGGTGGTCCACGTACACCAGAGACTGTTGACCAACCACTTTCACTGCATTAGTAACTTCTCCGCCTTGAAAGTAAGACATGCTCGCAGGCACGGAGATAATCTCGATGCCATTTATAAAAGCATACGTAGAATCTAGTGACTGGCCAGTTTCAGGGGAGAAAGTTAGATTGAATTGTCGATTTTCTTGTATGACTAAATAAAATTCCTTGCAAAATGAGTTCACACGGAGAGCATTAGCGGTGAGTGAAGCGCTAAAGTTACTGAGCAAGATAAACGGACCGGCTTCGACAGTAAAAAGGTCTTTGAACCCCTTAAAGCCTTTGTGTGGAGCTGAATGCAAGTGCAGGCGGAGAATTTTCTGACCTGGGCTCACTTGAAATGAGTAGAAGAAACGAGACCGAGAAACTCGTGCCGTCTTGTGAGGAACTGGATCGGCAGAAATCAACTTGGGATGGTTAACAGATGAGGTTGTTGATGAGCCTTGCACTTGTAGGAATGAAGTTGGATTATGCTTAGTTACATCTCCAACCCATTCCCTGCCATTCCTCGCTGTAGAACTTCCGGTCCAGCCGCAGTTAACGGAAACATCACTCGGGAGATGGGGTGGATTGTCACTGCTGTTTGATGCTCTGCAGAGAAATAGGAAAAGAAGAAAAACTGGAAACAGATTCATAATTCCAGAGGGAATGAAATGATTCTGAGAAACATGTTCATAAAGTCAATGCTTAATCATTGACCTATAGCAGTGGTGTTTGCTTCATCTTTTTTATGATCAAGCAATCACCTCCACATACTGCTTTCACATTTTAGTGGTCTATGAGTTTCAAAAGAGTTCAATTGAATTGGTATGGGTTTCTAGAAACCTCTGAATATTCAAAGAAGGAATTTCCAAGAAATTTAGCAGCCAGACGACTGAGTTGACCATTCATTGAAGGTGATAATTTCATTTTTCACCAGGTAAAACTGGTTTATTTCAATCAGCTCCATTCTCTTCCCTAAATTGTACTCTACTAAAAAGGTCATGTTTCTCATAATGTAAAATGCAATGTAATGCAAAACCTCAAATGTGATCATATATACAACTAACAAAAAAGGATTATATTTAGTTGCAACGGATTGCTCAAAGAAAAATCTTACAAAATTAACATATGCTTAGAAGATCAAAAATCACTTCTTGTGCCCCCCGTGCAACGATTTCTGCGACCCCTCGAAAAGATCCAAAAGGTAATCCTCCAGATCGTCAGCCGTGTACTTGATATGCTTCTCACTAATATGATTCACATGCCTCCCGACGAATGTCCGATAACCCTGTATCACCTTAAGCGAAGCCGAGATCCGAAGGTCATCCCTGAGCTGTGCATCCGGAATCGACCATCCCGTCTGGTTCTTATACACTTCCTCAAACGCCAAATAAAAGCTCTGCAACCTCTCCTTGAAGATGGCCTTCGTCTTAGAATTCGAGCCTGAAGTCTGTATTCCTTCCTCCTTCAGAAAATTAAGCATCGAGCTCCACGTAGCCCTCTCGTAATTCATCGCAAGCTGCTGGAACTTCCAGTTGTGCTTCCGGATCCACCCATCCCCAAGCACCGTCCTCAGCTCGGAGTTCTTAACTTTCTCCGCCATGTAATGCACGTTGTTCATCAGGAAAAGGTGTTGAAGCGATTCTTCCTTGTACAGATTCGACTTACCATCGAGGTTCCTTTCTAAAATCGAGATGAGGGATCGGAAATGTCTAGACATCGGGCTTCTGTTACTAACAGTATTCTCATCCTCGCTAAGCGGGCTCGTGTTGGGATCTTCTTCTTGGCCGTCTTCGTCTAGCATATCCTCCTTCAGAACCTCGTCTAGTGTTTTGCTGTAGTCCATTAGGGTTTTAATGTAGTTCATAACATACCTCGTGAGTGGGTGGACTCCACCACCAGAAAATGCACTCACCGAGACATTGGACGAGACAGCGTTCTCAAACTCGATAAAAGTCGCCCTCGCACAGTCTCCCAATCTCTTTAAGACATCATGGCATTCTGTCCTTACACACGATCCAGACTCATCTTCAGAGTACAGAGAAGTGATGTCGGGAATGAGACCTGCAAGAACCTCGTGCATGTCGAGGATCCTGATCAGCTTCTCCGGCTGATGGGGCCCGATGGAAATCGCCTCGCCAAAATTGAGGAGCTGCAAGATAGCGGGTTTAGACGCCTCAGCGAAACAGGCGGACCCCACCGACTCCAAGTCCCCAAAGATCTGATCTGTCAGTAATTTCTCGCTCGCTAAGTTGATGCGCACGAAAAGCTTCATGGCCCGCATCCACCGCCTGATTTTCGAGTTCAACGCATTCCACTCCATTTTCAAGACGTCCTCTATGCTCAGCTTATCGACCTCGAGAATGAAGAGGCAGTCGTCTAATGCGTCTTTCTGGATGTTAACAAACGCCTGCGAACACTCGCGGCCATAGTTCGAGTCGAACATTAAATTGGCGATGCTTTTCAAGTCTGAAATCACGTCTTGATTAATCAACTCAATGATGTATTCCTCTGAGGACCGGCCCACGCTATATCTGGGAACAGCATCCTCGACCGATTCATCCCCAGAGGAAACGACAGAGCCGGCCTCGATTATATCATCCTCGGTCGAACGGAATGAGACTTGCTCAGGCTCGAAAGACTGCCTGTTGTGGACCAGCAGGTGGCGGAACTCCTCTTCCAGCCTGGACATTGCCGTCTGGAGGACGTCGTGGGCCCCACGAAGCAGAGCAGCAGCAGCGTTCGCATCCGTGCTTGGGGACTTGTTCTCCAGGATTTGGATCAGCTTCCGAGCTTCGTCTGCAGCTCTTAGATACTCGTGAGCTTCTTCGGGCCCACAGTCGAATATCATGGACTGGTCCTTCTCCCAACTCATGATCTTGTCCTGAATCTCATTGAGCAGGCGTTCGATTTCGACAAATCCCCCCTCGTTTTCTTCTTCGAGGTCTTGGTTCTGGCTTTCGTCGGCTGTACTTATATTGATCAGTTGGGAACCAAGATCAAATAAGATCTTTCTTGCATCGAGTGTGAGGTTCTTCTTCAGTTCCAACGCTTTTACGATCCTCCGGACCGCATCGATCAAATCTTCCTCGGTTTCCATGATAGACGGCGGTGTAATCGAACAGTCTCCCATTTCACACGAAAAAGAATACCCACCAACTGTTTGATGTATTGCCCAAGAGAAAAAAATCTCCCCCTACTTCTGCTCTCAATCCACTCTACTATACTAACCCACAGTGATTACAGCCAAATCCCCACAGCAACAACAACAAAAATCACAAAGCGAAAGTAATGAAGATCTCTCTAAACCTCACAACCCAAAAAACATATTATGGCTGATTAAACAAAACAAAAAAAAACACAGAGAAATGGATCAAGAAAAACAGAGCAACGTTAGATCCTTTCTAACTAGATTTTTTTGTTGATTTCAAGACATGAAATGAGCGAGTACACAATTTGGATCTTACTAAAATTTGAGATGTGAAGGTGAGAAGGCATGTATTAATGGCGGATCTAACTGGATCTCGGTTGCAGCAAAATAAAACCCACCAATCCTTTTTGTTGCAAATATAAGAACACTAACTTTTCACAGATTCTTGAGGATGGTGCTTGCTTCGTGATGTTTTTGAGAGTTGACTGTTGACTATTCCCGGTCTCCGTGGAAATTGCATCCGAGTAAAATGGTCAATTTTGTCGAATACATACGGCAGCATAATTACGTAATTTATATTGTTACTTACTACTAATATAGTAATATTAAATCCCTTTTAAGTAATCAAGTAAAGTAGAGAAATCTGTATTTAGTATAATTTTCAATTCACAATGTACACATTAATGTTTGGCTTCATATTATGCATGTTTTTAAAATAATTAAATAAACTAAACATGTACTACATTTTTTCACATTTATTTATAAGGCTTCAAATTTAATTGTGTTTAATTGTTGAAGTTGTGTCTTTGAGATGTTCACTTGCGAATTGTTTCACGTTTAGATTTGTATTAAAAAAAAACATCTCATAAGTTTAGTAAATACGTACTCTACTTATCAAATTGATTTTAAGTTAAAACTTCCAAATGTGTCTCAACTCTCAAATCTCTCTCTTTTCTTTGGTGTGATACCATTCTACATGGTACGAGAGTCAAGTCCAGCACTCACACGGTGAGTGTAACCTTTCGAAAGTGAAATGTGAAATAGCATAATTTAATTACAATATAGACGTTGGAATATAAAATGATGTAAGATTTAGTTATCAACTATGCATATGTTAATTACAACACGTACGACAAGTTTAATTACATTTGTTTTGAGAATTTTCTTCTAGTGCGCGTGGCTCATTTTGAATTTTATATGATGTATTCATATGATATGATGGTAGGTTCTATTGACTTTTATTAGTTAATAATTGTATTAGCACTAAATTAACATTTAACCTACATAAATCAATGATTATCGGATCATATTTCCAAGCCACGTACATGGTCAACATTTTGACCAAATTAAGCTGGGGGCTCGTCCAGCAATTTTTTAGTTCAAAATAGAATTCATGACATGAGTAGTGGGAATGCTATTTAAATTAAAATTCAATCAATTTCAATCTAAACATCGATCCAATTAATGTCACGAGCCAAAGTCAGTGTGGGCCGTGTCGGGCTACCTGGGTTGCGGATTTGAAAAATTACACTACTTTTTTTATTTTTATACATACTAATTAAATAATTCATACTATATATATCTTAATAAAAATAAATAAACTTCTCATAAACTATTTATTTTTTCAAAGCTTCTGATCTCAGCAAGTGTCCGAAATAGATGCTTTGGCCCTCCTTCCCAACAATAAACTTCCCCTGTATTATTCTCTTTTGCACTTTCATTCTTTCTTCCAATTAAGAACAATTAAACCCTAATTAAACTCAACAATATCCCTAATTCTGCATCACATTGAACACTCAAAATCCGCATGCAGCAGCATATTATTTCATATCTCGATCACGTGTTTAATTAATTTCATCGTTTTTTTTTTTAAATAATCCCTCTATACATGGTTTCGGCTTCTGAAAACTCGAATCTCGATACTACTCCCATTTCATATATAATCGAGGTACGTACGTACGTCAATTTTGTATATATTGTTATTTATTTCAATTCCATGCATATGATCTTGATGCATGCATTCATACAACCTATATATATATATAGATCCCTAATATGGAGGCCGAACAGAAAAAGGCCGACCTCAATAAGGAAGACAAACAAACCCTAGAAATAAACACTTCCAATATTGCTTCTTCCTCGGAACACAAAACCGATCAATTAGATCAACCTTTGGAAACCCCAAGAGTGGACCCCACCGTCTCCCCCTACTCGTGGAGCATGGTGAGCGCATCCCCCCCACCCACCGAGCTCATCGGGCAGTGCTTCAGCGAGGCGGCCCCCGCCGAACCCCCCGTGCCCTCGAGCCCGGCCGGGTGGAGCACAGCCTCGAACGAGTCCCTCTTCAGCCTCCACAATATGGGCAACGTCGACCACGGGAAGTCGGGGGAGCTCAGGAGGCTCGACGATTGGATCAACCAAGGGATAGTCGTCAACTACAACAACGACGAACCACCGATCGTCGGGCTGCCCACGGTTGTCGAGGAGGGCAGCATGACGGTTTCGAGGGTCGAGTCGTTCGACAGCAAGGGTTCGGGCGGAGGGGCAGATGATACTTGCGTGGCCCCGCTCGATAGGAGTAGCGTCAACTTGTCCAACAATGCGCGGTTCTCGCAGGAGAGTAGGTGCAGCGACAAGTCGTTCGCGTTCCCCGTGTAAGTTAGTTTTTTCTCGAGCTTATATTCGATTACAAGTAGCTAGCTAGTGATCATATATATATCATGCATGTGTGTGTAAATTTTGTTTTGTTGATGATGATGCATGATGATGATCTCAGATTGGTGGGTGATGGTATGAAGATGGAATCATTAGGGAGAGTCGTCGCGGATATTCCCGAGGAACCGCGTTTGGAAGAACAAGTCGTGCAAGTGTCGTCGTCGTCTACGACTAATAATAATAATAATAATAATAATAATAATAATAATAATAATATATCGACTAGTCGGAAAAGGGCTACCGGGAGAAGATGGTATTCCAGGTTCTGCTGCTGGCCTCGCAGTCGCCGCCGCGATTAGGTTTTTGTTTTTCAACTGATCGAGGTAAATTTTAATTAGAAATCGGCCATAGAAAGTATGAAACTCTTTTCTTTTTTTCTTAAAATGAAATTTTGATTTTTTTTCTTCACATTTTCACATTTCACAGAGTGATCATGTCGCCGTTGATAATGACCTTAAAGTCAACGGTCAATTTTATTTTATGTACAATTAAAAAGAGGTAATTTTCAATCAAAAGAAGATGATGGCACGTTTACTTATGTTTTTTTCTCATATGAGAGGAATTTTTTGTCTCCACCTATCGGAGATATCATTTCCGCTTATATATTCACACCTATAAAATAAAATATTTTTAAAACAACTTACAAGCGAAAGCTTGTAAACTATCAAATTTGGTTTGGTAAATTAAAAAAAAAAAGATCTTGCATATTTGAATTAGGATGAAAGGTCTTAAGTTAGAATTTTAAGACATTCCAATTGATCTATAAAATAAAAAAAAAAAGAATATTAGAGAACTTACAAATAATATGTTTAACAAGTTTAAAAAAAAAAAGTAAAATAAAACATACTCCCTCTGTCCCAGAGCTATAGGCACAGATGGTCAACGTTGATTTTTTTTGTCCGTCCAATACATATGATAAACAGTATACAAAAATTACGAAAAAATTACTAAAATAAAATTCAATAGTTAAATTTTATTTTAGTTATTTTTTCATAATTTTTCCATAATATTTAGCATATGTATTGAACGGAGGAAGTAATTTTTTTCAAATAGCTTATAAGCTTTTATAACTTAAACAATAAAAAGATCAAAATACCTTTAAAATTATTATCTTATATATATATAATTCCAAATTTATTATTTAGTTAATATAATTGTTTTTAATTATTTTTTTTATATATAACAATTTACTTTGATAATTTTATTTATATAAGATCTTAAATTACAAAATAAATTTTTTATTCATACAACGGTTAAACAATTTATTTAATAAATAAGAAATAATAGCTTATCAGCTCTTAAAACAACTATTTATAATTAAACGGGCTCTTAATTCTTAAATTATAAATATATTAATACTTCTAATTAATTTTGCATACATTTATCTTTAATTTTTCAGTTCAAATATCAAATTTATCTTACATTTTTCAAAATATAATATATATTTTTAATTTACAAATAATTAATAATGAACGACTGATCAGGGTATTTGTAAAACGAAAAAACGATATTCCGTTTTACTTTAGTTTTTATCTATTTTTTTTTAAATCACTCAAATATTTTTAAATTTTAGTTTTCAAATACAATTATAAACAATACTACATGCCTGACACGGATGATTTCATCTTCTCTGCACAAAGATTCACAACAGAGGAATAAGTAAATATCTATTGGCCGGGTGTGTCAAGGTTTTGGTGCTTGATGCTCAGTCAAACCGGCCACCACCGAAAGCTGTACGAAAGCTGCCTGAGCTCCCGAAGGAGATGTTGCCCCTACGTCCTCTCCACAATTTTAAAGTACGAAACTAGTAAAGTATCTGAATGAGTAAATTTGATTTAACCCGAATAAGAAACTAAGAAATCCACATTCATGTCATCATCATCATCAGACCTTCTGCTTAGAAGAAACACTGTCTCGTTGTTTCCATTTTCCAATCGAACAATCGAAAACAGAAGCTATAAAAGCTACTAATATATAGTTCGCAGCAGTTAATAAAAAAAAAAAGGGGGGGGAGAGTTACGAGAGAGGGAAAGGGTTGACTACGATGTGCTTCAAGGGGTGGTCAACGTCCCCACCCCCTCCATGCTCGACGAATTCCTTGGGCGTAAGAAACGTGCCGTGGCAAACACACACGATCCTAACCTCCTCTCCTTTCTTGTATCCGTACAAGAACCCTTCCACCTTTCGCCCATTAGGTCCCGTCTCCTTGGTAGTAACCAACGGCATATCCAGCATCGGATTCTTCGCGGGCCCCGCAGCTTTCGGGTCGACCCGCCCGGTCGAAGGCGAACCCTCTGTAGCTCTCTTCGGCTTTATTCCTTGCAATAAAAAAAAAAAAAAAAAAAAAAAACGACTCGATCAATATCTTCAGATCTGATTTGATATTAGCACGTTACTATGTTTGGATTTCAGATCCTTATATTGATATTTTAATTTATTCAAAATGCAAGCAAGCACATGTAAAGCAAAATTTTATACCATCGATTAGATCGGAAGAACCGGATGAACCGGCCCGCGGCGGTCCGACGGACCCTTGGGATGATTCCATAACATCCCCATTCTCGAACCTGCGCGGAAACGAATTATCAAGAGGCCTCGGAAAAGTGAAATTACCATCGACACCCTCGGCCAACCCTTTTTTACCACAGGGGGGGCCCTTGGGAACGCCGCTTTCCCTGTCTCTCGACACTACTCTCGAGCTCCTCAGCTTCCCCATCCTCTTTTTCCGCGCCTCCATCCGCATAATCGACTGCAGCTCCTTGCGGCGGCGCCACTCCTCCTCCTCGGCGCCGGTCGGGAGGGACCGCGTCCTCCACAGCGGCGGCGCGTGCGTCTCGAACTCCGGCCCGCGCGCGGGCCCGCTGCCGTCCCCGACGACCGCGAAGGCCGTGGAGGACGAGCGACGGAGCTTTTCGACCCTCGTGGGGTCCACCCCGAACCTGCCGTTCATCGACAGCCCCAAATTCAACTCTATCTCCTCTTGCCGGCGAGGGCTCTCGCCGTTTCCTTCCATTGCAAAATTCAGAAAACAAAAAACGATGCAAAATTCAAGTGGGCTCGCTCTCTCTGTTTTTATTTTTTTCGATTAATTCAGGCGCGCGCTCGGAGGGGTAAAAAGGGAATTAAAAAAAACTTGGGTCGGGGAAAATTGAAAATTGAAAACGGCGAGTTCAAAAGAGGAAGCCATTACAGAGTGTTTGATTGAAGGCCCCCCAAAAAAAGTTGTGTTTTAGTTGCAGAGGTGAATGAAGAAGGGGATGAAGAAAAAAAAAATGATGCTTAGATTTTAATTTGATTTTTATTTAATTTTAATTTTCAAGTGGGGGTGGTGGTGAAAAGACGAAAAGGGTGTTGAAAGCGTGACGTAGAAGGGCGATAAGAGTGACACGTGGTGGGAGTAGAAGGACTGAGGTTCGGCCACGTGGTCGAGACAAGCAGTTTTTCGAGGATAAGAGGTCGCGATTTTCGACAGAAAATAACAAAAGCGTCTGCACCTTCTTTTCCATCGCCTCCCTCTCTTTGACACGCATCTACCACCGATGCACATTATTTTATTTATTAGGATTTTCTAATCATTTGAATATTTTTAATCATCGCTGTACTAGAACGAGCAAGTAGCAACTGTATTAATCTAATCCAAATTATGATGGTGAATAGAATAAATCCCATAAAAAAATATTTAATCGATTTCAAATTCTTTCAAGGAAAAGGAAGAAAATATACCTTAAAGATCATGTTTTATGTAATTTAATTAATAATTCAAGCAAACACCGTCATGAGAAAAGTAAAAAATTATTCATTCTGACATTTTTTAATGGTTACACTACTTTTATAATTTACAAATGAAACGTGACAATTAAAAAAAAATAAGAAAAGTATCTATTATTGTATACATCAACATAATTTTTATATAATCTCATTTTAATGAACTACTCTAGAAATCCGTGTTCTTTAAGAATGAAAAAATTACCTTATTTTTTCATTTGAAATCAGATTTTAAAATCAATTTTTTTAAATGTATCTTTCATAATAATAGGACACCCTCTAAAAAACAAAAATAAATATTCTTACTTTTTAATTTTTTAATACAATTTCATCTTTATTTTTCAACTTATTTTTAAAATATTTTTAATTTAAAAATACATTTATGTCTTTCACAAAATATATTTTTCTTAATTTTTATATTTAACAAAATAATTTTATATTTAAAAAATGAAAAAATTATTATTTTATTCATATTTTATTCACTTAATTTTTTAATCATACAGATAATTATCTTATAAACAATTTTTTGGTGAGAATTCAATTTCTTTTTTAATTTTAGTATTTGGAAAAGTGGTCCCCGTATATAAGAAATAACGGAGGGAGTATAAAAGTAATTATATACTCCTATATTATACTAGTACTATAGTATATTGATTTGGATTGAGATCGATGGTCCATACTTTATTGTTTAGGAAAAAAAGAAAAAAAAGTGTAATCGAACAAGATATACAAGTGGGTGGATTTGACAACATTATCATCTGACCAATTGTCCCACCAATAAAAAATAGACTTTTTTTGTTTATCAAAATTAGTTTTTGATCTAAACTAAAATTATAAAATTATGCAAGTTGCCCAACAAGTGACCCCTAATTTAATTCCCATAGACCAACTTACGGTGTCAGTTTTTTTTTTTAAACCACGCAACAAACAATTATATTTACTCTTAATTTATTCACATATTTATCGTTAATAACTACGAGTACATAACATAAACTGTACTGTATACTTTATTTTGTAAGTTTTTTTAAGAAGTAATATTAACAAAATTTACATTAAAAAATAATAGTGTTAATACATTTTTTTTGGACTGAAATCACTGAATTAAACTTAAACGGAATTGAACCAAATGAATTGAATCATTATGAACTAAATTTATTTTTTTATATAAAAAATAATAATTTTAATAATTATTAAATATTTTTTAAAATATAAATAATATTGTACCATTAACTAAATTATATACTTAAAATTATTAATTCAAATATTATTTTATTTATTTTATTTTAATTTATTTTGAAACTAGCCTAATCTAGTTGAAATGAACTTGTCTAGAATTAAATTTAAAAAATCAAGTACTTACTCTCTTTTACTCTCTTTGTCTCATGAAAGATAATTTACATTTTTTATAATATAAAAAAAATAGTCATATTTTCTAAAACATATTAAGTGTTATTTTTAAAATTCCAAGTTGATAGTTCAAAGTTCAAATACCAATTACTCATTTCATACCATAAAAAAAAATTATTTTAAGTTTATAAAAAAATTAAAAATAAAATTGTATTTTATAGAGAGATAATAAAAATAATAATTATTAAATTAAAATATAGGTAAAATATAAAATAATAATTAAATTATTTTAAATTGAAAAAATAATTTAATTAAATATAATAATTATATAATGAATAACTATAAATGAGTAATGGTCTAATGGAGATGGGAAACTTTGGTGTGGGCCTCTGCACGGTATCAAGTTGCACTTTTTGTGAAGTAGGGCGGTGTTCTAACACGTGGAGTTGTTTGTTGAGGTTTACGTACGTGTCGCGTTTTGACCGAAGGGTACGCAACTTGCGATGGCGACGTGTAGATGCAGAGTAGAGTAGATGTAGAGCGACAACAAATTGTTACATGTGTGGGCCCGGGCAGCTCACACTCAACTCAAGTCGGAGACGTTGGGTTCATAGTTCGTTCTAATAATACCCCCAAAAAACCTAATTTTGTGAATGTGCGTGGTGACACGTAAAATTTACTCCATAATTGTACACTTACTAGTTTACTACTACTATTTCAAATGCAATTGGGCTCGAAGCATACTGGGCTTTGAATGTGCGCATTGCCCACAAAGACTTGGGCTTAATCAACCAACCAGTTAAGCGGGCCTAAATGTGGGCTAGTCCAACCCAAACGAGTAGGCTGTGGCCTACTGGCCGAGGGAGGATGTAAAGCCCGTTTGGACGAACTTATTTAAAATAGCTTATAAGATATTACGTTCTATAAGTTATTTTAAGAGCTGGTGTTATGTTTTATTTAATAAATAAGTTAAACCGTTTGGATAAAATAGATGTATAAACTTATAAGATGTTAATTTGTTTGACAATTTAAGATCTTATATATAAATCAAATTAACAAAAATAAATGGTTATATATGAAAAAAAAATTAAAAATAATTATATTAACTAAATAATAAATTTGAAATTTTTGTATATATATAAAAAATAATATTTTTAAGGGTAATTTGGTCTTTTATTATTTAAGTTGCAAGAGCTTATAAGCTTTTTAAAAAAAGTACCTCCCCTTATTTTTTTTTAAACAACATATAAGTTGTTAAACAGCTTATTTTAAAGTTTTTTAAGATCTTTTTTTAAAACTTTACCAAACAAATTTTAGAAGTTTATAAGCTCAGCCAAACTGACTCCTAGTTGATTGTTTAATTTAGCCGTGGAACCAGGAATGAACCAATGGCTCGTTTTCCAACCGGCCGGCGACATATCAAGCATTTAGTAGAACATCTAAATATCACGCGTCAGAAATATCACACATTGAAAATGTCAAGAAAAATCAAGAGACTAGACTATTTGGTAAATGAGAAGTTTTGGAGAAATATCACACATTGAAAATGTCAAGAAAAATCAAGAGACTAGACTATTTGGTAAATGAGAAGTTTTGGAAGGACGGAAAATGATTCTATCTCCTAAAACAATATTAACCTCCGCCTTCTAAATTCGGTTGGATATTAAGTGGCATAATCGCTCATTTTTTAGACTAAGTTCGTTAAATTGATTTGATCTGAATGAAATAAAATGAACTGAATTGAATTGAATTGAACTGAACTAAATATGCATGAATTTTGTATTAATAATATTTTTTTGTATATTATTAAATATTTAGAGAAAACACGAATACAATTATTACCATGTTTACTTGAAATCATTAATTATAATTACCGTTTTAATATTATAATTATTTTAAATCAACTTAATCAAAATAAATTAATTTTTTAAATCAACTTAATCAAAATAAATTGAATCGATGTGAATTAAATTTAGGTGGAAAATACAATATCACAAAAATGTTCATAAATAATTTGAAGTATGAGTATGAGTTTCAAAGAAAACAAACAAATGTTGTTGACCACCCATATTTTAATTAATTATTTAAACGATTTTCGCGTTATGAAAAATGTTTCCATTTTCCAAAACGCTCTGAAGAAAAATCCCCAAATTATCAATGGCGTCAGCTGCGAAATCCCTAATCCAAACCCTCCGTCGCTACATAAAGAAGCCCTGGGAGATCACCGGCCCTGTCTCCCATCCAGAGTACCGTGACGCCGTCCCAAAGGCGACCGAGTACCGCCTCTTCTGCCCTGCCACCGTGCCCGATAAAGCCATCGTGCCGACGTCCCTCCCGGAAACCGTTTACGACATCAAGTACTTCGCCCGCGATCAGCGCCGCAATCGCCCCCCGATCAAACGCACCGTTTTGAAGAAGACAGACGTGGAGAGGATGGCGATGGAGAAGACTTTCGATCTGAATGATTTCCCCAGGCCGTATTTGACCGCAACAATTATCGAGGATGAGAATGCCATGGGTGGTGGATACCAGAAATAAAGTGCCAGGTACTTTTCTTTTAACTGATTGATTTTTAGTGATGGAGATCGGTGTTTACCGTGACTAAATTTTGAATTGTGAGATGAAGAGAGTGGTTTGAAACTTCCATGATATAAATGTGGAATGGATTGAAGCATGGTTTAGATCTTACTGGTTTCTCTTAGGATTAATTGTTGAAATATCAACTTTGTCCTAAATGTCCATGAAAAATGCAGTCTTCAATTTTGAAGTACGTGTTTTACCTGTTGCTAGCAGAGTAGCAGATGTAGATTATTCAAGCTTTAGATCTTTCTGCCCCGATTAATTTTACTAGTACAATGTTATGGACTGCCTCTAGTGCCCTGATAGTGTTATTTATCATTTATAGTTTATTTATGTGAATCTGACATTGTGTGGTCAGAAAAATGATTTAGTTATACAAAATGTGAAAGTGAGCAGAAGTGTAATCGTTCTCATATTATCACCACATTCGTTTTACTAACTGATATAATATATTGTGAGCTTTGCTCTTACTGACAAAAGTTTCATTTCTATGCTTAAGCTTTGCCTAAAAGGAGAGCCAAAGCGCAGTCCACTTATAATGTTTTTGGAATATATATTGTCAGTGCTTGTTTAGGGATTAGGACTGGAAGCTTGTGTAATGCAATGCCTATATCATTCGATGCACGTCATTGAAGTCCTAACTCGCTCATCTTGTTGTCTCGTAATCGTTAGAATATTAATCTGATATTAGTACCAGGTGCCAACATGTTTTGTAATATTGTTTTATCGAACGTACTCATTTAATTGAGTGACTTGTATACTTTCTCCCTCTAGGTTTCTTCCATGTTCTTTCAATCCTCACGTTGGTTGAACTATGTTATCAATAAGAAAATCAGACTACAAAAAATTCTGAGTGGACTAAAACCTTAAAAAACTATTGTTGGATCCTATGCATTACATCACAATCATGTTTTTTACCCTTTATGGCTTTGATTATCATTATTGTTACGTGTGTATTATTCCTTATTTCCTTGAATTTGAATTTGCAAATACTGAAATCCATTTTCACATTTGAGAAGTTGGCTGTTCTTTCCAAGCACTCTTCCCAACTCCAATTTCTATGTGCTCAGTGTTTTTCCCCTTCTATGTAACAGGGTTATGAGTTGCGACAGCAGGCAACTAACTGGGCTGCTAAAGTTGCACTAGTGAAGTTTACTGATGTTTTTGTTCATTATAGTTCCCCATCTCCGTGTACTCTTGCCTTTCCAGATCCGACTCAATTGAGACGAGAAAAGGTTTAAGGCATCAAGTGTATTTTTCAATCCTGTTATTTCCCAATAATGTATTGCTGCCTTAATGGAATATTGCGACCCTTCCATGCCGCTCTATATATGGAATTTTCTTATCGATTCTCATTTGTTTTGCAATTTGATTGTAGCCAAGGCTCATCTGGCTTGTTGTTCTATGGTGGTTATGTTGGAGTGTTTGAAAAACAACTGATTGGTAAATTATGATTTCCCTTCATTTTATTCAGGTAAATTTTGTGGAGTCAGTATTATCAGTTTTGTTACTGCTGAAACCAGTACAATTATTCAACTATTTATTAAATCAAATAAAAGGCTGAAAAGTGCAAAGCTACATTTATAAGACATCAATGGGGGATTGGAGGGGTCCTTGTCTACTGTTTTTGGTACGAACTATCACTACCATGCTTTATAGAGACTGATAGTACACAATAGTAAATATCACATTAAAGTTGTTTAGTAATTCCGAGTTCGATTACTCTGGACGTTTGGGACGAGTTTACGTAGTTCTTAACTTGTGTTCTAAACGAGCGATATGTATATTGAAGCCGTCCTTGTATCTTGTATTTGGGATGGCTAGGTTTCATGAAGTGGATAAATGCATTCAAGATTTTGTGGCGGGCAATGAATGTTGTTTTGCTATGCCTTGATTATGTTCTCTATAGAATCACTAATAAAATGGACTTTGGAAAATCCACAGAACCAGTGAAGTAATGAGGTTGATACCTCAAGCAAAAACAACTCAGATTTGTCTCCTGTTCTGCAGGTTATGTTCATGCAGTTATCCATCTTATATTTGTTTTTGACAATGACAAAGTAAAACCCCAAATGGAAGAAAAACAAGCACTTACACAGAGAGACATAATCATAATAATAATGCAATTAAAAGACAAGGCAGATAGAGTGAACTGGACCTTCTCTCTGTCAATGATATTTTTCATTTATAAAAATGCAAAATTAAACCTAGTGACATAAACATATATGCACACAATATATAGTTTGCAAAATAAATCGGATTCGGATGAATGCTTTGTTCGTTTTTTCTTTCTCTCCGGCAACCATGCATGCTCTAAATTTATCGACTTTTAGTACAAGCAAGCAAGCAAGCACACATCCCTTTACATTTCAAGAATTCAATATGCTCTCAATTGCCAAAGGAAAAGAAGAGGAAAAAAAAAGCGTAGTACCTTGTATATAATGCTTTAAGAGTGGTCCTTGATGTATGGACTTGACAATCTTTTTTTTATCCTTTCTGATTACTCTCTTATGTCAGAAGATATATATATATATATATATATATATATATATATATATATATATATATATATATATATATATATATATATATATATATATATATATATATATATATATATATATATATATATATTATGAAGTATATGCAATAATTTCTGTTGATAAATTAATATTGCATTAGTGATCAGCAAAACTACAAAAGAGTAAATACGTTTTTTTTGTTAAATGTTAATTAAGTTTTTTTTTAAATGTAAAAGCGATGTATCAATGAAACTCTGAGCAAAAGGCCTTAATTTCTTTTGCCTTGGATCTTGGGACCTTATATTAATACAGTATGACAATGATAAAATTATAATGACTTACAGTGCAAAAGACAATTCTTGAATTCCTCTTCTTCAATTCCCTGTATGCATGAAATCAAATATTGTGACAGACTCTGTACTCTTCTTGATTACAATGATGATGATGATGATGTTAATTGATTACCATGAAATACGAAATGTCATATACATAATGTTCGTACCATTTGTTCTATATCTTGATGTTCTCTTGTTTTGTTATCTGACTTTTACGTACAAGCTGGTCTCTTAGTCTTACATACATATATTTTCTTGGCAAAGCCTTTGTGCAAAACAAAGTGCCGTACGTGGGGCCTTTGTTAATCCTCCCATTCGACAGCTAATTTAATTACGTGTTTACAGTTCACAGACGTAAATGTCTGAGCTATATATGTTACTAGCTAGTTGTTTTGGCAGGCAGCTAGCCCACAATATCCTCTCTCTCTAGTTCTTCAATGTATATATAGTAGTATAAATTAATGGCCTAGCTATATATATATATCTGGTAAACAAGATTGATCGAGTATGCTTCAATCGGCATGAAGATCATATAATCGAACCCGCGTGGTCCCTAGTTAGCTAGCTCTTTATATATACATACATTACATACGGGTGGTTTGGGATGAACACGATAAGTTTGTAACGGATATGATCAGTTGGTCCCTCACAAACAAGGCAAAACATCATCAAGGTGATGTTACTGTCAAGTAGTAGACTCAAATTAAAAGCCAAACATTTCAAACATGTATTATTACATTTTTCGCTGTCAAAATGTGTGTGTGAGAAATAAAAAATGGTCCCCTTGATGAAAAAAGTGTCATATTCTTGGCTACATATTCAGCTCATGAGGATTATGATACATACATGATACATCTTTCTTCTTAATTTCTTCTTCCAAAATATATTAATTATATTATTCTTTCAGCACATGAGGTATGAGTGATCGTCGCAATATTATAAGCCCGGTCGAGAAGGCCTCCTCGTCGAGATTCAAAGACCCGCGGGTCGTGCGAGTTTCTCGAGCACTAGGCGGAAAGGATCGGCACAGTAAAGTGTGCACGGTGAGAGGGCTAAGGGACCGGCGAGTGCGCCTCTCTGTCCCCACAGCCATCCAGCTGTACAGCCTCCAGGAACGGCTCGGATTTAATCAGCCGAGCAAGGTCGTCGATTGGCTTCTCAACGCGGCCAAGAGCGAAATCGACGAGCTTCCCCCTCTTCAAATCCCACAAGGGATGTTCAACTCTTCCTCACAAGATAATAATCTTGATGATCAACTGATGTTCAATTCTCAAGAAGCTACTACTGCTAATACATATGTGAGATTGAGCCCTTCTTCAAATCTAACCCTATGCCAGAATCCCACACCTCCTCAACACAACGAATATTGGCATAGTTTTGGGTTTTTGCCGTTTCAAGCTTCGACAGTGCCCTCGGGATCTCATCAAGTCCTACTGTATCATCATCATCAGCCAGCTGCTGCTACTGCTGGAGGAGTAATGAGCACACATTCTTCACAAGAATATATATGATAATAATAATTAGTTCTTGATCATGGCAATATTAATATTCGAGACGAATTTGTTTTAAGGAAATAGTACGTAGAAATGCAACTTATTGGGAAGATCGATCCAATAATAATCGAATGCTTCGATCCAGTTTAGTTATATAATTAGAGGTATGAAAGTTCGATTCTCAGCTCTCTTTGATAAGGGTTCCCAACTATAAATCATTTTAGGTTTTTCCTTTTTTTTTGTTTGTTTTTCCTTTTTTTGTTTTTATCATCTTGTGCAATATTGAAAATTTGTCTGTGTATATTTGTCTTGGAATTTTTTACTTAATTAGGGTTTTGAGTCTTTCTTTATTGGGTAATTTCGTACTTAATTTTTAGTTTTCTATAGTTTTCTCAACGTTAACACACATGCACAGAATGAACAATTCAATTAGATAGAATGATTAATTAATTACTTATTTGACTTTGAATGAATAATTTAATTAATTAGCCAAGAACAAAATCAAAAAGTATAATACTGTATTATTCCACTCAAAACCAACATGTGTGTATGATAATAAATTCAAATGAGATTGATAAAGATAAAATATATCTAAAAATATACTAGTATTTTTGTAGTGAAATAATTATAAAAAAAATACAAAATAAAAAACAAAACAAAAGAATATATTAAATTATACTTAAAAAATCAATTCAAACAAAAATAATTATTTTTTAACTTTATAATACTTAAATATTAATGAATTATTCAAACAAAATTAAAAAGAAAAATTATAAGCAATTCTTATAAATTTAAAATTACAACATGTTCGAGAATGGTTGACAAAACTTATAAGTTAAGTACTTTTTTAAATTTTAAATATAAAAGATCAAAATATTAATATTAAGTATATTTAGGAAAAGAGCATTTTGGTTTTTTAATTTATCATCAAAACCACATAAAATGTACTTTATATTTAAGGGCATGATTTTTTAAGTTATTTATTTATTAGGGTAGTAACTACCATGTAATTATAATTAAATGTACGATTAATTATTATTTTATCCTTGTTAAAAAATAACTACCCAATGAACTAAAAGGTAAAATAGGCACAATACTCATTTTTATAATTAAGAAAAACTGAATTATTTAATTATAAACAAACTTAAATATTTACCCTTTATCCAAAATTTTCCTTAATATTTTTATCTTAAATTTATTATTTTTTATACAATATTTTAGTATATAACATGCTTTTTTATGATTTCATTTATATAGGATCTTAAACTTATAAAATAATTTAGATAAGCTGTCCAACGGACTCGAAATCTCTTTCGTTATGGATTGAGGAATCAATGAGGATGATAATATTTTATTAAATTAAAATATTGAGTACTTTTTCCTCGAGACCTAAATGCGACAACCGCAGCTAAAAAAACAACTCGCAAATTCGCAATCATCCGTTGTTCGATTTCAGGTTCGTTTTCTCTTTTCATTTTTTTTTTTCTTTTGCATTTGCTAATTGATCAATGCTTTTTCCTGGGGAGCAATCACGTTCGTTCGACCGTCACCCGTATCGCCAATTTTCCTCGACGGTTTGTACGTTGAGCTACCTTGATCACGTCATCATTTTTATGCGCTTCTTAATTTTTATGCCTGAGAACTCTAGCTTGATTAATTTGTTTATTATTGAGAGAATAACAGTAGCTTGATTACTATTTCTACTACAAATTTGCAATTGGACCGGAGATTGATTTCTTCTACTTGATAACTTAGAGCTGTTTATATGATTGACGGAGTCCAAACTTGGAATCTCGTCTTTACAGAACATCGGAAAATAGGCTCTCATTTTTCAGATTGGTTGTAATCGACGATACAAAAATAAGTTTGTTGGAAACTAATGATGCATTAGAAGAAGAACACAGAACATCATAGTGGAACATAGGGATGATGGAGCAATAGAGGAGAGAAAACGAACCTCACAGCCGACCTGAATCTTTAAATTGTCTGGGTCGTAACTCTTCAGATACTAAATTTCTGATACTCACTCAGCCACAATCTTGATATTTTGTGTATGACTTTGCCTAAGGTAATATTGGTGGAAGTGTAAGCAATAATCCTATGACGTATGTACTGGTATGTGGTGTCAAAACATTCTAATCGTCAAGATAGGGTATTTCACGATACTCACCTTTTCTATTGTCACTGCCCTCTAATAAGAGGGAAGGTAGAAAGACCACATGCATATAGAAAATATCCTCTATGTTTTGATTTTTTCGATTTTTGTAGGCTATTTAGCAATTATTAGATAATCCTTGTCAATTTGTTGCCATGGTTTTGAACTGGACTGATCGTTAAATCAGCCAAGTTAGTGGTTATGGTCCATCAATATGAATGTGGTTGTTGTTGTTGAACATAAACATTAGAACATCATAAATAAAAATGTAGAAAATCTTAAATTACATAAACAACTACACTAATCGATAAAAATAGTTAATACATGTGTAAAGTGTAAACTATATATATATATATACGGATTTCATTTATAACTACATTAAATAATAATAATAATAAAGACAGACTGGTACAACCAGATCCTGGAACCAGCTTTTAACATTTTTCTGACAAACAAATTTTGAGGAGAAGCATTCCGGTGAGGTGATCAGTTCTTGTGTCCAATCGGACAGTCCAGTCTGGTTCTAAGAATAATATATAATCAACATAACATCCCAATTTTCGTATGTAAATAGATTTAGATACTAAGCTGATAGTGAGAACGTTAACTTTTAAATGATGGAACGAAAATGAGGAGGTGAAACTCGACATATTTATTCATTGCACCCAAAAGAAGGAATAAACGGAGAAGAAGAAAACAGTATAAATAAGGAAAATTGTAAAACTGCATCCGCAAATTTAATGGTAGGACTAAAATATGGTGCATTCATAATTTACGGTTGGTCATAGTCTGGAAAATTAAGCCATTCATCCACATTCACGGAAGTTGTGTCCATTTCCACGTCTGTGGTGTCACCCCTGCCCCTGGAGTTGTTCCATAAAGAAACATTTGGTGTGGGGACGCCAAAGTTAGTCGAGATATCTTGTACCAAACTATTGTTATGCAAGTGAGAAGGATGCCTACTGCTGCCTTGATTATATATTTGGGGAGAATCGATATACCGGGGGATTTGTTGATGAAAAGCTTGTTGTGATTCCATGGACCGAATCCATTCTTCTGGAATTGTCATGTTGGCACCACCAGTATTGATTTGATTACTAACATTGACATGTTGATTAATCAGTTCAGGATGAATCAAAGACTGTATAGCATCCAAACAAGAGATCTCATCATTGAAATAATATGATCCCTGTGGAAATACGGCTGAAGGCTGGTTTGTGGATGTTTGGATCATGGTTGTATGAAAACTTTGTGAAGTCATGGCTGCCGTTGGTGTTAGGGATTGTGAGAGCTGTAGGTGTAGTTCCCCGAACGGTAATGGCTGTTGACATATTGGATTGCCATATCTTGAAGATGAGGCTTTTGTTTGCTTACCACTCCTGGATTTCCCCCCAACGGGGATATTTCTCAAGTTTCCTCCTACGGTCCATTGTCGTTTGCAAGACCTGCAATAGTATCGAGGTTGTGTGGGTCTCTGATTGTTGAAGTATCGAAATTTAGTATCTGGAGAGTTACAACGTGGGCATTTCAAAGGGATTGTTGGTTGTTCTTGTTGTTGGGCTTCTCCTCTGGTTTGCTCCATTTCTCTCTTTGTTTTGTGTTCTTTCTGTGTTTTTCCCTTTTTTGTTCACAAATTTGTGTTTTGTAATTGTCATCAGTAAATGCTTATTTTTATACTCGGAAAAGGTAATACTATTACTGTAAAGTGTTAAAAGTTGTGGTAATTAAATTTGTTGTAATTTCAAACGTAATAAGTGTAAATTTGATTAATAAGATCTTGCGGGTGTGTAGGGATAAAAAGTTCGTTGACTCGTTTGTTTTACGCAATATGTAATATGAAGAAACAATTACATGGATGTGGATGCATTAAAAGCACAGGTATAACTATTGCTGTAATCTTGTTTGGCATTAGAGACTATGAGCTTTCCAAAGATTATGAGAGTTAATATGATACATTTCGCTGATTTGGAAGCATTAAAACACATGTATTACTATTGCGGTAATCTGGGTTGGTAGTAGAAACGATGAGAATTAATTTAATACTATTTGCCGATTTTTATTTTTACTAGTGCGACACAGTTTCCCATTTATAGAAAGAGTCATTTGAATTGAAGTTCCACACTTTCACCTGTGTGCACTTAAACCTCATAAAATATGCCAGTTGTGTTTAATCAATTGAATTCTCACTCCAGAGAAAACAATCCTACTGATAGAATCATAAAAAGAGTTGTAATTTTAAGGGTCAAACCTTGTGTTATGGTGGAATTTTCTTTTATGTCATATAAATGGATTCTGATTTGAATTCTTATTTCAGAAATACATGTCTTTCACATAATTGTATGTGTACTTGCAAACATGGCATGTTAAGCAGCTAAATAGATAAAGCTCATACTATAATATGCAAGGTTTTATATTATCTTGGAGACTTTAGATATCTTTGGCTACCTATACCAATGTTGGTTGACAGAGAAGGTCCTATACTTCCGCGTTTGTAGTGATGGCCCCTTCATGCATTGTGCTCCCTTTTTTATGCAAAGTTACCGAATAGTTTTTCGCAAATGTAAATGAGATTACTTTATATACATGATCTTCTGACATTGAATTTACAGACCAAGTAGGGAAAAGCTTACATACTGATATATTAAGAACGACAGAGGCGAGCAATAAATTTCTACTTGCTACATAGTTTCCTGCAATGCCTCAGTGGCCAATCATAATGGCCTGTGATCACCTCTTTTATGAGCTCTTTAAAGATCAGACGCTCAATATCCAACACCAAAGCCGGAACCTCACAACTGTAATCTACCCAATCATCTTGACAGGCCATATCTGCAGTTAGTAGTCTGATCATCTCGTCTTCCTCATCGTATAGATTGCACTTTGTTCGTATAGTGAACACTCGATTCATCTCCAAATATAGTTCTTTCAACAGCCCCTGCAGGCTTGTCCTTTTTGCTACTGATGTAAAAAATCTGCCCGAAGTGACTTTCCAGACCAATATTTCATCTACCATGTCGAAAATAAGCTTTCTCTGTGCTTTCTTATCCGACTGCATCCTATCATTCTTTCCACTTACTCCACAATTCAGCCCCTCTGTTTGCTCAAGGACATGAAACATATCTGGATTGATGAGATGGCATGAGGAGTGGAGCTGATTGGTTGTTGAGATGAAGCTAGAAGAGTCTTTGAGCAGTCCCGATGTCAGTAGTATCTTATTTATGTATCTGTGATTTAATGTATTGTGATCCACAGAAGTTTTATCAGGCTCAGTCAACAATGTGAGCTCTTGAACGGAGTTTTGTAAGTTCTCTAACGCGTGAGCATGATTGTATCTTGTGAAATCTGTTGAATGATTTAGGTTCTCAAGATGCCATTCTGCTTCATCTGGACTTAGACTCTCATCTGTTATTCAGTTTGAGACGAGTCAAAGAATACATTGGTCAGATGATGCATTCACAATTCTGGTGTATACAAGTGAACATGACAAATAGTAAAATGTGTGGGTTGCTTGTTCTTATTTTCATGTTGATTCACTAATAAATTGTCTGTTCCTATTGTCAGTTTGATATAGATTGGATACTCAGAGCATAGAAGAAATGAATACCTCGAAATGCTGTTAAAATCTTCTTTACCGGAGATGGTGAATCTTCGCAGTAAAATGTTTCATCAAGAACTGAGATTGGGCTTGGTTGTTCAGACATGACTACATTGATTCCAATTGCTGGCATGTGTTGTTCCTTAGTTGCTGAAACAGAATTCTGAACTCACAAAAGAAAAACATGTCAATAAACGAGGGACAGTTAAACAACCACTGTGATGTTAATTGCATAACATTAATATTTCTTACATACCTCTTTTTGTGCAGCATGTATTTTAACTGAATTTATCTGGCTTGTGACATCTGTTTCAGTCTGTGAGACTTGGCCATTGTTGCTTTCCGATATTACAGAAGCCGTGTCATTTTGATACCGCGAGTATCTTGCCTCACTACTGATCTCACTCACTTGGTCATCACTTAACTGCACATCATTTGCTTTCACTTTATGTTTCTTGGTCTTCAAACTTTTTTCCATGTTTTTCCCACTGCAGTGTTTTTGTACCCCGCCTGAGTACAATGATGGGCTGGTGGGTTGAGATTGTCCTTCTATTCTGAGTAGGTTCTGTTGCAATCTTGGACTCACCATTTTAAAATTTTTGCCGGGTCTAGTGCAATTTTGTCCTGCTATGTTTTTATCTGAATGATGTATGGGGTCTTTCAGATTATTATCCTTTGATGCGACATCTTTTGCTTTTTTCCTGCGAGTTGAATTTTGGAATCCTTGCTGATTCGGAACTGGTCTGACTTTATCCATCACTCTGGCTGATTTGATGATAACAATAGAAGAACCTACTTGTTTAGGCGTGCAAGGTCCCTCCATAGTAGGAACTTGGTGGCAAATCCTATCATCTTTCCACATTGACAAGTTAGAGTCTCCTGTTCGGTCTTCTAACTGTTCTCTCGTTTTCTGCGTTGCTTTAAGTATCTGGTTAAGAACTTTGAGATCCTTACCCGACTTCTGGAATTTAAGTTCTGTTATCCTTTTCTCAGTCTCACCGTAAACCGAAGAAGATAGTTTAAGGTTATTCGTCGGAGCTTTCTTGCTCTGTGTAGCCGTTTTCGGAGAACCTTGACTGGAATCTTGTGGCCTCCATGAAGCTGGTTCGATCGGAAATCTCGAACAAGCATTTGATTTCCTAATAGAAGTAGCATTATGAAATGTTGGTGATGGTGAGGTGGGATTGTCTTGTGAGACACTTTGGGAATAAGCAGGTTGATTTTGGGGTGTTGCGATTAACTGTGAAAGAAAAGCTTCATTAGGATGGGGTCTATTATCATCTGCGCAAATTGTATATGGGAAATTCTCGAGACCCATTAGCTTTGCAACAATGCTTGATGTTTGATTGTGGCAGGGATTCTCATTTCTCGTACATAGGTCCCGTGCGAGAAAATCCAGTCTTGACATCGTGGAACTCTCTTTACTATCCAACGAAAGTCTCGGGAGTTCTTTATGCTTTGCGGCTCGCTTGACTGCATCCCGTGAATCTCTCCCATCGTAGGAGAAACGGGGGCGTGTCATCCATTCGTCCTTGGGAAAGTGTCTCGCGCCATCGTGTACTCCACCCAGAACTCGAGCTGATTCCTTGGATATTATGGGCTGTGGTGTTTTGGGCCTGTGTTGCTGGGTAGAAGGCCTTGGAGAGTCGATGTGTTTCATTACGGTGGCTCGCCTTTCACCTTTAGCCTGGGTTTTGATGGACAAGCTGCGGGCTTCTCTGTACATCGAATCCTTGACTACATCTCGGAGGTCAAGGGACTGTAGTGCTTTTGTGGGTGTGAGTGGAAATGGGCTTTGAGGGCTATTTTTCTGTCTGTGTGGGAGTGTTTCTGGTTGAGCTATTTTGTTGAAATCGAGGGATGAGAATGTGGATGAACAAGAAGAGGATGAATAGGAGGCTGGGGATGATTCAGTGGAGATTCTTGGTCTCTCCTTATGTGCCTCTACAAGAGCGTTTTCCTGAAAATGTAAGTTTTTTTCAGTTAACTCGCAGAAAATTGATTCACTGTGTGGATGCGATTATATAAGAACACAATTTTTGTTCTTTCCACAGAAAGAAGAATGTTCTGTTTAGAATCTTACCATGACAGTTTTCGTTGTGTATTGTGGGTCCACTTGGTATTGTGCACCTTGAAAAACACGAAAATGTAGCCATCTTAGCGAAAAACTGGTGAATGATTGATTATTAATATAACTGTTTTCTTGCATCTAAAGTGTTTGGAAGCCTTTATTTTTATTTTTATTTAGACTGACTGAAATTGTCCAGTGTCAAACCATATTCTTTTGAATGCCCGGGAGTTTAACATGTCTAAAAATCATGATAGCCTGGCATGGCCTTCAGATAACATGCATTATTTATCCTACATTTTTTATGTTTTATTTTATTTTTAATCCAGCAGAAGTATGAAAATTAGCATCCACTAGTCACGTAAAATTTGTATGTTTTTTTATGAGAAAATATGCAGCGTCAAGAATTTTATCTTTTACTGATCATCACCCTGAGAGACGTATCATAGCTAACACATTTTAAAAAAAATACTATATATTATCTGACTCAAAAGTATCTAAAAAATATGAACTCCAACACTTTTGTAACTGTGCATTCAATTCTTGAAGTTCTTGGCTGTCTAAATTTCAAATAATAAAAATAAAAAATTACCTTCAAGCAGCCTTTTATGGTGGTGGCCGCTCAAACGCCGCCTGGTAAGGAAATGGTGACGGTCAAAGATTTGGAAAATGCCGTTCATGCAACCAATCTGTTTTCTTAGATCTCTGTTTTCATCTGTTATCGAAGACATTGTTTTTGCAGACATCTTTATTCCTTCCCTTAAACTTCAAAACAGAGGAATACGAACCTTGGTTCTCTGTTCCCAAGAATCTGCACTGGTTCAAGAAAAGGTGGCTAATTATCTGGTGTTTCTTGTTAAGTTTGAGAGAATTAATATTTTTGTGCCACTGAGAGAATATAGAAAAAATCTTGCCCCGGTTTTTTTAGGTTTTATCGTATGCATTAGAACTCTGAGAAAAAGAAAAAGAAGTCAGGAAGACAGGGACACTCACTGCAAATCATTTGTCTGATGACTTAAATGCACTGTTCTACAAATGATCACTTTCTTCAGAACTCTAGTAACAATGGCGAACAATCTTCGCCGTTGGATGCCTCTAGGAATTAGGAAAAAACTATAAATGAATCATAGATAGGTGTTTTTTTCTTTTCTTCTTTTCGAAATAAGTTTGTTGGCTCTCTCCAAGCAAAAGAAGGCTGCCGTGCTGGATAGTATATACGATACTATAGTTTTAAAGAGGAATCGTGATATTTATAGAGGGAAGTACTTCTTTTATTGTTTTTTAAAAGATGAGAAATGTAGGGCATAGTTTTCACTGGTTATTTTGGTGCAGGGTCCATGAGGACAGTGTATAATTGTGGAGGTGGGTCTGTATACAGTGTTTTCACTGGTTCATGTGGACTCTGTCTTCTAATGTAAGAAAATAGATTGCTGTACTGGCTGTCCCTTTTGAGCCTAAACCACTTTTCCAACCGGTATTGTTCCACCACCCAAAGACCCAATCCTCCAAAAAGCAACATGAAATTTTATCCGAAAAAGAGTATTTTTCTTTAATATTTATTTATCATAACTCAGTTTTCAAGTTTACACCTTGACTGTGTTTAGGATTGTAGCAATCTGCACCCGTTATTAATGATATTAGTTAAAGCGTGGGGGTGTGATTTTATTGACTAAGGGTGTCATCTTCCGCCGAGATTCTTTTACCTCTCTCTATGGTTTCGATTGAAAATTTGAATTGGGCCCCATTTATTTTGGAATTTTTACATTCTTGTTCCTTGATTAAGGTATGGCTTTATTGTAAAAACTACCATTGAATCTGCGTAATTGAAAGAAGGCCCAAAGTCATCTTTCAAAATGACAGATACCCTGCTCAAGATTAATAGGTTATAAATTTTAAAATTTAAGCAAATGCCAAGTGGTTATTTGTAATTTTGCTTTTTTTATAAGGTCTCATGTGTAAGTACATGGTGGTAAAAAACGTTTATGTTATTTTATTGGTTTTTAGAAACATTTTCATCTCGTTAAAAATCAACTGTTGGTGCGAGTGGTATGTACTTGCTTGATAAGGTCCCTTTCTAATACCACATTTTTTTCTTAATAAATTCGGCTGCAAAAAAAAAAAAAAAAGGGATTGCAATTGTAATTATGGGGTAGTTGAAATTAATTTGCTGCCTCACATCGATTTTGCTGTCATAATTTTTTTAGCAGTTTCCTGTACAATGTTGTTGAAACTATTCAATGCTTGTTGTGCTGAGGAAACTCAGAATATCCTATCTTTTTGATTTCATACATATATATATATATATATATATATATATATATATATATATATTTATGTGTCTGTGTGTATTACTGTATTATCATCTATTTTCAGAATCCTACTCACAGACATTGGTAGCAGTTTGGCATGTAGTTAATCTCTGCAAGATCTGTTAGTCCAAGCCTTTCATCAGGTTGTAAATCAACCAACTTATTACTTATGGTCAAGATGTGGTGGTCCTAGTATTTAGGTGAGTCAATTCATTGTGAAGAAAATTGTGTATGAAACGATTGCATTGCTGAGTTTAAAGAAGTTGCAAAAAAACTTCTAAATCCAGCAAAATACACTTGATTTTTCTACAAGTCTTTAGAAGGAATATTGAGTACTTATATACGAGCATAGTGTTGGTGCTACGATACTTCTGAATTTACTGCAGTTGGGATTATTTGGCATGTAAAAAATAAAAGAAGCTGTAATTAGAATTCAAGGTATTGTCGATAAGGGTGTAGCTGTGTTTTGGTGTGTGTCAGTTTAGCTTATGGGACATTAGATAGTTCCCCACCTCATCAAATTCTGCCAAGAGTTGCCTACCCCTTGCCCTAACACACCATTTAATGCCTTGTTGGTTGTCTTCATTTTTTATTTCTCATATGTAGCAGTCCAAGCTTCAAGCAAAGAAAAGTACTAAGCGCGAATTGTGACTTAAGCGAGTTCGGGTGTGATTAGCTAGAATAAAGCAGTGTCTCGCGTAAACAAAAGGCATAGGCAACAAAAACGAGACAAATTTGGTACCTAGACCATTCTTGTAGCAAAATAGTTGAGAAAAATATTGCTAATACTTCCCCAGAGCATAGTCGAGTGGTAAGGCTTGTGGTGATGTTGGTGTAATTCCTCGACGACACAAGTTTGATTCATCGGGTGGGGTGGAGTTTCTCTTCTCTCCACCTTATAAAAAAAACATTGCTAATATTTTTATGTGCAATAATCCTGAATTCTGTTTCAAAAAAGTACAGTTTGCCTTTATTTTTTTTATTTTTCCTTTTTCCATTTTCCTTGGAAGAGTCCTAAATCCCCAACTTTTGGACCTTTTGGGGTTCACAGCCCTAACAAAAATTGGCAGTTTATGTAACATGGATGCATGTTCTATTGTTCTTTGTATGGGAAGAAATCATCATTAGTGGCCCAAAGTAATTTAAGGCAAGTTTTCTACATCTGATCATTTGTGCTTTTGTGCAGTGTCCTTGAAATTTCAGTAATAAATCCAGCAGTTCCATGTTAGAGCTGTAAAACATACTCAATAAATGAGTTTCCCCAATTATGAATCCCCTTTATCAAAGAATGAATGTAATATCACCAAATTTGCAAGTGTTTAAAACTAATTGATAATGTTTTTACAAGTACTAGTAATTAGTTGCATCTTTATACAAGTATTCTTAGAACGGGTGAACCCAAGAAAAGTTTTACCTTAGAGAATCTGTTCTTTTGGATTGAAAAATTGAACTGAAACGATTTGAACTGAAGTGATCTGAATTGAATTAAACTGATTTTTTTATAAAAATAATACTAATTTTTTTAAATTATTAAATATTTTTTAAAAATATTAATTATATTGTGATATTAACTAGATTATACTTAAAATTATTGATTCAACTTATTTTTTATTTATTTTATTTTAATTTATCTTGAAACGAATTTAATCGAACTGAACTGAAGCGATCTGAAACGATTTGAACTAAATTGAAATGGACTTAAATTAAGTCCAAAAAGATCAGCGTTGTTGCAGCCATGCCAAGTTCACTTGTGGTTTGTTCACGAGCTCCGATCGATTTAAGGAGTTTATACCTTATTCTCCTACATTGACATATAGTTAACTTTGTTATTTGTCATGCGTAATTATCAAGTGATTCAAAAAGGCAATAATGTACCATTTGAAAGAATTGATGGTCGAAAACAAAGTCCACAAAAGAAGTGACGCAGAATCACGTGGATAAAGTGAAGTGAAGCCATGAGGGTTGCCTTCTATCTCTATCAAACCCAAGAATAATCCAACTACATTTCTCTAACATCATTTTCACGTGCATCACCTTCTTCCCCCCACCATATCAACCATCGCCATGGCTTCTACTAATCAAGTATGCTTCCACACAAATTGGGATAATCTTCTAATAGTGTTGAAGAAGTACAGTAAAATTGAACAAGAGATTCTAGTTTGACAACGAAAATTCTGGTATAAAATTTGTTTTGAAATGTACATCGTATTATTGAGACTAATAAATCATATTAAGTGGAGCCTACGTCCAAAGAGTCCAAAGAATCGTAGGATTACTAAGTCGAAACTAGTGATCTTGCACTTCTTTTAGAAGAACAGAAAAACACAATACAGTCTTGCAACGAGTCAGACATATCACTTGTACTCAATGGTAATGTAGATGCTACTCCTGGCTTCTGGTGACTGGTGTATGTGTAATTCCATTTTAACTGTATCACGACAATTGATTTAGTAACTTCTCATTACATGATGACACATTGGGAAAAAGGTACAACCTAATCTCGTTGCATTCTACCGCTGTCCGAACGATATTGGTGATGCATTGCAATCAAAGAGTACTGAAAATGTCATCTATCTATCTAGATTCATACTTATTGTGGTCAGCATTTTTCCAAAAATAAAAAAAGGTTGGATACCCGAATTGCAGTACGAGCTAGCTCATGATGTGTTGCTAGCTGCTACCTAGTGAATCGCGAATTTGAATTTTGGATTTCAAATCTTGAATCAAAACTATTGCTTGGAGAAAAGGAAATGGATGAACTTGCTATATTTGTGATCCGAAGATAAATTCAGCTGAGGCTTGATGTGTTTGAACTTTGAAGTGGAGATCGACCCGAGATTGTTTCAACACTAAATTCTTAGCTTGAAAATCAAATCATTAGATTGTTCATTGTTTACTAGAGTTATCTTTGACATATGATTGTTAAGTACTTACTTAAAGTTACATTTCTTGGAAGAACTAGTAATTAGTAATCTATTTGTAACCCAATTTTATTTTATCTAAACTTCTAACAAAACCTGATAGTTCAACTTTGAATTACAAACTCTTAGTTCGGTTTGGGGGTGTTCTCGATGCTATTTTCTTCCGCCATTTTTTCTTCCGCCATCCACGCGCAATACAACACTCTTCATTTTCGCAGTAATTTGCTATCCTTATTAGTTCGATCTATTACTTATTAATTCTTAACTCAACAAAGCACCCTAAATTAAACCAGGGACAACTTAAAGGAGCAAAACAAGTTGATGAAATTCAACATCTTCAAAAGAGGTGGGGGGCATTTTGCACCTCGACCTAGACATGAAAGTTGAACAGGGTCGACCCAATAACAAAACATTTCGCCCAAATTGAAGATCTGGTGATAACTGATGGCTACTTACAATCAAAGAATCACTGAACTGTGTGAATTCACAGTGTCTAAACAGAGTAGAGTATCTAAGCACCATAACGAGGGGCAAGGGAAGAGCAGTTCATGAGTAAACATATATTTATCATTTATGTCAAAATAACAAAGGCAAAGCCATTCACTGCCTGAATGGTTGAAACAAGATATCCACAAAACCATCTGAAATTGAAAACCCCAGATGGAAAGATGCACCAAGTCATTAACATCTACACTAACAAGCAACAAAGATTGAGATGTTCCAAAATGAATGTCTTTTCCAAGGTATGAATTACGACGTACTATTCTATACGCTTAAAGTTATGATAAGCATTGCAGGCACATTCACATACAATGCAATTTGGCACTTCTAAAACTCAAAACTAATATCACCTGTACTACATACATAACAGAAAGTGACCAGACAACAAAAGTAATCATCACATAACACAAAAATACGAATACCAATAAAAGAAAAATGACTCGAAATCTGAAATGCAAATTCCACTTTCAATTAGAGCCAAAAAAATACGTCTTAAATAAGTCTACAGAGCTGAAAAAGATGGAATTTTTTTTCACGAAAACAGAAAATGAGAAAATGAAATTGGGGAAAAGCTGAAACCGGGCATGTTTAGAATCCGAGCTTGGTGCGGCGCCAGTGGCGGCGCTTGGCGTTGTAGCGGATGGTGTTATCGGTGCGCATGCGGATCCAGTACGGGATCGGCCTGTTCTGCCTCTGCTTCTTAGCCAGCTTCTTCTTGATCATGAAGCTCTTGTGGGACGGCTGCAATCACAACGAAATGAGAAGAACGATGAGTTTCGTTAGGCTAAATTAAATAGAACAAGGGATTAGATATGAGGACCATGGTTGAATTCCTGCTGCGGCGGCGATAGCTCTCCTCCACTGGTTTTTTTCGGTTCCCGTGAAATGGTTTCGGAAAAGGCGGGGCAGATATATAAACCCTAGTGGGCTACTCTGTTGATATCGATTGGGCTTCACAAGATAAACCTAACCTAGTGGGTTATTCAATAGAAATGGACTGGGCCCTAACAAGACTACTATTCAATACAATTGGACTGGGCCGGGCATTGGTTTGGTGGCTGCAAAACACTTTTTTAGCATTAATCGATAAAAAAAAATGAAATTAAACAACTTCTCATTGACAAACAATCGTGGGACTGAGTGAATATTTATTTAAATCAAACAATAAATTACATCAAATCAAACGTGAAATAATTCTAATTATAATTCGAGCTCCAAATAATCTGATTCATCTCAGATTAAAATCGTAATTTAGCAAGTGAGTTTGGGTACTTAACTAGGTAGCGTGAGAAGATAATGAACAAAACAATTAGTCGTTTCATAGGTCATTTTGCACCAACTTGAAAACAAATCGAAAATGCCTATCATCATCACGTTCGAATTCAATAAGTATATTGCGGGACCCACGAAGTCCAATAATTGTACGAACGGACAAATAAATAAATTAGGTAGGGCCCAGCCCATGTAATTAACTATACTACCCTTCTGCAATGCAAAAGTATACGGCAGTTGCATCGGGAGAAACGGCAAGACTTACTCTAGGCCTTGCGACTACCAGAACTTCTGCAAGAAGCCGCGTTGATCATGTAATGTATATATTATTCAGAGTGTACGTGCTAGCTGCTCAAGTTATTTCATTTTGTTATATATATATATATATATATATATATATATATATTGCAAGTAACTAATAATTTATTTGCTATTGTAATATATTAACTTTGGTTGATTAATTAAGAAATTATTAATTTCAAGTGTTGCATTTCGTGTACATCAGCTTGTTTCTTCATTTTCCTAGCTCAGAGTGAGTAATATACAGGAATAATTTCTCTTTGCTTAATCAGCATAAGAGTCTGTTAGGATTAGGGTCGCCCGTGGGCTTGACCCGACCCGATCCGTATTAATTAAAACATAAGTGTTTTAATATTTATTTTATTTATGAAATAGAATATAAATTTCTATAACTACTATTGTGTAGTAGATAAGAATAAAATACGGTTTTCCTAATATTATCTTTTCTATTCTGTTTTCTATACAAAAGTGTGTAATTGAGAAAACAGAAATGAGATGAAATAATAATATTGAAATTATAGTGTTTTTCTTTCGGAAGAAAAACTTTGCGCAATGTGTACATGGACAAAGGCAGTTTTGTATCAAACATATAGAACAATATTGTTGGGGTTCTTAGATCGTGAAGAACAATTCAACACTCCAATCGGGAGAGTGTTGTAGACACTGCGTAGTACGAGAAGCAACACACGACAAGAGGATTCGGTCCGTTCGATTTACGTTTCCGCATCGAAGACAAGTAAGTCTTCTTATTTATTTTTATCGAATTGCTTATGTTGTTTAAGTAATTCCATCATTGGTATCAGAGCCTGTGTGATCGGATCCCTGTTAAATTATGTGTTTAATTTTGATCGTAAATATATGTGTTCACTGTTAAATTGTTAATGGTTATGCGTGAACTTTTTTTTTTTTTTTTGTGTTCTGCGTATTGTTCTGGGTGAACTTTACTGCATGAAACATATCCGTTTATTTTATTGTTCTGCGTGATATTTACTGCATGAACAATGAGTTATTTGTTCGGGTGAACTTGCGATGTAACTCTGCATAGATGTAACTCTGCATAAAATGTTATGCAAAAGGGTTATCTGTGCTTAGATGTAACTTGCGTAAAATGTTATGCAAAGGTTATTTGATATGCGACAAGTATGCGTTGTTCTGCCTAAAAGTTGTCTGAACTTTGCCTAAAATACGTGCGTATTTATTGTTTTTGTGTAAACTTTGAATGGGCAGTTTGCGCTGTAATTAATTGTTCATAGTTAACACAAAAGTGAACTGGTGTAGTTTTGCGCTATGTATTTATTGTTTTATGTGAACTTTATTTAAATATATATATTTGCGTGAATTTAAATTATTCTGTGCAAATAATTTTTATTTTACATGAAATTAAAATTCATTCTTAATGAATTTATAGTGAATTAAAATTCATTTTGTATGAATTTATTTTTACTGAATTGAAATTTATTTTGTGTGAATTTATTTCAAGTAAATTTTATTCAGTGAATAATTATTTTTTATTCAGTGAATAATTATTTTTACTGAATTGAAATTTATTCTGTATGAATTTATTTCAAGTAAATTTTATTCAGTGAATAATTGCGTTAAACAGTGTTTATTAATTGATTTTATTTTATTTTATTTGTTTTGTGTAAACATTATTTAATAAAATAAATAAAAGTACCGTTTATTTAAAATTTATTCTGTGTGAATAATAAAATTAAATAAACAAAAGTACATTTGATTTAAAAATTATTCGGTGTGAATATTTTTTTTTATTCTGTGTGAATATTGTATTACGCTCAAAATGTCTTCGGGAATTTTTAAAAATAATAATTTTTAAGGTTTTTGGATTTTTTTTTAAAATCTTATTAAATTATTTTCTATGTGAAAATAATATTTAATTTTTTGAATTCATGTAATATTTTGAGCATGCGAAAGTAATACAATTTGGCTACCTTAACAGGCTCATCGGCATTTAATAAGTTATATGCCATATATTCGTATGAAAATCGGATTTTCTAACGTTTAAGCTATGTGTGTGTCATTTTGATGAGGGGAGTGACTTAGTGTTACTTATAACATTTAGACATTTTATACGATCAAGTGTGTTCGTTAATTATTGATTTGGAATTGGAAGTGTCCAATTTTAAAACTGGTCTAAATACAGGTACTATGTGTATCGCTCGAGAATTCTTTTCTCTAAAGATGAAACCAACATATACTTATTGAGATCATGTGTTGAACATGCGTTGCAAGTATAACTCCATGTGGAATAATGTTGGTGATTTGTTCAATTGGGACGAGATTAAAAATCATTTTTAGAAATTCTCTACCCTTAGAATGACATGAGATGTGGAAAATGATTTGGAATCGAAAACATGAATTCTTTCATGATGTCTATCTCACTGCCATAAGCTATATATGAAGACTTCTATAGTCATGGTACTGAACACCATTGGGTGACCCATGTCGTTCTCGAGACAAGGAGAAAGATGTACTATAAGTCTAGCCTATTAAGAGGATGCCACTCATGCTCATTTGTGGGCATGTTATCATGTACATTAGTAGTTAGTGTGTGCTGACTATTGGTACTTTGTTTGTTTTACAAATACTGTTTTTCGTTTCGTAGTTTTTGTTTGACTTTAGTGGTCATTCTGATTAAACTATGCGATGTTTTGATTACTTTAATGTATATATTTCGTTTGTCGTTTTATATATGTTTTCATTTAAACATTAGTTGTTTGAATGCTAAGTGTCAAAGTGGGATTTAAAATGGTTTGGTTAATTAAGTGTTTTTGGGATTGAGTTCATTATAATAAGACCTAATTGGGGCCGATGATTGAGATATTAAGTCTTCTTTCGACGTTCTGTTTAGTGAGAATTATTTTGAGCAAAAGTATTCTAAATGATCACTTAATTGTTTTACACACAATAAGAGCATGATTTATATTTACTTTCCTGATTTGCCTGTGACTAGCAAATCAATCATTGGTGATATGATTAAAGGAAATAAGCTCGATGAAGACAACTACAATCCGTGGTACTGAAAGGTTGGTACGTAATGGATGGTAAAGATGTTGTCGATGTTGCGAACCATGAGATGTTCGGTCCTGGACAGGACACTGGTCCTCAGGATTGTAGAAACTAAGATACTTATAAGGCTTGAAAGAAATAGGATTCTAAAGCCTGGGGTATCATGATCGCATCCGTCGAGGATGACATGATTTTTGATTGTGAGTTGCAAGGTACTGCGCATGTCATGTGGGAGTATTCGCGTGATAAGTATGGTGATACTTTTGTCACTAAGCTTCGTCTGTTGAATATAAAGATTGATACCTACACGAAGCGTGGTGATCATTCTATTAAACAACATGTGAGAATTATGTCTAACATGATTGTGGAGCTTAAGACAGCTGGACACATTCTTTCAAATGAACAATGAGTTCAAACCTTAATATCTTTCCTTCGCGACCAGTGGGAGCACTTTAAGGTCAACCTTACTCACAATGATAACATCAAAATCTTCAAAGATGCAGCTCGACATGTTGAGCTTGAGGATGAGCGACTGGGTGTTGTGAAACCTCGTGGAGATGATGTTTATGTGGCTGAGAGTTCTGGTTCCAATAAAAACATTGTTTTTAGCGTAAATGGAACAAGAACAAAGGAAAAGGTAAAGAATCTAGTGAAGGTTCAAAGAAGGTTACTGATAAAAATGAAAGGAAATTATTTCCTAAGAATCCATTTTTTCAGTAGTAGTTCTTCTTCGTTGAGGTTATCAGTTGTTGTTTTGAAAATGACATGGTTTCTATTATATATGATAATGCTATGTGCGTTAACGAACATATTAATGCCGACTTTATGGTTATGAATTGTAGTAGTACAATTTTTTTTTATTTGTCTTTTATGAAAATCATGGCTTGTTTCATAATGTTTCTTCTACTTGTTTTGAGCATGTTTATGGTGTGTTTTGATATGCACGTTTGAGACACATTGGGAAAGATAAGATAAATCGTCGAGTGAAAGAAGAACTTTTGGGTTCACTTTCTAAATTCGATTTGTCCACATGTGAAATATGTCTTGCATGTAAAATGACTCGCAAGCTTTTTTAGTAAGGCAACAAAAGAGTTGAATATCCATTGCAATCAATACATACTGACATTTGTGATTCACTGAGTGTGACAGTTCGTCACTGAGCTTCATATTTTATGACATTCATTGAAGACTTCACGCATTTTGATTAAGTGTATTTGATGTCTCACAAGTTTGAAGCACAAGGTTGTTTCAAATACTTCATGAGTGAAGTCGAGAATCAAAAGAATGAACAATCAAAACTTTGAGAACCGATTGCGGGCGTGAATATTTGTCAAAACAGTTTTGGGAACTGTGTATTGAAAAAGGGATTACTCGATAGTTGACTACTCCTAATACTCCAAAGCAAAACAGTGTTGCTGAGAGAAGGAATAGAACTTTATTAGACATGGTGAGATCCATGATGGCGCAAGTTAACTTATCTATTTCCTTTTGGGGAGATATTTTTGTTAACTACACCCTATATTCTAAATTGAGTATCATCTAAGTCAGTGACATCATCTCCGTATGAACTATGGACAGGTAGGAGACCTGACCTAAATAATCTCAAGCCTTGGGGTTCGGCTGCACATGTGCACAACGTACATGATATGTACGGAAAGCTAACTCTAAGAGAAAATAAGTGTATTTTCATAAGGTACTCAAAGGAGTTCAATGGTTATGTGTTCATTAGTGACAATGGAGATGATCATATCACTGAAATAGTATCGTGAAATGCAAAATTTCTAGAGACTGAATTCCCAATTCGAGGTGAATTACGAAACAAAGAATCGTTCTTTGAGGTAAATGATGAGAATGGGGACACAAAATTAGCTTCTGATCCTCTAGAGGTACAAGGTTCAGACCTAACACCACTCAACATTTCTCGTAGTGTTGATCAGAGTGGGAGAGATGTATATGTTACACCTCTAGATGAATATACCTAAAAGTTCGATCATCAGAACCTATTCGTTATTCTTGTAGAAAGAGTATACCTAAATGTCATTATGACATTGATGAGTATTCTTTTATGACTGATTCAGTTGAAGAAGAAGAGTTTGTCATCGAGACTTTATCCTTTGCTTTCTTGATAAAATCTGAAGGTTATATGGAAAATGGCAATGGAAGATCAAAATTCAATGAAGAGTAACTATGTCTGGGAACTGGTTGATCTTCTGAGTGAATGCAAGACAATTTGGGAATAAGTGTGTTCTAAAAATTAAGCGAAAGCCTAATAGGGCAACCAAACGATACTAAGCTCATTTAGTTGCTAAATACTATAACCTATTTGAGGATATAGATTATGAAGAAACCTTCTCGCCGAGTGTGAGGTTTTCTTCAATTCGCCTACTTCTAGCCATTGTAGCCAATTTCGATTTGGGACTACATCAAATTAACGTTAAGACTATTTTTCCCAATGGAGAATTGAAGGAAAATATCTATATGGAACAACCAGTGGGTATTGTTGTCCAGTCAATGGTACTGGAAATCTCATCAGGTGATGATGATGACCATTGTGATTATATATATATGTCAAACGTTCAGAAAAGTGTTTCGTGATATTATCATTATATGTTAATGATATTCTTTTGGCTGGAAATGATATCGAGTACTTGAATGAGATCAAAAAATGACTATCCTCGAGATGAAGGATGTGGGTGAAGCTGAGTATGGCATCAAAATCTATATGATTCGTTCTCAAAGGTTGCTTAAAATCTCGCAAGAGACTAATACCCATAAGCTCCTTAAACGATTCAAGATGGATACCTGAAAAGTCATTGATATCTCTTTATCAAAGGTGAATACCTAAGGCAAAACATGGATCCCAAAAGTGTGAAGAAAGGCATTTCATGATAAAGGATTGTAAGCACACCAGTGGGTGATATGACAATCAAATGTGATAGTCAAGCAGTTATTGCTTACATGAAAGATCCAAAATACCATGAAAAACAAAAACACAATGTGTTTAACTTTGTCGGGGACAATGTTGAAACGAAAGGAGTAAATATTATATATATATGCATTATTAGATGGTGACTAATCCTATGACCAAACCAATACCTAACGAGGTGTTCAAGGATCATGTCGAGTCTTTGGAGTTGCATAGAATTTGATTATATGTAATCAATAAATGACTATGTGTTATTCTGTTGAAATTAATAGGGATAATTATAGTTTAGTACCTGAACTATAGGCACTTTCAGACTTTGGTGACTCATCTTTTTTTTTTGGTGGTTTAGTACCTGAACTAAGGCTTAATTACACTTTAGTGGCTGGAGTGGCGGATTCCGGCGACATGTGCAAAACACGTGCATATTTTAATAACAGATACAGGCTTTGGAGGGTATTATGGACATTTCCATCCATCACTAATAAATACGAAATAAATACTATGTAAAATACGAAATGAATACTGTATTACTGTATATTCATTACATAATAAATATGTATTCCAGAAATCCAATCCAGAAACGTAATTCTTTCTTACATACTAATACGTATTACACAGCTGCGATTTTTTTGCTTCCAGAAACCAATTCTTCCTTATCTCCTGCAGTAGCCCTCCCCTGTTCTCCTCTTGAAGCTCGCGCCCACTTCACCACCCCTTTTTTTTTCACTCACACGTCTTCTTCATCATCTTCCCTCTTTTCCCCAATTATTTATTTAATAAATAAATAAATAAATAAAATCAGATTTAATTATATATACAAAATTCAGATTGTGGATGCGGAAAGACTGCGGCGGCGTGGGAGGTGAATCAGAAGCAGCCGACGGACGCCGGGATGGACGAGCTGTTCGCCGTTCTGGGGTACAAGGTGAAGTCATCGGACATGGCGGATGTCCACCACCACCACCGCGGGCGAAGGGGTTCACGTTCTCTCCGCCGACGCCATCTATTACAACCCGTCGGATCTCTCCGGGCTGGTCGACACCATGTCCTGCGCCTTAGGAATCGGGGCTAACTCGGGAGATCTGAGAGCAATTCCGGGCGGGGCGATTCTCGGCGGCACCAAAGACGGTTCCCGCATCTACACACATCCTCCATTGGGCAACTTTGTTTTTCAATTGTTCTTTTCAAATTGAAATTAGTGTTTGTTCTTCAAATTGGGGAAAAGTTTTTTGTATGAAGCTGATTCAGGTCATACTATTTTGATCGTATGTATATATAGAAAACCGTATGTAGGTATATAGAAAGGGTATATATGTATATTGAGTTTTTAAAAATAAATCAGATTAATAATGAAAAGGTTAAAATAGTAACTTCTCACCTTCAACCAATGAAATCGTGACACCTGTCAACTGAAGGCACGTGTTTTGCACGTGTCGCCGGAATCCGCCACTCCAGCCACTAAAGTGTAATTAAGCCTTAGTTCAGGTACTAAACCACCAAAAAAAAAAGATGAGTCACCAAAGTCTGAAAGTACCTATAGTTCAGCCACTAAACTATAATTATCCCAAATTAATATATGTATTAATGTTGTGTGTACAAGTATGTATTAAACTTGAAAAGTATGTCTACAAGTTGTGACTGGTTCTCTCACATGAACAGTCACCTCTGACATCGAGGATGTGCAGAGAAATGAATCCCCACATTCATGGACTTGTAATATAGCCAGATTGTAGTTCTCCTGGAGACAGTGGGAGTCTCTGAGGACGTAACAGAGGGGAGAACTCAGGTCAAGTGGGAGACGGACACTTGAACTATAATCTGTACGATGCTAAGTTGAAAGACATACGCTTCCAAAGTGGAAGAAGGGCATTGTAGCGCGTGTTCATACCACGTGTGCTTTTGTGATCATTAAAAGGTGAATGAGAGAAACTTCCCTGTTTTCTCATTATGTGAGACCTTGAGGTTGAAACGATGTCGTTAACCTCACTTCGTTACCCTTAAGACTTCCAACTGTGTCTTGAGATTTCACTAAGTGCTGCTACTTTGATATCTTACCAAATAACCATGGAAATTCGGTAAATGCGGTACATATCAGGAAAGCAACTGAAGTTGAGTTTAGGGGCTCTAGTGGAGAAGGAAGATTATCTTAAAACATGCACTTAACTTGGTATTCAAGGCTAGCCCAATCGTGTACTGACATGATTGTGAATATGAGTTGGGACAAGGTCGAGTATGCTAAGTATCTGAGGGGGATAAGAGATACGTCGACTAGTGCAGTTTATAAAGATATCTGGGGTATAGCGAGTAAAAGTCCTCAATATATTTCGTGAACTGTCATAATACACTAACCGGTTTATTGTTGGAGTTGTGTACTTAATGTCTAGATTTAAGTAACGGAAGCTCACGATCCATTGCCACTGATCTATTTAACTAAATAAACAATTATTTGCGTTTAATTATTTATAATTAAATATATGCAAATCATAGTCCTGGATTTTATACGTTGTAGTTAGTATGGTGTTGCATGGGCGCACAGAAGATCATACTATCAGTTACTCGTATTTAATCGAACAGTTGCTCACGACCTAGATGGACACGGACCAATCCATCGGTATAGTCGTTGTGTGAGAGAGAAAATAATTTATCTTAATTATTTTATCACACTTGTACACTTGGTGTATTGAGCGGATCTGCTTGAGATTTATCGATTAGGATTGCCGGCGATAATCGATTTAAATCTCTGAGTATTTTATTCTTAATCCCCGATACTATTGCGGGTGTGTATATTTAATATAAGTGACTTTGATTTACCAAAGGAATTAACCGATTTAATTATTGGGTTAATTACCGGTTAAGTTGGGTCACTATATTTTATATATGGCATGCCGTGAATACTTGAGGGAAAGTGTATCCCGTAAGGGTTGATAATATCCCCGAGATGAGTTCATAAGGAATTATTATGTAAACCCTGCAGGTGGATTTGTTCCGCATAATAATTAAGGATGAATGGTACTAGTCTCGGTTACAAGAGATGAATAAATTAATTAGCAATAAATTAATTTTATTCATGGATATTTATATCTTAAATACACGGAATAAATAATACTACCGGAGAAATATTATTTGATATAATATGGTTTAATATTGGGAGTGCAATTAATTTTATATAGTGGAAAATAGAATTAATTAATATTGATAAGGATTAATGGACTTGAGCATTGGGCTCAATTTAATCTTCAATATTGGAATCCCAATATTCCACCTCCTTAAGATCCCCTACGTAGCCTATAAAAGCACTACATGGTCTTCTCTATTCTCATAACTTGAAGATCACAATTCTAGAGAGAGAAAGTAGAGAGGAAGATCCATGGAGTTCGGTAGATCGTCGCCCACACGACGTCCGAGCTAGTGCAAGGAATACGTCGGAAGATCTCAAGGTCGTCAAATTGAGTTCTTCGTTTTTCCGAACAACGAGAACGAGGTAAATCGTAAAACCCTCTTTATGATTTAATCGTTTAATTATCGTAAAAATATCTTGAACCAAGATCCAAGAACGCGACCCATGACGAGGTTGAACCGGGCGGTGGTGATCGAAGATCACCGGACCGCCGGCGGCTCAACGGCTCGCCTAGGAGGGGTCGAGGGGCGTGAGCCTCGGCTGGACGCCGAGACTCGATCGAGCACGAGCTCGATCGCCCGTGCACATCCAGCGGGCTGCTGGAGCAGCCCCGCTCGCGCGGCACGAGCTCCGCTCCGGCGGAGCGATCACCGCTCGCGCGGCTGGACCGCCGCTCGCGCGGCGGTGGCTGCGGGCTGATCGCTAGCCACGGTTCGACCGTGGCTTGGGGGCGATCAGCGAGGTGTGGCTGGGGGTGTCCAGCGGGCTGCCAAGGGCAGCCCTAGGCGGCTGCCAAGGACAGCCGCGAACCCTTGCGAGGGCTCGACCGAACAGCCCGGGTTCGCCCGTGGTTGAGGTTTTGGTTGAGTCCGGCTTCGTGGTGGTTCGTGGCGTGATGTTCCGGCAACCGGGAGTCGATTGGAGTTGTTGTTCCGCAACTTTGACAACTCCGGATATTCGATCTCCGAAGGATTTCGGTCGGAATTAATTAGATAATTTATTTATTTAAATTTATTAATTCCGGGATATCGATTTCCAACAATTGGTATCAGAGCGTTGGTTTTAGTTAATGATATTTTTCGATAAATTGTTCTACCTTGCAGGGTTTCCGATTATTATGGCTAGATTTAATTATTGGTAATTAATGTCATAATAATGTTCTTGATTATTAAACTCTCGGTGATGTCAATATTTGTTCTTGTGTGGTGAATGCTTGTTCTTATTTTTCCGGAAATTGTATGAGGTCGATTTCATGTAGAGAATCGATACCGGAGAACGTAGTAATAAATTTGTAATTTATTTACGTTGGATCGATGACAAAACGACCGCCGGAAAAGTGTGACGGAGGAGACGAAGAGAGGGAGGACCGGGGATCGATCACGAGGATCGATCCCATGAGGATCGATCGCCCGGGCTGCCCTAGGGCTCTCGGCCACGCCGGCCACCGAGGGTGGTGGCGCGTGAGCCTTGGCTGGCGGTGGTAGTGGCGGTCGATGGTGGGGATGGCGTGGGGATCCCCAACCCATGCTATTCCTACCAAGATCCAACTTTCCTAATTGATTCGGTTTTCCTATTTTGAGTATTCCTAGTTTTGGGAATTCTCATGGAAATAGGAAAAGAATTAATTGGAATTAATTTATTTCCTTATTCTATTATGGAAGTCTTCTAGAATATTCTAAGTTCTACTTGGAATAGGATTCTAGAGATTTAATAGAATTGGAAAGGAAAATAATTAATTATTAAATTAATTTATTTCCTAATTGATTATTCCTATTTTATGGGAATTTTCATGGACATGGAAATTAATTAATTTTGGAAAGTAGAAGAGTCCTTAATTAATTTTTCCTATTTAATTATTCCTTTATGGAATTTTTAATGGATTAGGAAAGGAATTAATTTGGAAGGATTAAGAGTCCTAAATTATTTTATTTCCTTATTTCATTATGGAAATCATCTAGAATATTCCAAGTGGGTCTTGGATAGATTATTCTAGAGATTTAATGAAGTAGAAAGGGAAAATAAAATAAATTATTTTATTTCCTTATTTCATTATGGAAGTCTTCTAGAATATTCCAAGTGGGTCTTGGATAGATTATTCTAGAGATTTAATGAAGTAGAAAAGGAAAATAAAAATAATAAAAATATTAATAATATTTAATTTTATTTTTGATATATTCGATTGACTTAATTTTCGAATTAAGTAACTTTTGGATTAATTGAAAATAAATAGATTTAAATATTGGAATTAATATCCCCGTCACATGGAGCATTCAAGAACGAAGACTAAAGACTAGAAGATGCGTACGGGGATGCGATAAAGCCATAATAGTCGGAAAATAATATTCTAGTATTATTTTGATTATGTGATAATATTCTATGTGCTTTATTTCATGTATGCATGCTTATGTGTATTTAATTATGCATTAGATAGCGTATCCCTTTATTGTAAAAAGCTAAGTGGGAGAGGGTATGGAAACATATCCATGGTCTCCATTGCTGTTCTCTTGGTGACTTTTATGGACTTTTGAAGTTCGTATAGACAAGTCATTGGAGGAGAATTCTTGTAATTCCTTTTACAAGAAACATTGATTAAGTTTATCAAACAATGCCTAATTTGTCTTTCCAAAACTGATTTCAAGTCGACTCATTCTCACCCCGGGGAGTGGAATGGAGCCAAAGCCACTTGGTCATGTCGAGGACACAAATTAAAGGCAGTCGTACCATCTTTTGAAGGTGGATCGATTGTCTGCTCGGCTCCCTCATTTATGAGAGATAGGGTCGTTCGCATGGTGAATCACTGGTTAGAAACTTCGAGTTTCACTTATGATTCTCCGCGTCTTGATTTACAAGATTAAATGATTCAAATAATTGGGAGTCAATTGTAAAAGTCTTTTGGTGTAGTAAACGTCCACACGAACGTGGCTTGCTACATTGAATGGGATTTTGGAACGATTGATGTAGACAGTTATAGAAGGGAGTGAAGGAGCGTATGTTAACGTAAACGTCCACACGAACGTGGCTTGCGGTGAATATACGTGTCCCAAACAATCTTCTTGGATACTGAGTAATGGTTTACACTTAGGTACGCTTTATAGTATTCTTCCCAACGAAGTAACGCTATAATTGATGTACGACCGAAGCAAATCTAATTGCTAAATCATTTGGATAGGTAAACGTCCACACGAACGTGGCTTGCCATATCTGATGGGATTTTAGAGGTGATTAGTGGTTTAATGATATTATTTGAGGGAGATAATATCGGAGATTAAATCGATTGTTTGTTGTTATATGTGCTCATAGATAGGAAATGGCTTTGAACCCACTTTCTGTGATACCTAAGGATTATTTAAACTCACTGGTCCCTAAATGTATTGATTGGAATAGAGATCTAGACATTGTCCAGACTGTTAAAGAGTACAAGTTTGTACTTAGTGAGCTTTGTCCTCCCGAGCCTACAAATGTCTTAACTGATGAGGAAAGGACTGATTTTGATATCATGTTCAAACTCAAGAAGATGTTTAGACATGACGTAGCGGCTAGACAAGAGGCGGTGAGGATACTCATAAAGGCCAGTCGATTCGAGGAAACGCTTAAACACGTTTTTAAGATGATTGACCTTTTAGACGAGTTGAGACGGAAATCGCAAGCTCTTGTAGCTAATGCCAAAGGTTTCGAACCTAAGGGAAAAATCGAGGGAAAGGAAAAGCAAGCAAAGAAACCCAGTGGTCCTAGGTTTCTTGGACCACGAGATGGGACGAGAATGCTATGAGGCAAGAGTTCTCGATGCAAACAGTCTGGGTACTGGAAGTCTGATTATCCTCTCAAAGAAAGTACCAAATTTTTCTTTAGTCGTGAAACATAGTCAGTGGTATTATCTACCGGAACCTGGTGTGTAGATATGGAACCACTGACGGTATGTGCATTTTAAATGCAAGGGTTCCAGGAAACCCGACGACTTAGAAAAGAAGGAATCGTAGTCTACATGGGCAATGCTGTGGAGGAGGCAGCAGTTGCAGTGGAGGACATTTTATAGGATTTCATTTTGAGTTATTGCTTTTATGTACCTTTCATATTAGAAAGAACTTTGTTCTGGATTTCTAATGAATGGATATTTTATTTCTTTTAATCATTTAATGGTTATAAGAAGAAATAAAGATATTATCTATTCTGGTACATTAGCTAGCAATATATAAATGATGAATCCTGAGTCCACCATGATGCAACGAACCGTTTTATATAACTCGTTTTACTAATAAGAGATTTCTTTGTTAAATCATTTTACTTGTGGATTCTTATGCTAAGTCATATTTATTCAAATAAGAAGTTCAAAGGTCGAAAATTGATTGTAAGATCAATTAAGTTGAAGGAGTGGACCTTCCGACCTAAGAATCTAATTTGGAAGATGATACGACTAAGCAATCCTTTATGGATATAAGATGTAAGATCCGGACAAGTATAAGAATTGATTGACTCTGATGTATGCAGACCTATGTCTATTCAGACAATAAGGTACGAGTACTTCATTTAATGATTACTCGAGAAATGGATTAGAATACCTGATGTGCCACAAAAGCAAGTGTTTTGACAAGTCAATGGACACTAAGCAATTGTGGAGAACCATCAAGGTATATCCATTTGTAGCCTGCGATTTGATCGCGGAGGCAAGTACCTGTCTGAGGAATGCATGGCATACTGATCAGAGATTGGGATTTGATCCCAAATGACTACACCATACACTTTTGTGTAAGAAATGGTGTGTCGTAAATAAGAAATGGAACTCTTATAGAGATAGTAAAAGATGAGTTATACGGAACTACCTGTGTTCTATGGATATGTCTGGAAACAACGGCGCATTCAAATGCGGTTGTAAAATATCCTAGAAGAACAAAAGATGTGTGTTCAATAGTACTATGAACCAGAAGGACGTTATAAGTTCTAACGCCCGGTTCTTAGAGAAAAACTATATAATGAACCACAAGCCCAAGGTGACGTAATACTTTGAAATGAGAGAGAAAGATTAAGACTTAGAACCAGCCGAACCGAGTAGCGGTACACCACTAACTGCACCTACTGTTATCACTATTTATACACCGGAATGCCATTGTAGTGGGAGGTTGTGGGACAACCGGAGATATTCATAAGACTAGGAGAGTCTTCGAACTCTGGACCTAGTATACATGAAATCGATCCCTAGATCTACATGAAGGCCGTACTAGATCTAAATGTGCCTTCTTGGAGAGCAATAAGGATTATTGCTAAGAGGCGAGATCATTTAGAGTACAAGCTTAGTTGATCCATTTATGGATTGAAACAAAGCATTGAGTTCGTGGTACTTGCAAATTGATGAGATAGTCCATTTTATGGATTCATCAAAAGCATAGACGAATTGTGTGTATTGGAAACGTGATGGAAAAACAAGGTGGTGTTTCTCGGAGGTTTTATGTAGATGACACTCTTATCATTGGCAACAATGTAAAGATGTTATCAGACATAAAATGATGGTTGTCTAGATGAATCATTATGAAAGATAAAGGAAGAAGTTGGACATGTTCTTGAGATCTTGGATCTCTAGAAAGAAAATTGTACTTTTCCTGGACATCTTACATATATGATTATGGTTCGTTTTAACATGCAAGATTCCGAGAAAGGTTCGTTACCTTTCAGAGACGGAATGCATCTATCTAAGGATATGTGTTTTGGAACACAAAAGGAGATAGAAGCAATGAAAGCAGTTTCCTACACTTTGAGTGTGGAAAGCTTAATAAATGCATTGTTGAAAACAAGAACCTGATATCGGCTATGCGGTTAGCATAGTGGGAGGATATCAAGGTAATCCTGGAAAGGAATATTCGACTGCCGTAAAAGTACTTTCGAAGTACTGTTCTAGACTACGAAGCAGAGGAGTTTTTCCTTTGGATTACATTCTCTTAGATTTCTAATCGAATGAGGACCGGTGTAAGTCGATATCAGGCTATGTGTTTCACTATTGAAGGAGAAGGAGTTTTAACATGGAAGAGTGATAAGCACGATGCTTTTCGGACTCTGCCATGGGTAACCAAATAGCGGCCTCAGAGGCAGCGGAAGTTTTGGTATAACTCCGGGATAATCTCTGGGACTTAGAGGTGATTCTTAATTTGCCAAAGGCTATGTGTATAGCGGTGCGATGGCAAATGGTAAGAAATCACAAGTCCATAAGTGTAAGATAACACATAGTGCAAGTACCACCTGATACGAGTCATCGTCAAGGGAGACGACGCTGTAGTCACCAAGATAACTTCAGAGCGGCAACCTAGAGTGCATTCACATAGTACTTCTTGGAAGTACAACTTAAGCACGTGATGAGTATGGAAGTCGGGAGTTTGGAGGAAATGACTAGACCTTAGTACAAGTGGGAGATTGTTGGAGTTGTGTACTTAATGTCTAGATTTAAGTAACGGAAGCTCACGATCCATTGCCACTGATCTATTTAACTAAATAAACAATTATTTGCGTTTAATTATTTATAATTAAATATATGCAAATCATAGTCCTGGATTTTATACGTTGTAGTTAGTATGGTGTTGCATGGGCGCACAGAAGATCATACTATCGGTTACTCGTATTTAATCGAACAGTTGCTCACGACCTAGATGGACACGGACCAATCCATCGGTATAGTCGTTGTGTGAGAGAGAAAATAATTTATCTTAATTATTTTATCACACTTGTACACTTGGTGTATTGAGCGGATCTGCTTGAGATTTATCGATTAGGATTGCCGGCGATAATCGATTTAAATCTCTGAGTATTTTATTCTTAATCCCCGATACTATTGCGGGTGTGTATATTTAATATAAGTGACTTTGATTTACCAAAGGAATTAACCGATTTAATTATTGGGTTAATTACCGGTTAAGTTGGGTCACTATATTTTATATATGGCATGCCGTGAATACTTGAGGGAAAGTGTATCCCGTAAGGGTTGATAATATCCCCGAGATGAGTTCATAAGGAATTATTATGTAAACCCTGCAGGTGGATTTGTTCCGCATAATAATTAAGGATGAATGGTACTAGTCTCGGTTACAAGAGATGAATAAATTAATTAGCAATAAATTAATTTTATTCATGGATATTTATATCTTAAATACACGGAATAAATAATACTACCGGAGAAATATTATTTGATATAATATGGTTTAATATTGGGAGTGCAATTAATTTTATATAGTGGAAAATAGAATTAATTAATATTGATAAGGATTAATGGACTTGAGCATTGGGCTCAATTTAATCTTCAATATTGGAAGCCCAATATTCCACCTCCTTAAGATCCCCTACGTAGCCTATAAAAGCACTACATGGTCTTCTCTATTCTCATAACTTGAAGATCACAATTCTAGAGAGAGAAAGTAGAGAGGAAGATCCATGGAGTTCGGTAGATCGTCGCCCACACGACGTCCGAGCTAGTGCAAGGAATACGTCGGAAGATCTCAATGTCGTCAAATTGAGTTCTTCGTTTTTCCGAACAACGAGAACGAGGTAAATCGTAAAACCCTCTTTATGATTTAATCGTTTAATTATCGTAAAAATATCTTGAACCAAGATCCAAGAACGCGACCCATGACGAGGTTGAACCGGGCGGTGGTGATCGAAGATCACCGGACCGCCGGCGGCTCAACGGCTCGCCTAGGAGGGGTCGAGGGGCGTGAGCCTCGGCTGGACGCCGAGACTCGATCGAGCACGAGCTCGATCGCCCGTGCACATCCAGCGGGCTGCTGGAGCAGCCCCGCTCGCGCGGCACGAGCTCCGCTCCGGCGGAGCGATCACCGCTCGCGCGGCTGGACCGCCGCTCGCGCGGCGGTGGCTGCGGGCTGATCGCTAGCCACGGTTCGACCGTGGCTTGGGGGCGATCAGCGAGGTGTGGCTGGGGGTGTCCAGCGGGCTGCCAAGGGCAGCCCTAGGCGGCTGCCAAGGACAGCCGCGAACCCTTGCGAGGGCTCGACCGAACAGGCCGGGTTCGCCCGTGGTTGAGGTTTTGGTTGAGTCCGGCTTCGTGGTGGTTCGTGGCGTGATGTTCCGGCAACCGGGAGTCGATTGGAGTTGTTGTTCCGCAACTTTGACAACTCCGGATATTCGATCTCCGAAGGATTTCGGTCGGAATTAATTAGATAATTTATTTATTTAAATTATTAATTCCGGGATATCGATTTCCAACATTTATGACGACGACATAGTTCACATGCTCGCAGGTCACACGATCTATTTGCCCTGTATGAAATGATATTGTTGAGAATGTTTATCTGGACGTCGAGTCTAGCCCTTTGTGCGAGTGGGAGATGTTAGGATTAGGGTCGCCCGTGGGCTTGACCCGACCCGATCCGTATTAATTAAAACATAAGTGTTTTAATATTTATTTTATTTATGAAATAGAATATAAATTTCTATAACTACTATTGTGTAGTAGATAAGAATAAAATACGGTTTTCCTAATATTATCTTTTCTATTCTGTTTTCTATACAAAAGTGTGTAATTGAGAAAACAGAAATGAGATGAAATAATAATATTGAAATTATAGTGTTTTTCTTTCGGAAGAAAAACTTTGCGCAATGTGTACATGGACAAAGGCAGTTTTGTATCAAACATATAGAACAATATTGTTGAGGTTCTTAGATCGTGAAGAACAATTCAACACTCCAATCGGGAGAGTGTTGTAGACACTGCGTAGTACGAGAAGCAACACACGACAAGAGGTTTCGGTCCGTTCGATTTACGTTTCCGCATCGAAGACAAGTAAGTCTTCTTATTTATTTTTATCGAATTGCTTATGTTGTTTAAGTAATTCCATCAGAGTCAATATGCTCAAACTCTATCCATCGATCATCGACCCCGTATAAAACCTAGCTAGCCATTAGCCATAGATCGACACAAGTGTTAACAAACAAACGCAGGTTCAAACGCTAGCTGATCAGTGATCATAGCCCATGTTATAAACTGGATCGATCATTTCTAACTGTTGAACTGCAATCGACTTTTGGCAAAACGACACCTTTGGCAAAACGACACCCGCCCGTTTCGTTTACAATTTGCCTTTGTTGAAGTAGAAATTGTCATTGAGATGTTGAAGTATAAATTGATATCACATTTTCTTTGTAATTAAAATAAAAAATGTGACTATTTTTATGAGACATGTGGAGTATTTACAAATGACGTGTGATATGTCAAATGATATATATGTCATATGTCAGTAGATTGTAATTATATATGTTAAAGCACTAGGGGTGGGCGTTTGGTCTCAAGATCCCGATCTCGTTCTTAAATGGGACGGGACATGACGGGATTGAAATATAAAAAGTGTTAATCCCGTCCCGTTCCGATCCCAGATTAAAATAATGGGATGGAACCGGGATTAGTTAAATAAATCCCGAAACATCCCGTCCCGTTATATATTTATATATATTAAAAATATATTTTTTTAATTATTTATAATATATTATTGTATTTAATTTTACATAATTTGTAAAAAATAAAATTTACTACACTAAAATTTAAACAAAATCAAACAACTTATGATTTTTTATAAAAAGATAATAATAAACTTTATAATACGTAATTAAATTAAGTGTATAAAATTGTTTTTAATAGTATATAATATTTTTTTATTGAAATTAATTAAATTAAACGGGATCCCGTTTCGATCCCGATTCCGTCCCGATTTTTTTAGGGATCTCGAACTCACGAGATCAATTTTTAAAAAGTGTGATCCCGTCCCGTTAAAAATTTTATGGGACAAGACCGGGATCAAGTAAATCCCGTCCCATCCCGGCCCATGCCCACCCCAATAAAGCACACCATTGAAAATGTTCTTATATTACTAAGCCTAATCAATAATAAAAATGAAATTAAACAATTACGGAGTATTTATTTAAAATAAACAACATGGAGTAGTACATAACATCCTATACATCATATCAACGTCAAATTATGAGTATAATTCGCTCTATAGATTATCTCATATTGAGTTTTTCGTGATCATCAGATTAAAATCTTAACTGAGGCATGAGTTGACGATGCAATTTTGGAGAAAATAACGAAAACAAAGTCGTTTTGTACTCTTTCTAATGACTTGCTATTTTTATAATAACAAGAAGAGTAAATTATGGTTTATGTACTCTTTTTAATGACTTACCTTTTTATAATAACAACAAGAAGAGTAACTTATCGTTTTTGTACTATTTCTAATGACTTGTTTTTTTTATAATAACATCAGGAAGAGTTAATTATCGTTTTTGAGACAAATCAAGATTTAATTAATAGGTGAACGTACAATTAAAAAAACAAGGAGTCTACATCTGATTCTGAAGAGTCGATCTGCACACTCTTTTTGTGAATTACAAAGATTTTCTTCAGAATCGAAAGGAATAGTACCTAATATCAAATACTATACATCTTGTATTTTTTTTTTATAATTTCAAAAACCAAATTTTCGTTTTTACAAACAAATCAAAATGGATGCTATCATGCTCCAATTCAGTATATTGGGGTATACCACAAGGTACAATAATAAACCGACAAAGATAGGGCCCATGAAATGAAGTAATTAACTATACTCCATTCATTGCTCATCCAATTCCTGCTCGCTCGTCTCCATTACAAAAGCACATAAAATAATACTACTCCAATACTAAAACAGTTGAGAAAACCAACAGGTCTACTGATCAGCTATATATGGCCCCACCACCAGTACTGCCGTTGTCAGCCTTCCTCATCCTCACAATCCTCGTCGCACCGAAAGCTGCAGAATGCCTCAGCAGCAGCAACGCCACCAGAGTCGCCGACCTGTTGCTGGACGACGGCGAGGAGGAGTTCTCCATGGATTCCGAAGCAAACCGAAGGATACTGCAGGCGGCCGGGAGGCGTCCCCCCTTAACCATCAAAGCTGGTATTAAGTTACAAACCTTCTGCGATGCTAAAATATACAACGATTGCATCAAAGGGAAAGATGGCAAGTTTTACCACAGGCCTTGCGACTTACAGAACTCCTGCCTTCATTCCAAGATCTAGTTGATTATATATTACTATTATTCAGAGTGTACGTACGTGCTGCTCAAGTTATTAATTCATTTTCTTAATTATATATATATATATATATATATATTGCAACTAATAATTAATATGCTGTTGTAAGAAATTATCTTTTAAGTGTTGCATTTTGTGTACATCATAAACTTAATGTTTCTTCAGTTTTTTTTTTTTCAGAGTAGGAATAATTTTTCTGTGCTTGATTAGCATTAGAGTCCATATGCACAAATTATATCTCTATCGATCGACCGTATAAAACCTAGCTAGCCATTAGCCATAGATCGACGTCACAAGTCCCTGTTATAAACTGGATCCATCACTTCTAAGTTTCTAACTGTTGAACTGAAATTTACTCAAAGAAAAATGAAACTAATTGTTGATGATTTAAGTGAAATCATTGTCCGTTTAATGTGATTGGAATCATTCAAGGCTTTGGATTAATCCTAGTCAATAGAATATGAATTTGGAGAAGTGTGGAGTACACGTTCATATAAAATTGATACGGATTAATACTTTGAATAAGCATGTTGATGCATGTCGAGTTTAATCTCGTGGTTGCATGGTTTGCATGGCTAAATAATGATTTAATATCATATATTGTATGCAAATTCGAAATTGCATGAATAGCCATGCAAAACAACATGAATAGGTGCTTAGTGAAAGGGTGTGTCCACTAAAAGGTACCTATTCAACTAAACTAAAGGGTGCTTATGTTCAAAGGAAGGGGTGTCTAAAACCTATATAAGGGAGTGAAATTCATTTTCTGAATACACACAACATCTCCTACGAAATTGAGAGCTTTGAAGCAACAAATAATACATAAAGTTCCATAAGTTGCTCGTGTTCTAAGCCTAAGACGCGAGTGTCGTTATTGTCTTATCCTGCGAGGGATTTCGTGATACCCAGGCTTATAGGGTCGAAATACTCTTTAAGGAAAGCGTGCTACGCGATTCAATAAATATCCAAGCCTCTCTTCTTTCAGTAAACACCCGAAATATACAACAATCTTAAAGAGTATTTCCATATACTGAAAGATGGATGTGGTTCGAGAAATGACCAACAAGTTCGGCAAGTTGGAGAAATTTGAAGGCGTAGACTTTAGAAGGTGGCAAAAGAAGATGCATTTCATGCTAACAACATTGAAGGTGGTGTACGTGCTAAGCACTCCACAACCGGAAGCAAAGGATAACGAAACAACGGAGGAAACTCGGAAAAGGTGCAAATGGGAAAACGACGACTATATATGTCGTGGGCATATATTAAACGGTATGTCTGACTCCCTTTTCGACATATATCAAAATGTTGAATCTGCTAAAGAACTATGGGATAGTCTTGAATCCAAGTACATTGACGAGGACGCTTCTAGTAAGAAGTTCCTGGTTGGTAATTTTATGAATTACAAAATGTACGACGGAAGGCCGGTAATGGAGCAATATAATGAATTGCTGCGGATATTGGGTCAATTTTCCCAACATAATATGAAGATGGATGAGTCCATCTCGGTGTCTAGTATTATAGACAAATTACCGCCGTCGTGGAAAGACTTCAAACACACCCTGAAGCATAAAAATGAAGAGTTGTCTTTAGTACAACTCGGTAGTCACTTACGCATAGAGGAATCTCTAAGGGCGCAAGAGGGTGAAAAACCCAAGGACAAGGAACCTATAAGGTCTGCAACTATCAATATGATGGAAGCAGGGGAGTGTTCGTATAAGAACCGAGGGACAAAGCGTCCCTATAACAACAACAAAAGCAACAATGCTGGGAGTAAGAAGCCTAAAGGCGCTTGCTGGATATGCGGAAAAGCGGGTCACTTTAAAAGTGATTGTCGTGCAAACAAGAATAAGAAGGGAACGATGAACAATCGCTCGGGACAAAGGTCTAATGACCAGGGTCCGAACACCAATCAAGGTGAGACTAAGACTCATAATTTAGTTGTTGATATAAATTATGTGCCTATAGTTTCTGAAGCATTTTATATGCAGGATGATTCGGTGGCATGGTGGATTGACTCGGGTGCAACCAAGCATGTTTGCAAAGATCGTCATTGGTTTCAGAAGTATGAACCGGTTGAAGATGGATCAGTGCTTTACATGGGAAACGAGTCAACTGCCCCTATTCTTGGTCGCGGAGAAGTGTTGTTAGAATTTAGTTCCGGAAAGTCCTTAGTATTATTAGATGTATTACATGTACCCGGAATAAGGAAAAACCTTGTATCCGGTAGTGTTTTATCCAAGTACGGATATAAACAAGTGTATGAATCTAATAAATATGTATTGACTAAGAACGGTGTGTTTGTCGGCTTTGGATATCAATGTAATGGGATGTTCATGCTTAATATTATGAATAAAAATTCTGATTCGGTGCTTATGATTTCTTCTAATGTTAATGATTCATTACTATGGCATGCTAGACTAGGACATGTTCATTATAAGCGTATGATTGAAATGTCTAAACTTGATCTAATTCCTGCTATTAACTTAGAAGAAGATAAGTGTAACACATGCATGCTAACTAAAATTGTTAGGCAGCCTTTTAAAGAAGTTCAACGAGAATCTAGTATGCTTGAACTTGTGCATAGCGACTTATGTGATTTCCATGCTACACCTTCGTTGGGAAATAAGAAATACTTAGTAACTTTCATAGATGATTATTCTAGATTTTGCTATGTATTTCTGCTAAGTACTAAAGATGAAGCGCTAGAAAAGTTTAAGGTATTTAAAACTGAAGTTGAACTACAACAAGAATGCATGATTAAAAAGTTGAGAACCGATAGGGGAGGCGAATATTATGATCCTGTTTTGTTTGAATCATGTGGTATTATTCATGAAATAACTGCGCCCTATACTCCTCAACAAAACGGTATATCCGAAAGGAAGAATCGTGTACTAAAGGAAATGGTGAATTCCATGTTGTCCTATTCAGGTTTGAATAGTGGATTCTGGGGAGAAGCCGTGTTAACGGCTTGCTATTTATTAAATAGGGTTCCTAACAAAAGGAACAAGGTTACTCCCTATGAACTTTGGTACAAAAAGAAGCCTAACCTGAATTATCTTAAGGTTTGGGGCTGTCAGGCAGTCGTAAGACTACCGGATCCCAAAAGGAAAACTTTGGGAGAAAGAGGCATTGATTGCATCTTTGTTGGATATGCTGTGCATTCCAAGGCATATCGATTCTATGTGATTGAACCAAATGATTCAGTTGCGATTCATTCAATCATAGAATCAAGGGATGCCATATTTGATGAAACTCGTTTTTCATCAATGGTTAGGCCCAAGGATCTGGTGCCTAAGGTGGTTGAAAGCAAGGAATTAACCTTGCCCGAACCTGAGTCGCTTGAACCTCGTCGAGGCACGAGGATAAGGACTAAGAAATCGTTCGGTCCCGATTTCCAGACTTTTCTGGTTGAAGGATCAAGGGACGAAGTTGGCTTCCAATACTCGTATTGCTATCATGTTGATGATGAGCCTAAAACATACGAGGAAGTCATGAAATCGCAAGATGTTGCATTTTGGAAAGAAGCCATCAATGATGAGATGGATTCCATTATGGGAAACAACACTTGGGTGCTTGCTGATTTACCTAAAGGTTGTAAACCATTAGGATGCAAGTGGATCTTCAAAAAGAAGATGAAAGTCGATGGTTCAATCGACAAGTATAAAGCTCGATTGGTTATTCAAGGCTTTAGGCAAAAGGAAGGCATTGATTATTTCGATACTTATGCCCCTGTTGCGAGAATAACTACGATTAGATTATTGATAGCTTTGGCTGCAATAAATAATCTAGTGATCCATCAAATGGATGTAAAAACGGCATTCCTTAACGGTGAGTTAGAGGAAGAGATTTACATGAAACAACCCGAAGGGTTCGTTATGCCTGGTAATGAGCATAAAGTTTGTAAACTCGTTAAATCCTTGTATGGATTGAAACAAGCACCTAAGCAGTGGCATCAAAAATTTGATGAAGTAATCTTGTCGAATGGATTTAAATTAAATCAATCGGACAAGTGTGTGTATAGCAAATTCGATGACTTTGGGAAAGGAGTCATCATTTGTCTATATGTTGATGATATGCTTATCTTTGGTACTGACCAAAGACAAGTGGACCTTACTAAGGCATTTCTATCATCAAGCTTTGACATGAAGGATATGGGGGAGGCGGATGTGATTTTGGGAATAAAAATCAAACGTGAGAACAATGCTATTACTTTAACACAATCTCATTACATTGAGAAAGTGTTGAAGAAATTTCATTGCGATGACTATTCTCCAGTTAGCACCCCTTATGATCCAAGTGTGAAACTTATGCCTAATACGGGTGTTGCGGTGTCCCAGTTGGAATACTCCAAGGTAATCGGATGTCTTATGTATGCTATGACTAGCACAAGACCGGACATTGCATTTGCAGTGGGCAAACTAAGTAGATACACAAGTAATCCTAGCACGCATCATTGGCAGGCTGTTAGGCGTGTATTGAAATATTTAAAGGGAACCAAAGACCTTGGTTTGACGTATGTCGGATATCCTTCGGTACTAGAAGGGTATTCTGATGCGAGTTGGATAACCAATATAGAGGACCATACCTCTACTACTGGTTGGGTGTTCCTACTCGGAGGCGGTGCTATAAGTTGGGCTTCAAAGAAGCAAACTTGTATTACGAGTTCCACTATGGAATCGGAATTTATAGCACTCGCGGCAGCTGGTAAAGAAGCTGAATGGCTAAGGAATTTGGTGTATGAAATTCCTTTGTGGCCGAAGCCTATTTCGGCATTTTCTATTCATTGTGACAGTGCAGCCACTTTGGCTAAGGCATACAGTCAAGTATACAATGGCAAGTCAAGGCACTTGGGCGTTAGACATAGCGCAATCCGTGAGCTGATCACTCATGGAGTAATCTCAATAGATTTTGTGAGATCTCAACATAATCTCGCTGATCATTTGACCAAGGGATTAGCGAGGGACTTGGTAGCAAAGTCGGTAACTGGGATGGGTCTTAAGCCTCTCTGAATCTTCAAATATGGGATACCAAATTCATTTCTAATTACATTAGAACCAGAATTCAATTGGGAAGCCTATATTTGAAATTGAAACACATGGAAATTATCCCAAAGGTATGTGTTTGAACCTGCATGTTAAGGTTGAATTTAATTCTTAATGAGTCTTTTGACAAAGTGCATTGTGCAGGTGCACGAAGAAAAGATTCACCTATACGAGTGGGAAGTGTGGCAACTTCAAGAGTTGTGGCTAAGCTCTATATACGCTCATGAATGGATAGGGACACAAGGCCTATTTTTGTGTCGGTTTTCCTTATGAAATTGTAATAAACTTGTGTGTGTTTTGTCTTCATGTGTTCAGATGGGTTGAACGGTTCAATCTTTAAGACACCGTGATTCTCGAATATTTGTAAAGTATAATTCACTAAGATGAAAATTCAATCTTCAAGACATTTTCATTTTATGCACTAGTTTGGTTTTATTTGTTGAATTTGTATGATTCAAGGATTACACTTAAATGGGGGAGGAATGTTGATGATTTAAGTGAAATCATTGTTCATTTAATGTGATTGGAATCATTCAAGGCTTTGGATTAATCCTAGTCAATAGAATATGAATTTGGAGAAGTGTGGAGTACACGTTCATATAAAATTGATACGGATTAATACTTTGAATAAGCATGTTGATGCATGTCGAGTTTAATCTCGTGGTTGCATGGTTTGCATGGCTAAGTAATGATTTAATATCATATATTGTATGCAAATTCGAAATTGCATGAATAGCCATGCAAAACAACATGAATAGGTGCTTAGTGAAAGGGTGTGTCCACTAAAAGGTACCTATTCAACTAAACTAAAGGGTGCTTATGTTCAAAGGAAGGGGTGTCTAAAACCTATATAAGGGAGTGGAATTCATTTTCTGAATACACACAACATCTCCTACGAAATTGAGAGCTTTGAAGCAACAAATAATACATAAAGTTCCATAAGTTGCTCGTGTTCTAAGCCTAAGACGCGAGTGTCGTTATTGTCTTATCCTGCGAGGGATTTCGTGATACCCAGGCTTATAGGGTCGAAATACTCTTTAAGGAAAGCGTGCTACGCGATTCAATAAATATCCAAGCCTCTCTTCTTTCAGTAAACACCCGAAATATACAACACTAATTAATAGCAATATCTTTGGCAAACCGACACCCGCCGGTTTTTGTTTAAGAACATGCAAGCTGCAACCGCGAACTGACACCAACTAATCCGGGTGCCATTGGTGACCCTTGCCAGATTTTTAAGTAATTGTAACTCAAGCAAGTCATTGAGATGTTGAAGTATAAATTGATAATAAAAATGAATTTAAACAATAATTTATTTAAAATAAACATACATACTATATAACATCATATAAATCATATCAACGTCAGATTTTGAGTATAATTCGATCTACACATCATCTCAGATTGAGTTTTTCATGATCGTCAGATTAAAATCCTAATTGAGCATGTCATGTAGTGCACTTGTGCGTGAGTTGGTGAAGAATGTGTATCCCTTAAAATAACTGAAATCGGGTTAAAAACACAGTACACAATCCAAGACCAAAGTCACCAGTGGCGGCGGAGCCACTTGCCTAGGTGGGCTTAAGCCCCCTAAAAAAAATACTTTTATTTTTTTAATTTTTTTTTTGAAAAAATATATTTTTCTCATGCTTAACCCTTAAAATGTGTATTTATTATACACAAAATAATTTTAGCCTCTCCTCGTTTTTTTTGCTCCGCCCCTGAAAGTGACGATGCAATTTTGGAGAAACTAACGAAAACAAAGTCGTTTTATACTCTTTCTAATGATCACTAATACTTTTTTTATAAGTAAATCAAGTATGTTATTTAAAAAATAAACAAAGAACATTAAAAAAAAAAAAAAGAGAAATAGTTTAATAGTAATACCTGCCCGACCCACCCACTACCACGAGGTACAATAAACGAACAAAGATAGGGCCCATGAAATGAAGTAATTAACTATACTCCATTCATTGCTCATCCAATTCCTGGTCGTCCCCATTACAAAAGCACATAAATAATACTACTACTACAGTGAACACAACCAACAGCAACCTCACCATGGCCGTACCACTGCAGTTTTTAGCCTTCCTCATCCTCACAATCCTCGTCGCACCAAAAGCCATCGAATGCCTCAGCAGCAGCAACTCCACCAGAGTCGTCGACTTGTTGCTGGACGACGACGACGACGAGGAGGAGTTCTCTATGGAATCAGAAGCAAACAGAAGGATACTTCAGGTCGGGAGGCGTTCCCCCATAACCCCGTATGGAAAGCTTAAGTTACCCTTTTGCGATGCAAGATTATACGGTGAGTGCATTGGGAGAGATAGCAAGATTTACAAAAGGCCTTGCGACTATCCCAACTTATGCAAGAAGACGCGTTGATTCTTGATTATGTATGTATGTATTATTCACAGTGTAATAATTAATAACTTTGGTTGATTAAGAAATTATCTTCCTTCATTTTTTGGCAATCACTTCTAACTGTTGAACTGAAATTTACTCAAAAAGAAAAATTAAACTAATTAATAGTAATACCTTTGGCAAACCAACCACGAACCGGCACTAACTGATTCTCTAACCAAATAAATAATCAGTGGGTTGAACCGGTCAACCACCTCCAGCCAGTCGAGAAACTCTTAACCGCTCGTTGGGGATTGATTATCAGTGGCTGCAAAAGGAAAAAGAAAAAAATATCTCCATGCATGGTCCATTTAATTTTAGTTAGGTTAGGCCATTGATTTTTGAGTGAAAGATAGAAGACTCTTCTTATCATGTTACTCCATTGACTTGTTACTCTGCAAAGACTTCCATTTCCAGACCCTTCATATATATTCAATCTAGTTAACAAAACACAAACTCCACCAAACAATGCTCTCCCACACTCTCTGCCTCTTTCTTCTCCTCCTCCTCCTCAACACCTTCCCCGAAACCCGAGCAGCAGCCTCCACCGATCTCATCCTCCTCAACTGTGGCGCCTCATCAAGCCTGTCCGACGACAGCGGCCGAAGTTGGGACACCGACGATCGTTCGAGATACGCTCCGCCAAACGCCGCCACCTCATCTCAATCATCAAAAGCTTTCAAGATGCCCTCCTCTGTGTTTACTGTCCCTTATGAGACGGTGCGTATTTTCCGATCCCCTTTCACTTACTCTTTCCCTGTTCTCACCGGCCCTAAATTCGTCCGCCTCTACTTCTACCCTGGCATCTACTCCGATTTCAAAACTTCAGAATCTTTCTTTTCCGTCACTGCAAACGCCTTCACTTTGTTGAGCAATTTCAGCGCGTTTCTTAATTCCCATTCTCCTCAAGAGCCTGCCTTCATGAAAGAATTCATTATCAACGTCCAGGAAAACCAGAGTCTGAATATAACCTTCTCTCCAAACCCCGACTCCTTTGCCTTCATCAACGGGGTCGAAATCGTTTCGATCCCGGATAAACTCTACTTCCGGGGAGACGATGTGGCCATCAAATTCCTGGACCGGGTGTATTATCTAAAGAACAATACTGCTCTGGAGAATCTTTACAGGCTGAACGTCGGCGGAACTTATGTCGGGATACAAGATGACAACAGCACGTTCCGGGCCTGGTCCTCAGACAACGATTATATACTCTTCGGGGAATATGGCTACACGCCTCACCTTGAGGACGTTCAGATCAAGTACACCTCCCAAACGCCACCATACAGTGCTCCGGCGATTGTATACTTAACTTCCAGAGTGACGAGCGACGGAAGCAAAAGTCTGGATTGGAACTTCCCAGTTGACTCGGGGTTTTACTATTTGCTCAGATTCCACTTCTGTGAGTTTCAGCAGGAAGTGAAGAAGCAAAACCAGAGGGTTTTCACAATCTCAATCAATAATCAGACAGCAGAAATTCAAGCAGACGTATTTCGCTGGACCGGGGGGACGGGAGTACCGATCTTCAAAGACTACATAGTATTCGTTCCTGACGACGGGCGTCGAGGGAAGAAAGACTTGTGGTTATCTTTGTTTCCTAACGAGGAAGGAGGTGCTCAATATTCTAACGTTCTTTTAAACGGCTTGGAAATATTCAAGCTCAGCAGCGATGACGAGAATCGAAGCCTCGCGGCAGCTAATCCTGATTTTATCGCTTCACCTCCGGGAGTGGAGGTGAACACAGCTCCCGGGAAGAAAAGTGGAATATCTTCATCGGTAATCTACTCTGCTATAGGGAGTGTGATCTTTATCCTCCTCGGTGTGATAGCAGCTGCGAGCTTTTTCGTATTCCGCCGGAAACAGAAAGTGAAGGACTCCAACTACACGAGCAGCGGCGGCACTAAGTCATCGTGGGTCCCTCTATCGATCACGTCGAGATCCACGGGAAGGTCGGGCGGATCGAGCAAACCTCTCCCGTCCAATCTCTGCAGATACTTCTCGCTCAACGAGATAAAAACTGCCACCGAAAACTTCAATCCCGATTTCATCATCGGAAGAGGGGGGTTCGGAAACGTGTACAAGGGCCTCGTTGACGGAGGCTCCACCCCTGTCGCGATCAAGCGGCTAAACACGACGTCGAATCAAGGGGTTCGAGAGTTCCTAACCGAAATCGAGATGCTATCGAGACTGAGGCACCAGCACTTGGTGTCCCTTATCGGGTACTCGGACGAAAACGGAGAGATGATTTTGGTCTACGATTACATGTCCCGCGGCACGCTTCGCGACCATATCTACAATTCCGATAACCCTCCGCTGAATTGGAAGAGGCGCCTCCAGATCTGTTTGGGCGCGGCCAGAGGACTCCACTACCTCCACACCGGAGCCAGCCACACCATCATCCACCGCGACGTGAAGTCCACCAACATCCTAATCGACGACAAGTGGGTGTCGAAGGTCTCCGATTTCGGGCTCTCGAAGGTGGGCCCGACCGCAGGAGGCGCGGACACTCACGTCACCACCGTCGTGAAGGGGAGCTTCGGATACGTAGATCCGGAGTACTACCGGCGGCAGCAGCTCACGGAGAAATCCGACGTGTACTCCTTCGGCGTGGTGCTGTTCGAGGTTCTGTGCGCCCGGCCGGCGATAATCCCTAGCTTTCCGAAGGCGCAGGTGAATCTCGCCGAGTGGGCGAAATTAGGTCACAGGAAAGGGACGATTGAGCAGATTGTGGATTCGAATCTGGACGGTCAGATCGCTCCGGAGTGTTTGGGGAAATTTGTTGAGACGGCGGTGGCGTGTCTCGGAAACGAGGGGATCGAGCGGCCGGCCATGAAAGACGTCGTTTGGAGCCTGGAGTTCGCGTTGCAGCTGCAGGAAGCGGCTGAGCACAGAGAGGGCGGCGAGGGTTTCGCGATGAGCCCGTCGCTTCTTCCGTTGATCGGCGGTGGGGCTTTCGAGTCGAGTAGTACGGAGGGTGAGAACATGTTTTCTGGGACCAGCGACGGTGTTTCAGGATCAAAGAGCAGCGGGTTGTCCACCATCGGCAGCGGGAAATTGAACTCCGGGGATGTTTTCTCCCAAATCGTTAATCCGATAGCACGTTGAGATCGTTCGTTAATTACTGCTCATTACTATTATTGTATTTATTAAATTATTAATCATGGAACTAATACTCAATATCCCTTCCAAATTATTTATCACACTTGTTTTTTTAAATTATTTCTACAAATTTAATTGCTTTTAATTTAAATTTTGAAATATTTTATAATGTACTTAAGCACATATTTGCCAAAACATTAATAATGTACTTAAGCATTGTCAAAAGATTTATGGCGTGACAAGACAACATGCTCCCAACTAATTAATTTTATTTGAAATGTGCACATTATATTAATCTTATAATGTATTAAAAGACTGATAAATTAAATAGTGTAAGGTGTAATAAAATAATTTTAAAGAAGATGGTGGTTTTATGAATATCGTCATTCATTCCTTTGAATGATGTTTGCACATTCTTTGTTCGTAGTTCTCAAATAAACATTCATTTTCAACTAGTTTATTTATTAACTTACACGTCCATATTTAATATCAATTGTAGCTTTACTTTATCTTATTCAAACATGATAATACTCCCAATAATAATATCTAGAAGGAACAACATAAACCAGAGGCTCTACCTACACGTACGCACATGGTTTATAATGTTGATGTCAAAAGTTTTATCCTATATATGAACCCACCACCTTTGGTATCCAATTGCAATTAAATGTTAATTATTATAAAATCAAAGTCTTCGTCTTCGTCTTCCAATTTTGTCAGAGTCAAACGTCTCCACGATGACTTTAAATATGGGAGAGAGATCGAATTCCGCATACACAAAAACAAAGAAAATTCAAAACTTTGTTGTTCTTACAACACTTTTAATTGGTACTGTGGTACGAGAATGGGTCGATGGATGAAACCAGAGGTACGTACGTTTTATGTATGATTCTCTTCTTTTACATTATAAGTCCTGATGATATTAATATATACTCGATCAGTACAAATTCCACTCGTGACGAGTGAGCTACATCATAATATATCATATGTGTAGTAGTCGATCGATCTGCTTAATCATGGTACACGTGCAGGTGTACCCTCTCATGGCGGCCATGAGTTTTGTGACGGGTATGTGCTTATTCCAGCTCACAAGAAATGCGACTCTCAACCCTGACGTCAGGTTCGAGATACGTGTGATTAATTTATAACTACGTACACATAATTAATGATTTAATTCTATTTTTAATTTCTTGAGATATATAGTTTAATTAGTAATTATATACTACTATATTAATTTTGTTATAAAATTGATTGACATGTATGATGCATGATCGATGCATGCAGAGTGAACAAAGCTCATCGGGCAACTGCAGTTCTTGAGAACCAAGAGGAAGAGGAGAAAAGTATGCCGAGCACAGCCTCCGTAAGTTCCTCCGCACACGCCCGCCCGAGATTATGCCTGCCCTCAACCGCTTCTTTTCCGACCCCGACAACAAATGAATGAAATGATCGATCAATACTTGAGCGAAGCTTCTAGGAATTGAATTCAGGTTGTTTTTTCTTCCTCTTACCAGAAACAGTAAAATGAAAATTTATATCTGTACAAAATTTCATTTTTGTTATTATTGCTAGCTCGCACTAGTGATTTAGTGGAACTATGTCTAATTAATAGTAATATGGTATACGTGTATAATAATACAATATTTGAATAAATACAATAATAGTAATCTCCGTTTCATATTTTTCATTTTGATACAATTCCATGATCCGAGACCAATCATCATTAACTCAATCAAAATTCATATCCAATAGATGTATTTAATAAGTTTTTTTTACCATTTTAAAATTATAGTAATATTTTTTTAATAATATCTCATTAAAAATATAACTAAAATATAACTTAAATACTAAAAAAAACCTAATTCTTTAGAGGCTACAAATATATATATATATATATGATAAATTTGTCACTTAATAAGGACTATCATTAAAATTAAATTTGTAACTTATTATAATAATAATAATAATAATTTCATATTATTATTATTATTATTATTATTTTCAATAATTGACAAATATTACGTAGAAAAATAAAATAATAAAAATGTACATCATATGGTACTCTCCTGTATATTTACTACTCAAACTTGCACATTTTAAATAAATAATAAAAATGTACACCAGGTGGTACTCCCTTAAATAAATAATATTTAAAATATTTTATTTCTTTTGGAATACTCAAATTCATAATATTCATAATGTACAAAGCTCATTTTTCAACACGTTTTAATACCTTAAAAAAACAATTGTAGTACTTTTTAATTTGAAATATTTCTTACGAGGACGCGCAAAAGCTTGGTAAACGACACGGCCCTTGGAGAGCAGAAAAGGGACACGGGGGCGCATAAGTTATTTCTAGCCCGCTGACTTAGGGACATTCAGTCATAATTCAATTAGTGCTATTATAATCCAAGCGCCCGTTGACTTTTCAACCAAGCGATCACCAATTAAGATGTCAGACTTTTCACTAATAATGAATACTTCAAAAATATTCCCTATTTCTTGTAAAGACCTTACCAAGGATTAATAAATAAAACACAATCACAATTACACTTCTTAACCAACAAAAGGAGAGAAGAAAGAAATCATAATTAAGACACCAAACATGAAAAAAATAAAATTTGCCAAATATTGGAGGTACATTTATTTCAATTTTCCTACTCAATTCCCCTTTCACTTTATCAAAAGATAAAAAGAAAACTAGAAATTAAACAAAACCAAAATTTCATTTTATTACAAACACTGAAACACACATACATACTATAACACATACTATATATAGGATTGTCATGAAAGTATCTATTCCGGTATCGGTGGCGGTTGCATTGGTGGTGACGGTGGTGTCGGTGGTTTTAACGACCACCAAGTCCGCCCGTTGCTCCAAGGGAACATGCAGGGTTAATGAATCTTCAATTCATTTATATATATTTTTAATTACTGAGATTTTTTTTATGTATCTATTTAATTCATTGGTCTATATATATAGTTAATGGAGGATTGCTGGACTGACCAAGACTGCGGAGTTGGGCTATACTGTAACACATGCGAGGCTGGGTTTCCGGGCTCCAGATGCGTCAGATCAACGGCTACAAATCAATTCCAGATATTGGTCTGTATTATTATTATTATTATTATATATTATTATTCAAACATGTTTATTTCATTTTTAAGGATCGATCGTATATACTTATTATTAATTTATTTATGTTCAAATTAATTCAAATTCACAGAACGATTCTCTGCCGTTTAATAAATACGCGTTCTTAACAACACACAACGCTTTCGCGATCGAACGGGAGCCATCTCACACCGCAGCTCCGAGAATCACCCTCACCAATCAAGAAGACAACATCACCCAACAACTAAAGGTCTGATATATTCATATAATTAATTAATTAATTGAAACTCATATATGCATTAATATTATTGTAGAATGGTGTTCGTGCCTTGATGCTCGACACGTATGATTACGAAGGAGACGTATGTCTGTGCCATTCTTTTGGCGGGAAATGCCATGACTACACCGCTTTTGTAAGAACAAATTAAAGTTAATTTATTATAACTAGTAATTAATTAACCATAATATTTGTAACAATACAATATAATATCATCATGATGATCAGGAGCCCGCGGTCGATACATTGAAGGAAATCGAGAAGTTCCTGAGGGCGAATCCGTCAGAAATCGTGACCCTTTTCTTGGAAGACTACGTGGAGGCGCCGAAAGGGCTTAGCAAAGTGTTTGCCGAAGCGGGGCTAACGACTTACTTGTTCCCGATCTCGAGAATGCCGACCAAAGGCCATGATTGGCCCACGGTCCGAGACATGGTCGCCCGGAACCAGAGGCTACTCGTGTTCACGTCGGAGGCATCCAAGGAAAAGAGCGAAGGGATCGCTTACCAGTGGAACTATGTGGTCGAAACCATGTGTAAGTATATATATATATATAGATTCGTCGATTTTTAAATTGATTGTATTTATAAAATTTGAGTCAGTAACACCTTAAAAAGTTTTATTAAGGTGATAAGGTTGTCCAATTTATATCTGAGCTCAAGTTTTATTATCTCTAACAGACTAACAGTATCTAACTATCTATGATGGTGATCAGATGGGGACAATGGAATGGCACCGAATATGTGTCTTAACCGACAAGAATCGTCCCCTCTAAACGACAAGAGTAAGACTTTGGTGCTGGTGAATTATTTCGGATCCATTCCGAGCAAGAGTATTGCGTGCGTTCACAACTCGGGAGACCTTCTTAACATGCTGCAAACGTGTCACCAATCCGCTGGCCAGCGATGGCCGAATTTCGTGGCTGTCGATTTTTACAAGGTATATATATATATATGTACATTCTGTTTGTTGTAACGTAACTACCTTATAATTCCTCTGCAAATGCAAGTATAGTTACGTGTCAGTAATTGATTGGTTGGTGATTCAGAGAAGCGAGGGAGGAGGGACATTTCAAGCTGTGGACACTTTGAACGGGGAGCTTTCGTGCGGGCGTAATGATGTGCATCAATGCAGAGTAAGTCGAGCGCGTGTGTGTTTTTAGTATGTGAAACACTGAATTTAAAAGTTTGTAACATTTTGCAGGGGAGATCCAGGGGAGCATGAGCTATAACATTATACTTCAGGATGAATACTCTGAAATAAGAGATTAATATATCACATATATAATTGAATTTTCGATCTACATAATGTAAATTTCGAATGTATTTGAATTAATTGGATCGAAATTATTCGACTAGCAAATATGATGCTTGCATAATCGAGTATCACATCTTATATATGGGGCTAATGCATTTGTCATTTGTAAATTACAAGTAAACAGTGAATTAAACGGAGGAATTAGTATACAATACATCATAATTGCACCTAAATGAATAGCCATACTTTCTTATACTGTACATTAAAATAAGGGACATCTTATATACATGTCCCGCGGCACGCTCCTGAGTGTTTGGGGAAATTTGTTGAGACGGCGGTGGCGTGTCTCGGAGACAATGGGAATGAGCGGCCGGCCATGAACGACGTCGTTTGGAGCCTGGAGTTCGCGTTGCAGCTGCAGGAAGCGGCTGAGAACAGAGACGGCGGCGGGGATTTCGCGATGAGCCCATCGATTCTTCTGTTGATCGGCGGTGGGGCTTTCGAGTCGAGTAGTACGGAGGGTGAGAACATGTTTTCTGGGACCAGCGACGGCGTTTCAGGATCAAAGAGCAGCGGGCTGTCCACCATCGGCAGCGGGAAATTGAATGTTTTCTCCCAAATTGTTAATCCGATAGCACGTTGAAATCGTTCGTTAATTACTGCTTTAATTGTATTTATTAAATTATTAATCATGAAACTAATACTCAATCTCCCTTCCAAATTAATTATATTATTTCAACAAATTTGATTGCTTTTAATTTAAATTATAAAATATTTTATAATGTACTTAAGCACATTGTGGAACTAATTATAGATTTATGGTTTGACAAGTAAACATGCTCCCAACTAATTATTATCTCAAATAAGAGAAGAGTTGAGACACACAAATATACGAGACGGAGGGAGTAATTTTATTTGAAATGTGCACATTAGATTAAGGGAGAAAAATTAAAGTACACTATATTAGATAGCGTAAGTGCTTATTTGCACTAACATATAAAAAGTATGCTTATTTACACTAAAAAGCGATAAATGTCCTAAATTGCCCTTACTTTTTGTAGAATGCATGTTTGTAGAATGATGTATTCGACAAACACATTCGACAAACACATTCGACATGTCGAATCACATTCGACAAACACATTCGACAAACAATTTACCATTCGATAAACCTATTCGACAAACAATTTATCATTCGACAAACATTTCATATTCGATAAACACATTCGATAAATATATTCGATATATCGAATCACATTCGACATATCGAATTCATATTCGACATATCGAATTTACATTCGATAAATATTTTTTATTCGATAAACATATTCGACAAACATTTATTATTCGATAAACATATTCGATATTTATTTTTTTCTCATTTTTTCAATCTCAATTTATACTGTATGTCCAAAAAAATATTTTTTCTCCATATTTTTACAATAATATTTAACAAATAAACAACCATAATTACCAACAAAAATCTCAAACAAACAAGAGTATTTTATACAATTTTATACAGATTCAAAAAGTCTTTTTACTAAAGATTCAAAAAAAAAAAAAAAAAAAAACTCTTTGGTCAACCACCCATCTTCCTCCTCTTCCCATTTTGGTCAAATCATCAGATCATGGCCTAATATAATATAGACCATCTAATAATACATTTAAATAAAAAAAATGAAAAAAAAGAGTCCCAAATCAGATCTATATGCATCAGGTTTCCACATTCATTAAAAAAACTTGTAAAGGTCCAGATCTATACATTGTCATTCCATATCTAGATGAACAAATCTAATAACACCTAAAAAATGGGTCGTCTCCATCGGCTAGACTCTAGAGGCCACCAATCAGTGATGACATCACTATGATAGTGCCTTTCGTAATCATTGACGTTGGCCGACTGGTCAAGGGAAGAGACCACGAGGTTTGAGATCCCAAGTTCGAGCTTCTGTGGAGTGATGACCGGAGAGAAGTGGCCGTAGGGGATGCCGTAGGAAATCAGCTTCCCTACGGGAATGTCCGTAGGGATATACTGGTTTTTTTGTAGTGTGGTGGAGCGATTTGGGAAGAGAGAGAGAGAGATATTTGGGAGGAGAGCGGCGCAAAATTTCGAAATGAAAAATTAGGTTTTGGAGTTACGATAAGTGGGTGTTTATAGAGAAGAATAAGGGTAAATGGGTCAATTTGTGTAGAAAAGCACATTATGTATATGCTAGTGTAAAGAAGCAGTTTCACTATGTGCTTTAGTATATTTTTTAACATTTTCACTTAGATTAATCTTATAATGTATTAATCTTATGAAGGTTTGTCCTGAAGTTTGACATGTTGACTTTCTCGTACATGTGTCTGTTACTTGGGCACATCCCTCGATTTACATCCTACTCGATCGAAGGAAATCCGATCGGGTGGGGTGGAGTTTCTCGTCTCTCCTCCTTATAAAAAAAAGACTGATAAATTAAATAGTGTAAGGTGTAATAAAATAATTTTAAAAAAGATGGTGGTTTTATATATGAATGTATCATCATTCATTCCTTTGAATGATGTTTGCACATTCTTTGTTCGTAGCTCTCAAATAAACATTCATTCATTCAACTAGTTTATTTATTAACTCACACGTCCATATATATTTAATATCAATTATAGCTTTTTACTTTATCTTATTCAAACATGATAATACTCGTTATAATAATATCTAGAAGGAACAACAAAAACCAGAGGCTCTACCTACACGTACGCACATGGTTTTTAATGTTGATGTCAAAAGTTTTATCCTATACATGAACCCACCACCTTTGGTATCCAATTGGAACTAAATGTTAATTATTATAAAATCAAAGTCTTCGTCTTCGTCTTCCAATTTTGTCCGAGTCAAACGTCTCACGATGACTTTAAATATGGGAGAGATCGAATTCCGCATACAAAAACAAAGAAAATTCAAAACTTTTGTTGATCTTACAACACGTTTAATTGGTACTGTGGTACGAGAATGGGTCGATGGATGAAACCAGAGGTACGTAAATTTTATGTATGATTTTCTCTTCTTTTACATTATAAGTCCTGATGATATATATACTCGATCCGTATAGCCATTGCACCTTGTTACATTAATACACACACAAATTCCACTTGTGAACTACACATCATATATATCATATGTGTTGTAGTCGATCGATCTGCTTAATCATGTTCATGGTACACGTGCAGGTGTACCCTCTCATGGCGGCCATGAGTTTTGTGACGGGTATTTGCGTATTCCAACTCACAAGAAATGCGACTCTCAACCCTGACGTCAGGTTCGAGATACGTGTGATTAATTTATAACTACGTACACATAATTAATGATTTAATTCTATTTTTAATTTCTTGAGATAATTTAATTAGTAATTATATATAGTGTTATAAATTGAATTGACATGTATGATGCATGATACATGCAGAGTGAACAAAGCTCATCGGGCAACTGCAGTTCTTGAGAACCAAGAGGAAGGAGAAAAGTATGCCGAGCACAGCCTCCGTAAGTTCCTCCGCACACGACCGTCCGAGATTATGCCTGCCCTTAACCGCTTCTTTTCCGACCCCGACAACAAATGAATGAAATGATCGATTAATACAGAATGAAAATCTATATATATACGTACAAAATTTCATATTTGTGATCTTTCGTATTTGTGATCATTGCTAGCTCGCACTAGTGATTTAATTAGTGGTACTAGGTCTAATTAATAATATGGTCTACGTGTATAATAAATAAATAATAGTAATCTCCGTTTCATATTTTTCATTTTGATACAGTTCGATTTGTAGTATTTTTTGTAATTGGCCTAATATGTACTGTATCAATTAGAGACAGATAGAAAAAATAAAAAATCGAAAAATCGAGGTTCGTGTTTAACACGATTTTTTAAAGACAAAGTCGTCCTCTACGGATATGATTGTTTCCCAACGATTACGTACGTAGCAAAACATTTGCTTTCGGCAAAACAAAAGAAAAACGAGAGCGATTAATGTTCGGAATACATCTTTATATTTTTCAAACATTTTAATGTTCACTCTTTTCGTTTCTCTTCGAGTATTTTCGAGTGCTTCTCGTTTCTATTCGATTCTATTAAATTCTTTTTGCATTATAATTAACTAGTCTTATATAGAGAATGTTGAAGGAGAAGTGGTTCGTTGAATATGAACGGTCACTGTGTAACTACAATTGTAAATAGAGCGGGTGTGAAGCAGATCAACGTACCCGTTTAGAATGATTTTTTTTTTAATTTGTATCTGACTCGAAACTTGCCGGATTATCAATAATTAACTCGATCATAATTCGTATCCGACGGATCAACTGGTATCTGACGGATTTTTTTCGACCCGTTTTAAAATTATAACAATATTTTTTTTAATATTATCTCATTAAATGACAAAATAATATAAATTCATAAAATAGTTTATAATTTCACAACAAATAAGACTAAGAGTAGTTTATTCGATTAGGATTTTAATGAGTTTTTTTTTTTTAACATAAAAAAGTCATTTATAAACTCTATACAGAAACTTTATTATTGATTTATGTGAATTTTTATAGATTTCAATTGTAAAATATAGTTTTATTGATTTACATAAAATTTTAAAAATTTCAAATATTGATACAAATGTATATAAATATACTTGTATATAAAAAAATTAACTAAAAAAATCAAAACAGTAAACTTTCAAAATTTTCAAATATTGATACAAATGTATATGAAAATACTTTTATATAAAAAAATCAATTTAAGAAAAACAAAAATTAATAAATTATTATTCTAATTATTATTTCCATCACTATTATACTTTGAACTCATGTGTCGAGATTTAGTGAATATTGACCATATTCTATCGAATATTAAGCAATTGAAATGTTTATCATATTCTATCAAATATAATATTAAACAATTGAAAGTGTTGAATTTTGATCATATTCTATCAAATATTAAACAATACATCATTTTAAATAAACGATCATAAATAATTTTTTAAATAAATTGAATATTAATATTAATAATAAAAATTTATTATATTTGAATTTTTATTAACATACATATTATTGTATATAATAAACACAAAACAATTTATTATTATTATTATGATTTATGATTGCTTTCTTTTCATAATTAAAATGATTGTTTTTTTTTTACTTTGTGTGTTTGAATTTTCCTGTTGGAAAAAAGTCATAAATCGTTTTTATATTTTTTAAATAGAATCTATTAAAATTCATGAATTATTAAAAGTCATAAATTCATAAATTGTTTTTATATTTTTTAAATAGAATCTATTAAAATTCATGAATTATTAAAAGTCATAAATTGTTGAATAACTATTTATATATTTTTTTAAAGAGAATTTATTAAAATTTATGAATTAATAAAATCTATTAAAATTCATAAATCGTTGAATACATATTCATTTTTAAGACTTTTTAAAATACTTGTTGAATACTTCCGGATTTTAATGAATTTAAAAAATATGTGATCTTAACAATATAACTAAAATACTAAAAAGTTTAATCATTAAAGGGTAAAAAAATATGTAATCTTAACAATATTACTAAAATACTAAAAAGTTTAATCATTAAAGTGTAAAAAAAGATGAGATCAATCCCATTGAAATATTCAATGTTTTTTAATTCTTTTTTTATGTTTTTTTTAAGAACTTAAGACTTGTAAATCAAGAACACTTGCCAACATTGAGTAATTGAATTGAGAATTTTGATTTTACCTTTTCAATAACTTTGACGACAATGATTTTAAAGTTTGTAATTTGCGATATTGAATAGAGAGCGAATAATTTTTTATGTTGAATGGAGCGGGTGTGAAGCGAATCAACATCGTTTGTTTGGTTATCGTTTAGAATGTTTTTTTTATCCGTACCTGTTTAGAACAAATGTGTGTATTTTTTCTGAATTAATACCGAAGTATTTAGCCCGAATCGACAGCAAACAAAGTGCATCTTCTCTGCCCACCTTGGTGTATAGGAATCCTGTAAATTATGCATAGTTTGTGAAAGTCGTAAAGGGGCATATGGTCGAAAGCCACGCCAAAGTAAACCTCCATTGGAGCTTGTTCATCGATTCTACGAAGCTCTCTTAATCCACGCCATAGTATTGACCGCCTCTCTTAATCCATAATGTCCGATCACTGTGTCACCCCACTCCACAAGATTCGAGTTCTGCAAAAGATCCGAGTAGATACTTGTATAATGCATAGTAACGACCTCACCTGTGTGTTGGATCATATTTAAGAAACCTTCATCAAAGTGGGGCTCATCATCACGTCCCCAGTGGGAACCTCCACTAAAACATCTCTTTCCGTTCGAAAGCCTATAAAGTACCAATTAAAAGCGATTGCAAACAACGTGCATCTTTTCTGCCCACCTCGATAGATCGGAATCCTGTAAATGATGCGCCGTTCGTGGAAATCATAGAGGGGCATATGGTCGAAGATGACTCCATTGTAAACCTCCGTGAGAGCTAGTCCACCGATATTCTACGAAGCTCGGTGGCTTTTCTAATTAAACTATGCCTTATGGTTGCTAGGAAATTGGTATAGTCGGTTGATTGACTTGATTCTATATGAAACGGAGGTAAATCTTCTATTTCTGGTATGTGATGTACCATAGTGGACAATGGGTACCATAGTGGACAATGGGTTGAAATTTGGGGAGGTGGACGACGGGTTGAAATTTGGGGATGGACATAAGGTGGATGTACCAAAGGGTTTGCATTTATACTAAAAATTCTTTTGAGATTAATTAAATTTTAACTTTATTTTTATTATACAATAAACACTAAAAATATATAAATAAAAAATGCATAGGAATGCAAAATTGAAATATACTACAACACTTAACGAATACAAATTGAAATTTGTGTACATATATTTTTAAAATAAACAGTACTGAATATTTCTTATGGTTTCAACTTTCAAAGATATAATAATTACAAATTGTATTTAAGTGTTTGCCATTTTTTTCTCACATGCTTTTGTTCTTTATTCTTCTAATTATTAAAATAATTTTTATTTTAAATATCAAGATTATATTTTATTCTCAATATATTTTTCACACATAATTATTATTTTTGTATTTCATAAATAATAATAATTATTATTTTTGTGCTTAACACATAATTATTATTTTTGTGTTCCACACTTTTTACAAATATATGACAAGTATATGAAATATCATAACAAAATAATTATTAAAATAATTGTTATTATTTTTTATGCTCCACATATTGTTATTTTAATCATCAAAATTATATTTTATACTTAATATATTTTTCAAATGTAATTATTATTTTTGTGTTTAATGCATAATTATTATTTTTTTGTTATGCACTTTTTTCACTCTATATCTAAGTATAAATATTTAAAATGATTATTAATTTAACAATTTTTAAGTATACAATTATATTTTATTCTCAATTTATTCTTTATAATAATTATTATATTTGTGGTACAAATATTTATTATTTTTGTGATTCATATATAATTATTACATAACCATATTAATCTAAATTATTATTATCCAATTATCTTTACTTCAAAATATTATATTTTTTTTATATACATAACTAATATTATTTGTTTTGCTTCATAATTTATATTTTTTTAGTACTGAATATTTCTTATGGTTTCAACTTTCAAAGATATATAATTACAAATTGTATTTGAAGTGTTTGCCACGTTCAATGTTTTGAAATTAGGGCGTGATATACTGGTTCTTTTTATCTTGTTAATTTTTATTTTTTATTTAATTATGATTGTTATTTTTAATTTTGTCTAAAAGAGTGTTTGACAAGAGTTTATAAACTATTAAAATTTTAATGCAAAATTTTATATTTAATATATTCTTTTTATCTTGATAATATGTATTTTTTATTTATAATAATGTTTGTTATTTTTAATTTAAGTGAAGTAAAAATTTGCGCAAATATATAGTAAAGTAAAATTAAAATATATATAGTGAAATAAATGTTGGTATACCTAGCCTATTACAGTGCTATAGTGAAATAAAATTAAAATATATAGTACTACTGAATATTTACATTTTTCCAGAAACTAAAATAAAATAAAGAAGTGAAGAAGAGAAATAGTCAAACAGATCTTCAACTTCGGTGGATCGTCAGAACTGGACACGAACTTCAATCAGAAAATTTGTTGCGGGTAGTCGAGGCTCTTTCGCTAGCTGCAAGACAAATACGTCCCGTGTTTGCTACAGTTTTCAGACGCAATGTCCCCAAAGATAACAACTGTCAACATTTTTATTCTGAAGTAAGCAAAAGTAAGCAGAAAAGAACCACTTTTCAAACTAGAAAAAGTATGAACTATATGATGTGTTGGGAATTTCTTTTGCGTTTTTGATGTGTATGAAATTCATACTAGGACTCACTATTTATAGCTGAACTTCATGCATGTGAGGGGTTAGCAGCTCTTTACTCAGGCATTCACTCACAAGATTAATGGGCCAATAACTTCTCCATGACAGAGACATTCAAATTTTGTAACAACAAAGAATGAACCTACTCATCTAACCTTTGAGGTTTCATTTCTGAAATAATAATAATAATATTAATTATTATTATTTTCGGCTTAAAGCCTTATGTTCAACATTAGGCTACACGTAGCCACAATAAAAAAAACAACAATAGTTCAACCTGTCAGCTATTACGACCTAGTAATCTGACTTTTGAGGTTTCATTTTTGAAATAATAATAATAATATTAATTATTATTATTTTTCAAACAGGCTTAAAGTCTCGTGTTCAACATTGGGCTCCACGTAGGCCCAATAAAAAACAAATAAAAAACAATAGTTTAGCAAAACTATTACGATAACAACCCAATAAGCCCAAGAAAGCTCAAGTCCAGCTCAAAATCCAAGATCCAAGATCCAAGTCCAAGTTCAAGGACGAGCGGGTCAGGTCGCTTGGGACGGGCCGAGCCGGCCGGACGGCGTGGTGGCGATTGCCATATACCTTAACGTCCATGCTCTTACTCAATCTTGAAGACATTAATCGTCCAACCACTTATTAAGTGTAATCATTTTATTAGATGAGATGTAATAATATTACACATTTTAATTAAATAAAGTCTTATACTTTAATACATATTCAATTAAATGTCTTTTTAATTGACTATCTTTAACATTTTATTTATCGACAATGAGATATTTACCAAATAAATGCATTTTTAATGGGTTATCTTTAACATTTTATTTCTCCGAAAATGGAATATTGACCAAATAAAATTCTATAATTATCTATTAGAAAATTATCATACTAATTCATTTTCAATCCCAATTAATTTTATAGGCAGTAAACATAGTGAAAGTTGGAAAAAAAACATAGTGAAAGTTGGAAAAAATCAATTTTGACTTTGAGATTTTCCAACAATAAAAAATATATAGAGAGAAAAGTATATATAAAATAAGTGAAGTAAAAAACTGTGCAAATATAAGTGAAGCAAAAAATTGCGCAAATATATAGTAAAGTAAAATAAAAATATATGGTGAATTAAAAAATTGCGTAAATATATAGTGAAATAAAAAATATATAGTGAAGTATATGTATTTTTTACGTATTTATCTTTGTATACTTTAATATATATTTTTGATATTATTTTTTGCCTTACTTTACTATACTATATATTTTGTGTGCTTTTATTTTACTATATATTTGCAAAATTTTTTAGTTCACTCTTTTATTTTACTATATATTTGCGATTTTTTTTTAGTTCACTGAATTAAAGTATAGGCAAATATAAAGTGAAATAAAGCAAAAAATATAGGCAAAAATATATATTGAAGTATACTGTAAAAAAATGCCAAAGGTACTCCACCACCGCTTAATTAAGTAAAAAAGTGAAGGTACCAATTTTCAGATATTTCAAATAAAACAACTTATAAATAATAAATGAAGATTTGCCTAAAAGTATCCATTTTAAAAGTTACATTTACAAAATAAAATAAAATAAAATAAATAATAATAAAAAAATAGCACAAGGTACCCCATTAAATTCGGGTCAATAGGCTCGTTACCAACAATCAATTCCCCAACGCATGCAAACCGATTTCCGGGCCCACCGCTCCCGCGTTTTTCCTCCCCTTTATAACAACGCTCTTCTTCTTACCTTTCTTCAAACACTCTCTCTCTCTCTCTCTCTTTCTCACTCACAAATCAACACCAATCTGTATCCGATGGCCACGTCAGCACCGCCGCTGAAAGACGAGCTCGACATCGTGATCCCCACGATCCGAAACCTGGACTTCCTGGAGATGTGGCGGCCGTTCCTCCAGCCGTACCACCTGATCATCGTCCAAGACGGCGACCCTTCCAAGACCATCAAGGTCCCCGAGGGGTTCGACTACGAGCTCTACAACCGCAACGACATCAACAAGATCCTCGGCCCTAAGGCCTCCTGCATCTCCTTCAAGGACTCCGCCTGCCGTTGCTTCGGCTACATGGTCTCCAAGAAGAAGTACATCTTCACCATCGACGACGACTGCTTCGTAAGTTCTTTTCAAAAAGACATATATACCCCTCCCTTCCATTCAAAATTATATTTGCGAACTTTTGTTTCAGGTCGCGAGCGATCCGAGCGGGAAGCTCATCAACGCGCTCGAGCAGCACATCAAGAACCTCCTCTGCCCTTCGACTCCCCTCTTCTTCAACACCCTCTACGACCCCTTCCGGGAAGGGGCTGACTTCGTTCGAGGCTACCCTTTCAGCTTGAGGGAAGGAGTCCCGACAGCTGTCTCCCACGGACTCTGGCTCAACATTCCCGACTACGATGCCCCCACGCAGCTCGTCAAGCCTCGGGAGAGGAACACGAGGTACGTCGATGCGGTGTTGACTATTCCGAAAGGGACCCTTTTCCCGATGTGCGGGATGAACCTAGGGTTCGACCGAGACCTCATCGGGCCCGCCATGTATTTCGGGCTCATGGGAGACGGGCAGCCGATAGGACGATACGACGATATGTGGGCCGGATGGTGCATCAAGGTCAGTCAGTACATTTATATAACCGGATAACCGCATGTGTGATTTTACTAAAATACCCCCCCTGATTCATTGCAGGTGATTTGTGATCATTTGGGGTTGGGGGTGAAGACAGGGCTGCCGTACATCTGGCACAGCAAGGCGAGTAACCCGTTTGTGAACCTGAAGAAAGAGTACAATGGAATCTTCTGGCAGGAAGAGATCATACCTTTCTTCCAGACAGCGACGCTGTCCAAGGACTCGACTACAGTACAGAAGTGCTACATCGAGCTGGCCAAACAGGTGAAGGAGAAGCTCGGGAAGATCGACCCCTACTTCGTGAAGCTGGCTGACGGGATGGAGACGTGGATTCAAGCTTGGGATGAGCTCAACCCGCCTAAGGCCAAGTAGATGAGCGAGCCCTGTTCGATCGAGTGGCTCTCGATTTTCTTGTTTTCATTCGCTCGTATTTTCAATGAGATTTTTGTGTTTTTTGTTTTAAATGAAGGGACCTTGATCCTTCATAATAAATAATAAACGGAGAAGGTTTTCTTTCAATAATTTGACTCTGTTTTTATTGTATAAAAAATTAGAGTTATCTCGACTGGTGTAGAAAGAAAACCGGTCGAGGAAGAAAGGAAAAAATGAGGGTGCTTCGAGTGGCGAGGACAACTAGTACCCGCTAACCACGTGTTCGACGCGAAGCAGGCACACCATCGAACCACTCGAGGGGTGAGACACTCTGGGTCGATTGCACACGCAGGGCATCGGGCTTTTATCGAGTTTCGGACGAGGGCCAAAGCACCGGGGAAACCACCCTCGATTGAGGATCCTACTATGGTAACATAGTTTGGTTTAGGGTTATTTCAAGCGTGTGCAACCCCCAGCCCCACACCCCCTGGAATTATCTGCAAATGTTCTGCAGATGCCTTTTGGCCTCTCTCAGTTTTCAGGAGGAATCTGATGTGGGATAAATGGAAAGTGAGGAAACAATAATCAAAACTGAACAAATTTCTTTCAAAATATACAATCTCTGTAAACAGTTGAAAGAACGAAAGACCAAATATAGATAAATAAGTAAAAGAAAGTTGACTAGCAATACCAAAACATAGGATTAATAAAATGAAGGTCGGGTATATATATCAAAAATGGCTGAATGAGGCTAATTTCTATATCTCACAAATTACAAGTTGTAGAATCTTCTTCTACCTTCTTGCGTTTGCTCGGGGGCTCTTCTACAACTTCGTTTGGGTTGTTACTATTATGGATTCCGTTGATCGCCTCCTCGCCCATGAGAGAGATGTGCTTGCTAGTAATCTGGCGACCAGCCCTGACCTTTGGCCCCCAATATCGCTCCGGATTCGGAAGAAACCTTGCAACCTTCTTTGCCTGTGCCTTGCTAAGCGAAGCAACAGCTCGCGCAAAATTAGCCTGCCGGAAAACAAATGCAAATTCAACTCTGACGGGAAATTTATAATATAATGCAGGAAGTTATTTTTGTTTTTTAAATAAATTGCAATGCAAAACAGTACCTGCAGAACAGGTTCTTTAGCTAGGATTACGCTCCCGGCCTGATCGGGTGGCTGAGGTTTCACAGGGTGATTTTTAACCTGAGGATTGAGAAAGTGAAATAAAAATCGGGTTTACATGCACGCATATAAGTCACGAAATAACAATCAGCATGAAATACCCAGCAACGCATAATATCCCATATGACATCCATAGGAGCATCTGTTTTCAGACCGAGGGGGTTCACATGGCTCCCCGATATGCGATATCCCGCATTAATCACGGCCGAGCGGAATATAACTGCAGAGGGGGACGTGCATTTTAATGTCGCACATAGGTTGTGCAAACTCAAAAAGAGTGGAACATCAGGCAATTCCTGCAACAGCAAAAACAAGGGGTTGATTAAGTGAAGCAACATTTTATCAATACTTGAACAGCATTAGAAAAACAATAAAAAGTGTGAGAATGAAAAGGTTGCTGACTTAAGGAGAGAGACATGCCTCTGAGATTGTAGTTAGTACAGCAGAGATCCGGTCAAAGGCAGGATACCGATTCGGGATAGACTTGACATCTGCTAGAATGGAGTTGACCCATTCTTGATCATGGATTGGTGCAGACCATATGGGCCCACCCATATTGTATTTCTTGCCACAGTCGCCACACGCTTGGGCAACAACAGGACCGAATCCAGGAAGATATCTTACGCTAGTGTTCTGGAGGAAATATTCAATAAAGAAAAAGAGAGAGTGAGAGAGAAACAGACCAATAATTTCAAGTCAGATCAGATGGGGAACGGTCACTATTCAAGTTTCAGACTGTAGAATATAAGAAGCATTCAAAATCAATTTCATTTAATAGATAAATAAAATAAAATAAGCCCATATAATTTTTTAAGAGAGACAATAACCTCTGGATTTGTACTCTGCCATACAGAAATGTGTGTGGGCGTGTATTTGAAAAGAAGAAATAACGATTTCACTCCTACCCTCATGGTGACCCGAGCAACATTACTAATAGGTGAACCCAGTCAACCCACTATGTCAAAAATGTGTATATGTTTCACTAAACGGTTTTTAGCCCTTTCACTTTAACATGGTGATAATTAATTCCCACCTTAGAGACAGTCCTTCCAATTGGCTGGAGATGAAAAGAGTCGCAACAAGTGCACTGGTAAACATATGATAGCTTCATCGGAGTGTTCTTCATTGCACCAGCAGAACTGCAAAAATATCTATTTATTAAATCTGGCGTGCATATCTAAAGTATATGACGAATAGATCCAGCTCGAGAAATTATAGTCATACTAAAAGTGTAACACTCACGTATATACACGGACAAACACTCGTACATAGAAATCCATTTGAACAGAAAGCACAGGAACAATGTATCGTTTGTACCGATTCGCATGACTCTGCAATTAAATAATGTAATACAGTAAATAAAGTAGAAAATACCCAGTTATAAGGCAAAAACTTTATAGCATTAACTTACTTCTATACAGGCAAGTAGTATCCTCAAAGCCATCTCGTGGCAATATTTTCCTCTCAACGGATAAGACCCATATCTAGTTCAAATGATTTAAATCAGAATTTAACTTGCATGATTAAAATAATTAATATTTTGTTTTCAATTGCAAACAATCTTACTTGGAATAGCAGACCTCGCCGTTGCCGCCACAGAGAACCGCCATATCTGTTGCTGTGCACATCAGTATGCCTCCATCAGCAACAGACTGAATAGCAGAGTCTAGGAAAATAGATGGTGAACCATATGGATCAAGATCAACCTGCAAATATCGTTTCACAAATTTTACTCATAGAATACACAAATTTCTCACTATTCAATAAGAATCTGCTTGGACATAATGATTGTTTTCAAAATACATACCACGTCAAATTCTTTTGGGTGGGTAAGCATGTAAACTCTAGCGTCAACAAGGGTTGACTCCACCCTCGAACTTGCCACCGAGCCATTAAATTTAATGTTTCTCCTGCAAGCTTCAACCGACATTGGATCATTGTCGAGGGCCACGACTTGACCAATCCCATCTATTTCACGAGCATATCTTAGAGCTCTGAGTCCGGAAGCCGACAGTGCCTGTCAAAAACGCAATCGAAGCACTGTAAGTTTCTGATATAAGATGGAAAATTTAACCAATAAGACATTTATTTCTGAAGCAACCTCCAAAACACGAGGTGGCTTCAGTTCTCTACAGCCTTTTCCCTCTTGCACTGCAGCTTTATTCTCAAAGGATGTGGTGGGTTCATCTTGTGATATCCCGTTAGAGACTTCACAATCCCCGTTATTTTGTTCGCCTTGAATTGCAGTATCCGTTTGAGGTTCTACTTCAACATCGGGTTCCCCAGATTCCTTCGGTCGGGATTTCGTTTTCCTGGACAGCAACGCCTCGTGCTCCTGCTTGCGTTTGGATATAAACGTCCTCAAAACGGCAATGGACATGTCTCTGTTATTAACCTGGCATCAAAAGCATAACCATTTTTTTACAAGAAAGTAAAGCGAACAAAAATCAAACATAAAATTTTATTACAAAATAAAAGTGACACCCAATTCATAAAGTAAATTAATTAATTAAGCAGACGAAGTCTAAAGTATGAAAGCAAAAAAAATAAAAGAACTTTATGAACCTGTGTTTTGTTATAAAAGACTTGATTTTTCACGTGCATTAGGATCTCAGCCTCTCCTTCTTTGATAACGGTGAAGTCGTTGAGATCAAACGGCGCCACTTCGTGTTGCTTGTCTTCATCCCCAATTTTGTCATCAGAGCCGGCCATATCGGTAGGCGCCTCGCGGCGGAGTGTGGTGAAAAGCTACTCACGACGGAGGCTCAATAACAGAATTCAAAAATATGAACGTGACTGAGGTGAAAAGATTGCATAAACCCTAACTCTGCAGGGTGGGGGGAGTGGCTGTGGTGCGTGCTGCTGACAGTTTTCGGAGTTTGTTGTGATTTTGGAATTCCAAAATTACATGCAGGTTTCGAACCTGCGACCTTCGCGTTATTAGCACGACGCTCTAACCAACTGAGCTAATGGGCCTTTACATTTTTTTATAACAACTTATTTTACATAATAAATACTACTACTACTTATATAACTCATGCCTTCTGCGATATTGATCTTAGATAAAAAAAAAAAAAAAACATCAAATAAAATCACTTTTTAGCTCAGAGAAACACAATATTTTTTTTTTTATAATTTACAAAATAAAAATAGTACATATTTATCTTAAATAGAAAGAGTATATACTTGAAGTACAACTCACAATTGGAAGAGCTAAATTGAAATTGAAGAGTTGAGGGTTAAAGTTACTAATTTACAACTCCTTTTTTTTTAGCTTGAATCAACCCAGACCAAAATAGCCAATAGCCGTCAATTCAAGTGATTTGAATCGAAACCGAATTGGTTCAACCACTGATGACATCCCTATGAGTCTCGAAGATAAGGAGGGTCCATGATTAATTATGTACTGTATTTTTGCAGGCATGTTGCAGGCAAATTCTTGGCACTGACTTGGGACCTCTCAACATAAACAACCTCGAGCACAATGTCTTAAGCACGTTGAAATAATCAACGAGGATACAGTTGGTGTTTTATTACAACCTAGTTAATACTTATACATGATACTGTACCGGTTTTTGCACAAGGTCACAGAAACAAATACTACTATAACAAGTCATAAACATATGCATCACGGTATGTACAAGGCGACGCGTGCATGTTTAACCAAACAATAGGCAGTACTTCGCCAAACGAATATTAGCTGTTAAACTGGTAATTAAAACCCATCTTTGTCACAATCACCACCTTTGAGCAAATGCTCCCTGCATAGAGAAAAAGGTTCGGGTGAAAATGAAGTAGGAATAGCGTTTAACGACCATATAATGACGATCAAAATCATATATGACTTGGAACACATTTTATTACCTAAATCTTTCACAGAGGCGGGCTAAAGCATCTGATCCGGATCTTAAGGCAACATCTTCAATCTCAGATGCGTTTGATAGGTTTACGTTGTTAGCAAGTGCAAACTCACACAACTCCTTCAATGAACACGCATCTGTCAATACAGCCGAATGCCCACCTCCCGCAGCTAGCTTCCTAACTTCCCCTACACACCTACATTAAAGAAGCTTACCATTGACGTCAAGATTTCTAACCTCCCCGATCTTTATCTATTGTTTTGTTTTTTAAAGTTAATTTGAATATTTTGTAATCATACTAAACCTTAGGATTGGTTTGGAAATCATCCATTAAGAGAAAGAGAAAAGGATGAGAAATAAAAATACAAAAATGACTTTTACATGTAAATTAAAATCATACCAATCAACCGGAGAAGGGTACCATGCATATGTGCACTTCTCATTAGCAGCTTGACCATAGCTATTGTAACCCCATCCATAAATCCTCCCTTCCTTGGAGCAAATAAGCGTGTGAGAATGACCACAACAGACGAGTTGCACGCCAATGGGGATCACCAAGACAGGTATGTTGCGGAGCATCATTTCAGACCCATTGGGCATGTAAGAGAAGAATCCGTTCTGTGGGCCGAGGCCCAACTGCCCAGCCTGGGCTCCGCCCCAAGCATAGAGAGCTCCTTTCTTGGTCAATGCACATGTATGGACACCGCCACATGCAATGTCCTTGACACCTATACCATCGAGAGCAACTACGCGTCTGGGCAAAATTTCTTTATCACCTGATTGAAGGGAACAATGCCCGAGTTGACCCATGCTCCCGAGTCCCCAAGTGTAGCTGTTGAGTATAAATATAGTGGTGAAAAGAGTAAACCAGAAAATTTTTAAAATTACGAAAAGTTGTTGACATGTATTATTAAACCTCAATTTTTTTAAATAATACAAATAACACTACTCTTTTGTTGGACATTTCACAAAAAAAACGAAGGTTTAAACATGGGCGGGGGTAGAGAAGAAAAATTGTAGCGGCTAAAAAGGAAAACATAAAATTTGAGGAGGCTAAACCATAAGAAATTTAATGTAAAATATAAATAAGATAAATGACATAGAGAAATCAAGTTGGATGGGGGATAAATCAAGTTTGAAGAAGCCCCGGCCTTGGAAGTAAACTTCAAATGCAAGACCAACAAATCAGGGTTACTTTTAATGTCTAGAAAATTAAGAGATGCAATTGTAGTTTTTTTTTTTATTATGATGTCTCGACTCTCGAATTTGTGTTAGTTCCACAGAAGACCGTCCAAATGAAAGGCAATTATAAACATGAATTATTGTTTTTGTAATTTTCAATTTTTTTCTATTTAAAGTAGGCCAAAACTCCAAATGTACCTTTTGTAATTATCCTCTTTAGATACAAAAAGAAGCACATAGATATAATGAAATAAGTCACAGAGGGGTGAAATGAAATCACGTGATAATCATAAATCAGGAAATTGAGTAGCTTGAGCTAAAATAATTTATCATAGATTTCTCCTATCCTACAACTACAAACTAGAAGTCCGATACTGGAATGTTAGAATTATCCTCGAGGTAATTTTTTCAAATGTATTCAATATCTTGTCTGACATATGGAGATACTTATACTAGTAGAAAAAGGTATCTCGATCATAAAAAAGTCCCCTTAGCACTTACACCTCGTCATTATCCGATATAGCTGCACTGTGGTATTCACCACAAGAAATTTGAGTAATCTTCACAAGCTCAGGGGTCTCATCAAGGAATCTAGCAAACGCATTGATTAGACGAGCCCCCTGAAGGCCTTCACATGTATTACCTCTTCCGAGTTGACCATATTCATTATAGCCTGATTTACCACATCATTTACAAAATTTTGATCAATACTGTGGCAACAACCCATATTTTTGTACATCTCAAATCTTACAGTTTTCACCTAGACCAAAATATAGTGTAGAGACTAAGATCAATAAACATATGAGATTAACTAGCGTCAGTGAAAGCAAGTGTAGAAACATGCATGCACCAAACAAGAATATCTAAGAAGCTAATTCGTATGTTATATTAAGGTTTTTGTTACCCCATGCTTGTAGCAACCCGTCTTCTGACAGAGCTACCACATGAACAGACCCGCAAGAAACTTGACGAATAACCTGAGAATGGTGGAACATTGTAAATCGATCATCATAATTGAAAAGACTGCATTTTTCTTTAAATGATCATTGTTATACGCAAGGAAACATTAACTGCTGATTAAAATATAAAATAAGCAGAAAGATATTTTCTATGGTATTGAAAATTCATGCATTTTCATATATATACGCGGAGTAATGCATGAAACTACCACATTCAGAAAAGAGGTGGTAGCATTCTAGATACCTTGTTGAGAAGAGACGACAAAATATAAAACCAAGAGTTCAAAGTAGGTATGCAATGTAACATGCTATAATATCTGAATTTAGCATATATGAACTTGTGCATGTGAACTGGGTAAAGAGATATAATATATCCTTCATGATCATTGAATTTATAGTTGACTACCGTGTTTTGGGAGAAAGCCCCCCAATACAAACGTGGATAATTAGAACCCTGCAAAGGCAAAAACAAAAGATTATGATTTAATCGGAGAGTGGTTTAAAAAAGGAACCAAATCATTTCTATTACCGTTAATTGAAGGATATTTTTTTTACAATATCCTAATCAATAAACATGAATTTATTTGGAGGAATGAAAAATCTCATTCTTAATTTCAGCCTCAATGTACCTGATTTTGTCCCCAAACCCAGAGCCTCCTAGTCGACATAGATCCATCATTTTCACGTGGCTCGGCAATAGCTGCGGTGCAATGTGCTCCACATGACGCCGATATGACAAATTCAGACTGCAAATGCTTAACTTTTATTGGGCATTTTCTACCCCTTTCGGTGCCATCCCCAAGCTGGCCATATCCATTAGCCCCTGCTCAGGAAAGTGTCGGAAGAAAATTTTAACTCCAATTATTCACAAATCAATTTCCACCACACAGACCCAAATTTCATTTCTATTATCTTAGATTCTTAGAACCATTCAAATAGTAATAATGAAACGTGATTCATGTGTGTTTTGGACGAGCTACGGTTAACTTTGGTTAACTTTCGACCGGAAAACAGGAAAATGCTACGGTTGAAACAGATGAAAACAGGATGAACATGTTACTAAAGTTACCCCACGTGAAGAGGGAGCCATCGGACGCGACGGCGGCGGTGTGCTCGCGGCCGCAAGCTATGTCAAGCCATCGGGAATTCCCTTTGGCGGCCGGACAACCAAAGAGGTCCATCGGTAGCTGCCTAGGGATCCGCAAAACACCTTCTTTACCCCTCCGACCCGTTTGACCCGACTGGTTGTAGCCCCACGCGTATATAACGCTCTTCGTCGGCACATTCGCTCGTTTCTGTTCTCCCAATATCTCGTCAATCTCCATTTCTGCAACAACAAATAATTGAACCCAACAGCCAAAAAGGTGATCGGAAAATTTGATAAATTAATTCCTAATTAGGATGTGTTGATCATCGTTTTGAAACGGATTTAAGGTTTGATAAGTAGGTTTGGCCATACAATAACAACCTGTGAGCTTTCGAAAATTTGGGGGAAAAGGGTAGATATTTTTTCCACGAGAGAAGAGGATTTTTTTAAGTGGTAAATATTTTTCTTAATACGAGTAATCTTTTCTTTTTTTATTATTATTTTTATTTTTATCTCTAAATAAACGCAAATCAATTTCTAATATCACCTCATAATACCTCATAATACGCAAAAAATAAAATTTGTAAAAAAAAAATGAAAATGATTTAAAATAATATTGTAATATTTGTTCAATTCGATGTTCGAATTTCGATAAAAAATTATGTCACTCGAGAACCGAATCATGCGTCGCCAAATTACACTCATATAAATACAAGTTTTACCACTTAACTATGACTTGAAGACAAGTTTTTAATTGTATTGACATCATTACTCGTAATTTATATATATTCGATATGTACTATTTGATATTAACTTTTATTATCTTTAATGGTAATTTATATATGTTATAAGTGAGTTAATTATTTTATATAAAAATTTATAGGATTAAAAGTATTTGGTATCGACTATTCAGAATTGTACTGAGGTCCGAAACACCCACATTCGATAGAGTATTCAGATGATCAAACTGTTATAATAGAGTAAAATATAAAGAATTTTGATTATAAAAATTAAGTATTCAGGTACCATAATACTCCGTAGAGTATACTCAAAATACCTAATTAAATATTTAATAAAATATAAATATATATATATATATATATATATATATATATATATATATATATATATATTGTACCATATAAATATAAAATATGTATGTATATTAATGTAAAAAAAAATTAAATATTAATAATTTTGGATAATTTGATCAATTAAGGAACTCGATTACTAGTACAGGATATTGAGTATTCGATTTATCAAAGAAGCTCAAAGTTTGATATGATAACTATTAAATTAATACGAATTTTGTGTGCGATTACACAAAATATAGTTGGAGAGTCTGTTTGGACGAATTTATTTAAAATAGCTTATAAAATATTATGTTTTATAAGCTGTTATGTCTTATTTAATAAATAGGATGTTAAACATTTGGATAAAAATAGATATATAAACTTATAAAATTTTAATTTGTTTGGCAATTTAAGATTTTTTATAGTTAAAATTACCAAAAATAAATTGATATATATGAAAAAAAATTAAAAAAAATTATATTAACTAAATAATAAATTTGGAATTTTTGTATATATATAAAAGATAATAATTTTAAGGGTAGTTTGGTCTTTTATTATTTAAGTAGGAAGAGCTTATAAACTGTTTAAAAAAAATACTTCCTTTTACTTTTTTTTTTAACAACTTATAAGCAGTTAAACAACTTATTTTAAAGTTTTTTAAGATCTTTTTTTAAAATTTTACCAAACAAATTTTAAGAGCTTATAAATCTTTTTTTTTTTAATTTTTACCAAATAAATTTTAAGAGCTTATAAGCTCTTAAACAACTTATAAGTTGTTTTAAAAAAATTTAAGAGCTTATAAATCTTTTTTTAAAATTTTATCAAATAAATTTTAAGAGTTATAAGCTCTTAAACAATTTATAAACTGTTTTAAAGAGCTTATCAGGTTAGCCAACAGTTCTAAGTCTTAATTAGTGTACCAAAGGTAATTATTTTAAAATTGACAATGTCAAATTGTAACAAAATAATTAGTGTCCATAATAATTAAAAAAAATGTGTATAATTAGTTGAGATGAAAGTAATAATATTTTATTAGTATATTGAGTTTGTATGTTGTAATTATTAGATAAATATTTTATATAAACAAAATTATTTTAATGAAATGAAAAGCAAAAAATAGGAGTAGCATGTTAAAAAACGTCTTTCATCTCAATTTATTTTAAAAAAAATATAAAAAAAAAAATCAATTTTGAAGACCGACTATAACTTAATTAATTAATTACGATGAATGATAACCAGTAGTGCAAAATTACAACCCTCCCTCTTTCCCTAAATAAATTTATACTCGAAGTGTATAATAATTGCAGTAAATAAATAAATAAATTCAAAGTCGGTTAGATTTAACATTTCCAGATACAGTACACGCTCTAATACAAAAGGAAGGGGAAAGGAGCTGCTTCCAAAACGATTCACTAAACCCTTTTATCGATTCTATTTGCGAACCCATTTCAAATCACCAAATGAACTTTTGCTGATCGCGCACATCTAAGCTTACCGGAGTGTCATGGCGGAGGAGATCGCCGCTGTCGTCGCGGCCCTGTCGTGCGATGATTTCTCTCTGAAGCTCCGCTCCGATGCGTCGGCGTCTGTGCTCAGACTAGGGTTAGAGAAACTATATTCACTTCTCAGGCAATCCGTCAAGCCGGTGGATTTTACTCAGGGCGGCGATGATGGTAAAGCAGCCTCCAGTTTGGGATTGGATGGTTGGGACCAAGCTCAGATTCAGGCCTTGGCTTGTGTATCGATTGCTGTTGCTAAATCCGTACGATCGTTATCAAGTACGCTGTTTGTTTCAGTTGTCCTTTGGTGATTTGAATATTTTTTAGCTCTGTGTAGATAGAATTGAGTGTGTGATTTGTTTATCTGGCAGTTGAGCAAGTTGAGCCAGTGGTTGTGGCTGTGGTCCAGCAGTCGACGGAGTTTGCTCTTTGTTATTTGGAGAAATGGATTTGTAAAAGTGATGATACAGGCCTTCAGGTTCGTGAAATTCATGCTTGAAGAGAACACACACACTATGTTTTTTCATGTTGCTTTCTTAGGTTTGTGCATCGTTTTCTGTAGTTATCTTCTTAGTTTAAAGCATGTATATGACGTGTAATTATTTTAATTTCAAGTGTATTTTTGTATTGTGTATATTGTGTGGAAGTTCATATATCAGCCTTATGTGTGATTGATATGTTTACAAGTAAAAGGTGATGCGATATTTGCTGTTTCCTCTTATCTAACCCATCTATTTTTTCAGAACATTCTGTTACAACTGTTAGAGCTATTGCTGGTTGATGGAGTGAGTAAGGAGGTAGATGCCTCACAGTCATGTCCTACAAATGTTACTGTGGACTTGTTGCCTGCAGTTGATGATAAAGATGATATTGTTCAGTGGCAAGACAATGCTGAATGCATGCTTAAAGGTATTGCTTCACAGATGTTGTTATACTTTCTTTTGCCGTTATAATCATGCTAGCTACCTGATTTGTTTATTTTTGCTTTTGTTTCAATGTGAAGGATCCATGTGCACTCAGGGAAAGGAAGCAGATGATCACCTATTAATGGCATTAATTTCTGAGTGTGTGCAAGTTGATATTGCGAACCCAGTTATGGTTGGACAGTCTTTTCCCTGCAATGTAAATACACTGAGTACTCTTTTTCAGCATTGGGCTGTTGTTCATTTGAGATGCATCCACCGTCTTGTCCTACTCTGCAAAGAACTTGTAAAACTTCCATTTTCAATCGATGAGAAACAAGCCTCTCTCAATCTGCGGAAAAGATTGTCAACTTGCGTGAGAATAGTCAAGTTGCTAGGAGGTCTTGCAAAAGAGAGTTCATATGTTGATTCCGATAACCAATTGTTGCAGTCTGCTGCTTCTTTAGTTGATGTGCTACCTTCCTTGTTCAGAGCTGGTGTTGAGTTTGCAAATACCAATTCTGTTATTGAAAGTAGTAATGAAAGTCTTGCTGTGCTCTTCTTGGAAGAATTTCTTCAAGCAATGCAAGTGTCTTTCTGTCGGAATTATGTCTTTCAGAATATCCAAGCATGTGTTGCGGCTTCTATCTTGCAAAATTTGGATTGTGATATCTGGAGTTTAAATAAATCTGTTCCAAACCAAAAAATCCCATTGGCTTACTCTCCCCGGGTGGTAATATTTGTGCTGAAACTTGTTTCAGATATTAAGGATCAGGCATATCACATTTTTGAGTTGGGTGACCTGAATAGGGGGTGCACTGATGATAGGGAGCATGATTTTCCTATATGCTATGTTCGAAATGGAGAAGTATTGTTGTTAAAAAAGCATACCATAGATGAGCTATTGGGAATCATATTTCCTTCGCCAGTTCACTGGCTAGACAATCTGATGCATCTTGCATTATACCTGAATTTGGAGGGTACTAAATTAAGGCCAATATTGGAAAGATCATGTTCCAGTGTGACAAAAGCATCTGGGATCTCTGAAGTGGAAACTGTGGTTTGTCATGATGATGAGGCTCTTTTTGGCGATCTTTTTTCCGAGGCCGGTCGATCTGTTGGTTCCGCTGATGGATGTGAACAATCAAATGCTGCTACTAGTTCTAGCTTCACCAATATGCCATTTGATGCAGCAACTGAAGTGCTCAGTTTCTTGAGAAAATGTGTTTTTTCTCCTCAGTGGCATCCTTTGGTGTATCAAGATGCTTGCCAAAAGCTTAGTGGCAACCATATTGATATTTTACTTTCGTTACTTAAAAGTCAAGGTTATAGTCACGAAGACAGGACTTGTGATAATAGCCCGACTCTGCATGAAGAGAGGAAGTTTGGACATGTAAATCAAATTTGCTTTGAACTATTACAGAAACTTGTGATGCTCGGAGCCTTCTCGGAGTCTCTTGAAGAATCAGTAGTTGATAAAATACTGAGTGTTGAAAATGGAACTTATGTGTACAATGATCAGATGCTTGCTGTGCTTGCCCATATACTAGTGTGCCGAGTGGGTTCAACTGGTTCTAAACTGAGAACCAAAATCTATGAGATGTTTGTTAAATTTATCCATCAGAAGGCAAAAACAGTTTGCACAATGTGCCCTGGTCTGAAGGAGATTGTTGAAATTTTGCCTTCTTCGTTTCATATTGAGATACTTTTAATGGGTTTTCATTTTTCATCTGAAGAGGAAAAAGCTGCACTTGCACATGTAATGCTTCAGTCACTTAGAACTATCAATACCCCTCCAGAAGGTTCTGACAGTGTGCAGTTGTCCTGCTGGGCCTTGGTGATCTCAAGATTGATTTTAGTTCTTCGTCATATGATATATCACCCGCGTGCTTGTCCGTCATTGCTGCTCTCTGATTTCAGAACCAAATTGAGGGAAGTTCCTGAGATACGCACACCTAGTTCTTTCAACTATCTGTCATCCTGGACTGCCTTTGCACTAGATGACATGATGAGTTCAGAAGAAACACCAGCAAACATATCTTTGCTTAATCAGTTGATTGATATTGCTCCCCTTCCGGCTTCATTGTGCAGTGGTTGTTCTTCAGGAGATTGGTTAGGCTTGATTTGGGAGGATGTATGTGATTCTTTTTCACAGATTCTGGGATGTTGGAATGGTAAAAAAGCTGCCACGACAGAGGACCTGATTCTTGAACGGTATCTTTTTGTGATTTGCTGGGATATCACTATTGGAGGGTCTTCTTCAAAACATTGGCAAGCTCTCTTGGGTGGCCTCAATATTCCAAATATCTTAAATATTAGAAACTTCCTTTATATTAGTCATTTTATTCTAGGTCAGCATGTTGCAAGGAATAAGTGTACTGGCATTCCAGACCTTGTTTTGAATTTGCTTCAGAAATTGAATGTTTCGCTTAATTCAAATGATGTTGGGGAACTTGGTTGGGATTTTTCTAGGAGTGGGTCCTGGCTTTCTTTTGTACTCTCCTTACTTTATACGGGCACCCAGGGGTATGATAATAAGAATTCTCTCCCAACAGTGGTTTCCACCCTGCCAGATTCCACAGCCGAGGATGCAGAGTTTTTGACATTCACTAGAAGTCTTGTTTACAACACTTTCAATGATGACCAGGTTGCAATGCTTATAAAAGTGTTGTCATCCTTGTTGAAGAGATACTTACGGGTTTATCAAAAAGCTTTAGCTTCAACTTCTGAAAATGGACATCACTCACCCAACAAACTTTTTCCTCTGTTGCTTCTTGGACATGCTGATTTGGACATTAGTGGGAACGATGAGTTCTCTGATAAGACGGGGATCGGAAGGTGCTTGCTTGGCTCTCTTTATGAACTTCCAATGAAGCTGGATAAAATTGTTGAGAAATTTGCTCCGGGAGTTAGATCTAGAGTTTTCTGGGAAGCTGTTTTGCATGGGTTTCCCCTTCATCTTCAACTTGGAAGTGAGATTTTATCATCATGCATCCTCAACATAAAAGGGATTGTTACCAGTTTAGATGGACTGTTTGAGATAAGAGCTTCTAGAGGGATAAAATTGGAGGAAAAAGAGGTAACTGGTGAGATTCTCGAATCGACCTTGGCGATAAAGTGCGATAGGGTATTTGAAAGCCTTAGGGGTAAATGTGAAAGTATAAGCCAGAGCTTGAATATGGGCACTGAAGGACTTGATTACAGCAGCTTATTCATTATGAAGCGCTTGGAAGAATTTTTGAAAGGCATTAATACGGGAACAGATATTGATATAAGTATTTGTAAGCGCGTGGTTGCTAAAATGGTGGATATGGCTAACAGCATGATTGGAGATCCTTCTAAAATTGGAATTTTCAATTATTTTAACTCTATGGATGATAATTCTGAACACTTTATGAATTTTCATGGTTCCCTACGAGGTGATATATTGGTTCTCTTTGATGCTCTAGATTATTGCCATTCGGAAGCTGTTGATGTGAAGGTCCTCAATTTCTTTACAACTCTCTTATCTGGTGACTACCCTGTAGTTAAACTGAAGTTGCAGACGAAGTTTGTTGAAATGGATTTGGTTTCCCTGTTAAAGTGGCTGGAAGTAAGGTTATTGGGATCTGTAACAGAAGCATCTAATGGTGTCAGTGCTAAAGGAACTTCAGTCTCTGTTACTGTAAGAGACGCCACAATGAATTTTATCACTTGTCTTTTGCCTCCCACATTGGATGTTCAGTTGGAAGAGCTGCACTTTCGTTTACATCAAGCTATGCTCCTTTCTCTCGACAATGCATTTTTACTATTTGATTTCAATACAGCAAAAAGCTTTTACAATTTCATCGTCCAAATCTCCAAAGGGGTAAAGTTAATCAAGTCACTGTTGGAGAGAACTGTCTTGTTGATAGAGAAGCTGACTGGTGACGAGAAATTGCTTCAAGGGCTGAAGTATCTGTTGGGGTTTCTTATAGCGACTGTAAGTGATTGTGCGTCTCCCGGGTGCACTGTGGAGAAGTCTTCTGAGAGGACTGTTTCTAGCATTAGTTCTGGTGTAGGGTCCTTGTCTTCGAGAACTCTCGGAACTAGAAGAAATACGGATGACTTGATCCCATCTGCTAATCGCTCGGCTTCATTTGAATGTGATGCAACTTCTGTTGATGACGATGAAGATGATGGAACATCAGACGGTGAGCTGGGCAGCATAGATAAGGATGAGGAGGAAGACAGCAACAGTGAGAAGGCCCTGGCGAATAAAGTTTGTACCTTTACATCTAGTGGCAGCAATTTTATGGAACAACACTGGTACTTCTGTTATACATGTGATCTGACTGTCTCGAAAGGTTGCTGCTCTGTCTGTGCAAAAGTTTGCCATCGTGGTCATCGTATTGTGTACTCTCGCTCTAGTCGATTTTTCTGTGACTGTGGGGCAGGGGGTGTTCGAGGTATTAACTGCCAGTGCTTGAAGCCTCGAAAGTACACTGGAAGTAACAGTGAACCCATACGCAGTGCTGGCAACTTCCAGTCTTTTCTCTCTTCTACTGAAAGTGGCGATCAGTTGCCGGACAGTGATTCCGACATGGACGAGGATTCATCGAATGACCTTGATAACTCTACCAGGTTATTTCTTCCAAAAGAGGTTCAAGACAGGATGCAAGTGCTGCTCAATGAACTGGAGGTTGAAGGTCGTATATTAGAAGTTTGCAAATTAATGTTGCCTTATATTACTGGAAGCAGAGATTCTGTCATGATGAGAGAGAAAAAAGTTACTTTGTCTGAAGACAAAGTGCTCCACTATAGTAATGATCTCTTGCAGTTGAAAAAGGCATATAAAAGTGGATCATTAGATTTGAAGATAAAAGCAGATTATTCGAATGCAAAAGAACTAAAAACCCATTTGACAAATGGATCTCTTGTCAAATCATTACTCAGTGTCAGTGCCCGAGGTCGACTTGCAGTTGGGGAGGGTGATAAAGTAGCCATATTTGATGTGGGGCAGCTGATTGGACAAGCTACTATTGCTCCTGTGACAGCTGATAAGACTAATGTGAAGCCTCTTTCTAAGAATGTTGTCCGATTTGAGATCGTGCATCTTCTTTTTCACCCACTTGTTGAGAGTTATTTGGTTGTAGCAGGCTATGAAGATTGCCAGGTCCTTACAGTTAATCATCGAGGTGAGGTGATTGATCGATTAGCTATTGAACTTGCTCTACAAGGTGCATATATCAGACGTGTGGAATGGGTTCCAGGCTCTCAGGTTCAACTAATGGTGGTCACAAATAGATTTGTAAAGATATATGATCTGTCTCAAGACAGTATCAGCCCTGTGCACTATGTGACATTGCCGGATGATACGATTGTGGACGCAACTCTTTTAGGTGTCTCCCATGGTAGAACTTTTCTCGTTGTCCTGTCAGATTCTGGGAGCTTGTATAGGTTGGAGTTGTCCATGAAAGCAAATGTAGGTTGCAGGCCCTTGAAGGAAGTCATTCAAGTAGAGGGCAGAAACAAGCTTGCAAAGGGCTCCTCACTATATTTTTTACTTTCTCACAAATTGCTCTTTCTGTCATATCAAGATGGGAGTACCTTGATAGGCCGCCTGAATCCAGATGCAACCTCCGTGGTAGAGGTTTCTGCTGTCTATGAGAATGACCTGAATGGTAATGTTCGGCCAGCTGGCTTGCATCGTTGGAAAGAGTTATTGGGTGGCAGTGGGTTATTTGTTTGCTATTCTAGTCTAAAATCCAATGGGATACTTTCCATTTCTTTGGGACAACATGAAGTGTTAGCACAGAATTTGCGGCACACTGGAGGTTCGACTTCATCTTTGGTTGGGGTTACTGCTTATAGACCTTTGTCCAAAGACAAAATCCACTGTCTTATTTTGCATGATGATGGAAGTCTCCAGATTTACTCCCACGTCCCTGCTGGGTTGGACACTGGTGTTAATGTAATGGCTGATAAGGTTAAGAAACTGGGTTCTGGTATATTAAAAAATAAAGCTTATGGGGGTGTAAAACCAGAATTTTCGCTCGACTTCTTTGAGAAAACTATCTGCATTACACAAGATGTAAAATTTAGTGGTGATGCCATTAGGAATAATGATTCTGAGGCAGCCAAACAAACTTTGGCATCAGAAGATGGGTTTCTAGAGGGTCCTAACGCTGCAGGATTCAAGGTATACTAATGTACATTTTTCGCAAAGTTTCAAATTTTGTATATGCTCATGTCATTATTCTTTGAAGTTTTCATCCCCTGTCTCTCTCTCTCTGTACATCTTTGTGAGTGTCTTTTATATATACCTGAAGGTCCTTGGCGATTTTGTTCCTAGCTATCTTTTAGAAGAGCAATATAGTTTTCTAGCTCACTTCGCTTATGGAAGCTCACCAAGCATCTTGGAGTTTGTTTCCTAAACACTTTTGACACATTCTTGGATGGCTATCTTCCATAGGATTTAATGTTCTTAATTTCCACAGTTCATGTAATTGTTACTCCGTATATTATAGTACTACATAATTGTCTCAAGCGATTAAATTTAAATATAGTAATATTTATGTTACTTTGAATGGCTACCCTTTTATAAATTGATTGCAAAACTAGTATATATGGATGAAAAGATATGCTCATTAATCATTATGTTGTATAATTTGTGTAGGTGCTGTATTTTTTTGTAGTAAACATCTACCTACCAAGCCTGTCATTTTTTTTATAAACATTTCCAATATTCAGTTCCTACTGCTGGCAGCAACCCCTAATACATTTTAATTCACTTTTCAGATAACAGTGTCCAATTCAAATCCTGATATTGTCATGGTCGGTCTTCGCTTGCACGTTGGTAACACATCAGCAAGCCACATCCCTTCTGAAATTACTATTTTTCAGAGAGTGATAAAACTTGATGAAGGAATGCGATCTTGGTATGATATACCCTTCACTGTGGCTGAATCACTCCTAGCTGATGAAGAGTTTACTATTTCTATTGGCCGAACCTTCAGCAGATCTGCTTTGCCTAGAATAGATTCTCTAGAGGTGTATGGTCGAGCAAAAGATGAATTCGGATGGAAAGAGAAGATGGATGCTATTCTAGATATGGAAGCTCGACTGCTTGGTTCTAATTCATGGTCGGCAGGTTCAGCAAGAAAGTCTCGAGCTGCACAATCTGCTTCAGTACAGGAGCAGGTGGTGGCTGATGGTCTCAAGCTCCTTTCCAGAATCTATTTATTGGGTAAAACTCAGGGATCCTCAAAAATTGAAGAACTTCATCTGCAGCAAAGCAACCTTAAATGCAAACAAGTGCTAGAAACAATATTCGAAAGTGACAGGGAGCCTTTGCTACAAGCCGCTGCAAGCCGAGTTCTGCAGTCTGTGTTTCCTAGAAGAGAGATATATTACCAAGTAATTCTTGACGTAATTTAGTGATAGCCAAGCCATAAGTTCTTGCCCAATTAATTCCATATTTTTTATTGTTCTTGTATTTTAACTACGAGGGTTACTGGAAAATGTTTTTGTAGGTGAAGGACAACATGCGCCTTAGTGGAGTAGTGAAATCTACAATTGCACTCTTGTCAAAGCTTGGGATGGGGGAGCTTACTGCAGGGTGGATTATCGAAGAGTTTACATCACAGATGCGTACAGTTTCTAAGATTGCCCTGCATCGTCGCTCAAACTTGGCTAATTTCCTTGAGAACAATGGTGATCTCTCTCTCTCTCTCTGATTGTGAATGAATGACCGTGATTTTAGTTAAATTATGACCTATAGATGGTTTCGACTTGTCAAAATTTTCATTGTTCTTTCTTGTTTGTAACATATTTATCTTTGACTTGTTGAAGGTCCTGACGTGGTTGATGGACTTATGCAAGTACTCTGGGGAATTTTGGATGTAGAGCAACCAGACACGCAAACTATGAACAATATGGTAATATCAAGTGTTGAACTGATTTATTGTTATGCGGAGTGTCTGGCATTGCATGGACAAGACGTAGGTGTGCAATCCTTAACCCCTGCTGTTACTCTATTGAAACGACTTATTTTCTCTTCCAATGAGGCTGTTCAAACATCCAGCAGGTAAATGTAATCAAGGTTGCAACTTGGACTTAACTTTTGCATATTGTGCATGCACTTATGTTTGTTGTTTCTTTGTCAGCTTGGCTATTTCATCTAGATTGCTCCAGGTTCCATTTCCAAAGCAGACGATGTTAGGAGTGGAGGATGTTACGGAGATTGCAACATCTGTTCCACTTCGTGCTGATGCTACAAGTGCAACTAGTGGAAACAATCCTATTTTGGTAGAAGAAGATTCCATAACATCATCTGTGCAATACTGTTGTGATGGTTGCTCAACTGTTCCTATTTTGAGGCGAAGATGGCACTGTACTGTTTGCCCTGATTTTGATTTATGTGAAGCATGCTATGAAATCTTAGATGCCGATAGGCTTCCCCCACCACACTCTAGAGATCATCCAATGACAGCAATCCCTATTGAGGTAGATGCGTTTGGTGGTGATGGCAATGAAATCCACCTCCCTACTGATGAATTAAGCGATTCGACTTTGTTACGGGTTGCTGGGGGTATCAATATGCAGAGTTTAGCTCCATCAATCCATGAGTTGGAGCCGAGCGAGTCTGGGGAGTTTTCAACTTCAGCTGTTGATCCTGTTACTATTTCTGCTTCTAAAAGGGCTGTCAATTCGTTGCTTCTCTCTGAGCTCCTTGAACAACTTAAAGGATGGATGGATACCACTTCTGGAGTTCAAGCTATTCCAGTGATGCAACTGTTCTACAGATTGTCATCAGCTATAGGCGGTCCTTTTGTCGATAGCACAGAGGTTGAGAGCTTAAATTTGGAGAGCCTGATAAAATGGTTTATAGATGAGATGAAAGCTAATAAACCTTTTGCAGCTCGGACAGGTTCATCTTTTGGAGAAGTTCTGATCCTTATCTTCATGTTCTTCACCCTTATGATACGTAACTGGAACCAACCAGGGGCTGATGTGAGTGTATCAAAATCTGGTGGGTCAGCAGATACACAGGACAAAACAGCTATCCAAATCCCCGCTTCCATGTTATTATCCAGTTCTTCGACATCTGATGGCTCAGAGAGAAATGATCCTACTTCTTGTCTACATAGAGCTTCTGGCTTTTTAAGGCAACAGATTTTCATTAATTATCTCATGGACATTCTTCAACAGCTTGTCCATGTCTTTAAGTCCCCTCCTGTCAATGCTGAAACTCATGGAATGAACCCTGGTTCTGGCTGTGGTGCACTATTAACAGTCCGAAGAGAGCTTCCAGCTGGTAATTTCTCACCTTTTTTCTCAGATTCATATGCCAAATCACACCGTTCAGATATATTTGCCGACTACCATAGACTATTACTGGAGAACACTTTCCGGTTGCTTTACTGTCTCGTTCGGCCTGAAAAGCATGACAAGGGTGTGGAGAAAGAGAAGACATACAAGATTTCTTCTGGTAAGGATTTGAAGCTTGATGCGTATCAGGATGTTCTTTGCAGTTATATCAATAATCCCCATACGACTTTTGTGAGGAGGTATGCCAGACGACTGTTTCTACATGTCTGTGGCAGTAAGACACACTATTACAGCGTCCGAGATACTTGGCAGTTTTCAAATGAAATTAAGAAGCTCTATAAACACATCAACAAATCTGGTGGTTTTCAAAGCTCCATCTCATATGAAAGAAGTGTGAAAATAGTGAAGTGCCTCTCCACCATTGCTGAAGTATCTGGAGCACGACCTAGAAACTGGCAGAAATATTGCTTAAGGCATGGAGATGTCTTACCATTCCTCATGAATGGGGTTTTCTCTTTTGGGGAAGAATGTGTTACTCAAGCTATGAAACTTTTGAATTTGGCCTTTTATACTGGAAAGGATGCAAATCACTCCTCACAGAAGGCTGAAGGGGGAGATGGAGGTACAAGTTCAAACAAGTTTGGAGCACAAGAGACTAAGAAAAAGAAAAAAGGTGAAGAAGGAAGTGAATCTCCTACTGAGAAATCGTACATGGACATGGAACTGGTGCTGAATGTTTTTACCGATCGTGGTGATGATTGCCTCAGGCAATTTATCGACACATTTTTGTTGGAGTGGAATTCAAGCACTGTGCGTGGGGAAGCCAAATGTGTGCTTCTTGGTGCTTGGCACCATGGCAAGCAGTTATTCAAGGAGACCATGTTAACTGCTCTGTTGCAGAAAGTGAATCACTTGCCATTGTACGGTCAGAATGTGGTTGAGTATACAGAACTCGTCACCTTTTTGCTTGGAAAATCATCTGATAGCACCTTGAAACCACAGAACAATGAGATTATTGACAAGTGCTTGACTGCTGATGTGATTAAATGCATTTTTGAGACATTGCACTCACAAAATGAGCTTTTGGCGAACCATCCCAATTCTCGCATTTACAATACTTTGAGTGGTTTGGTGGAATTTGATGGTTATTATCTTGAGAGTGAACCGTGTGTTGCCTGCAGCTCACCTGAGGTGCCATACAGTCGGATGAAGCTAGAAAGTCTAAAATCCGAAACAAAGTTCACAGACAATCGTATAATTGTGAAATGCACTGGTAGCTACACCATTCAAAGTGTGACAATGAATGTTCATGATTCTCGGAAGTCCAAATCAGTGAAAGTGCTGAACCTTTATTATAATAACAGGCCTGTGGCTGATTTATCGGAGTTGAAAAATAATTGGTCCTTATGGAAACGGGCAAAGATATGCCATCTTGCATTCAATCAGACAGAGCTGAAAGTGGACTTCCCTATTCCTATTACAGCATGTAACTTTATGATTGAGTTGGATTCTTTCTACGAAAATCTTCAAGCATTATCCCTTGAACCACTGCAGTGTCCACGTTGTAGTCGACCTGTCACTGACAAACATGGAATATGTGGTAATTGTCATGAGAACGCTTATCAGTGCAGGCAATGCCGAAATATTAATTATGAAAATCTCGACTCCTTTTTGTGCAATGAGTGTGGATACAGTAAATATGGTCGTTTTGAATTCAACTTTATGGCCAAGCCTAGTTTTACATTTGACATCATGGAAAATGATGAAGATATGAAAAGGGGACTGGCTGCTATAGAATCTGAATCAGAAAATGCTCATCGGCGGTATCAACAGCTTTTGGGATTCAAGAAACCTTTGCTGAAGATTGTCTCGAGCATTGGTGAGAATGAAATGGATTCTCAGCAGAAGGATTCTGTTCAGCAAATGATGGTATCTTTACCTGGTCCTTCCTGCAAGATCAACCGTAAAATTGCCCTTCTTGGTGTACTCTATGGTGAGAAGTGCAAAGCAGCCTTTGATTCTGTGAGCAAAAGTGTTCAGACTCTTCAAGGTCTCAGACGGGTATTAATGAGTTATTTACATCAGAAACAATCTGATAATCTTGCTGCAGCCTCAAGATTTGTTGTGTCGAGGTCTCCAAATAGTTGCTATGGCTGTGCTAGTACATTTGTCACCCAATGTCTTGAAATACTGCAAGTACTATCAAAACATCTGAGTTCGAAGAAGCAACTTGTTGCTTCTGGTATTCTGCGCGAGTTGTTTGAGAATAATATACACCAGGGCCCCAAAACAGCTCGTATTCAAGCTAGGGCTGCACTTTGTGCCTTCTCTGAGGCAGATGTTAATGCAGTGACTGAATTGAATGGCTTGCTGCAGAAGAAAGTATTGTACTGTCTTGAACATCATCGTTCCATGGACATAGCTCTGGCAACACGCGAAGAACTAATGTTGCTTTCAGATGTCTGTTCTTTGGCAGATGAGTTCTGGGAATCAAGATTAAGGATTGTCTTCCAGTTGTTATTTAGATCAATAAAATTGGGTGCCAAACATCCTGCTATATCTGAGCATGTGATACTACCTTGTTTGAAGATCATATCGCAAGCATGCACACCACCAAAACCTGATGCAGTGGATAAAGAGCCAGTCACTGGAAGGTCAGCTACAGTTTCACATTTAAAAGATGAAAACAGCTCATATGAATCTGGGTCTAGTGGGCTTGTGAATGCAAACAAATCTTTGCTAGATTCACCGGACAGGAATTGGGATGGTTCTTCGAAGACTCAAGATATTCAGTTACTTAGCTACTCCGAGTGGGAAAAGGGAGCTTCATATCTTGATTTTGTGAGGCGGCAATATAAAGTTTCTCCGGCAGTCAGAGTTGGCCAGAAATCTCGACCTCAAAGATATGACTATTTGGCCATGAAATATGCCTTGAGATGGAAGCGACGTTCTTGTAAAACAGCTCAGAGTGAAATTAAATTATTTGAACTTGGTTCATGGGTTACTGAACTTATATTGAGTGCTTGTTCACAATCAATAAGATCTGAGATGTGCATGCTAATCAACTTGCTTTGTGGCCAAAGTTCATCTAGACGGTTTCGGTTGTTGAATTTGCTAATGTCTTTGCTACCAGCTACACTCTCTTCTGGCGAGAACTCAGCGGAGTATTTTGAGTTGCTTTTCAGAATGATAGACTCAGAGGATGCTCGTATATTTCTGACTGTTCAAGGATGCTTGCCTACCATATGTAAACTGATCTTGAGGGAAGTGAACAATGTTGAATCCTTAGAGAGAAGCCTCCATATTGATATATCACAGGGTTTTATTCTACATAAGCTCATAGAGCTCCTTGGGAAATTTTTGGAGGTCCCTAATATTCGATCAAGGTTAGTATAATATACATATATGTGTGTGTATACACACACAAAAAAAAAATATAAATATATGTATGTATATTTTAATTGGCAACTTTGTTAGTTGCATCAATTAAGTTTTTCTTCACTTCCGTTTGGCAGATTCATGCGGGAACAATTGCTATCTGATATTCTTGAGACCCTCATTGTCATCAGGGGATTAATTGTCCAAAAAACTAAACTTATAAGCGACTGTAACCGACTTCTGAAAGATCTTCTTGATAGTCTTCTGCTTGAGAGCAATGAGAACAAACGACAGTTTATCCAGGCATGCGTTGGTGGCTTACAAATTCATGGAGAGGATAAAAAAGGGCGAAATTCTATGGTAAATGGTTAATTTAATTCTTTGACATAATTTTCATAGTATTGCTCCAAATTTGTTGTTGTCTAAACTCTAAAGTACTGTTTTACCTGTTGTGGTCTAAACTCTAAAGTACTGTTTTACCTGTTCCCTGATTTTCTTGAACTTATCCTCATTCTGAGCTAGGTTGACATTGTACCACACTCTTTGAATTTTATTCTGGGTGAATTTGAGGCACATGGATAGAAATTATTAGTGATTAAATTTCCATGGAAGGAAAATCTTTTACTAATTATGAATTATTGTGCAAATCCTATTTCTGTGCATGGTATGTCCTAAGAATGTTTACGGCCCTGATGATTTTATCAATATGTGCTAAATCTGATCCTTACTTTGTACACTACACAGTTTATCCTGGAGCAGCTCTGCAATTTGATTTGCCCATCGAAACCAGAACCTATATATCTGTTAATACTAAACAAGGCACATACTCAAGAAGAATTTATTAGGGGATCGATGACCAAGAATCCTTACTCAAGTTCTGAGATTGGTCCGCTGATGCGTGATGTTAAAAATAAAATCTGCCACCAGTTGGACCTCTTGGGTCTGATTGAAGATGATTATGGCATGGAGTTGCTGATTGCTGGAAACATAATCTCACTTGATTTGAGTGTTGCTCAAGTTTATGAGCAGGTTTGGAAGAAGTCAAACAGTCCAGCTGGAACCACATTTTTTTCACCTAATGCTGCCACATCAAACAGAGATTCTCCTGCAATGACAGTGACCTATCGGCTTCAGGTTTTGTTTATTATCTTTAATGATTTTCAGTCTAGTACTTTACCCCTTGTCTTTCCTGTGATCTGTCTACTTAGCAGTTCGAAGAGTTCTAGCCCTCTTAATAGATTTATACTATGCATCTCACAAATTTGTAGGGTTTGGATGGTGAAGCTACAGAGCCCATGATCAAAGAGTTGGACGAGGATAGAGAGGAATCTCAAGATCCTGAAGTTGAGTTTGCAATAACCGGTGCTGTACGCGAATGTGGAGGCCTGGAAATTCTCTTGAGCTTGGTTCAGGTGTGCAAGTTATCATACTGCATCTATACTTATTCACTTTTTTTTCCTGGTGGCTTTGTTTGTTTATTTATTTTGTAGTGGTTGTTGTTGGGGGTGGGGATTGGTGAGTTATATTTGTACGAGGAGGCTCAAGCATAAGAGGGCAATGTTGACCTAATAAATCTAGGGCCTCAAAATTGTCTTTTTCTTTCTGGTTATATTTTTTTTTCTGCATTTAGTGTCCTGTTTCTGAAATTTTACCCTTGAATTTAATCAAACAGCGCTTACGAGATGATCTGAAGTCTAATCAGGAGCAGTTGGTTGCTGTGCTAAATCTGTTAATGCTTTGTTGCAAAACAAGGGAAAACAGAAGAGCATTATTAAGATTAGGAGCTTTAGGGTTACTCCTTGAAACAGCAAGGCGTGCGTTCTCTGTGGATGCAATGGAGCCCGCTGAGGGAATTCTTTTAATTGTCGAGAGTTTGTCTTTGGAAGCAAACGAGAGTGACAACATCAATGTTACACCCGGTGTTTTTACAGTTTCTAGTGAAGATGCTGGCAGCAGTGAACAGGCTAAGAAGATAGTTCTCATGTTCCTGGAGCGTTTGTCCCATCCTTCAGGACTTAAGAAGTCAAGTAAACAACAGAGGAATACTGAGATGGTTGCTAGAATTTTACCATATTTGACGTATGGGGAACCCGCAGCAATGGAAGTTCTCGTCCAGCATTTTGACCCTTACTTGCAGGATTGGAGTGAATTTGACCATTTACAGAAGCAATATGAAGACAATCCCAAAGATGAAAAGATTGCTCAACAAGTAGCCAAACAGAGATTTGCACTGGACAATTTTGTGCGGGTCTCCGAATCACTAAAGGCTAGTTCTTGTGGGGAGAGATTGAAAGATATAATATTGGAAAAAGGAATTACTGGAATTGCCGTAAAACACTTGAAGGTATGCTTTGCATGCACAGGGGAGCCTGGATTTGATAAATCAACTGATGACTGGGCATCTGGATTGAAATTGGCTTCTATTCCCCTTATACTCTCTATGCTGAGGGGGCTATCAATGGGTCACTTGGCCACTCAACAATGTATAGATGATGAAGGGGTTTTACCGTTGCTCCATGCTTTAGAGAGTGTTGCTGGTGAAAATGAGATTGGGGCAAAGGCTGAAAACTTGTTGGATACCCTTACTGACAAGGAAGGTACTGATAATGGATATTTAGCAGAAAAAGTTCGCAAACTAAGACATGCAACTCGCGATGAGATGAGGCGTCGAGCTCTGAGAAAAAGAGAACAATTGCTTCAGGTATTTATTTAACTTTGAACATTTTTCTTTTTTCTACTTTTGTTATCCCTGTAGGTTTTTGATGAACATAATACTGTGCAGAGAAACCCATGTGCCAAATTTTCACATAAAAAAGTGGGAAGTTTAGATCGATATTTTCGCTTATCAATAAGACTACATCGTGATTTGATGTTGCAGGGTTCATTAAAATTTTAAATAGTAGATATTCCACTCAGTAGTTATATTTATTTCTGAATTGTTACTGATACACTATACTATGATTGAAGGGACTTGGAATGCGGCAAGAACTGACTTCGGATGGTGGCGAACGAATCGTGGTTTCCCAGCCTATCCTCGAAGGTTTCGAAGATGTTGAGGATGAGGAAGATGGGCTAACATGCATGGTCTGTCGTGAGGGTTACCGACTGAGACCTACTGACTTGGTGGGTGTCTACACTTACAGTAAGCGTGTGAACTTGGGCGCCGGCAGTGCAGGAAATGGCCGTGGTGACTGTGTTTATACAACCGTCAGCCATTTCAACATCATACACTTCCAGTGCCATCAAGAGGCTAAGAGAGCTGATTCTGCCCTGAAAAATCCAAAGAAGGAATGGGATGGGGCTGCCCTTAGAAACAACGAGACACTCTGCAATAATTTGTTTCCCCTGAGAGGGCCTTCTGTTCCTATGGGTCAGTACATACGTTATGTTGACCAGTACTGGGACTATCTCAATGCTCTGGGACGCGCTGATGGAAGCCGTCTACGGTTGTTGACTTACGACATTGTTTTGGTATGTTACCCTCTTCTTTAATGAAATTCAGATTCTTAGATTTTTTTTGTGATGTTTTTCCCTTTGTCTCAAAGCAAAGATGCATGTAATTTGATTTGTATGATGTTAATCATGTGCCACATTTATTCTGGCAGATGCTAGCTCGGTTTGCAACTGGTGCATCCTTCAGTGCCGACGCCAGAGGAGGCGGTAAAGAAAGCAATTCCAAATTCTTACCTTTCATGGTACAGCTGGCAAGACACCTCATCGATCACGACCCCTCCCAACGGAACAACCTAACCAAGTCCATCACTACCTATCTATCCTCTCCCTCACCAGATTCAAAACCCACAACCTCGTCTTCGCCCGGGTCAACAACACAGCCCTCAACCGGAACAGAGGAAACAGTCCAGTTCATGATGGTGAGCTCTCTCCTCTCTGAATCCTACGAGTCTTGGCTACAGCACCGCCGCGCATTCTTACAGCGCGGGATATATCACGCTTACATGCAACGCCACGGCCGCTCAATTCAGCGCAATCAACCTGGTGCTGCTCCCGTGGGACCCATTGGAGATACGAGCTCGTCCACTGAGTTATTCTCGACCGTCCAGCCGATGCTTGTTTACGCCGGATTGATCGAGCAGCTCCAGTGTTATTTCAAGGGCAAAAGTTCTTCGGCAGTGGAATCTAAAGGAGAGCAAGAAGGGGTGGACGAGAGTAAGAAGCTGGAAGCTTGGGAGGTTGTGATGAAGGAGAGGCTATTGAACGTGAAAGATATGGTGAACTTCTCCAAGGAGTTGCTGACGTGGCTCGATGATATGACTTCGGCTACTGATTTGCAGGAGTCGTTTGATGTGATCGGTGCTTTGTCGGATGTTTTGGGCTCGGAGTATACAAGCTGCGAGGATTTTGTGCGGGCTGCTATTAATTTGGGGAAAAGCTGATCTAAATAAATATCGAATGATGTTAAATCTTTTGGACGTTCAATTTCTATTTTAGGTTTTGTCCGATTGACAATGTTTGGCGATGCAATGGCTTGTTTATTAATGAGTATAAATTTTGATTTTCAGATTCCTTTTGCAACAAACTTTACCTAACCAAATGAATTAAAACTAAATTATAAAATAAATAAATGCAAGTGAATAGTATAATGTACAACACACACTAAGCAAGTTTCTACATAAAACCACAAAATTGCAAGGCGAGGAAACCTATAGTATATGTTAATAGAGTAAGAAGAACACTATCTATCTATAGCTACTACTCTCCTGTTAAATAAATGTATCCTTAATTCCCAGTCTCTCTATTGTGGATGGGCGATTTTCTTCTTGGCGGTGTCTCCTTGTAGTCTCTGGTCATCAAGTGCGCCTCCGTGTCGTCAGCCGACTCTAGAACAGCACCTCCTGTGTCTGTCGGAAATTAAGTACCCGAGTTTGATACTATTACTTTACATATACTACATACTATATTAGTTTAATTCATGTACCTGATATGTGTTGATTTCCATCAACCGATTGTAGCATTTTCCTTCCCACCAGAAACACAAAATCATTTCCTTCTGTCTCAACATACCCTGCACCAAATCAAATCAAATCAAAACCAAAAAAAAAATGAATTTCTCATAAGATATAAATATACTACTATGCTTTAATTAAGTAATTTTCATCTATGTACCTTCACAAAGCCCTGCAAGGAAAATGATTAGTACTACTACCTTTGAGAAACACTTCAACTCCATTTTCACATAAATTAAATGCCAATTCAAAGTTCCAACTTTTATTTTATTTTTTGAAAAAAGAGGACTAGAGGAGAGTGTAGAGAATGGGAGGTCGGGTGTTTTTATAGAGTGAGGTCAAACCGGAGTCAAAGCCGACAACTTGGCAGTCTTGTTTTCAGAGTTTTTTTACTAGGAGAACTCAAAAAGAATTAAAATAATGACAATAGTAAAGTATGATACTAAGAATTATATTGGGGATTAAATTTTTTTATTTTAAATTTAATTTCAGTTCAATTTATTTAATTTAAGTTTATTAGATAAATCTACTGACAAAAGGATACTATTCTTCAACTACGAGTATATGACATTGACTATGAGCTGTAAATCATTAATAAATACACACAAATTTCACTAAACAAAATTAAGAAAACACACACACACACACTGTACCTTTAAGTCAGAGATTCCTTTATTTAATCTTAATTAATTAAGATATTAATCATCACTTTGGATACCTAATCTAATAATATTATAATAAAAATATCATTAATTCTGGACATTTAAATTTAAAAAATAATACTGTATTTTATTTGTTCATATAAACATGACAGAATAAAGAGTAGGGAGTAACACTTTCAAAGTAGGACGAGCTGGAGTATCATTTAATTTTTAAAGAATTAGATCGGAACATATCTAGCTTGTGATTTTTCTTAGTATCTCTATGCTTATTTATGGCAAGATTTTTGTGTAACATACTAACATGACTTGATTAGGTTAATCTCATGTTAACATGAAATTAGATTAAAATAATTAAAATAAAAAGAGACCATTGCTTGCACACACGGATCTCAAGAATGAAACACGTGGCACTCTGAAAATGAACGCGTCCGAATGACTACATGCTTTGCCACCACCACCAAAGGTCCAAAACCCAGCAGCAGCTTTATTAACTGTATTCAATGAATATCATGAATCCACCACTCCACTAGCCCACGTTCTTGAAGCTCTCGGTTTCATGTTCATGTTTTTCCCATTGTTAATTCATCTCCAACCATCTAGAACATAGAAAGATAGATACCTACAAGTTATCCGGTCATTGTTACTCGATCAAAACCCAAAATTTTCGATTCAAATTTCATAGATGTTCATATAGGAGATTCACACCCTCAACAATGCCCGGAATAGAAACCTCGACAACTTTCTCTCAAGAATCGAACCTAACCCAATCACCTGATGCAAAACCCCAATGGCTCGTCATTTGTTGATATCTGAGGAATGTCGATTATCCAAAGGTTTCGTGTTGACACGTTCTTAGAACTCCACCTGTGCACCCCGATACCGCAAAACCCACCCCTGGTGTTTAGTCTAATTGCAAGACTCAAAGATTTACTACTTTCAGGATTTATATTCATCAATGTACATTACAAACAAGAATGCTTGCATTTATTTCACAAATAACCCCAACTAAAAATAAATTCCCAAGAGAAGAGAGTTTGTAATATAGAAAAACAGGGTTAAAAAAAGTGCAAAATTCTCATGAACCAGAAACTGCACCCAGCTCAATCAATACACAAGGGCATCAAATCTTGGCTCATAAAAACACACCTGGCTATTGTATGCCTGAAGCCCGCACCCGGCTATCCAAGACCAAATCTTCCTATCCACGTCGTAAAGAAGCCCTTTCCCCTGATTCCAAGAAGTGAAGCAAATCAAATTATCTTGCCCTCCAAAGCACTCGAATCTCTCGGCCGACAGCCTCAACAGCGCCCTAAAATACCTCGGCGGCATTCGACTCACCTCGACCCAAACAAACCCACTATGGTCCAGCTCCCATATCCTCATACTCTGTAGCGTGCTATAAATCCCGATCCTCCCGACCAAGAAAAGCCTCTTCCGAGCCCCAGCTATTAGATACCCGTCCAACAACGACCGCGGGAACTTTGCTGGTATATGCTCCCAACGCCCCACATCCATTCTATACATCATCAGGCCCAGAGGAGAAAGGGTCTCTAAGTACAACCTAGAGTCGCAAAACGCCATTTTCGACGAGCACAGGTTAACCGCCGGCACCGTTTCGTGTATCGACCACCGGTCGACCCTCGAGTCGTACACCTCGACCGGCACGTAGACATCGCTGGCGGCGATCACTATGAACGTGTGGGTTTTCCGATCGACGGCCATGATCAGCTGCCTCTGCTGATTGTAGTGCATTCTCGGAAGAGCCCTCCAGGTTTGGGTCAGCGGGTTACAGACTAGCGCTTTGAAAGTCAACGAGTCGAGCCCCGAGAAGCACACGAGCCCCCCCGAGGAGCCCACCAGCCAGAACGCCCACGGGGGTAGAAACGTAAATGGGACGCGGAACCACTGTTTCAGAGGCAGGCTGAAAACAGAGCACTGAGGGGTGTTAGGGTTCTTCCAGTAGGTGAGGAGGCAGGGGCCGTGGGAGGGGGCTCGGGAGTGGAAATTGAGGAAGGCGTTGTCTTGAAGGATGAAGTTCCATCTCTTGCAAACGGAGCGGAGCTTGAATATCATGAAAGGCGGGACCCGGGCTAGGATCTCGTTTAGGAGGTCCTCTGGGAGCATGGCCCATATGCCGTCCTCCATCTGGATGTCTGGCTGGGCGGTTTTCGTGAAGGTGGTTAGAGTGGTTTTCTCCTCTTCCAAACCGCGGGGTTTGGTTTTGATCGAAATCTGACGGGAGGGGCTGGTGTTTCTTGAGCCCATTCGGCTGAGGGGGCTGGTGTTCCTAGATCCCATTATACGACTCGCAACCACCACCAACCCAATGGGAGAAATCTGATTGATATTCTTTTACAGTAATTCAGGCAGCGATTTTTTTCAAAACCCTAATGATGACATAGCAATTCATTAGAAGTCAACTGATGCACCTACCATTGAAAGCTCAACAAAACATTTTTATTTACTATCAAACATTTTTTTCTAATAAGATCCAAGACTAAACATTTGAGCAAAATTAAAAATAAAAATTGCATCTTTGATGAAAAATCAACCAGGCACAAAAAACCCAGTAAAGAATTTAAACAAAAAAGCTAAAAACCAAAAACAAAGAGTGAGATGTGGTACCTTATGTAGTGACTTGAAAATAATCTGAACGCATGGTAAATTAATTGAACACAGCAAGTAGCTCGATCCAGAAAAAAAAATCAGAAATGAATCAAACCCTAAAACTTTGTCTCCCCAATTCTATGAGATTGGAATCTATAACATATTTGGTAGGTGAACTGCATTTGCATTTTGTGTTTTTTGTTTTTTTAAATCACCGCTTGTGGGAGTGGGATGAGCGGCCGACCGACGAATTTTGGGTTAATTGAAGTATAATAAAATTAATAAAAATAAATAAATATTCGGTGAGGGTTATGGGCCTCGCCTGCAACAAATTTCAATATTTTCGAGGCTCGGAACTTTGCTAAACTACGTTTTTGGTCCCTCCGCTTTTGAAGGTACTGTATTACAATTTTATTTTATTTTAATTTTACAATAATTTTTAATTTGGATCCTATTATTGTAAAGAAATGTGATTTTCGGTCCTATAAATTTGTTTTAAGGAAAAATATTTTTTTATAAAAAATTTAAAAAGTACATGATCAAAATTGCAATTCAATCAAAATTATAAGAACAAAATTGTAAAATTGTTTACATATGCAAAATTGTAAGGCAAATCCAAAAATATGAGTTGTTTGTTTTTTAGCTCTGAAATTTGGAAGACTAAGTTTACAGTTAAAATTCCAAGTGAAGTACAACATCAAATTAAAACACTATCACAACCTCAGTTAAGCTATCCCCGTCTAAATGTATATAGCCATTCTTAAGTATTGATTAAGATGGCGAACAATCGACATTTACATTTTTCAATAACCAAAACGATCATTCAGAGACGTGCGTCCATCACCCGATTGACCTGAGAGGAAAAATCATAGTTATTGTAAAAGTACAATCCTGGTAAAAGAAAATCAAGTCAGTTACCTTCTGGGGGCACCCAAGTACTTTCATCTGGCTCACTGATGAACGAAGGCCTTTCAGGACCCAACACCCTCTTCGCCTTTTTCCTACCCTTCTTTTTTTCTTCATTCTTGACAACAACATCTTCTTCACCAGTCGGCGCATCTTCCACCAGGCCATGATATCCTCTTGAGTGCTTCAATAATAATGCCACAGCATCTTCTGCCTTAAAACCCGAACCATTATTAGTTCCTTCAGAATCTTCGACCTCAATGCCGTCCTTTGACTTCTCAACTTGCTTCCGTTTCCTTATGATCAGACCAGGGGCCGCACCCTCTATTCCCTCTTCCCCTAATAAAGATTCCGTTTTGTTCAGAATCTTTTCCCTATCCTTGTAGTCAACAAACTGATCAGTAGTCTCCGGCAGATCTGCAGGTACTTGCTTGATTTCTTTCTTTTGTGTAACTTCTGATTTTTGCATGTCCTGTACAGCACCAAGCCACTGAGGCTTAGAAACGGTATAGACAGTAGTCGATTTACTCTCTTCATTTATTGACTCCGGTTCGTCTTTGTTCACCTCGGATTCTGGTTTTGCATCGACAGTTGTTTTTTCTTGATTAGATTTGACCGAGGGACCTTTCGGGACTAAATTTTGTCTTTTTAGTGGTGAGGGGGCAATTTCTTCTTGATCTGAAGATGTCTTTTTGTTCATGATTGGTGTAGGGTTTTGTGCTTTGGATTCTCTTTTCCTGGCCGCTTCACCAGTGGGATCGGCTATTCTCAGCAAGTAAAGGATCCTATCCAACTCCGATTGGAGAATAGACATCTCTTTCTGAATCTTTTCCTTAGAATCCGAAACTGTCATAAAAAAAGGAAAAAGAAAAACAAGACAAGGTCATGAAAATAATCTGTGGCATATTGGCGACCAGAAAATTACTTTCAAACATCCATGGAAATATGGAACATCTGCTCAAAACAAAATGAAATTCAGGAATAGAGCTGAGCATAATAAGACGATTATATTACCTAGCTTAGATGACACTACAGACATGTATGTATCAAGTGCATCTCCTGTGTCAGCAGCCTCATCTATCTCTGTTGGTTTGTCCTCAAGCAGAAGTAACTTCTCCTTATCCTCTATCTGCTTAGCAAGAGCGTCCTTCTTATCAAGAAGAGAATCAGCTGTTTCTACCGATTTGTTCTCACCACTCTTGTGCTTTGAGGACTTCTGTGTCCGATCGTAAAATTCGTCATCATCACTAATTAATAAGAACATAGAAATTATCACCACTTCCAGAGGACAGTTGATTTGGGTTGAATAATTATATATTTCATAGGATGCACTACAATATACATGCATCCGTGGAGAATACAATGCTTTGGATTTTGTTTTATTCACAAAAATCTAACAAGAAGTAACAATGAATTGAAGTTTAGTAATTAATCTTCATCTTTATTTCATACCTTGTATAGTCTTCCTCTTCTTCTTCAATGGCACCTTTCTTCTTACCACGAGACGGCTTTCCACCTCGTGCACCTAGACTTTCCCGAATACTTTCATTCAAAGTCTCTTCGAGATTCTCAAGCTCTTCCACTATCTAAGTTTCACAAAAATAATTCTCTCAGTTCTGCACCCCATTTGAAGAAATACACTGAACCATGAGTCCATGACCCATTTCAGAAGATGCTATAAAATACTTATAAATTATGGGGAAATATCGTTTCCATGTCTAATTACTACTAAGATGTGATTGCTACACACGCAGGACATGTAACATTTGATTGCTAAAAGACCCATGAAATTCAGAGACCTCAATCATGAGACTATCTGGTTCCCTACAATGTATATCATATTCACAAGTGTGAAGTAATAAAACGAGTGACCATACATCTTTACTGGACATGCATTTATGTCTAAAACTAAAATAGCTAACCATGCATTCAAAATTAGGTGGTTATATGTGTATTTTTACATTCCCGTAGACCTTACAATTGTATTTTGTATAACTCTCAGTTATAAGTGTGTTTTGTCTCAGTGCTAATGCATATCCTTTGGTAAATCTATTGATTAAATAAAGCTCAATTCAATATGTCGACTGAATAAACTCCACTCTCAACTCTCCCGCCTAGGGGGAAAATAAAAGCAAGGGTAAAAAGTAGCCTTCAAGTTATCGTGTGTATATATATACCTGTGCTGTCCTTTGCTCATTTCTAGCAATCTGGGTTTGTTGTCCTTGTGTCAAGCCACCTTGAGAGATATCCTTAGCTCGAATTGCATCAATCTCTTTCTTCATGTGAGCAATCTACAGAAAAAGAGAAATTATAGTCCGCTTATTACAAAATGCTAAAACAAATACTGGTAATCAATTTCACACGTTCATTTTCAGAAAATGAATTTTTTGGACATGACTTTGGACACTGATTTTATGCCCATGATTAAGTGGAAATAAATTTTTGAAAGATAATAAATGGGTAAGATACAATATGTGCAAAAGAGTGAGCTACGGAGAGCTGCAATATGCATCATTAAAGAAACAAAAATTAACTAACCTTTTCAAGTCTCTTAATAACTTTCTCTCGTGTTTTTTCCTGCTTCTCTGTAAGCTGACCCGTGTATGTTTGCCAAGTTATTTCATCAACATCCTCCTAGATTAATCCAAAAAAAAATTGTCAGTTTAGAAACAAGAACATAAAATACTTTATCAAAATAGTGATTTTATTTCATATCCAATTGACTGATTGAGTCCCCATGGTTTATCCCACATAGAGCAATATATGTGATACAAACCTCATTTTCCTCAATAGCATCTTCACCCATGCCCCAAGAAATCCCATCTGCGCGAGATGCTTCTGCTTTTGCTCGCAGAAGTGATGCTTCCATGTCTTGCTCCTCTTGTCGGAGCTTTGATTTCCGTAACCTCTTCAAGTCAGCTTCCTTCAAACCAAAATCCCACAAAATATCTCAGAAAAAAGATCATAAAAAACATAAAAACATCCATTTAGACAAAAAAGAAGGTAGAATTATGTCACAGTCCATCTTGAATGTGAAGGTATTTGGGACTAGAGATTCCCAATATGAAAGTAACTTACTGGAGGCATCAACTCAGATGGACCTTCAAATATGTACAGCCTAGATGATCTGTGGAAATACAAAACAAAACGAAAAAAGGCATGAACAAAAGGTCCCAAGCAATAAGAAAATGAAAAACAGTAATATGCTGCAGAAAAAAAAGACTACCAACACTATTAAACAGTAGATTGCAGAATATAAATAATAGTTAGTTATAAATAAAAGAAACTCATTTAGGAAACATATGAAACTACTTACTGTCCAAAACGGATGACATCACCAACACGCAAATCCACATAAACTCTTGGCTTTACCTGATGCATGAGCCAATAATGTATCAGAATAGAAGAATTGAATTTCACCTGGCAAGGTTATAGCATTGTACAGATAAATACAGGCAATAAATGATCACATATTTGGCAGGGAAATTCTCAGTAATCAAATAAAAAGAAAATGCCCCAAAAATTAAACATCTTAAATCATCAGTAAAAGTTAATCACCACAAGACATTCAATTGGCATCTGGACAACATGGGCCCAATTACATGACCAGGATAGAAAATGAACTGTAATATTATCTAGACATAGAGATATCAAACTCACAGAACTGAGCAAGAATATGAACTAGATATGAGAACCCTCAGGCACAACATATTACAACCAACTGAAACATCTATGAAGTTGCAATAAATGCACGAGGGATACATAAAGTGATGAACATGGGAGATATGTACCTGAGTCTTGTTTATAGATGTCCCATGTGTACTGCCAAGATCATAGAGATACGAACCTCCATTGCTCTTAAACTGAATAACTGGACCATGAAAGATAATTCAAACAAATAAGATAAATAAATAACAATTTTAGGTTTGTTCAGTATCTTTTTCAAATCCATATTTGAAAGTTGTAACAAAAGTTTACTGATAACTGGCAAATTTTAAAATAATTATACTGCACAGGGAAATGTAACATAAAGATTGTGGCTTAACATCAAAAGCCTTCAAAAAGTGATTCTCAACAAGCTAAGAAACCATACCGGCATGAAACCGTGAAATGGTAGGATGCTCAAGCATAAAATCACAAAGATCCACACGTCCAAACATGTAAGCTCCCTTCTTATTCCTGGAGTAAGTTACCAACCAGAAATGTAATACATTCAAATCCCCATCACAATCGCAATTCGATCAATTTTATTTACTAAAAAATAAATAACTTAAAATTCAGTCTAGTGTATATTAACGTCAAAACACATAACAAACATTCAGATGGGAAAATAAAGTCCTCCGTTTCTTTCTTTCGGAGATGATTAGTTCTAACTCAAAATCACCATAAATCAACCCGAAAATGATAGGGGAGAAGAAAATACTAACACGTCTAATTGATCGACGATGACGCCATCTTTCAAAACTTCGATGGAGAATTGGTGGCTCGGTGGCCCGCTCCACGGCGGGATGGTGTACGGCACCGCCGCATTCCTATTCATATTCCGCTGGTCATGTTTCTTTTCAGCATCAGTGGAATCGCTATTGTTTGAGCTGCCAGTGGAATTAGAAAATTGAGCAGAGTTACCCGTCGTGTCAGAAGGTGTAGGGTTTGATTCGGGTTCCAATTGTTGGTTTACGGATGACTCGGGTTCGGAAGGGTTGGGGTTTCCGAGAAGAGGAGGATCCACCTCGATAGCTTCTGTCGATTCTGACGTCGACGGCTCGTTGTCGGTGGTGGTGGTGGCGGCGTTTACGGGCGGCGGAGGGGCCATAGAGGTAGTCATAGTGTGGTGTTACAAAGACGAGACAATTGTAAAAATAATTTGAGCGATATATAATTTGAATATTAGAGTATTTTAACCTTTTTTTACGTGAAAAAATTTAAAATTTTATATGAATAAAATTATTAAAAATAAATTGTTATATATATGAAAAAATAATTTAAAATATTTATATTAATTAAATAATAAATTAAAATTTTTTTTTTTAAATCAAAGAAAAATAATAATTTTAAAAATATTTTAATTTTTTATTGTTTAAGTTAGAAAAATTTATAAGCTGAAAAAAAATATTAACTCTGTCCCAACACAATGGTCACACTTCCTTTGTAATTTACAAAGGAAGCGTCACCATTGTGTTGGGACAGTATATTCCTTTTACTTTTGTTTAAAAAAATATTTTGGTTTTTTGTTATAGGTTCGACCCACTCGATCTTGGGCCTCAATAATAGAGGCCGAAAAAGAGTCGGACCTTTTGGTCCGACCCGAACAGCCTGATGGGCTGATGAGCTTGTGTCGGACTTGATTCAATTTTTTGGGTTGTCCTGAATATTTATATTTTTTTTACAATTTTTTAATTATAAATAATGTTAAAACTTACTATTTTTACATATTTATTAAATATAAAATTTAAAATAATCATAGTTATTCATTTAATTATAATTTTAGTGTATAAATATTATTTTTGGTATAAAAAATATTAAATTATTATATAAATAAATTTTTAGACTTTAATTTAATTTAATTATTTTTTTAAAAATGAAAATTTAGTATTTATTATTTTTCTTTAATTAAATAGTATAATTAATAATTTTTAATTAAAATTAATAATATTTTTTTATTTAATTGTATGAGCCAAAAAAGTCATGTAGCCCAATGGTCCGTCCAGGGCCGGGCTGGGCCTATAAAATCTAGGCCATTATAATTTGGGTCGGGTCAACTCGGCCCGTGAAACATTCAAAGCTCAATGGGCTTGGATCGAGCCGGGCGGCCTTTTGATACCTCTACTTATAAGCTGTTAAATATTTTATTTTTACGATTTTTAAGATTTTTTTTTAAAGATTTACTGAACAAATTTTAAGAGCTTGTAAGCTCTGTCAAATACCCTTCTAATACTAAACATTTTAACCTTTTACTAAAAATTATACAATTTTAATTTACTCTTTCAACTTAATATAATTTTACTATACTTTTACAACTTTTTCACAATTTTTGCAATACAATTCAATATCAATAATCAATACACAAGTAATAATAATAATAATAATAATAATAATAATAATACAAAATCTCAATTCCCTTACAATTTTTTCTGGTCCAACCAGAAAACATACATATGATATATATATATATACACACAATACATTTATTTATTTTTAAATTTCAAGAAGATCCAAATTCCATGTCCAGCAAACACTAATAAACCATCACACAAAAATGAAATACAACACTACAATAAATAGGAGAGGAGGGGCTGCACAAACAGTTGTCAACATCACAGTTGAACAGAGTTGGAACTCAGCCCAGCAGACTCCATTAATCATGAGCTCGCTCGTTCGACAATTCATACAGGAGACAACCCAGTCTCCGACTAATACAGACAACAGCAAAGGAAAACAATCAAGCACGGTGAGACGGACCCTTCTTGAACAACGCATACGCGTCGCTGTATATCGCAACCACGTTCGAGAAGACAGCAAGTATGATCATAAAAACAGACAATATCTTATCTCTGCCTGTGGCTATACCATATCGATCCCTGCACAAAACACGATGAACATATCATCTGTTAATTATAAAAAAGAAAAATGAAAATTTAAGAATGTGACTCGATACGAGTTAGCATAATTTACCTCAGAGTAATGGCAGCCGGGAATATGAAACCAATACAAACAGCCGCAGTTGCTCCTGTGAACTGGAAAGCATCCCAAATGCTCGGTATGAAATTCGCACCAAAAAACACAATGGCTATAAGCCCACTGCTAAGCGAAGCGAATCTCAGGTTATTTGAAGACAAAGGAGCAGCCGATGGGAAGAGGAGGCCATCGAGGTTCAATCGTAGGGGAAAGAACACAATGGGGAAGACAAGCATCAAGTGGGCTGCATAGCTGACGCGGACAGCGTCGTTGAGCAAGGATCCAAAAGGGATCCCAAGGTCTGTTGAGAAGTTGGCGAGGACATCATCTAGGGTGTCATCGCCGAATAGGAGGAAACCGAAGATGCTCGTCATCACGTAGACACTTGAGCAGAGGGCAAGGGAGGTCCGCACGACTCCCTTTATCTGGTTGTTGTCATCGAGCTCGTTGTCTATTGAGTGAACTGCAAAAAACACAAAGATTATAAAACCCGCTCTTGAGGTTTGTATACAACTTACATAATACATGTGTGGGCTACTAATGGAGAATAATCATATTCTAAATATTACAAAAGTAACCAAAACTAACGAGACAAGCAAAATTTAGAGTCTAAAATAGCTAGCACTTACGTAGCACATTGATACATCACCAAAAACTTCTTGTATGTGATTTTTCATTTAAAATATACGACAATGAATGCGAAACAATATAACAGAACTTTTCAAATTCAACAACACGAAGACAGATTAAAAACAATGTTTCCATTAAAACAAATAAAAGAGGCCATTAGAATATGCAAAGCTAGAAGGCATCACACGTTCATTACTTACCATTGTAGTGGCAGATGAAGGCAGTGACAAGAATAGGGACGACGGTGAATAGGTTTAGGAATGACGTTAGATCGGTGACATCTGGCAGCAATCTAGGCATCAGTGTAGTTCCATTTATCAACTTGAAGATTGTAATGCCTACAGTTATGACAAGGAACACTACTGCCAATGCCACTGATAAGGCAGATGTGTATCTCAATGAATCTGCACACAAACAAATTTTTTTAACAATGAATTAGCTGAACTATGTAAAATCCGAGGAGTTTGCTTTAAAAAAATGTAAAAAACAGAACTCTTCATTAAAAAAAAAAAATCAAATGCAGTCTCATCTATCTATTTTACACAAACCAATTCATAGCAATCGTCATAAATGTCGAGTAGCTGCAATAACAATTTCCAAGTAGTTGCTACTTGCTACACCCAGCAAGAAAAAAGACTCACCAATTCGCTTTAAGCTGGCCAACGGTGCAAATATGGCAAGGGTGGTAATAAGGAGAACAAAAAAACGTCTATTCCACCACTGTACCCCAAACCATCCTTCCAGGACACCAGCATGATGAATTCCATCAGATGTCGTTCCCGAAAGCACATCACCTTTAAAACAAATAAAACTTTCATAAGCTCATCAATGACTCCAAAATAAGCATTTGAACAGTTAGTTATCACCAAGAATATAGAAAACAAATACCACTGGAATTTCATTATCTTCATTTACCCCTCATAACCGAAAAAATCATTTCAAAACCAACCTTAACATTTATAAAAGTATTCCAGACAGCACTTCATTTTAACATTGAATCCAACATCAGTGGTATTTTATGTAGCTTTTTAAAGTTGGCTTAATTTTTTATTGTAATTAAATCTAACCTCAAGGGTACTTTTATGAAAAATAAAAATGCACACACGCACAGGCATACACAGAATCAATACAATTGAAAAGCTACCTATTATAATCATGTACACCACGAGAACGCCAATGTTGTTGACCAATACACACAATTGAATCAACACCCTCCCATACTTTCCGAATGCGTCCCCCATAAGACCTCCATAAGAGAGGGATTTTGAAGTCCGACTAAACCTCAAAAGCAATTCAATCGAGGCCTCTGTCAAGAATGCCATGAAGATTATCATGGCAACCCCTAAGAAAAGTCCCAAAACCTTCATGGTTGCGGGCAAAGCCATGATTCCAGCACCAACAATTGTCGTTGACAGATTAAACACGGCCCCACTGAAGGAAGCCCCGTTGAACTCATCGAACCCGCCATCTTCCCCGTGCTTGGTGGGAAGCAACGGGGATTTCTCGTCAACGGCAGCTTGCTTGCTTTTTCTCGATTTCCTTTCTTTGGTGTGTTTTGGGCTTCCGATAGTCATCTTTCAAATATCTTTTCAAACTAGGAAACAAGAAGAAAAAAAAAACTTTTCTTCAACTTTGAACCCTGAAAATTAATGGGGGTAAACAGCTATCCAAAAAATTATTGATTTTTTTAAGAACTATTCAACTACCTTAGAACCCTTCAACAAACCGATGTATATATGAATCGATTCAAAACAAAATCAAAAATTATAAAATTAGGTTTCCGCGAAAGAACTGAATAAACCCAATTCGATAAAAATAAATTAAAAGTCAAATTCAGAAAACTCAAACTGAAATGGAACTTGCATACCTCGTCGGAAGGCAATTGAGAGACGGAATGTGTCGGATGATAAAAAAGAATGCGGAAAGAAAGAGAGATGGTTTTTCACGCAACACATCCATTTTCATGGAATGGTATTATATACTCAATAATTTAAGTTGTAAATTATCAGTGTGCTACGTGAACGGTTGCTTCGGTGGCGAATGAGATAAGCGCGTCGGCGCGTGCGAGGATAAAAAAATCCAATTTTTTCACATGAAGAAAAGGATAAAAATCTAGCCTTTGAATTATTCAGCGGCTGGGAAGTAAATTTCTGCAAATCCAGGAACAATTATTTATGATTTTTTTAATAATAACAATTATTTGTAGCGATGAAACGACGACCATTGACGTCATTTTCAACTTGTCATTTCAAAGCTGGCGTGTACAGAAAGGAGCTTGGGACGCGGCGCGTGTGGATAATTGATGTCCAACCGATATTAAAGAAAATACTGTATTAGAGTAACTCTATATATCTCATAAATTTGATTTTTTTTAACACGAAAATTAAAAAATAAATATATACTGTACTCCTATTTTTTAACTTATTGACTAAAAAAGAAAAATATTATTTTTAAATTAAAAATTAAAATAATTGTAAATAAAATTTAAAAAATGAAAAAATAAAGTAAAAATAAATTGTATTTTAAATTAAAAATATATATTATTTATTAAAAAAAAGTGAATTTGTCAACTATTGTGTGACCACTAGGCCTGGAAATAAGCTGCGCTCGCGGGCGCTCGTGCGCTCGTGAGCAGCTCGAGTTACTCGAGCTTTTTAGAGCTCCAATTTAGTTTTTATGCTCATGAGCTGCTCGCGAGCAGCTGGAATAAATCATTGCATCAAATTTTTATAGACATTTTGTAATTTAATTTTACAATAGTATGGAGCTACCACGAGAAAAATAACCATTGCATCAAATCTACTGATCGAAAGCTTGAGAAACGAGCTGATCCCGAGCTGCTCGAACGAACCGAGAGTCCGAGCTACTCGACCGAGCCGAGCCCGAGCTGCTCGAATGAGCTGAGCTCGAGTTTCCAATATTGTTTGCGAGCCGAGCTTGAGCCCCAAAATGTTTGGCTTGTCGAGCTCAAGCTCGAGCTCGAGCATGTGCAAAATTTATGCGAGCCGACTCGATAAGTTCAAAACTCGACTCGACTCGGTTCGTTTCCAGCCCTAGTAACCACCCACTTCAATCCTTTTGTACATTTTTTTATTGTTTAATGTTTGCACGATTTAATAAGAAAAAAATCTAAATTTTATCTTCATAATCATATATCAATACACATTATACATCTACTTTATACTATATAATACAAAAAAAATATTTGTTCTTAAATTACGGAGGTAGTAACTATTATGAGACAAAGTGAATATGTTTTTTTTTTTGTTTAATACTGTAATTGTTTGCAATACGAAAAAAAATCTAAATTTTATCTTCACGGGTATATATTTATTTACATTTATACTATTATTTTTTCAATTAATATTTTATTTAATCATAAATCAATACACATTATACATCTACTTTATACTAATACAAAAAAAAGAGCATTGTATAATTTGTCAATAATTTATGGTCGAACCAATTTTCTCGATCCTCTAGCAAAAATGAGATCCGATAAAACATATCATGTTCAAGTTAAGTCGTGACCAATGTGTATAAACCCATAGAGCTATATTATGATCAAGGACGCTAGTAAGGTGGTGACTATGAGCCTAGCGTCTAGAGTGATTATTCGGGACTATGCGAGATTAATCGTTTTACATTTTTATATTTAATTAATTAATATTATATTTTAAAAATATTTTTTATATATAATAATTCAATATGTTAAACAAAACAATCAATAAATAATTTAAACATAGTATTAATCATATGTTTAACATAGTCTAATAATCAAAATAACTTTTAAAATTAAAATTTTAAACCATTTTGATTATGTTTTTAATATTTTTTTTCAAATTTCGGTCTTATACTCAAAATTTATCATAACATCATTTGTATAAAATTTGAATGATCGATTAGATCTATTCGATAACAGTCTAAGCAGGAAAAGAAGAAATAATCGAATTTAGGCGGTTCAAAATGGATTTAGGCAGGTAAGGGCGGGTTTAGGCGGTGCTTAGGCAGCCTAGGGGACCTAGAGCCTAAAATCGAGGCGTACGAGTATAACCTAGAGCCTAGGCGGAGCTAGGCGGAGATTTTTAAAACAATAATTATGATCTTCACTTTCACAAGCTTCTGATGTGGGATGTAGATTAACCTTTGCTTTTGTTTTAGAGATATCGTGAGTTCAGGTTTCGATTCTCCTTACATAATGTCTTGACTTTGGATGTAGATTTTGTGTTGGGGAGTATATATAAGCTTACTTAACAACAATTTTCACTCATAAACACACTTAATTCTTTGTGCCAAACAATAATTCTTGCCTAAAATGAGCTTACTAACGCTTCAGTTACACCAAGTGTATCGGTACACCGTCAATTAAAATGTGACACATTAAATTAGCAATGACTCACTTGATTTGTAATCACGCAAAATTAAATTAAACAACATAGTAAAATTTCGTTTAATTTTCAAATATATATTATCAACGGTTGAAATTTAATAAATATATTAAATAAAATAAATATTGATTTTTCACAAAATTAAAGAATCATGATGTTGTTTTGGTCGTTTTCTACAGGGGATGCGTTGTATGCTGGACATGGGGTTTAGTTCTCAAACACGACACAAAAACAATACAATTTATATGGATTTAGGGGGAATGAATCGATTTGTATGTATGAAGAAGATGAAGTTTGGTTATGGAGTTTGAGAGTTCTTTCCCTCTCTTTCTCTCTCTATTTTTATTATTCAAAAGTGTTGTGTCTGAATCATCTTCCTCCTACTACACACTCATTATCTTACCTTAGACCATGTTTATCGAGAGGGCGTCAGGCGTGACGCCCTCTCTTCACTAGAAGACAAAAAATATAATAATATAATAATGTTAAATGTATAACCTCTTCACAACCTGGACTCTCTTACGCCCGAAGGGCGTCAATTTTATTTTCTTTTTTGTTTCCACATGTCATCAAGACATTGGTGAATATATTTAATTTATATACAATGTTATGTATAATATTATATATTTATAATTATATATATAATTATATCAAAATTTATATTTTTTATTCTCTTTAAATACAGTACCATATTCACATAGTTTCACTAACAATTATATATATATTTTTATTTTTTATTTTATTTACTAATTATTTACTGAAGCATTTTAATAATTTAATATATATTTAAAATTTAAATTGAAATAAAAAATATTATATATTTATTTAAAAATAATATTAATTGATAAATTGAGTTGGATTGTAGGTTGTGGATAAACCATAAAAAAATGAAAGGTTGAATTAGATGTTGAGTTGATGAGGTGGAAAATAGTGAAAGTAATTGTTTATTAAAAAATTGAGTTGTGAGAGGTTGTTGATAAACATTGTCTTATATAGGCTGCAAAAGCCAGCTACTCTTCTGCCACAAGCTAGCCTCCCCACTGGACACATTATTCCACTATTATGCATACATGACATGTATTACACATGCATTAGACCACACACTCCACTAAAGACTTACTATTAAAACATATTATTATCTCAATTATTGGTCTGATTGTCTCCTGGCGGTTTCTCGGTATTGCTTGGGTACTGACTCTGCTGCTCTTCTCTGTAATCCTTTGAGCGTTTAATTTGTACTCCCTGGCCGTTCGAGTTGTACTCCCTGGGCATTCGACTTGTACTCCCGGGCCATTCGACTTGTATTCCCTGACCATTCGACTTGTATTCCCTAGCTGTTTGACTTATATTCCCTGGGCATCCTTTCCGGTATAAAAATGGTTCTGACGGTCTGGGCATCTCCGTCAACGTATTTTGATTTATTTCTTGGTTGACTTTCTTGATGATGACGTGGCAGTTGACTTTGGACACTTGTCGATGAACGGTTTTCCCTGACACAACAGATGTATTCATATTAAGTTTTAAAAACTACATACTCTCTCTATCTACTAATAATAGTCACGTTGACTTTTTTTGACGTCCAATATATGATAAATAGTATACAAAAATTATGAAAAAATTACTAAAATAGTAATTTTTTTCATAATTTTTGTATATTATGGTAAAAAAAATCAACGTAACGATTATTAGTGGATAAAGGGAGTATATTATTATAATTTTTAATAGCTAATTATAAATTTAAAAAAATTAATTATTATAGAAAAAATGGATTTTTTTTATGTAAATGTAGATAGTACAAAAATAAAATAAAAATATGTTTATATTTATTCAATGAATAAATTGTATATTTTTAATTTTATAGTTAGGTGTTAGCGGAAAACTAAATGTAATTTTCAAATATCACAATATTTTTAAGAAAATTAAATTTATTCAATGAATGTGATATTTTTCTAAAGATAATACAAAAATAAACTTATAAAAATCATTTTTACTTAATATTAGTGAATAACAATATAAGATAAAATGATAGAGATAATTTGTGCATAAATCTCTATTACGATAAATTTGAACAAACGGTAGAATTTGAATTGAATAATATTATTTTTTTTTAAATAGAAAAAAATAATTTTAATAAAAATCGCATAATATTTAATTTAAATATTACAATGATAGCTCAATTTTCAATATTATATATATATATATATAATTATTGTTAAGTATATATAATTTTACATAAATATTGAGATTTTTAAATTTAGTGTGTAGTATTACTTTAATATAAAATTAAAAATTAATTTTTTTTTTTATGTTATTAAGTATTATGTGACATTTTTAAATTTAGTATGAAGTATCATTTTAATATAAACTTAAAAAAATTAAATTATGTTTTTTATATGTTATTAAGTATTATTTTACTTTAAAAAAATAAAATGTTTTTTAATGTTTTTTTTTCTAACTATTTTTTTAGTATATATATATATATATATATATATATATATATATATATATATATATATATATATATATATACTAGGGGCGATCGTCTTGCCGTGCAAGACGAAGGCCCATATAATTTAGTGCAACCACAATGCAAAATATGTTGCAAAATATTCAATGTATGAACAAGGCAAAACAAATACCAATAGTGTTCAAAGTATCATATACAATAATCATAAGTTTAATACAACTATGAAGAGGGCATAGCAAAAAGTGAGGCTGGTCAATTGCAGGGCTTATGCAGAACGACATTTAAACTGTTTGGGAGCAACTATTGAACCTCATTCATTTTCCCCCTTTTTCCTTACTAACCTGCCTGTGTCGTCTTTTGGATCACATTCATCAGCTGATATTTCATTGAAAATCCAACCATTTGCCTACTTTTGTAGGGATGCTCGATTTACCAGAATCTTTATTTGTTGAATTCACAAAAGCCGTAGTTCCTGGAGGACTGCACTCTGAATTTGGCAGGCCGGAGTTTGGGGTTTGTATAATTTCTCTACCATTGAATCAGAAGATAATATAAATGAATTGAGAAACCAGAAACCAGAAAATGAGAAGACTATTAAACTCAGAAGTCGAAGAAGCATAACTAAGAACAAAGAAAAGTAGGTAAATAGGAAGCGAGATGGGGATGAACATGTTAACAAGGGAAAAGAAATCAGAATAGGAAAACGATCTACATAGAGAAATGGCATCATGGGTGATTTGGTGCTGACCTTGCCATATTTGCGCTATATAGAAACTTTGGAGGTGAATCTCTAAAAGAACAAATAAAATCAGTAAAAAAAGAAGTGCAATCAACATGTTAACAAAGGAAAACAAATTGATCAACCTGAAAAAGTGGCAAAAGCAATAGATCTCTTTAATCATTAAGCCGCCTCTTTTGTCGGCAGCTACGGCGCCGTTGTCAGCAGTGCGGGTCGTGGATTTTACCGGGGCAGCTCTTGTTCACCAGAATTTTTCAAAGCTCGATTAAATAGGTTTAAAAAATCAATAAAACAAAACATTGAGTGTTTTAATTACTCATCTATTGGATCAAATTTAAAAGAGAAGGGAGTTTACTCCCAATCAAATAGTTCAATACATACTGTATTATAGAAGTTCAGCCTCATCACATACCGATTAGAAAAAGGTAAAATAAGAAAAGAAAGAAAAAATAAAAATAATACAGAAAACGAATTGATGTACCTGGAAAAGTGGCAAGAGCAATACTTAAAAGCACCATTCTGGATGTCCTCTGCCAATCCCTTTTCCAGTGGCTCCGCAACCTGAAAATCGAAATGGAATAAATAAGTAAAACTTCATTTTTTCATATACATCATACACGGTAGTAAATAAAGAGCAATACTTAAAAGCACCATTCTCGATGTCCTCTGCCAATCCCTTTTCCAGTGGCTCCGCAACCTGAAAATCGAAATGGAATAAATAAGTAAAACTTCGTTTTTTTCATATACATCATACATGGTAGTAAATAGTTAACTAACCATCGTAATTTTATTTTTCTTGTTTGGAGTTTCAGCAAAGCATTTCATCGAAGAGGATTCCACAACTGTTTCACAGAACGAGGCAACAGGATCTACCACCTAATTATAATTTAGAACAAAAATAATATTATGATATAATGGAGGTATCACATTTTAATTTTTTTGTTCTAAAAAACAAAAACGTTTCACTTTCGAGTAAAGCTCTCTGATGTCCTTCATAACAGAATCCATGTACAACTCTCCGGTAACCAAAATAGTATGCTCGGATATCAATCTGTCAACCTGATTAATAATGAAATAAATACGAAGTGAGTAAATATTATTGGGCATTAAAATTTCAATGACAAGCATATGGGAAAAAATATATTTCATAAATCCCCATCAGGTTTGAATTATTACCTTGTTTATTACTACTACTATGGGAATCCGATCCTCTATTGCATGGCGTATTGCCCTCTTTGTGTTTACCTGTTAACAAAGTATAATAATAATGCATATACATCAAACAATATTTATAATCAAAAGCAATCTTAGACAATAAATACAGAAGCCAAATAAAACATGGTATCTACCGTGCTAATAGATTTGTGAAAGTAAGAGTGACTATATCCAATGAAATTGACTGGAACAAACAGAAGTGGACTAACTAAGAAAATTTGGGAATTAAAACACAATTAATAACTGAAGATGTATGATTCACGAGTAGAAAATCTAGCGAACGAACGAACACATTCTCTACCCAAACGAAATCGAAAGAACATAAAGAAAGAAAGAACATAAAGGAAACGGAGATGAACAGAGAATGAACAATAAGTGAAAAAAATCATGAATAGAAGATAGTACCGGAAATGCAAGACGGAGTTACATTTTTCAAAATATTAAAGTTATCCCACTTTAATATCTTGTTTATATTATATCTCGTAATGCATCCATTTCTCCAAATTATCTTGTGTTTATCATCACCTAGTACTTAAGTATGAGTGCTCTCATTCACAAGGGTGAGTACAAATTACCTTCGTAAGGGGACTGCGACGGACCAAGAACCATAACATTGAAATGCCGCATATTTTCTTCGGACGGGATGTACTTATTCCCAGCGCTGCACTCACAGGCCCAAAAACAACTCAATTACATCGAACTCGATCATAATAATTGCTACTAAAAGTCGATTATTTTCAATAGTGACCACCCTCTGCGATCATATGCAATCAACAATCATCGAAAACAAACTGAATCAAGTGAGCGCAAATTCGAAACTAAACCCTCAAAATTCAATATGGGCTTTAAGCGTATTTATTGAAAATTACAGGAAAATGAAAGTTTATACCTGGTTCCCTGAGAAGACACTGCGTCTCCTATGAAACCAAAATCACAAAAACACGAAAATAAAGCATAACAAAAACCAATCAACCCCAACAATTTTCTCCCCAAATCTAGGGTTTGAAATTGAAGTAAAAGAGGGATCGAGAGTGCAAGGCAAAGATCGGGATCTTCATACCTTGATTATTCTGCGGGCATACTAAGATAATTTTGAAGAAATCCAAGCTTCGCTGGAGAAAGGGGAAAAGAAGGAAATCTCAAGAGAAGATAATGAAGCGAAAATATTTTTAATCGATAGGAGCAAATATGAGTATGCAAATGGAGTACACGTGGCTTGATGTGGTGAATTGCAGTACAAATATTAACCATGTTATTTGCATTATTTAAAGAATGTAATTTACATACAAGATACTACATACACATTACATACACATTGATTAGGAAGAAGGGTTGACACGTGGGCAATTGCCCTTATCTTTATATATATAGGGATATATATATATATACTAATTTAATTTATTTTGTTAGTAATATTATATGGGGAAAATTATAAATTTTGTAGTATATTTAAATTTTAAAAATATAATATTAATTTTATTTTTGAATATTTTAAAAGATTTTGAAAATTTATTTTCTTAATTAATAATTCAATTTTATAATAATTAAAATACTAATTATTTAATTAATTAATGTAATAATTCCACGTTTCCTATTTTGATTGGGGTGTACCGAGGCCGGTAAACCTGGTGTAACTGTATTATCTTAAAAAAAATATGCATATTTTTTTTTTGTAAATTACAAAACAAGTATGTATACTTTCTTGAAACGGAAGTAGTAATATATTCGTCTCAACTATATATACACGACATATATATTAAGAAAAATATAAATTCTTTAAAAAAATAACAAACAAGTAAGATTAAAATATATTTTTAAGTTATAAAACTAAATTAGAAATAATTTAAAAAACGGTAGTCGGTAGTCATGTAAGTAAACCGAAATCCATAATTGGTCTTTTAATTTTTAAAAAAAAATGATATTTAGTATTTTCTTGTCAATTTTGGCCAAAAAATGTCACGTGTATTTTACGTGGCTGACATAAATTCGATGAAAATGTCACGTCAGCTAATTTGGTCCCACACTGTCACATCAAATATACAACATCAACTATAATTTAATGAAAAAAATTGCTTTCAAATTTGGAGGATAATTGACTACCACTTGACTACAAAGATTATTTCTTAACAATATTACTCATATATATATATATATATATATATATATATATATATATATATATATATATATATATATATATATATTCTCTTTTTAAGCTTATATAATAGTGTTTGTAGTTTTAATTAAATTTTAATTATATTATATTTACTAAAATTAAACTAAGGAAATATATTTATTTTAAATAATTTAAATATAAAATAATTTAAATTATTTTCAACATAATAATAAAATTGTCAATTCTAATACATAAGACATAATTAATTTAAATAATTATATTATATTTGAAAAAAATATTTAATTAAAATTTTTAAAAAAAATTATACTATATTAATTTTTTATAATTAAAATTTAGATTAAAAAAAATTATTTTGGTTTATTAATTAATATTTCAAAACTCATAAAATGTACTTTTAAATTAAGAATATATTATTTTTACTTTTTATTGTTAATTGTGGTATTAGTAATCTTATAATTGTATAAGAAAAGATTTTAAACTAATTACTATAATACCTTTAACGGTTAATAAATAATCACACCCATTTATAATAAAGAAATATTTTTAGAATTTTACTTTAATTTATAATTAAAAAACTAATTTATTTTATTATAAACAATTACTTAAATTTATCATTTTTCAAAAATCTCCATAAAATATAATATAAATAATGAACATTATTATATAAGCATAAAACAAGAATATATATCAGTAATATTGATAAAAGTACATATGTTTTCAGTAATATATGTTTTTTTCGATCAAAATTGATTGGAAAGTATTACATTTGATTTAAAAAAAAGAAACGATTTCAGTTTATAATAAAAACTCAATGTTTTCATAGTGAAATCAATTCATTTTCAGAAACAGACCACACTCCATAATCACTAAACGAAGCTAGTTACGTTTTTTTGCAAAATTAATAAAAATAAATTAAATCTAAATAATAAATGAAGCGAGATTCATCACAAATTTATCAAGTACTTTCTAAATAATTTTTTTTATTCTCTATTTTTTTATCGCATCGATATTTAGTTATGATACTTCGTAGTTCATACTATTTTTCTAAATTAAAAAAAAATCTTTTAATTTACTTGATTGTGCTTAATCCGTGTTGTTTTTTCTCAAATGAAAACAATAAATGTGTGTTACAATTAAGAAAGTGTATTTAAATTGAGGTTGTAAAAATGCTAAAAAAAATCCCAATAGATTATTAGTACATTTTTGGAATTATTCATCAATGTACGTACACTTATTTAAAGGAAAAAAAATGAAGTGATAATGTTTAAAAATAAATAAAACAGATAGCCAACATTCTTTTTTATATTGTCACTTAATAAATGTGATTTTTTATACAAAAACATATCCCACGTTATTGTATATGCATAGTTTGGTAAAATAGTTCGATTTATCGACATTCTTTTAAACATGATCGAATGAATAATTGGAATTGTCAAAAATACATATTGATCCAATTGTTAAAAATACATATTGATATGACGAATGTTTTGTCAAATGTTTACATAATATAAAACACAGACGAATCATTTTATTTTATCGTCGAATCCAAAACTCAATTAACGGAACTTTCAATACGATATATTTATATGTCGCATGTTTTGTGGAATGTGCATTACTTATTATTATACTTTTTATTTTTCTATGTGATTGATCTTTACAAAAAAAAATGTTTTGTGGAATGCGTACGCATTTTTTTTAACTCATTTAAGTATAATGTCGAATGCTAAACCGAAACGACGAATTATTCAATAGGATATAATTTAATGACGAATATTTTGTCTAAATGATACTGATTTAATTATAAACTCTAGCAAAACAAACAATTATAATGTCCAAAAATGCCCTTAAATTCGATAAAAGACGAATTATCGAATGAATTTAATTTTTAAATAATGTCGAATGAATCTCCTCAATATATATATATATATATATATATATGGTGAATTGTCTAATATACGTAATTTAATGGTGAATAATGGAATTTTATAAGAAAAATAATAATTTTTTTTTCGCATTCTGCCTTGCCCATTTTCGGTTGCTAATTGTCCTGCCTATTATGGGTTTATCTTGTATTCTGCCATTGCCCATTTTCGACTGACTACATTTTGCCCCATTTTCAACTCTTCCTGCATTCTGCCCTTGCCCATGCCCATTTTCTACTCCTCCTGCATTCTGCCCTTGCCCATGCCCATTTTCTACTCCTCCTGCATTCTGCCCTTGCCCATTAAGCCTTGGATTGAGGATCGGGTGAAGGAACGTTATTTAATTGTGAATTATCAATGTTAATAAAATATACTACAAATTGAAAGTTAAATTAATTTCATTAAAATGTGAATGTTAATAAAATATACTACGAATAAAATTTCCACAAGAAATATTTGACAAATAAAAATTTGACAAGAAATATTCAACAAAATAAAAATTAGACAGAAAAAATATTTCATAAGTTCTTAAAAAAACATTTTACATTTATATATAAAATTAAATTATATATAAAGTACAAAAATAATAAAATTTGTGTGAAGCATAAAAAAATAATAATGCATATAGATAAAATTAAAAATAAATTATATAACGATGCATAGAGAATAAATTTAAAATAAAATAAAATTTATAACTACAATAACATTCATTTTACGATCAATATACTCATATGCCTATTGAATATTTATATAAAAAATAAATTATATATAAATAATTAAATTAATAATTATGTGTAGAAAATAAAATATTATATATATATATAACATAACCAAAAGAAATTATATTCAAAAGTAACACCAAAATAATAAAGAACAATAATAAATATGAGCAAGAACTAAAAATAATAAATCTTTTTTAATATTTCTAAAATAAATTTATGGAACATAAATATACTTCTAGTAAAAATAATTAATGTGTAAACATGAATATAAGAGTTAATTGTATACTAATAACCAAAAGAAATTATATTCAAAAGTAACACCAAAATAATAAAGAACAATAATAAATAAGCAAGAACTAAAAATAATAAATTTGTGTGAAGAACATTAATATATATGCTTGAAGAAATAAAAATAATAAATATGTGTAGAGCACATTAATTATGAAAATATAAAAATAATGTAACACCAAAATAATAAATACGTGTGGATCAAAAAATAATTTAAATTATAATATAATTATGTGCGGAATTATAGCACAAAAATAAATGTGTGTAAAGAATAAATTGAATAAATAGAGTATATTTAATATTTATATAAAACTAAATTATATATAGAGCTAAATAATAATAATTATGAGGGGAGAAAAATCATATTTAATATTTAAATGAAAGTAAAATATATATAGAGCAAAATAATACTCTTTTTCATCTTGAATCCACGACTTCAAACCTTATACTCGTTTTCTCGCTTTTTTTATTCTGAAAAATGTAGTTGATTTAAATTATAGGAACTATATTGATGTAGCTCGATAATCGAGGGTGTCGACTTCTCCAACATTCTCCATAGATATAAATGGAATTCCAAGTATGGTTTAGGGAGGTTTTTTTATGAGTGGACAATCGAGAGTGTCGACTTCTCCAGCATTCTCTGTAGATATAAATGGAATTCCAAGTATGGAGTTTTTTTTGGGTGTTGTGATTATATAATCAAGAGTTCAGATAATAAAGAATTACAAAAAAGCTGGAAGCTTCATTTTCACAAGATCAACTCGACAAAACTAGAAAAATATATTTATTTTTAAAGATCAACATACAGCTAACTTTCAAAGTGATGTTAAACTTTAATTTTCAAACTAACTCCCTATCTCATAGTCATTAGAAAAATATATTTATTTTTAAATATACATACAGCTAACTTTCAAAGTAATATTCCACTTGGAATTCTGAGAGTTAGCCTGTTAGCTCGTTAATGCGGTAGGAGTAATATTCCACTTGGAATTCTGAGAGCTAGCCTAGAGTAATATTCCACTTGGAATTCTGAGAGCTAGCCTGTTAGCTCGTTGATGCGGTAGGAGTAATATTCCACTTGGAATTCTGAGAGCTAGCCTAGAGTAATATTCCACTTGGAATTCTGAGAGCTAGCCTGTTAGCTCGTTGATGCGGTAGGTTCTTCCTATACGCTATACTGTATCTCCAAACTCTTTTATTTTTTCTCTTATATGATATTGACCGTTAACAAAAAAAAAAATAATAATGTTCCACTTTAATTTTCAAACTCAATTCCCTATCTCATAATCATTGAATTTTCGGGCTGCAAATCAAAAAATTGTCTTCATGTAAAACTAAATTGAGAATAAAGAAACTATTTTTATAGGATCAAGGCTAGCTTTGCATTATTATATATTTTTTTTGTGTAAAATATATTTTTGTATTGATAAAATAAATAATTGTAAATAAGTTTAAAATATATGAAAAAATTAGGATAAAAATATCTTTTAAAATATAAAAAATTAAACAGAAAAAATATTTAACTTCCAAAACTTTTATTAAAGTTAGACTTGACATTTTACGTACATATAAAAACATTTTACAAATTTTAATTAATGATTTCAATATATGTATAGCAATTTTTAAATGCATTTTATTAAAATATGTTTTTTTTAATGGAACAAGATGAATGTAATATAAATGCAATATTTTAAAGTGGGAATACAACTTTGTAAACACAAAAATAAAAAGTACATTTATTTTGTCACACTTATAAAAAGTACATTTATTTTAGACAATTTGCAAAGGAAATGTCTAACTTACCCTTACTTTTTTTTTCTCTCAAATAATAATACAAAAAACTATTTAAAACCTTTTAAAAACCTTAAAAAATCAAAACAAAAAACTGTAGGGCCCACTACATCAAAAATCAGATTTTTGTTTGGTTGGTGAGATTTATTGCATGCATGAATGCACATATCTTCCCCCCTACTCAAACCCTCAAACCCTAACCCATTTCAAAAAAACAAAACAAATTCGATTCTCTCTCAAACAAATCCCCTCTCTACAAAAATCGTCGTCTGAATATACGTGGGAAGGGCAGACGAGTTCGCCGGCCGAAAGGTACGTCGAAACGCGTCGATTCTGGTTTTTTTTTTTCGATTTTCTGCAAAAAATCATAACTACACGGTGGCTACACGGTGGGTTTCCCAGACCGTGTAGTCACCGTGTAGTTATGAAGATTATCCGGTGTCTCCGTTACACGGTTCGCACTACACGGTGTTTTCCGGTCACCGTGTACCGGATAGTGTCTCGGTACACGGTGACCGAGAGACTATCCGATACACGGTGTTTTCCGGTCACCGTGTACCGGATAGTCTCTCGGTACACGGTGACCGAGAGACTATCCGGTACACGGTGACCGGAAAACACCGTGTACCGGATAGTTTCTCGGTCACCGTGTACAGAGTCCGTTTTTTCATTTTTTTTTTTTTAAATTGTCTAATTAAGGCTTTGTTTATGCTTTTGGATGGATATTTTGGGTTCCCCCACTGAATTCAACTGTGTTTTGTAATTGTAGATGTCGAATCAACGAATCACGATACGGTACGGTGGTCGTTGGGATCGAGCGGCCTATGTTGACGGAGTAGATATGTGCCTCTTCTTTCGGAGGGAAGAACTTACACTCGACGCCCTTACGAGCCGGATTCGTTTGGTTTTGCGCCCTCCGCCCAATGCCGAGTACATGTTGTACTATTTTACCCGAGGCTACGACGCGAGAAGCGTGCGAGCTCCTATGCTTTGCGACGAGGATGTCTCCCGCATGTTAGACGAGCAAGGGGATGAGTGCTTTGTGTTCGTCGTCCAAATAGAGGCACAACCAGCTGCGCCGGAGGTGAATATCGGAGAAGAAGCTCGGGATTCGGGCGTACCGTCAGAGGAAGAGAACGAGAACGAGGCGGTACATACTTCCGAGGACGAGGAAGAAGCCCGTCAGTCCGATCTCTTGGAATCTTTGACCACGGAGTGGACCGAATGGATTAGACAGCCGGGCGTGGTTAAAAAGCTAATGTCGCGCCGTAATATGTCCTCGAGGTCTTATGTGGGAGGCGCCGAGCAAGCCGAAGCTTCTCAGAATGCGCAGAATAATCCACAGCGCAATTGGATCATTCCACTGCCGGGGTTTGACCCCGCTGTTCCGTTGCAGTCTATCGAACACCAACCGATTTATGGTCAGATGGCAGTCGGAGCCACGTTCCGAAAGAAACTGGATCTGAAGGTGATGGTGGGGCTGTATCACATGGAGAATAACGTAGAGTGCAAAACTGATCGCTCGAACACTAATCGGGTGACGTTCGTTTGCAAGACGGGGCGTGAAAAATGCACGTTCAAATTGTGTTCCACGGGTTCCGATGACACACTTTGGAGGATCACGAAGCTGAACTTGAATCATACGTGCCGAAACAATTTGGGGCGACTTGCGGATCGACAGGTGTCGAGCAGGGTTGCGGCTACTTTCTTTGCACGTATGTTAGTCGGCAGTCGGGAACTGGTTCCGAAAGATATGGTTGAGGATTTGAGGAGATTGTACGGAGTTCACATCAGCTACAACTTCGCCCTGCGGACGAGGAACCTTGCGCTTGAAATAGCGTACGGCGACTATGAGGGATCGTATCAGAGGCTCCCGTCATATCTGTACATGCTGAGAGAACATAATCCCGGGACACAGTACGATATTCAGACGACCGACCAGGGCGTGTTTTGCCGCATGTTTGTTGCGCTCGGGCAGTGCATTCGTGCATTTGAGCAGGGCACTCTGAGGCCTGTGATAGTAGTCGACGCCACCCATTTGAAAGGGAAAAACACTGGTGTGATGTTTGTCGCCGTCACAAAAGACGGGAATGAGACTATTTTCCCGCTTGCGTTTGGTATCGGTCCGATAGAGAATGACGAGGAGTGGACGTGGTTTCTCCAGCACCTCAGAGTTTGCTACGATACAGACGACGATGATCTGCTCATTGTGTCCGACCAGCATAAGAGCATCGCGAATGCTATTCGGAGTGTCTATCCCCACGCTACCCGTGCGTTGTGCTATCACCACCTCTCGAAGAATCTAGCACGGTACGGCCAGCAGCTGATCAAGGCTCTATGCAATGCTGCTTATTCTTATCGGGTGGATGATTTTGAAAAATACCTTTCGGATGTGGAGAAACTCAGTGACAGTGCTTATAGGCGCCTTACCGATATTGGAGTTGAGCACTGGGCGAGGTCAAAGTGTGCTGCACGACGATACGGTTTCATGACATCGAATGCGGCCGAAGTCTTCAACGCTGCTATCAAATGGCCACGGCGATTACCTGTCTGTGCGATGCTCGAGGCCATTCGTGCGATGATTGAGAGATGGTTTGACGAGAAACGAAGGAAAGATAACGAGAGACAGAATGGTGGACATGAGCTGACCGAACTGGCATTCCTCAAGTTGTCTGGTCAGGATGAGTTGAGCCGTTCTTTTACCGTTCGGGAGGTCAGTGCGAATGCCCGATACAGAGTTCAGGAGGAGGACAGGTCTTATCTTGTGGATATCGCGAATCGCACTTGTGAATGTCGGGAGTTCGACTTAGACCTAATACCGTGTCGTCATGCTTGTGCCGCTATGAGGTATGATATCATTTTACCTTTAAATTTAATTTTAAACAGTTGATTCCACTAACTTGTTTGTTCTTATTATGTAGACGAGCCGGATTTTCACCGTACGATTTCGTGAGCCCTTATTTCAAGATGAGCAGCCATGTCGAGATGTACGCGACGCCTATTGTGCCGTTGCCACATTATGATGATTGGGTGATCCCGCCGGATTTAGCATCGTACGTAGTTCTTCCTCCGGTAGCGGGTAGACAGGCTGGACGTCCGAGGGTGACTCGTGTTCGTTCCGGAGTTGAGAGCTCTACACGACGTTTGAAGGTTTGTACAATTAATATCATTTCGTCGTGTGCAGGCTTGGACCTAATATCGTGTCGTCGTGTGCAGGTGTGTTCGAGATGTAAGGGCGTAGGTCACAACATGCGGAAGTGCACGGTTTTTATCCCACCCGAGGCTGTTGATTTAAATATCCCTGCAGAAGAGACGGGAACGCAAGAGTCGAGCCGAAGAAGACAGAAGAAGAAGTGCAGCATCTGCAAAAGCGAGGGACACACGAGAACAAAATGTCCAATGAACACGGAGTGACAGAGTTCGAGATTGGGTTTGGTTGTTTTCTCGGTGTTTTTAAACTATTTGAGACTAATATTGTTTTATTATCGTCTATTCTCGTTGGATTTTGGACATTTGGTGAGTTTTAGGTTATTGTGTAGGTTATTGTGCTTGTTTTTTGAGATTGTTTATCTTGTGAGTGTGAAATATGTGAAAAAACAGGTTGGGAATTAGGCTTTGGGGGCAAGGGGGGATTTACTTATCTGTTTTTTAGAAGGTACATATATTACTTTTGCTAATTACGTTCATGGAATACAACTAGCCCAACTGGTCAGCCGAAATTTAGAAATTGAATGGAAATCCAGAGGTCAGGGGCTCGAATCCTAAGAGCCCCATTTTAATTCTTTTTTTTACACGGTACCGGGTAGCACCGTGTACCGGTAAGAAATTTTTTACACGGTACCGGTAGAACCGTGTACCGATAAAAAAAAAAAAATACTTATCTGTATTTTAGAAGGTACATATATTAATGTTGCGAAATACGTACATGGAATACTACTAGCCCAACTGGTCAGTCGATATTAGAAAAGGAATGAAAACCCGGAGATCTGGGGCTCGAATCCTAAGAGCCCCATTTTATTATAATTTTTTACACGGTACCGGGTATCACCGTGTACCGGTAAGAAACGAACCGTGTACCGGTAAGCAAAGCACCGTGTACCGAAAAAAAAAAACGCTTAGTTTTGCCACCGTGTAACATCACCCACCGTGTAGCCCACCGTGTAGCCACCGTGTAACTTAGAACTGGAGTAGTTTTTTTTGATTTTGAAGCATTTCTACAGTTTTTTTGTTGTTTTGTTAAGCATGAAACATTATTTTAAAGACTAGGAACATCCAATAAACAACATAACAAATCCAATTTAGGAATACAAATAGGAGATGCTTGGAATGTTGACCGTTTTTCGAACTTTCTACTAATATTGTGACAATCTTAACTACATAGGTAATACATTGTTCATGCGTAATCACTTAATTCGTCAAATTCAATAGTTGGTAGTGTTTTTTGAATCATTTTGATTATTAAAATGATGTTTCATACTACAATAACAAGTTAACAATCGAAAAATGCCTTAAAATCAATTAAAATGAATTATTGACCTAAACTACACGGTGGGCACCGTGTAGGGCACCGTGTACCGGTAGCCACCGTGTAACCGAGTACTGCCCAGAAATCCACCGAGCAGTTCTTGGCTACACGGTGATCTCGGGATGCTACACGGTGGCCACCGTGTAACCGGGTGTCACCGTGTAGCAGAGGCAGACAACCTGTTTTTCACATTTTTTCCACCCAAATCGATCAAAACAAACACCTATTTCACCAAAATCAATCAAAACAAACATATTTCACCAAAACACACCTAAAATAGTTTAATTGTTTTACAAATTATATTAAATTAATAAGTTAATATATTATAAATAATTTTCAAAAAATTTGACGGGATTTATTTAGTTAATATCAAAGCTAAACCTGCAATTCAATCTCAATACACATAATAACCAGTCCAAACACATGCACAAGAAAAAGTCTAAAATCATCCAAAATACAAATCAATCGACTCGATGACTCAAACTGAAGATTTTCCGAGCGACATATCGACGATACTTCATCAAGTACGCGTCGTCCATCTCTCTACCCCGGTGAGTGAGGTACTTGTTGACGAGACGATCCAGGTACATGCACACGAACGGGCCGCAGTTGCTGTTGTCGACTTGCATAAACTGCTCCATCGGGACTTCGACTTGCATAGCAGTCTTCTTGTGGGTCCGACGAATAAAGTTCATACCCTCCCAAAATCCGGCAGCTACCAAAAGACGAGGCAACAACTCCAACATCGGGGCTAGTACACGAGCCTTGGGAGTTACTTCCGGACAACGCCACCAACACGAGTCGTACAACTGTATAGTCCAGCTATCCAGGTTAATCCGTATTGTGATCCAATGTTCCCCGGTATTACAGACCGTTATCACCTAAAAAAATAAAAAACAAAATAAAACGTTATTTACAATTAAATTAAAATATTAAATTGAATTAAAAAAAATGTACGGTTCTTTAAATTACCTCTCGTGCGTGTTCCCAACTCTCGTGCCTACTGTCTCCCGTGATGTATTTCACCATGTAGTCCGGCGGTGCCCAGGTCTCGTATTTTCTCTCCAAGTTCGTTCTCTTTGCATGTGCACGCGGGATCGAAATCCTATCGTACTGAGTCTTCATAGCGTTCTGTTAATTAAAAATAAATTTAAACGATTAGTATTAGGAAAATGATAAAAAAAACTTGTATTTGATAGGATGATTGGATCTTACGAAGAACTCGGTACACAAGAGTATAGTCTTCCTTGGAGTGACTTCATCTTTTAAACCCTCGCCGGACTTTATCTTGTCTTGCAGGTACGTAATGTACATGTCAATCTCCTGAAAAATATACATATCACAGTTAAGCACAATTTAATAAACATTATAAAGTTCAAAGTTTAACTACAAATTAATTAACTTACCATGCTTGTGTACCAATGATGTAGTGACTCAATCCGTTCGAAGTAGGGGTTGTCCAGAGTGAGTCCGTTGAAAGGGATTTTGATACTCATTCCATGCCCGTCACGACGGAACATCGAATAGAGCCCCCTAACCTTCTTGCTGCCAGACCGTGCGAACTGCGAGACGTACGGGCTCCGGAGAGCTGCCGAGGGCCTCCTCACACGGGGTCCGAGACTACTACTCTCGGCGACATCCTCCTCCTCCTCATCAGCCCCAAGTTCTTTCTCCTCTTCCGACAATGCAATCTCCTTTTCGTGTTCATTCTCCTCCAAGGGAGTCGTCACCTTGAACAACTCGACCTGCGACTCAGGAGGAAAATAAGTCTCTTCATCAATGATCACCTGCGGTATATCAGCCCCCCTCGGTACAATAAAACCAGGATCATCCTCTGGCCTAGCATACTCTGGCCGATCATACTGTGACCGATAAACAGGAGTCGGACCGAAGATGCTGTCGGTGTGAATCGGTGGGAAGGGAGCGAAGAGACCCTGAAAATCACGCAGCCCCCTCGGTGGCGAAAAATGACCGCTATCTCCAACGGTCGAGAATATCTGGGTCGGTGTGCGATAGCTATCGCCAACGACCTGAGGCTGCTGCTCGTACTGAGGCTGCTGCTCGTACTGAGGCTGCTGTTCGACGTGGGTCGACTCGGCATGGAACGACTCGGCACGGGTCGGCTCGATAAGTGGCGACCTGCGATAACGATCAAAATCGTGTGCCCAGTCCCCACACGAAACCCTGACATCAACATCAAGTAACTCCTCGGGATCCGAGTCCTGAAAGCGAGGAGGCGCGCTGATAGAATGCCGAGCAGCCGGAAAACCGCCCTGAGATGCATCAGAAGGGCAGGGGCGAGGCCGGGAGTATCGCCTGCGACCGAAGAAGCCCCGAATCTGCTCCATCAGACTGTCGTTGCCCTCCTTCTGTACCCTCCTCATCCGGGCAGTCAATCGACCCATAAATCCCGTCTCAGACTCATCGTTGAGGATCTTGTGGAGCCGTCGATCAATGCGCCGATCAGTACTGTCGTCTGAAGCCTCAGGTGCCTCAGGTGCCTCAGGTGCCTCAGCTACAGGAGAGGACTCTCGTCGGGCTCGGTGAGATCCACGCTGAGATGCACGCCGCTCGGCAGATGAATCGGGTGTGATGTCATCACGCGTGCGTCGGCTAGTCTGAGGGTCATCGCCCATCATCTTGGACACGCGTCCGGCCACGCGCTCAATCAAGTTCTTCTTCTTCTTCACCGGTACTGCAGCCGGTGCTCCTCTCGATGCTCCAATCCTAAGAGGAGGAACGTACCTCACTTCGTCTGCTCCTCTGGTAAGGAACGAAGTGTAGTACTCAGTCTTCGCCTCCTTGCGTGTCGGCTCCAGAGTCGAGAGGACCACAAGCTGAAAACAAATGAAAAATTAATTTATTAAGCATTAATTAAAGGAAATAAATAATTTAAAACATTAATTTCACAAAATTTACCTGATCGTCCTCGAAGAAATGAGTGAAATTGAGGGTGCATGCAACCGAAGTCCAGTTAAAAAACCGAGGCCTGGAAATTTTTTCGTTTCGGGCTCCACAGACATTGCCCAGGCTCGGTATAGCCTCGTACGACCATAGCTGAAAGGCCCAAACTGGGCCGTAAAAGTGGAATGCCCTCGAGTTAACCTGACCGGGCATCGTCGCAGCTATGGAGATGTAGTGCGACATGATCTGCCAGGAGTAGGATCCCCAAGGAAACGAATCCCAACCGGCAACGTCCTCCACAAAAGCCCAAGCCCAAGTGTCGATCTTGGCATTGTCTCGGCCCAACAAGAAATAATAGTAAATCAGCAAGTTCGCCGCCTTCAGGTAGTCGGCAGGATCCTGACCCATACTCAGAGACGAGAATACCTTACGGAAATCTCTAATAACCGTCGGCTGTCTGAAGTGTCTATAGTAAATAGAGTCCTCAGAAATAGTGTGGGTGGTGGCCGAAGGATCAAAAGCGTGACCACCGAATCGAAGTCCGGTAATCAGGGCATACTCCTGTGCTCGAAAGCGAATAGTCCGGCCCCCGACGAAAAACCAATGCTCCAATGGAGGTATCGTCGGACCCACGATCTCCCGAGCTAGCAGGTGCTGCATCGCCACAATGGACCTTCCGGTTCTCTTGATCCAGAGCAAATATCCGAAACAACTCTCCCTAAATGTCCGGAAAGCTGCCTTGGTAGGGTCGACGTCCAACAACGTTTTTGTAATTTCCCCTAGTAATTCGTACCGATCGTACAAATTCATGTTCCTCGTCTGGTGTATGAACTCTGGCCTCCTCCAATTGTAGCCCTCCTGCAAAAATGAAGTTAAATAAATTAATATTACATTAAATTAAATAATAAAACTGAAAATTCAAAAATTCAAAAAAAAAAAAATTTTTGATTTCTGCTACACGGTGACCGTGTACCGGATAACCGGTACACGGTGACCGAGAAAATCCCACCGTGAAGCTCGATTTTCTCGGTCACCGTGTAGAATGTTATCCGGTACACGGTGTTATCCGGTACACGGTGACCGAGAAAATCTCACCGTGAAGCGAGATTTTACCGGTCACGTTACCGGTACACGGTGACCAAGCTACACGGTGACACCGTGTAGCGCTACCGTGAAGCTTGGAACAGCAGCGAAAACCCAGATTTTTCAGACATTTTAACGAGCAATTCAACACTGAATTTCGATTCTAAATCAACTAAAACACAATATATAACTATAATACACTCAAATACTAACAATTAACGCATCAAATTGAACACATTATTGAAAAAAATCGAATTTTCGAAATTCAAAAAAGCTAGGTTTTGGCACTTACCGGAGGTTGAATTGGCCATTGTTGCTCGTCTTGTTGTTGGTCGTTGTCAGCCATGCTTCTCGCCGGAATTGAAGTAGCCGGATTTCTCTTTGATTCTCAAAAAATCGGCGGCGGTTGAGAGGGGGGGGACCGAAAATCGTGAGTTGAAAAAAATATGTGGGGACCGATTTTTTGGATTTTTAAATTAGGTTTAATTGTTTTTTGTTTTGTTTTGGAAAAGGTAAGGGTAAAGAGGACAATTCATTTACAATTTGACTAAAATAAATGTAAACTTATGGGAGGGGACAAAATAAATACTCCCTCCGTCCCATTGATATAGTCACACTTGCCCTTTTTTATCGTCCCATAACAATAGTCACACCCCCTTATAAAAAATATTCATACCCAAAATACCCTCACTTCAAAATACTCATCATACTCTAAAAACACAAAATTAAACTTATTCAACTACCTACATTACATATTTTTTCTAAAACAAAATTAAATTTATCCAACTACCTACATTAAATATTTATTCCATCTCATCCAATATTTTTTCCAACACAAAATTAAACTCTTCCAATACATTTTTCAAAACAAAATTAACCTTCCCATTTATTTTTTCTTTATTCTACTCTATTATTCATCCCTCCCTCCCGCAAACCCTATCTTCTCCATTTCCTCTCTGCAACTGTATCCTCTCCCGACCTCTCCAACACCAGTCCCTTCATCCTCCATGTCGTCCGATGAGTATATTTCTGATACTCCAAACGACGAGCCACACCTATCTCCCGAATCTCCAGAATCTCTTTCCCTCCCCTCTATATATATGAAGGTAGGGTTTGTCCTGGAAACTTGTCCGGAGTCACAGATGTGCACTGATTTGTGGACGGACTCACAGATCTCCGATAATTTGTGCCCGTCGCCCCCACCCCAGATCGAGTCCAGTGAAGAAATGAAGATAAGTCAGCTTGGGCCGCAAGAGTCATTTGATGCTTTCCCCGAAAAGATGATGCGGGTCTATTTTCCGGAGTATATAGGTATGAATTTTTGTGAATTTGATGAAGAATTCGTGGATCTAGGGTTTTACCCGATTCAAATCTGAGTTTTTGTAGATTTAAGGTTTTTAATCCAATCAATTCTTAATTCCTTAAATAAACTGAGGTCATTTGTATTTGCATGTGATTTTAGGGCCATGGTTTCTCTCTGATTTTATGTTTTTTGGCACTGGTTTATCGCAGAAACTATTAAGGCGTACCGTGCAAGGAGGGCTGGAGTTGGGTTGGAAGTTGCTAGTGAGGATGGAGCTTTTGGTGGTACTGTAGCTGTGATGGAAGTTGCATTTGGGATGGAACTTGCACCTGGGGATCTGCTGGTGGTACTGGGAAAGATTTGAAGGGCTAAGGTAATCTAAAATGAGCTGTGTGTATCCTACTGAGGTCTGTTTTTGTTTTTGAATCCTACTGAGGTCTATTTGAATTTGTTTGAATCTGTTTAAAATGAGTTGTGTGTGTCCTACTGAATGAGTTGTTTGAATCTGTTACATTATGAGTTGTTTGAATCTGTGTGTATGCTATTTGAATCCTGTTCATATGTTTTTTGCTATTTGAATCATGTTCATATGCTATTTGAATCTGTTATTTGAGGCTTATGCATAACTGTGTTTGAGGTTGATTTTTTTAAAAACCAAAAAGCATGTAACAGAAGCATGTAACAGATTTTTTTTTAACCAAAAAGTGTTTTTGAAAACTAATAATGGAGCTTCTGATTCATTACTAGGTTGACTATTTTTTAACTTAAAGTGTTTTTAATTTTGTTTGAGATGAGGTTGACTTATGTTACACATCCATTACTGTAACATTCTGATGAGTATTTTGGATGTGTAACCAAAAAGTTACAGTTAAACATAGACATTTGCATTTGTTACATTAATGTTACAGAATGTTACATTAAGAAAACACTTCAAAATAGACAGTTATTTTCAAACATAGTTATTCATTAACTTATGTTACACATCCATTACTCCTGATTCATTACTAGGGGAAGCATGAAATAACATTACTAACAAAGTATGAAATAACATTACTAAAAAAACATAAAATATGCAGAATGTTTGCTTACATGATAAACATTTCCTAATTACATAGTTGTACAAAAGTAGGGATAAATGTTCACAGTGTAAGCTTCAAAAACCTGTTCATATGCATACCATTCAGCCACTTAATGCTTTCAAAAGTCCTTCTAAGTCATAAGTCCAGAGTTCTTTATTTCCAGAATCCATCAAAAACTGGAAGCTACTAGCAACCAGATCCTCAGTAACCACTAGGCTTCTTGGTAGATTTCCTTCCTAATCAGTCTTCCTTTGCCCATGTGAGGTAGCTTATAGTTGTTCTGACCATTTGCTTTCAAAATCTCTATAAGGCATGCTTGCAAACTTAGGAAAACATTGTTCAGAGTAACAGGGTGCAAATTTTCAAAAGATAACCCCACATTAGTAACCAACTGATCCACTGTCTTGCTAGCTGTATCCACTCTCAGTGATTGTATTGACCTGAACCACCCCAAGTCATTTATGTTAGTATCTGGAGAGTTTGGTGGTTGGCACATTAGAACCATATTCCAGCCATCTGCTGTGGCAGCAGCTCTAAATTCAGGATCATCATTCATAATATGTGGAGGTGCATTGTCCTGTTGTATGATAATTTGTTTACTTGCTCCTTTTGGCCATTTATTCTTTATTGCTGGTATGATCTGAAAAGAAAATTTATAGTTGTTGGCATTAATAAAATTATGCGCATTATGCGCATTAATAAAATTATGCGCATTATGCGCATTAATAAAATTATGCGCATTAATAAAATTATGCGCATTATGCGCATTAATGAAATAACATTATGCGCATTAATAAAATACTAAGGAAATAGTACCTGATTCAGAATACATGCTTTTATAACACTTTTAGTGATTGATTCTATTGGTTTTGTCTCCAATGTGCCCCTGACTCTGTTTCTTGAATTTCTCTTGGCAGGTTCTAGTTTTGTAAATGGCCAGCAACCTATCTTTCCATCAAATTCAACTTCTCCAGCTCTAGAAATCCTAGGTCTACAAACAGCACACATAAACATCACTTTGGGGATAAACCTCTTTGACTGACATGTCCTATGTGGCTCTTCCTCCTCAGGGGTCAGGTAGTACCTCTCACTACTCTTACTCATGTAGAACCATTTCTCATCAATGTGCACTACATTATCCATTTCTGTGAACCTGATTTCTTTGGTATGTGGATCAACTATAAGTTGACTCAAACTGTATTCAACCCTATGCACTTTATTCATTTCTGTTAAGGCAGGTTTTATAGCATTAGTATGTGGTCTGATCACCTTTTTCTTCACCCATCTACCAACTGTCCCAGTACTTAATTGCATTGCCTCTGCTAAAGCTCTAATAGATTTTCTTGAGTCAAGAGGAATTTTTTGCATTTTTTCTTCATCTAAAATAACTGTCTTAACATGAGGAACCCCTAATTTGTTTGAGATGAGGTTGACTGCATTACCTTGTTGCATTTGAACCTTTGCTGCAGCCCAAACTCTATGCACTGTCCTGTTGGATACTCCAAAGTTGTTTGCTGCCTCTTTAACCTTCCCATAGTTGACCACTGTATGTATACTGTTGAACATCAAAAACTGAGCAATTTGGTTTTTTAGGTCAGGAGTAATTTCTGCCTTTTTATTAGCTACCATTGTGTGTTTCTGAAAAATGTTTGAATTCTGATTTTTATGTGTTGTGGCTGTAGTAATTCACTGGAATTATTGTGTGAATGCCTACTTATAGAAGAGAATTAGGGGGGAAATACTTGTCTAATGAAATTAGTGATGTGATTGTTAGGTGGGAAAAAAAGGGGGGAAATTCAATTTTTTTAACTTTTACTATTCATTTTTTGATTTTTTGCAATTTTGCAGAATTTTGAAGAACGAGTTGAAGGATTTTGAAGAACATGAAGAACAAAGCATCCAAGGACTTTTAGAATTTGTAATATTATGTTATTTATTGTATTATGTTATTGTAGAAAACTATAACTGTACTTTTTATTTATTTTCTTAGTTTTTTTAATGAACAGTAACTTGTATAATTGTTGTAATTATTGTTTAAAAATTTCTTAATTAATGCCTTTTGTTTAATCAGAATGTCTAGAAAGACTATTATACCCTCACAATATTAACCAAAAAGTCAGAATTATTGGGCTTCATTGGTTTTTGTGCCAAGCTCCCTCTGCCTATTCCAATGGGACAGAGGGAGTAGGGTTTTTATGGTTGTGTTAAAAAATCGGGAGGACTCTATTTTAAATTACACTAAACTATGTACATTATTTTCAATAGTATTAATGTTTTGGCTACACGATTCTTCTTGTATGAAAAGTTTCATACAAAAACAAAACAAAAATCCAAGCTCACCAGAAAACAAAATCAATTCCCACTTTTCTCCACATGTATTCAATGGCGGAGGTTACCAATCTTCACCGCCAACAGCACACACGGTCGGCCCGAACATCCGTTCCCACCACCGTTGGGATGGACGAGGACGAACAGTTTCATCAGCAGGATGAATTCTATCACCAAACCAGCCCTTTCGATTTCGATCCATTCTCTCCCACCGGCGATTCTTCGAACCCCTGTATCTTCGAAGATTACGCGGCGTCGTTCGATTTAGGGTTCGATTCGAACGCCGAGCATGATAGCCTTGGATGCGAGTACGAGGATTCTAACTGCTTCTTCTTTGGAGACGAAGAAGACGACGAACAGTTGAATTTCGCCACAGATCTGTTCGAATCACGCCGATCCCTGGCGACGGAGGATCTAATTTGGGATCTGGACTCGGGTCGGGCAGATGAATCGGATCATGAATTCAGCATCGGGTCAGCCCTCGGTGCAGGTATGGGTCTTCGGGTGGCGAGCATTGATTCGGATTCTGATTCCGAGGTAAATTTAGGGGTTTTCAATAATGATGATGATGCTTTTGGAATCAGAAACAACCATTACCACACTAGTGAACACGAGAGAGATCATGGATTTGATTGGTTGGAAATCAATGGGAGAATTCCTCTGGGAGACAGCTTGCATTTGGCTATCAATGGAAACGAAGAAATATCAGTTTCGTCTGATGATTCCTATGATGAAGCAGCAGCTGAGGAACAGGGGAATTTAGACTGGTTGGCAGTTGGTGGGAGAATTCCTTCCGATGTAAGAGAGAGCCTGCATTTGGTTATCAATAGAAACGACGTTTCTTCTGATGATTCCTACGAAGAAGGGGCCGAGGAACATGAGAATTTAGAATGGTTGGCAGTTGGTGGGAGAAATCATCCTGATGTGAGAGATACCCTGCATTTGGTTAACAATAGAATTGAAGAAATATCCGTCTCTTCCAATATCACCTCTTCGGATAGTGAGAATTCGAGCTCAGGCAATCATGAAGGGACTGAGGAACATCAGAATTTAGAATGGGAAGTTTTATTGGCAAGGAATAATCTCGAGAACACTTTAGATTTCGAATATTCTGAGGAAAATAGCCACACCCGTAGTGAAGTCTCGCGCTTGAATCATCCGGAAGATTACATTTTAACAATGGAATACGATGCCTTTTTTGGGCAACTGGCGGAGAATGAGAGCAGTTTGAAGGGTAGCCCCCCTGCTGCAAAGTCCGTGGTGGAGAATTTGCCTTTGGTTGTGTTGACGAAGGAGGAAATCGGGGATGGTAATCATAATAATAGTATTGTGTGTGCAGTTTGCAAGGATGAGTTTGCTGTTATGGAGAATGCGACTAAGCTGCCTTGTTGCCATTTATACCACGGGGACTGCATTTTACCGTGGCTTGATATTAGGAATACATGCCCTGTTTGTCGGTATGAGTTACCTACGGATGATGTGGATTACGAGAAGAGGAGAAATGAGAGAGCAAACAATGAAAATACTAATATCGCTGGCTTGATTGATGATTTTGAGGTGAGTTACGATTTTGAACTTTTGGCTTGAAAAGTTGTTGATTCATTCGTAGGATAAGATATATGTGTTCTAAAGGATTAGATAAACGTCTCTATTGTGTGTGTAAAAATTGCATTTGTATTTTCATAGTTGTGAGGTTACTTGAGTAGGTCTTGTGCATTAGCATGCTGTGGATGTGGTTGTTAGCATCTGTTCTCCAATTTTATACTTTAATAAAATCTGATAATTGCATTTGTGGGTAAGTTTGTGAACATATTTTACACTTGCCCCCTTATGTTCTTTAGTTTCATTAGCAAAGTATCTAGCTTTCATTTAGTTCTTTTGTAAGCATTCATTTCTAGTTATATTCAATCATGCGATTTTCACTTTAGACGGTTCTCGTCTTGTTTTTAGATTTCGCAGGACTTGGAGAGGTTTTGCTTGTATTAATTTGCTATATTTGAGATCATTTTAGAGAGCTTGGGTTAGATCTTTATGGATTATTACGAAAACTACCTTTGAGGTTTCGCCTAATTACACTAAGCACCATCTATCTATCCAAACTACAAAATTTTCATAGTAAGAGTAGGAAGATGGGAGAGAACTTGCTTAATCATATTGAACTAGTTGAAATATTGTACCCTATCCATAACTATAAGTCGTTTTATTAGTAATAAAATAAATTATCTTACTAAACAATCATATATGCAATAATTGTTATAAAAAAACTATCTAAATTGTTACATCAATTGAAAGCTTCACCCACCCCTCAATTTCAGCATTTATTCCCAAAAAAATAGTTTATATTGTAAGGTTTTCATGAAGTTTTACTAAAATGTTTGGTAGTCGGTCGTACATAAATAGAGGTTGTACATACGGTAAAAGAAGTAAAACATTGTTAAATAAAAAATAAATAGAGGTTGTATTTTGCTAGCGTTTATTAAACAAAAAAAAGGAGTATAAGAGTATCCAAAGTTGGAGATTTCGGTATCTTTAGATAAGTGAGATATATCATCCCTAATGTATTAACAATATAGATAGGCATCATAATATATCGACACGCGTTGAAGGCAAATAGTTGTATGCTTTTCAAACCAGCAGGACAACAACTCAACATAGTTTAACATTAATAACATAGTATATTGTTCACACTAATTGTAGTGAAGAAAAGAAGTGGTCCATTTTCTATTTATAATTAAACATCTTTTTTCAATGAATTCTAGCTACCCACACCATCTGATGCAAGCATCACCTTTTGTAATAATTAATGATGACATTGACATACTAATATGCATACATACATAAGTATTTATTAATCAAGTGCTACTTAGAAAAATGATTCAATCACATTACTCTGTTTGTTTCTTGTCCGTACTTGGAAGTAAAATAAAGGGACGACTGAATCAACATTTTACCATTTTGAAAACTATAATTACGGGTGAGACTCTTAAAATGAAAAAAGTACAATAAAGGGACGACTGAATCAACATTTTACCATTTTGAAAACTATAATTTCGGGTTAGACCTCAAAATTAAAAAAACGTAATCTTTCTGTTCTTTGTATTTACAAAAGAAAGAGTTCTTATTATTATGAAAAGGAGGAAGTACACGTTTAACTATTTTCCACTTAATTTCCCCTTACCCGACCAGCACCCTCGATGATAACAGACAATATGAGACGGAAAAGAAAGCTAAAACGGCCCCTACGAGTTCAGACAAAAACCTGATTAATTGGCTCAATAGGAAGGAAAATCATCTGCCTTCACCAACCGAAAGATATGCAGGTCACTTGAGTGGGGTGCATTCTTTCATGAATGACAGTAGGAGCACCTGACAAAACAAAACTAATCAAAAACTAATAATTACTACAACAAAATTCTCATCTTAATAATTCTTCAAAATAAATGTATAATTCTCATCTCCAAAATATAATAAAATTTTCTTACACAGTTTTAAAATTTACTGTCATAAAGCCAGAAACATTTTACTTTCTTAGCCTGCCAACCTTAAAATCACATTTGAGAAAAGAGAAAAAAAAGTATTTTTTTGGATGTTGGAAAAGGCAAATTAAAGCAGCAGGTGTTCAATCCAGTATCCCTCCGTGCAACCGTTAGTTCAGGGGCGGTGTTCCCCATATATTCGACTCAATGTGCAACATGATCATGATATGATCTTTGGTTGTTTTTCAAAAGGAAAAAAAGATGGCCATACAGAGGTAAAATTGGGGTACTACAAGCATGGTAGTATTAAAAAAGATAGATAAGATGTGCTGACAAAAGATTGTGGGTAATATTGTATTTGATCATTTCTTTCAAATCAAAAACAAACCCCATCTCTTTCACTTTTTTCCTTTTTTTCTCTCCTTTAATTTTTTTATGTGTTGGGAAAGATATGAAGAAAAGCAAATCTTGCGTCTTCGAATCTTTAAAATAAACATTGTTGGCCAATGCTCTAACTATGTCTCAGTAAAACGTCTGACCAGGCGGACACACCATACGCGGGTGAGTCCCGAATAGATAGGTAATATAACTTTTGTGGTGAAAATTATTAAAGGGTAAAACAAAGGAGAAAAGCAAAGGGGTGATTTCATCAGTCTATCAAGAAACTAGTGATTTCGTCACTGGGTTAAGAAGATTGAACAACGGGGTGATCGAAATTTGTGGGGATGATTGATTCCTGTAAAGCTTTGAAAGCATTCTGAAAGCAACAATACTTTATTGTTGAAATAAAGCTATTAGGACTTACTGAAATAATTGGTAGGGAAAAGACAAAAGGATATCTTGATTCATAGAAGACGTATACGTTCGTATGCATGTATGCATGTAAAGCAGAAAAAAAAATGTTATATACCGGAATGAAGGAAAGGGACAATCCCGACGATTGTAAATTATCACACGAAAACCGCCAAAAGAAAAAAAAGCTGTGATGGAGATCGAAATGGGAGGAAACTGGCACTTTCCAAAAAGTATAAACTACAAAAACAGTAGACAGGGAGGTGTCGTGATGCACGTATTCAACCGCATTAATCATCTTCGAAAGAGGGTTGAGTTGCACAAAATTTAAGCGGGGAGTAAACACCAATCGAGACAGGAAAAGAAAGGACTCAAAATATGTCTTATGATATTGTTGACTACTGAGGCCACTCAGAAAATGAACAATATATGCGTGGGAAAGAAAATTTACCTCCATAAGAAGATTTTCTGTCTTAGTGGAACAATACATTTCAACGAACACAGCCATATACTCAGCCACGCTCCGAACCCCACCACCATCCGCATGACATTTTTCATCTCTGCATATAAGGGATGATTTACAAGTGGGTGAAACCGAACCTGATATTGTTAGTGATCAATACAAGGGTAAATGTAAAACTTATAGTCCAGCACTAAGTGGATTTAACAAATGGAAAGAAAACAACTCCAAGCACACTGACCTGTAATGATTTTTCCCTTAATTCTTTTGTCTTAATATAATCAGATTAATTTACTAATCCACACACTAACATAAAAATGATTACTTAACTATTATGTCTAAAGCAACCATCTGTGCCTAAGCTAAGCATTAATGCAACCACAATGTCTCGGGCAAGGGCTCAAACCTAAAATTGGAAAAACGATTATTAAAATAACGAGTGACCACATCCACACACATCTAGCTAGTTTTATTTTAAAAAAAATTCAACAAAAGTGATTCTTCAAGTCACCAATTTCTTTTCTGCAAGTTTCCAACTTTAGAAAAGGGAGTTGCCATCTCCAATCCCCCACCTAGTTCCCTCCTATTAATTTACGTCACTCGACTCTTCTGCCCAATACGGTAGAAAACAACTCACATTGGCTTGAAAAATAACACCATTATTTCAGATTGACTTCTCAACATCAATTATTATACCCCCCACACCTTCAAATATTAAATAAAATAGACTCTCATGATGTAAGCACCTTTTTTTTTTTGTTTTGTCTTCTTCCATTTTGATAAGATCACCCAACACTCAACTAGTATTGTATTATAGCTACATGGACTGTCGAACTCATGGTCCATGGCAATCATGTAACATGCAATAAGCCCTTGAATACATACTACATAGAAACATACACCTTTGGTAAATGCATTTTACAATACTATATATGCACATACAAATATTCAGCAACAGTCCTCCTAGTATCGTGTTTAAGGAACTCTACTGTACTCTTAATAATTTCACAAAATGGGGCCCACTCCTTTTTTTCATTATATAAATTCACCCGTCTCTCCACAACCTATTATCTCCGCAAATCTAAAACCATTCGTAACACTATAGAAATGCAACCGAATGAAATAACCGAGCTCTCTTACCTATTCCCTTCGATAGGAAAAGGAAAGAAAATAAAACTGTGATAAAAACATCATATATCATTGTATACTGGTGATAAATTCAACATAACACAGAACAAATCAATAGCATATACTCGCAATCAAATTATTCTCCAGATAAAATAAATTAACCTACTTCTGATATTTAATTTCTAGATCATAGTACTACATATACAAATGGTGCAAAAATTCGAAGAAAAAATAAATCAACTAACCGGTAAGCAATAATCCTTGACGATAAATAATTATTAATCGGTAGCTCTGCAACTTCTTCGGCGAAGAATTTTGATGTGTACGAAAGAGCACATGAGTTATTCGCGGGGTTGATTTCGTTTTTCGCGGTTGTTCAAAAACGACGTCGCTTCGTAACAGTCTCAGTTTTGATATACTCCAGTATTTTTTTTATGTTATCTACTTTAGCTAAAAATCAGCTACAAGTCTACAACACTTTGACTCTCTAATTTCTCAATACTGTAATTTCTTCCCAAAACTAAGAATTATAAAAATAATTAAAATTATGATAATAATATCTAATTTAACAGATAATTAATGAATTAATTACGTATTAATTATATTCAGTAACAAATTTTAATTAATAAACCAAACTTTCTTAAGTTTACATGCTCCTTTCTTCGGAAAACATTAGCTTAGATTGGGCCTAGGCCCACTATTTTCTTCGGAACAAAATTCAGACATCACACATGTTACATCAGTGGTGTCAAATTTGAGACACTTCTATCCGGTCACGTCAGCTTAACACCCTTAATTTACACCCTTTTTTCAGCATTAGACCCAGCAGAGTGTTATTCAGAGTGTCAATTATTTTCTTTCTCTTCTATATTACTCTATTTTATACTCCATCATATTATTTATTTCTCTTTTTAATATTGTATATATAATTATTATAATAAAAATTAATACATAAATAATTTATCAAACATGAAAATTAAGTAAATTTGACAAAAAATAATTTTGGAAAATCTATAATATTTTAATAGTATAAATAATATTATTTATTTAATACGAAATACAAAAAGGTAAAAAAATAAAGTAAAAATCGTGATTTTTTTATTGTCCAAATGAAACAAACCTACACTCTATTTATAGAGAATAAATAATAAAAAATAATGGTATTTTTATTTTATTTTTATTTTTAATTATTATTGTGTAAAAATTAATTAAAAAAATGAGTTGAAAAAAATTAATTATAAAAACACATGTCATTGTTTAATTGGTCCAATTTTTATTTATTTAATTAAACAAAGAATTGGTGGGGCCGTTGAGGGTGTCAAATGTGAGTTGGTTTCGGATCAAAATTTGACACCGGAATTGATACACATTTGACACCCGAATTGATTCCCTGTTGTAGATAGTCTTAGGAGTGACTATTCGATCGATGTATCCAATAAATTTGGATAAAAAGTAGGATTATGAAATTCATTTTAAAAAATATTAAGTTTTAGGGTACCCGATTACCCGTTCGGGTATACCCGAAATACGTGATTACTTATTTAAATTATAATAATAAATATATTAATATATTAATTAAAAATCTAAAACATTATATATGTAATAAATGACATTTTATTGTTTTTAATTATTTTTGCTTTGTTTTTATTTCAATTTTAAACATTAATTGATAATTTTGTTTGATGGTTGGTTGAAAATAAACTATTAAATTCCAATATTATTATTGTTTTTTTGTTAATTAAAATTTTAGGATAATTTCGAGTAGACGATTACCCAGTCCGGGTATTGGGTACCTGATTATCTAAAGATGGTCGAGTTATCGAATGATTTTTTTTTTTTTTTTGCTTATTACTGTACGGCTACCCGTTCGTACCGAATAGTCACCCTTACAAGTTATATATGTCGCGGGGTGGCCGATTTTTCTGGTGGACGCAGGGTGTTAGTTACTGACGGGATTACAGAGATGGTAATAAAAGAAAACAAAACGAGGTTCGTATTCACGTCTTTTTAAAACAAAATTCGACCTCAACGATCGTTTTTTTCTTAAAATACAACATTTTTAAGCATATTGTTATCTAATAGTTAAAAAAGAATATTGAATTAAAAGAAGTGAACACAAGTAGTGGTTCTGCATTTATTTATTTTATTTTTAAATTTTAATCATAATCATTTTATTCATTTGTACTTTATTAATTATAGAATATATTTTTATGTTTACTTTTTTATCAAAAACATTAATAAAACTCTAATTTTTTAATATTACCCTTCCTTGATATATATATATATATATATATATATATATATATATATATATATATATATATATATATATATATATATATAATCTTTTGAAATCAAACTGAATTGAATGTATATAAATTAAAATGAATTAAAGTAAACTAAAATTATTGATTTAAATTATTATGTATATATTTTATTTTAATTTATTTTGAAATGAATTTTATTTATCTAACTAAAATTAAGTTAAAAAACAAGTTGTTGATGAGGCCGCCGCGTCACACTATACTCATCGTAATTAAATGTAATTACGTTCATTAAAACAATTTTATTAAAAAAGGAAAGCAAAATCTGCTACTAATTAATTCCTAAAATAATTGCCGATCGATCACACATCACTTAATCGGAATGGCGATATGCGTGGGATTATCTTCCCCGGCCATGATCACCACGACCCTCGGCGTATCGTCGGGGGCAGGGAACCCCGCCGGCTTCTGGTCGATCGGGCGGGAGGGGCGTTTCCGGTATGAACAAGCTAGCACGATCAAGGCGGAGGTGATGAGCAGCAGCATCAGTCCCAATCCCGCAAACAGATACGGCAACGGAGAATCCCAATGCCAATTAGAATATTCATTCGGCGGCGTTGAAGGGTTTGTAGTTGTATGTGTAGGTGAGCGACTCATGTTTCTATTTTGTGCGTGTGTGTGTGTTTTCCTTCTTGCTCACTGTGTGTGTTGTGTGTGATTTATAGAGAGGTGAAAGGACCAAAGTGCCATTTGCAGAAAATGGAGAATGTCAACATTATTTCTTCTTGTTGTCTCTTGGAACCTTCCTATTTTTTGGAAACGTCTCAATCATTCTTACATGCCCGAGACGCCACAAAATTAATCTACAAAATCCACTCACTAATACATTTGGATTAGACTCGCTTTAATTAGCTGCCGTTCTTTCCAATCTCTTCTCAAATTAAAAAAATAAATAAATAACAAATTTGATTTGATTTGTTCTTCTAAAAAATATTTTAACCTTTTTTTATTATTATACTTTAAAAAGAAGTTTTATTTCCAGAGTTTATTAATTACTCGTGAATCACAAAATTATTTCTAGTACTTCGTTCAAACTCCAGCCCAACACATAAGAAGACAATACTACTTTTCTAAAGACTAAAATCATGGGATGAAGATAGAAGATAGATGTCACCTGGACAGAGATGGAATATGGCCACGAAAAAGATTTGCAATCGTACTATCTACTTCTTAAGAGCTTCAAGTCAACAAAAAGCTTCACCAGATAGTATTTCAAGCTACCACCAAGATACGAAATGTTCGAATGTAAGGTGGAACGAAACATATAAAAAAACAGAGTTTTTGCGAAAATTTATTACAGCATTCATATCAAATCCCAAAATGCTCATAAGGAAAATGCTGCAAATTGAGAACAGAGACTGCAGAAGCAACCAACAATAACCTTCAGAAGCAGTAATCTTAAATACTACACAGCAGCAGCAACAGCTTCAGTCCCGGTCCCACCAGATTTCCGCGAGCGAAAAAGATCCAAGACATCAGCGTGATTTTTAATGAACCCTGGGCATTTCGAAAGGAAGTCCTGTGCTTCGCTTTTCCTTCCGGATTTCAGATACCCCTCAACTAACCGGATAAACACGGAAGTTGCTGGGAATCTCTTCACAGTCATGGCTTGTGCAAATTCGACAGCCTCCTCAGCACTACCCTTCTTAGATAAATACCGAACAAAGGATTCCAAGTCCGGAGCGTAGCCTTGGTTCTTCATCACACTCATAACATTCAGAGCTTCTTGAAATTTCTTTTTAGCCAATAGCTTGTTGGTCAATGTTTTGAACGTGCTATTCCAGGGAATCACGCCTTTATCATTGACCATCTCCAGAGCAAACCTACATGCTTCAATTGGTCTGTTTTTTCTACAGTACGTATCGACCAAAACATCTAAAGCAGGCCCAGCGCAAGCGCTGCCTTCCTTCTCGACCATCTCCCGGAAGCTATTTGAAGCTTCTTTAAGATCCCGAGCCGCGCAAGATCCTTTGATCAAAGACTCCCAATTTTTGTAGTCGGAAATAAGCTCCACCGCCTCACCTGTTTTCCCACAACTACCGAGCTTATAAGCAATCTTGCTTCTTAAAGAACTACTAGGCACATAACCAGACTCCTCCATTGCTACCAATAATCTATTGCACTCGGTTAGCCTGCCAACACTAGTCAAAGACTTGATAACAGAGTCTAGGTTTGCATCTGTTAATGCATTCCCACTGGCCTTAAAGACCCCAACAACCTTCAGGAACAAATCCGTATCCAATTCCTTGCTAACCACTATTTTCTTCAAGAGGAAAGTGCAGTCGTTAGCCGAAGGCTTGTTATTCCCGCCAATCATTGCAAATTCGTACAAATCCACAGCATCTTTTATCATTTTCTTCTTCACAAATCGCTCCAAGATTAGGATGTAAGACTCCTTCTCCATCTCATGCCCTTCGCCTCTCATTTCATTGACGAATTTCCAGAACTTCTGACTGTGATCCTCATTGCTCAGTATTCTAGCCATGGCATTAAAAGAACGCTCGTTGTGCTTAAAAAGGCCACTTTCCTGGACCCACCTGAAGAAAATCAATGCTTTATTCGGCTCAGTTTCAAGATTCTCCAGCACTCTCTTAACCAGGTCGCTCGAGTACTTCAAGTTCAACTCCTGCAACTTTTTTTCCACATCATCTCCCCAAACGTCACTCCTAATTATGTTAGTAGCCCTAGAACAGATCATTTCAACATCATTTTCTGTACCCGCGCCATCTTTCCTACAACTCACCGAGCCCGTAGCATACAGCTCCTTCAGCTTCTCCACATCAGCAACAAGCCCGTCTTCCTGGAATTTCTCAGAAATTTTAACGAATGCGCCTTTGGCCACGCCGTATCCTTTCCTTTTCATAACCCCAATCAAATCCCAAGTTTCCTTCGCGAACCCATTTCTACCCAGAATCCCTAGCATCCAATTATACGACTGGGAGCTCAATTTCTCCCCTTGACTCTCCAAAACCCAATCAAAAACACGCCTAGCAACACCAGGATCGACATCGGGGTTCTTTAATAAGCCCAATACCAAATCATGAGAAATGACAACGTTATTCAGATCTAAATCCAGCTTAATCTCATCACCAGACCTACCGGATTTAGAAAAAATGCCCGCTAACAATGTAGCTTCGTCGGACGGCGGTTTGGGCGGCTCAACGGTGAGCTCAGGGGACGATGAAAAATAACGACATGAGGGAAAGGGCTTTGGGGTCACGTGAGATGCACGGGAGTGAAGAAGCGAGGAGGTGAAGGCCCGAGAATGGTGTACCTGAGAAATGGAGGGCTGAGATGTTATGCGGCAGCGGAGGAGGAGCAACCGTAGGCACTGATTTCTCATGATCTCGGATTCGAACGGGGTTTGATTTCGATGACTTTTCTTCGAGAAGAGAGCTGTGCGGGTTTTGGATTTCTGATACGTTTTTTTCTTTCTTTGGAGATTAGGGTTTTGGAAAAAAGAAAGGGGCTACTACAGTGAAGTGGTGACTGGTGAAATACCAAAAATGCCCAAAATATGGAAATTGCTGTGATGGACGAAACTTTCATTTCGTACATTATTTTTACAATAAAATACCGTTAGACACGGTTTTTTTCTTTAATACTACTACAAAGAAAAAGTGTCAAAATGTCAATATATATCTCTCGAATAACCTCAATTAGTTATGCATGCTATTACAAAAAACACATTTTAGTGGGGGTGTATTCGTTGCATTGCAGAGTCGTGAGATTTTAATGGACTTTTAAAATCCGGAGGTATTGAATTCGAATTTTTAAAAGTCAATTAAAATTCAGAGGTATTCAATTAGAATTTTAAAAAGTCTTTAAAAATCATTAGGTATTCAAATGTCTATGAATTTTAATAGATTTTAATAATTCATTTATTTCAATGGATTCTCCTTAAAAAAAATATAATTAAACTTGACTTTTCAAAATCTCTCATAATTACGAGAGATTTCGACGGACTTCTTTACAACACGAAAATTCTAACATAGAAACTAAAAAAAACAATCATCATTTAACAAAAATATTACACAAATCTATCTATATAAAATAATCAAAATTTTATTTAAGAAAATTGATTTTATCATATTTTATTTAAAATTAATTATTTATATATCATATTAATAATAAATTATTTTGTATTTATTATATACAATAATATATATTTTTTAATAACAATTCAAATATAATAAATTTATATTATTAATATTATTATTATTTAATTAATTTAAAAATTATTTATTATCTTTTATTTACAATGATTGGTGTATTGTTTAATATTTGATAAAATATGATAAAAATTCACCCGTCTCGACACCAATGAAGTTTTTTTTTTAAATATGACGAGGGACGTAAACAATACGTATATTTTATATATACGTATATATAGGTCGTTGTATAACAATGATATAAATAAAAATGAAAATAATAATGTGAGAAATGAGATTGACGTATAACAAATGATGTAAATGAAGATTACTAATAGTGATAGATAATAATTTATTTATTTTAAAATTTTGAATTAATGCATTTTTCGTTTTTTATTTTCTAAATAATTTAGATTTTTTAAAATAATTTATTATTTTTTATAAATACAAGCCTGTGAAAATTAATGTTAATAATTAAAAATATATTTCACAAACTCTATGAAAATACATGAAAATCAATACCAAAAGTCAGTCAAACTTTTCATAAACTTCGTGGATTTAAAAAATTCATAAAAATCCACGGACTTTTAAAAATCCAAAAAAATCATTTAAAATCCGAATTGAATACACCTTCCTTAGTTTATAACTTGAAATTACATTTTTACCTTAAACTTTTTGGACAACAAGTCAAAAGTATTTTATATACGTACGTGTCGGTTAACTAGTACTTACATTATTATCTTTTGTAGGAAATACTTGGATATTATGAAATGATTAAAACGAAAAATAATTATAAAGAATTACTTGATTATAAAATTGAGATCATAGCCTCATTTATAAATTAAATTGAAAAATGTATAGAACTTGAAGTTCTATTCGATTTTTTGTGCAATATTAATTTATGTAGATTTTATTATATTTTTATTGTTAAATATTTTTATGGAAAAACCCATAAAATAATATTTCAAAATATTCATATAGGAGAGACATGTAACTATTGATTAGAATATTAGTATACTAGTCCCCGTACTATACTTTTTGTGAAAATTTAATAACACGGAATAAACTCGTAATGATTGCTTGGGTGTGAAGGAAGGATTACGAAATATCTCATCACGTGGTATCTAAATTGCATGTGCCATTCCGTGTATATAATACACCATATATACATATAAACCCTAGCTACGTACGTTGAGCTCTCAACACAACCCTAACTAGTAACTATATATACACAACAAACATATAGTATTTGATGATGACGAGCGATATGGTGATGATCCATACCCCCGGTGCACAACAGAGCTGGATGATTGATGCCGATCCATATTGGATCAACGAGTTCCCACAACCGAAGTGCGGGGAGTTGACGACTTTTGATGATGCAGAATTTTTCGATTTCGATGAAATATTCAAAAACTGGGGCCCACAAGAAAACAACAATGACGACATCATCATCCATAAGGGCCAACAAAGCTCGATCAACGACGACATCGGCTCACAAGGGTTGACTCCGGCTAGCGGTGGAGGAGAGTTGATGATTGAATATTCCGATGACTTATTCGTCGACGTTGATGAATTATTTAAAGAGTGCGAGAAGGATCCATGTGTGATGATCGATGGAGGCCAACAGCAAGAGTCGACGAACGTGATCATTAATATTGATGATGATGATGAGGCGGCGAAATACACGACCCCACAAGATGAGATTACTAATACGAATATTAATAATATTCAAGAGGAGAACGGCTTAATGATCCAAGTCCACAACAACGGTGATTTGTATGATGATCAGACGACGTCGACAAACATATTGCCGATGGGTTATCGATTCAAGCCCAAAGATTCGGAGCTGATTTATTGCTTGAGCAAGAAGGTCAACAACGAGCCGCTGCCCACGAACATGATTCATGATGATGTTAATCTCTACGACTTTGATGCTCACAATCTTATGGAAAACTTTAAAGATAATGGTGATGGGGAATGGTATTTTGTTACTCGGCTGAAGATGAAAAACAAAGGGCACACAAATAGAGACAGGACAACCCCTAACGGATGCTGGAAGGCCACGTCCGGTGACCACGACATCAAGCACGCTGGGATGAAAGTCGGATATCGCAAGACACTCGTGTTTTATTCCGGCAAACGTTCAAAGACCGATTGGATCATGCACGAGTACAGGCTGCAAGACGACGACGACATGGTCATATGCAGAATCCATAATGGAAAAAGGGAACAAAACAAATCTAATAAGAGAGCACGTTGTTTTTGAGTAATATTAAGTAATTCATACTAGTAACATGTATTTGTACTAGCTAGATCATATCATAGTAGTAACTAGTAAGTTCAATAATGATTGTACTTTGAATATTGAAATACTATTCAAGTACGATTTTTTTTGCATAATAGAAATATCTAGCTACTCAATTCCTCATTCTTGCACGTTGCGTGTGCTTGAAAGGTGAATGACTAAATTTTATTTGCTAAATTCTAAGTATCTTGAATGTGTTTGCATGTATAATGTGTTTTACACAATAAATTAACAAACATTTATTCTACAAACTAGCTAGCTAGCTAGCTAGTACCTTCCATTTTCAATTAAAATTAACTTATTTGATCGAAAACGAGTTTGGGGCTATTTTGAGCAATACACAACATCATGGGCCGGTTTCGATGGCTCCATCAACCCGTTCAAAATCAAAGATCGATTCTAGTGAATTCAGCTCCATCGATTACATACGATAGTATATTATCAGGTGAATAATGTATTGCTTGTGTTGTGTGATAAAAATATAGGCTCGACCGATTTAAATGTAAGCATGGTTATATAAACGACATAATAAAAATAAAATTGTGGTAGAAGAATCGTACGTAACATTTATTAATTATTTGATCATCAGCTGATCCATCATCAAAACAAAGGAAAAAAAAACAAAAAAAAAAAAAAGAGATTTATCAAGGGATCCCTAAATGAAAAATGAAAAATGAAACATAGAAGAACTGATCAGACAACGGCGACCAACGAGAGGCTCGCTCATTTGTTCATGCCAGTTGCATTCTTTACGGCGTCAACTGCACCTTGCGCCTTCTCTTGCACTGTCTGTCCAGCCTAATATATAGTCAAAAAAATTAAATTAATATTCCCTCAATCATTCTCATAAAAGTTTAGAGACTTTTCTGAACATGGAGATTAAATTAATACTCCCTCCTTCTCACGAGGCTCGCTCATTTGTTCATGCCAAGGGTACAATAGTAATTTTAAAATTTTAATTTTTTTTTTTTTAAATGTAGTAAGACACTCTAAAAAGAAAAGTGTTGTATGAGCTATCTAAAAGATGGAGTAACTATAACACAAATATATTAGTAGTACTGCATATATATATATATATATATATATATATATATATATATTTATATGATGATCATATCGTCAAATATATATAGGAACACACAATGAATATATATGTACTCATACCTGCTGCAAGGATTCTTTGGCGGATTGTGCAGCGTCGGAGGCCTTGTCCATGAGCTGGTTACCCTTCTCCTCAGCTTGGCCCTGGGTCTGCCCAGCTTGGTAGCTCAAGCTATTGCTGTTCGAGTTATCCATTTTCTAAGAATTAATTATTTGTTAATGGATATATACTGAATTAATAATAGGGTAGGTAATGCTGAGTTTGAATAAATGATATACATAAACACAATGAGATGGTATTTATAGGTTTTTTTAACCTGACACGTGTACTTTCTGTTTACAAGGTGACGTGTCATTAGGTGGAAAATGTGGACCAAAACTGCTCTTTGATCCGTATAATACGCAGAGCTATAGGTAATTTTTTTGTCCCAATATTTATTGGTTGTTGCAATTTTTTTAATAGTGTAAGTACAAATAAATTGATATTGTAAGGATACATTTACAAGAAAACTTTACATTTTAAAGTATGCAAGAAAAGTGAATTAACGGAAAAGGAAAAATGTTCAAAGAGATATATTAAAAACGAAAATTCTTATAATATATAATTCAGCTAGCGATTGTCCTAGGTGCATATTTTTACCCGTTAGATTTTGTTGTGTTCACAAGAATTGTTAGATTAAGAGCCTGTTTGGCTAAGCTTATAAGCTTCTTAAAACAGCTTATAAGCTGTTTAAGAGCTTATAAGCTCCTAAAATTTGTTTGGTAAATATTTAAAAAAAGATCTTAATTTTTTTAAAAATAAGCTGTTTAACAGCTTATAAGTGTTTAAAAAAAAGTAAAGGGGAGGTACTTTTTTTTAAACAGCTTATAAGCTCTTGTAGCTTAAATAATAAAAGACCAAAATACCCTTAAAATTATTAACTTTTATATATATACAAAAATTTCAAATTTATTATTTAGTTAATATAATTATTTTTAAATATTTTTTTCATATATAACAATTTATTTTTGATAATTTTATTTATATAAGATCTTAAATTGCCAAACAAATTATCATCTTATAAGTTTATGTATCTATTTTATCCAAACGGTTTAACAACTTATTTATTAAATAAAACGTAACAGCTTTTTAAACAACTTATAAGACGTAACATCTTATAAGTTATTTTAAATAAGCTCGCCCAAACGGGCTCTAAATTTGTGTTCACACTGTTAATTAATTAGCGTAATTATTTTTAATTAATTAGCATAATTATTTATTTCTTTATATAATATAAGTTACATTTATAATCTCCTTAATTCTAGTAAATATTGACTTAACATGAATTCATTTTTTTATTAATATATTTAATCGGTTAATTAATTAATTTATATTATATAAACAATAATATCGGAATTTAAAGTAAATCTACTCCTAATTTTAAGCAACTAAATAAATTTATTATTATCTACTATTTATATTACTATAATAATGAATAATTCAAATTTGTGTCTATATAAATGACGTTATTTTCATCCCTATCTTTCACTATTATATTTTTTTAATTTGTTCATGCTCACAATTTCTTTCACAGAGCTCTGTGTAAGTTTTTTGTTGTTTTTTTATTTTTTGAAGCCTTAAATGTGTAAACATTATTTTACTAATTCAATTTTAATTTAAATATTATTGTTTGATAATTAATGTTTTTATTTTTGTAGCCTTTGTCTTCAAATGTAAATCTTTTACTAATTCGAATTTTAATTTTAATATTATCGTTTAATTATTAATATTTTTATTTTTTGCAAAGTATTTTTTAGTAATTTGAATTTTAGTTTTAATAATATTGTTTGATTATTAATATTTTTATTTTTTGCAGGTTTCTATTTTTTACTAATTAGAATTTTAGTTTTGATATTTTGTTGATTATAATTGTATTAATATTTTTATTTTTTGCAGATTTCAATGTAAGTATTTTTTACTAATTCGAATTTTAGTTTTGATATTTTGTTGATTATAATTGTATTAATATTTTTATTTTTTTGCAAGTTTCAATGTAAATATTTTTAGTTTGTCAGTTAGTATTTTGGAACAATTTATTTTGATATTTTGAATACTTTTTGGGTTATATTTGAAAAGTTTAAATGGTTATTCAAGTTTAAACTATAATTGCAATTAGCTTAACTATGTTTTTAGCTTTAAAGACTAATTATTTACTTATTTTATATTCATGTTTTATTTGGATTTGAGTTACCGTCAATTTCTTTACTTATTTGTTAATATGAAATTTTCAAATGTAACTAAACTCATTGTTGTTGAACCTCTTGGTTTGTAAATTTGAAATGATACTTAATTATTTCATTATTAATATTAATAGACTTTTATATACTTATAATTTAAGAATGACTTTATTAACAAAACTATTTTTTAACACAAAATATTTATTCTATTAAATATAAATCAGACTTAATTGATAATAACTTTATTAACAAAACTATTTTTTAAAGCAAAATATCTATTCGATTAAATATAAATCACTAAATGTAGTCTATAATGAATTATTTGTAATATCATTGTGATTTTTTTATTGTACTATTTCAGTTATATAATTCACCTCATTGTTTATTTGTCAATTATCAATATGTACATCTAACATGAGTATGTTAAACATTACATTTAAGTAAAAAGAGCACTACGAGTAATAGAAAATTGAATTAAATACAATCACTAAATGTAGTCTATAATGAATTATTTGTAATATCATTGTGATTTTTTTTATTGTACTATTTCAGTTATATAATTCACCTCATTGTTTATTTGTCAATTATCAATATGTACATCTAATATGAGTATGTTAAACATTACATTTAAGTAAAAAGAGCACTACTCCGAGTAATAGAAAATTGAATTAAATACACGTGCATCACGGGAAGGAGGACTAGTATATAGTAATACAGTAGAAACTCCTTGCATCGGAAAGAGTTATTCTTATACAGAGTTTTATAAAATAAAAATAATTTTTACATAAAAAATATATAAAAATAATATACATACAATATTATCTATCTTTAAATTCATAAAATCAATTTAATAGTTTTAAATAATAAAATTTGACCAAATATGTGTAAAAATTGTGTTTAACATAACTGAATAAAATATTAATAAATCTACTTATTGATTTTGATAAATATTTAAAATCATCTTAAACATGTTATTGATTTTAATAAATAAAAACATTATTAATAAATATTTTTATTATATATTAATCATTTATTCTTATGTAGATGTATAAATCCTTAAGACGTTAAGACGAGACCTAAAAAAGGTATAACTTATAACAATGTGGAGTTTATACCTAAATATAACTGGTCCCAATTTTGAGTGGAAAAAGTGGAGTTTATACCTAAATATAACTGGTCCCAATTTTGAGTGGAAAAAGTAAAATAGTTGCTAGACACTTGTAAAATATTTTTAAAAACTAGTTGTATACTCTAATTTTAATATATTAAGATAATTAATTATAACTTGTTTAAAAATAATTGGAATTTAATTTTTTAAAACTATTTTTATACTCTAATTTTAATATATTAAGATGATTAATTATAAATTGTTTAAATTTATTGAAATTTAATTTTTAAAAACTATTTTTATACTCTAATGTTTATATATTAAGATAATTAATTATAACTTGTTTAAAAATGATTGAAATTATCTTCAGATATTGTTGAAATATTGATATATCTTATTAAAAAATAAGATAATGAAATATTTGTTAAAAAATATTATTTTTTAAATACTCAATCAAGTTTTAGAAAAAAAATATCAATATTGATTAATTAATAGTATGCTTAGTTTATAATTAAAATTCAATTAATAAAATTATAATTTAATTTTCTAAAATATCAATATTGATTAATTAATAGTATGTTTAGTTTATAATTAAAATTCAATTAATAAAATTATAATTTAATTGATTTAATTTTATATAGATAATTATATGTAATTCGTATTAAATTTTACGGTAAAACCACACTTAGTTATATGGAGCATCATTGAAAAACAAGAAACCACACAAGTAAATGAAGATTAATTAATAAACATGTGGAGCAACATGGAAACAAATAAATGAAGATTAATTAATAAATATGTAAGAGCATGAAAAAATAAAAAAACATTTAAATTAATTATTTTATAATTAATTAACCAGTGAAACAAAAAGCCACACAAGTAAAATAAAAATTAATTAAAAATCAAGTGAAATAAAAATAAAAAAACTCTTAAATTAATTATTTTATGATTAATTAATCAATAAAACATGTAAAACCTTTAAATTAATTATTTAATTATTATTTAATCAATGAAACATGTGAGTATAAAAAATAACAAACGAGTGAAATGAAATTAAGATTAACTTATCACTAAAAAATATTGGAGCTTCCCAAATCACAATTGTTATTTTTTTTAATTTTCACCCTCACATCCATATTTTTCCTATGTATTTCTTCTTCAACAGTCTTAGAAGTTATTTTCATAATTGCTTAGTTTCACTGCCTCAAAAAACATGGAGAGTAACGTTAACACCGAAGAAGCCAGAACCATTCACCATCCTTTAAAAACTATTTTTATACTTAATTTAATATATTAAGATAATTAATTATAACTTGTTTAAAAATAATTGGAATTTAATTTTTAAAAACTTTTTTTATACTCTAATTTTTATATATCAAGATAATTAATTACAACTTGTTTAAAATTAATTGGAATAATTATCCTCAGTTGAAATATTGATATATCTTATTAAAAAAATAAGATAATGAAATATTTGTTAAAAAATATTATTTTTTAAATACTCAATCCATGTTTTAGAAAAAAAAATTAACAATATTGATTAATTAATAGTACGCTTAGTTTATCAATTAAAATTCAATCAATAAAATTATAATTTAATTGATTTAATTTTACAGAGAAAATTATCTATAATTAATATTAAATTTTACAGTAGTTTTTTCCAAATCACAATAGTTATGTGGAGCATCATTGAAAAACACAGCAAACCACACTACTCAAATGAAGATTAATTAATAAAACATCATGAAAAAAAAAATATTTCATAATTAATTAATGAAACAAAAACCACACAAGTCACACAAGTAAAATAAAAATTAAATAAAAACTCAGTGAAATAAAAATTAATTAGACAATAAAAATAAAAAAAATCCTAAATTAATTATTTCATAATTCATTAATCAATGAAACACGTGTAGCATGAAAAACAACATACCACTGAAATGAAACGAAAATTAAAAAATATAGAGCTCCCCAAATCACCATTGTTATTTTTGTTTAATTTGCACTCTCTCATCTATATTTATGCTGATAGTTATCAATATAATATAAGAATTATGTGAATAAAGTACAATAAATTATAATTTAAAATAAATAAATTGGAATATTTTTTTTTTTATAATTCTCAATTATTGTGAGACACTTAAGAAAAAACATATTTCAATTTTTAGAAGCGATTAGATATTTAAAAAAATTCAACTTGTAATCTAACCTCTTATACTAACATTTAATTTTGAAATTTTAAAATACAATTATACCTTAATTTTTTATTTATTTTAAAATACAATTATACTTTATAAATTCAATATTATGTACGATTGTTAACAATTCTTAAAATGTCATGTACAATACTGTGTTTGAAAAGTAGTAGTTAATTATCTTAATTTCATATACTATACTACAGGGGAAAATGACAAAAATAATTAGAATTTGTTATTCTGAAATGATCTAAACTGAACTAAACTTAAACGATATGAACCGAATTGAATTGAACTAAATTGATTTCTTATAAAAAAATATTTTTTTTATAAATTACTTAATATTTTTTTTAAATATTAATAATATTGTGACATTAATTAGATTGTATAATTAAAATTATTAATTTAAATTATTGTTTATTTATTATATTTTAATTAATTTTGAAACGAAATGAATGATATGAACTGAAATTAAGTTCAAAAGAACATGTTCTTTCTAATCATTTATCGTCTAATTATTCAGAGTTGTAGAGGTTGTTTGTAAACTTTTTAAAAAGATATTAAAAATTAAAATAAGTTGTTTAACAACTTATAACATGTTTAAAAAAAAGTAGGAGATATACTTATTTTTCAACCGCTTATAAGCTCTTGTAATATAAACAATAAAATACCAAAATATTTTATAAAATACCAAAATATTCTTAAAATTATTATCTTTTATATATATACAATAAGCTCTTGTAATATAAACAATAAAATACCAAAATATTCTATAAAATACCAAAATATTCTTAAAATTATTATCTTTTATATATATACAGAAATTAAATTTTTTTTATTTAGTTAATATAATTTTTTTTCATATATAATAATTTATTTTTGGTAATTTTATTCTCGCTTGAACCCAAAAAAATATATTTTAAAGTAATATAGTAAATCATTTATGCCTGAATTACCACATTCAAAATTTTAAATTGAATGATCCAAATTAATGATCACACTTTATTTTAAAAAATTTAAAATATTTTCATATTAAAAATATTTCAGGAACAATTTGTTTAAAAATATTTTCATATTAAAAACATTTCAGAACAATTTGTTTCTGTTGGATTGATCATTAGACTAGGACAATGCCCAACCGCCCCAAATTAACCCTCGAGCAAATTAATTACATACATTAACTAAGTAATCACTTCAGAACATATATTATAAATTAAAATAAAATGGAATTAAATAATTAATAGTTTATTATTCAAGGGAGAACTAAGCAAACTGATACAACACATTTGCTAGCTAATCGGCCTATTTATTCTTCAACAATTTTGAAGAGGCCATTGATTTCCTTTCTCTACTACTAAACAAAAAGAAAATAGAGCCAAATAAAAAAATTAAAATTAAAATAAAAAAATAATGATGGAGCCACGGCAGACGACAAAAGACAATGCCACGAAGCGCTCATTTGTTCACGGCATCCTTGACGCCATCAACTGCGCCTTGTGCCTTCTCTTGCACCGTCTGGCCAGCCTATGCCCCACACGAACACCCGACAAAATAAATATAATCACTAATAATAATAATAATAATAATAATAATAATAATAATAATAATAATAATCAATGGCAGTAAGCGGAAAGACTACACACCTGCTGCATCGACTCTTTCGCGGATTGTGCGGCGTCGCTAGCCTTATCCATCAACTGGTTACTCTTTTCCTGCACATGACATAAACTCATTCATTCATTCATTAATAAAAAAATCCCGATCGTGTGTGTGGGTTGTGTAGATTAGTCGACGCAAATGGACAATGAACAAATTCAAAACGTAATGATAACCTCAGTTTGGCCCTTGGCCTGTCCGGCTTGGTAGCTAGCGCTGTTGGAGTTATCCATTTTCTGGGTTAAAAAAAAAGTTGAAAGAGTATGAAATCTGAATGTGTGAATAAAAACACTAGAATAGTATTTGCTCTGATGCTGATGCTGATTAAAATGAGATGGATGCAAGGGTATTTATAGCTACTCCAGGTTTGCCACATGTCTATTCTGTTCACAACGCTTGGTTCCTATTTTTGAGTACTGCCACGTGTCACACACGTAGTGGCACAAAAACTAATGTAGATCCATAAAAAATGGACCTTTTTTTTTGCAGTGCAAAATACAAAAAATTCTGTGACACCAAAGTTGTTTAGTTGCAGATGAACATACCGATTATTAGGATTGTAACTTCCTCCGGTTCGCTATTTGCTCGGGAATACTCTTCGAAACCAACCCTCTCCCGACCAGAGCCCCCCAAAACTCATCCAGAATACGACCATCTTTTCCATACGAATCGTTTACGCTTCTAAAGATTCCTGTAGTCACCATCAGTCTCCTTCTATACATCTCGTCCAAAGTTCTCGAAACAGAAACACCATCGCCAGCTCTAAAATGGCCATACGCTAAATTAACATAAACCACAGCATCTCCCAATATCCCCGCCCTCTGCATAACCCTAAAAACTCCTTCCGCACAATCAATCCTTTCTTTCTTACACAGCCTCCGTATAATCCCCCTATACACGCTGATGTCAGCACAGAGACCCATTCCCGCCAACTCCCCCGGCAAAGCCAAGATACCCTCGTCATCATTTGCATTACAATAAAAATCCACAAGCCACGCGTACGTGCAAGAGCTCGGGGAAAACCCGGCCCGAACCATATCGATTACTGTCGCTTTCGCACTCTTCACATCCCGGGCCTTGCAAAATCCGTGAATCAAAGCCTTGTACGTGAACTGGTCGGGCTTCAACCCTCCCTCCAGCATCTTGCTCTTGAATTTCAAAGCGGACCCCATGTCTCCTATCTTGCAGTACGCGTTAATCAAAGTGTTGCATGTAACGTTATCGGGCTCTATTTTGCGATCGCCCATTTCGTTCAGCAATTTATTTGCCTCCTGAATCCGACCCTCTTCGCATAACTTTCGTAAGATCGCGTTATAGGTCACTACCCCGGGATACAATTCATTTGTCTCCATTGAGTTACGTAAGTTTAAAGCTTGGTCGATATCACCTGCTCTGCAGTATCCGTCGATCAAAGTAGTGTAAGTCACGAGGTTAGGAGAGACGCCTTTGATTTCCTTGAAAAGCCTCAAAGCCTCCCTCATTCTACCTTCTCTGCAGTAACTGTAAATCAACGAATTGTAAGTTACTATATCGGGAAACACTCCGGCTCTTTCCATCCGGTCTTGAACGCACAGAGCCTCGTAGTGCATGGCCTTTTTGCAGTACAGAGAAATCAAGGTGTTAAACGTGAACAGATCGGGGAGTATGTTTTCCGACTCCATTTCACTCAACAACCCATCCGCTCTCTCCACGTCCCCCGACTTACAGCAAGCGTGGATCAAGACGTTGTAAATATGCACGTTGGGAACGACCCCGAGTTTCGTCATCTTCTTGTAAACTCTCCACACGGTGTCGGTCAGCTTCTCTTTCACCAACGAGTTGAGAAGCACGGTGCAAGCGTGCGAATGTGGCTTGTATTCCCACACACGCATTTGATCGAACACTTGGAGTGCATCTGTGTTCATCTTCGATTTGGCGTAGAAAATCACGAGCCAGCTCAAGACGTGCGAATTCACATTCGGGTCGCCGTTTCTGTTGACGAGAGATTTCAAAACAGGCGGAGATGAGAGGAAATCTCGCCGGGCGACCTTGCCGAGCAGATCTTGAGCGGTTTTGAAATGTCTCTGTTTCGTGAGAAGGCAAATCATGGTCCAGTTCGACTGAAGGGAATGGCTGTACTCCGGAATCATCTCGACCCATTTGAAGAACGACCATGAGACTGAAAATCCGTGCGGTGAGAGATTCAGTAATGCTTGATTCAGTACGGATGGCGTCACGAAAGAAACGATCTTGGGTTTCGAGATTTTGTGCCAAGAACCCTTTATTGAAATGGCGCGCGCGGGTTTAACTAGGTGGCGCTCGCTGACTGCGGAGGTCGAGGTTTCCATGGAGGCTGAAAAAAACGCAGTAGCTGACCGTGAACTGAAATCAGCCAGGGTATTTCTTGCACCCTTTCTGTTTGATAAAAACTTAATGCAATTTTAATCGTATTCTTTTTATAAATAAAAAATTTGAAAAAATTGATTTAAAATTTTTAATCTTAAAACTTTGAACAATTATAATTATTGTATTTTGAATGTTAAATGGAACATTTATTTGTTTTATACCCTATGTTAACGTAAATTAACTGATGGAAGCTAATAACAAATAATTTAGTTCATTTGTTTGATCAAAATGATTATTTGATTTCAAAATAATACTCCAAAAAAAAAGTGACCATTAACTTGGAATGAAGTATATAAAAGTAAAATAATATTTTCAAATACTTTTCTAATTAAATCCAAGCACACTAGAAGTATAGCAGAAGCCAGAAGGACACAAGAAGAGATAGAAGAGAGCAACTACAGTATTTATTATCCTCAACAACCAAACATACAGCAGCTCCCACAGTTGTAACAAAAAACAAGATACAAAGAAATGATCACAATTCACAAACCACAAACACAAGAAACGAACTAAAGAAGTTGCAGCATAACACGAAGATATCACTTCTTCACAACTTCCTCATCTTCGTTCTCACTCCAACAGTGATGCAGAATAGACTTGGGCGACCCACAGCAGCTGCTTGCAGTCCCAAAGCTTCGATATATAACTGACCCGCCATTGCCCATCCCTTCACAGCAACTTTCTCCACAGCTATAACCCTCAAAGTCCATCACAAACTCGGAATTGAGTTCTTCCTTTACAGCAACAGATGCGTGCAAAGCAACAGAAAACTTGGCTGGCCCGAAACAAGCCAATACCCTCTCCACCAGTACTCCCAAATCCAGAGTCTTGAAATCATAGCCAACAGCCTCAAAACTCGCATAGCTGAAACCATCTTCGGGTGTGACATGAATAGTTGAAATCATCCCTCCTTCAATCGCATTCATGGAGTACCCGCAGGGGTCAAAGTCGAAATCGCATATCTCTGAGTCTGGAAGGATCTTTCTGATGCCGGAAGCTTCGGTCATGGCATTGGCAGAGCTGGATTGGGTCTTGAAGAAGACGGCCGCCTTCTTGGGGTCCAGGTTGGTCATGCACATCTCGAGAGTATAAACAGGACCAAGATCGTTGGTTATTGCAGGGATCAGTTTGGCAGACACAGCAGAGTAAACGTGCCACTTTTCATATTCATCATCACCACCCATAACATTGGCTTCGCTTGTTAAACCTAGTTTCAGAAAATGGTTGTCAAGAACATCAACTTCTTCGGTAAAGCTCCGATGGGGGAAGGACTGGGCCCCAGGGAAAATGAACGTGCCACGAGTGTATCTAACAGAACTCACAGCGAGTCCAAGAGAGGCAGACAGATCAAGTATGGGTGGGATGGAGATAAGCAGTTTTGTGGTCCCACAAGTTTTAATAATGATCTTGTAAGGGTAGACAAAGAGGCTGGACTCGGATAGGACGTAGGAATCAACTTCATCGTTCTTTAAAGATGAGACAATGGTGCATTGGGCAGGGTTCAAGATCAGGTCCAATTGGGATTTTGAGAGAGAGCGAAGGCCAAGGCCTCCAGGGTCGGAAAATAGTCCGGGCTGGGAAAATGAAATCTCGAGCCTCTTCTCGTATCCTTCGAACCCAATTGCCGAGAGTGACACGGCCATTTTTGACAAAAAGGGGTGATTGAGTACTAGATTAGAATAGAGAATAAACTAAAAGGGAGCAATTTTTAAAATTTGAGAGTCTATTATTCAGAAGCACAAGACGTATCAGGACGGCTTCCGAGCACACTGCATAATGGAAAGAAAAATGCACTTTTGATTAAAACCCGTGACCCGACTCGAGCAATAGACGAAACAGCTGAAATAATCAAAACTAAAAAAAAAAAAAAAAACTCACGTTGGAGTATGCAGCAGATCTGAATTTCTTGATTCCACCAGCTGGTCGAACGTCTTCGATGCTGTAACCGAGGGGAGCTTCGTAACAAAGGGATTTACTACTGCTGGACTTCTTCCCACCCTTCGACTCCATCAGTACATTCAATTTCTAATGGCTACAAGAATCAAAACAATATTCAGAAATAATGGCCGATAATATCCTATCTCTGACTAAAATGGGAGGAAATTTTCGAAATAACCGAGATCTACAAATTCATAAAATTCGTCTATTTTAACCAATTAAACAAATGAATGCATATTTTTTTTTCTGGGGGTGACGGAGACGTCATAAACACTTACGTGAAAAATTTATATGATAATCGACAGATAAAGCTTCAACAATCAGATCCTGCAAATCCAAACGAACAGAAGATCGAAATCACAGAAATTCGAATGGCAGAGATGAAGAAATCAGGGGCGAAACTTACCGAAACAAAACCCAATCAATACGTGCTCTCGATTGAAGAAGAAATTACGTATATAAATTAGATAGAATTCTGGGAATTGGATGTTCTGTGTGAATTGAAAAAAGAGGGTGAATGAGTTCCTTTATATAGGGGGGCGAGACGGGAAATGGTTTGACACGTGTGTGGAGTGTCATGACAATTGTGCCCTCCGCTGAAGTTTACCGCTAATTTTGTTAAACGACTCATTTGCCCCTCAAGTGCGTGCGGTTCACGGAATAATTTGCTTGGGAATGGAATACGATTCTATTCCTTTTGTTGTGATTTCTCTTTTTTATAATTATTGTGCAATGAATATTTTCTAAATAAACAAACTTTATTTATTAATTTTTTATTTTTATATGATTTTAAATATAATTAGTTTAATAAATATCTTAAAATATAATTTTTATTTTTATTATATATTAAAGTATATTTTTTCTATTTAATTAATTTTTTAAATATAAATATGAGAATATGCATTATATTTAACAAAATATTTTATATATATTATTTTTTTGCAATATACAATTTATATAGTATATCAAAAAAATAATTAAAATATTATTACATTTATAATATAATTGTTTAAAGTATTTCTGCTCATGAGCACATTCTGTCCATTTGGCACGTCACATAATTAGTAAGTTACTCTTGCGTCTTGTCCTCTCAAATAAAGAGTCATTTTTTAAATTTTATTTTACATTAATTATAGTATAAAAATTGTTTTTTTATATTAAAATACAATTTATTTTATAATTTTTCTCTCAATTATATTATTTTTAAACTTAAAAAAGATATTTAAACTCTTAATTTTTTGATTAAAAAATATAATAAAAAACTCAACATTTTTTTATAATTAAGAACACGTGTCGCTACTCATTGAGTTGGTTCTGGGTAAACTATGGGCTAATAGTCTGCAAATTCCGCTAACCAAGTAATCACACTGGACAACCCTGTTTGATAGGCTCAATCAAAAAACCTGTTTGATAGGCTCAATCAAAAAAATGTTGACAAAGTGATCGAACTTGTGATCTTTCATTCTTAAGCTCTTCTGCTACACTAAGTGACTAAGTACATATCCAGAGTTAATGATGTGATGAAATAAGATTGATTCAAATAATTTTTATTTTTTTTATGTTGAAAAACTAGAATTGGAATAAAACCAAAAAGATCCGTGTGACATTATTATAAAGAAGTTTATTCCAATAGAATGTCATTGTCTTTGAAGGAAAAGATTTGGGTTCACATTCTTTGAACACGAAAGTACAATTCATAACATAGAGTATTAAGTTTTTTCTAAATTTGTGTAGAATAATTCGTGGTCCTAGTTGTATTTTAATTTTTGCGTGTTTAAAATTTATAATCTTTAATTCGTGGTCCTAGTTGTATTTTGTGCGTGTTTAAAATTTATATAATCTTTAGTGTAGTAGGTCGATCAAATATAATTGATCGAGTTTATAATTCAAATGTTTATAATTTTTTTTTTTGTAATAATGAAATAATATTTGTGAATTTATGGTATTTGTTTGGATAGGAGTGAAATATTTGTGAATTTATATTGTAATTACTTATGTGAAACGTTTTTACTTGTATAGTTCAATTATTAAATGTAGAGTGAGGTATATCTAAACACTACTACTATGTGCAAAAACATAAATAAAAGTGAAGGCAATATTATTTCTAATATGAATATCAAAACATAGCTTAAAACAAGAACATGAATATTTAGCAGCTAGCTTGTACTATTGTTTTGTACAAATTACACTCCATAAATTCTAATTCTTATAATCAATTAATTTTAATATATATGCACACCCTTAATTATTCCTATTTATTCTATCAATTATTTATCTCCCCCAAAAAAGCATTCAACCATCATCAACAGGCTCATGATCTTGATACCAATCTCCTTAAAATTTCCTTGGTCATGAGCTGTCTATCAATGGCTGAAGAAGCCAGGAGTCCCCTGTTTTCCTCTGCCCTTCGGAGAAGATACGGCATGATGTGCTCAACAGGCCCAAACGGCAAGTATTTACTCACCTTAAAGCCCGCGTTCTTCAAACCAAACGAGAGAGCCTCCGACATTCCGTAGAGCTGAGCGAACTGAATGTTCGGGTTGCTCTTTCCGATCCCGAGATTCACCGCCCTAGAAGCCGCCAATTCCCCCGATTTCACGTTGTGAGTCGCCAGAACCACCGAACCCGAGCCGCCGCCGGCGATCCCGTCCAGCAGAAACTCGGCGCACCCGTTGTAGCAGTCGTGGGTGTCCTGAATGGTGTCGTGGACGGGGGACTCCGCCCCCAGCTCGGCCGCCAGCCGCCTCTCCGACGACATGTAGGCCCCACGCACCAGCTTGAACCCCACCGGCACCCCCGCCCGGTCGGCCGCCACCTTGGCGATGGCCAGCCGCTCGCCGGCGTCCTTGAGGTACGCCTGGATCGTGTTGAACACGATCGGCTCGCGGGCCCCGCTCGTGTGCTCGATGGCCGCCGAGTAGGTGAAGTAGTCGATCGCCGGCTGGATCGACGTGTCCTCCGCGTCCACCATGAGAGGGGTGGACTCGGAAACCGCCCGGGCGCAGATCCGGTTCATCCGCCCGTAGGCCAGCTCGAGGTCCGCTTCTTCCTCGGGGGAAAGTGGGGCCGGGGCGGTGAGGGTGTGGTAGAGGGGGCTGGTGGGCGAGAAAACCGGGAACGTGTTCAGCTTCCACGGGAGGTGCACCGAGTTTCCCCTGTACTCCCACCGCAGCAGATCGCTCACTCTCTTCAGCAACTTGGGTGGACAGATTGATGTGACCTTCACCACCACGAAGCTAACCTGCTTCCCAAAAATATATATGATGACGTCAGACAAAAAAATTATTTTAAAAAAATATATATATATAAAAAAAAAAGTTGTGGGCCCACGTACCGCGTTGTCTTCGAGGTGCTTGCTGGAGTCGATCGTCTGGAGGATGACGTCAGCGTTGCTGTCGCACGACTCGTTGTCGGTGGCGTGCTCCAAACCATAGTCGAGCATAGCGTTGAGCCCGCTCCCCCTTAGCCGGTTGGCCGTCTCCCCCGCCGCTTTGAGATCCGCGCCGCCGCAGAAGTGGTCGTAGAATGTTTTTTCCGTGAACCCCATCACGGCTTTCCGGACGAGGTCGTTCTCCATCAGCCTCGACGACATGACCCGCGTCCCGAGGTCGACCATCGGCCCGATCGAGGCCATCTGGAGGGTGGCCGCCGACCGGATCAGGCGGGTGGTCGGGACGGGACGGAAGAGGGCCTCGGTGTCGCGGAGGTTGATGGTGGCGGAGTCGGCGGGTGGTGCCGTTTCGGGCTGCCTGGCCGGTTCGGGTTCGGGCATCCCGGCGAGGCGGAAGAAGGGGACGGCGGCGGAGTTGAAGCGGCAGTGGCTGTGGATGTGCTTGGGGAGAACGCGCACGCTACGGCTGGCCATGATCGGAGGTCGCGCGCTCTCTGGTTTATTACTCTCTCGGTCTCTCTCTCTCGCTGATTTGTTTTTATTTTTTATTTGATGTTTGTTTGTGGAATAGAATTTGGAATTTATAGAGGGAGGATGAGGGAGCGAAGGATGAGAGGCCTTTGGATTAGGAGAAAATGCCTCCTGAAACAGTGTTCCTACTTCTTGTATACCACAAGTTCTAATTCCTAAATTGGGATTTCTAATTATCTTTTCGTATATTCTATTATTAGTTACAGTATTTTATACTATAATGTATAAACTAATGATTTGTCATGAAAACTACACTTCAAATAAAAAAAAATATATCTTAAAAAAATAAGAAATAATGTGTTTTATTGTGAAGAGAATTAGTTTTTGAAGATATTTCACTTACGATAATTATTTAAATAATCGAAATTGGACTTTTTCTAGAGAGAATAACCCAAAAATAAAGTGGATAAAACTGAGCAATGCATGAGTAAACTTGGGTACTGGATAAAACTTGAGATTGACTAAGGTACACGTCAGCCGTATTGATTTGATGCCACAGATGTCGGCGGGCGGATGAGATCACAATCACAATACCGCAAAGTTTGGGAGCATGCCGACTAATGGACACGTATACATGCACTTTTAGACCATCTCCAATAGGAAATTATTCATCCCTACATATTCTTTGCCACATCATCTTATTCTACTTTACACATAATTAAATATTTTCAATTATCTTTTAAATATCTCATACTTTACAATAGAAAATATTTCAAAAAATTATTACATTTTCTATTCCATCCAAATCATTAAACTTATACCCCACTATATATTATTTTATTCATTTTATATATTTTATAAAATTTAAATTAATAATAATAGTTAAATTATTTATTTATTATTTTTATTAATAATTTATAAAATAATTTAATTAAAAAAATATTTAAAAAAACAAAAAAAAACTTATACAAATTATTCAAGTAGTAAAAAATAAAAAAAATTGTAAAAAACAAATTGGTATTCAAATCAAACAAACCTAGTCTCTATTTATAGATCATGAAAAATAAAAAATATTGATGTAGAAATTTTTTTATTTAATTATATGCAAAAAATCTCTATTATTTTATCTCACCATTTCTCACTCACTCACTCTTACCCACCCACCCCACCCATACCCCACATCTACTTCAAAATGTCAGAAAAAATCCGAAATTATTGAATAATTTTTTAGAAAATAAGAGGAAAGATAGTCACTTAAATTAACTCCTATTGGAACCAAATACTCCTCCAAATATCCCCTATTGGAGGTGGTCTTAATTACAATAAAATAGTACAATGAACGAGAATAGTTGACTTTTGGATAAATAACATTTATTGGATAAAGAAGTTTGAGTTAAGGTGTTATTGACCCAATTTTAACATTATTATCGTATATACTCAGATCGAATCTAGCTAAAAAAGCATAAAAGGTCGGCTAAATACCAGAAATTAAGTGATCATTTTGGATCACTGTTAGACCCTTGAAGAAAGCGTACAGTATGGGTGATAAAGGGACAAAACGACGATTGCTCCAGCCTTCAGGCAACTAGATCAAAGATCAAGGTCATCGAGATAGGTAGCATGGTGAGACGGCATTAACGAGCGGAAGAAACACTCGTGCCTTGCATACGTGTCCATTACTCGGCATTGACCGTATTTAGGACAAACACAAGTACTCTTCATATCTTATATTTTCATTAATTAACTACCATGGAATTGGATATACTATAATACTACACAGTTTACTTAGGTGTTACTGTCACAGTGTCACTGCTATGATAATAATAATAAACAAACATATCAATTCAGGCTTAGTCTCCTTCTCTTCACAATCACTCACCTAGATCTAAAACTCTGTTTTGTGAACTATTTTTCAACCACTTACCAATGGCAATGGCACAGTCTCTTTTCCTTTCCGCATTCCTCAAACCACAGCTTTCCTTTAAAGAAGGTAATACTCCGTACTAATAATTTTACTGTTCAAAATATTACGGCGCACTTTTTTTTTTTTCACTTGATCAAAAGTTTGAAAAACAACCTCGCTTCTCTTACTTGGTGAATAGGAGACGACAACCGGTGCCTGGTTTTTCCAGCTCTCAAAAAAATCCCCCGGCACCACCATCTCAGAGTACAACCAAGAGCAGCGTCGATTGAAATCCCTACCCAATGGTACAACCTAATCGCCGATCTCCCGGTCAAACCGCCACCCCCTTTGAATCCGAAGACGTTCGAGCCGATTAAACCGGAGGATCTCTCGCCACTGTTTCCGGACGAGTTAATCAGGCAGGAGACCACCGGCGAAAGGTTCATCGACATCCCTGAAGAAGTCATCGACGTCTACAGCCTCTGGCGCCCGACCCCTCTCATCAGGTAATTCTTAGCTCTTCCGATAATTAAAAAAAAATTAAAAAAAATTAGGGCACTCAATTTTTTATTCGAAAAATCAGAGCCAAGCGATTGGAAAAACTGCTCGGCACGCCCGCCAGAATCTACTACAAGTACGAGGGCGTCAGCCCCGCCGGCTCGCACAAGCCCAACACGGCGGTGCCGCAGGTTTGGTACAACGCGCAGCAAGGCGTTAAGAGCGTGGTGACCGAAACCGGCGCCGGCCAATGGGGGAGCGCGCTGGCTTTTGCGTGCAGCTTGTTCGGTCTCAACTGCGAGGTACGCATAATCCTCTCTCATTTTTTTTGGGTTCACTTTTTTATGCAGTTGAAGTGTTTGTTAAAATGTCCCTTTGGGTTTTTTTCGCCGGAAGGTGTGGCAAGTGCGAGCTTCTTACGACCAGAAGCCCTACCGTAAGATGATGATGCAGACATGGGGGGCCAAGGTTCACCCTTCGCCCTCGACTCTAACCGAAGCCGGTCGGAATATTCTCAGAACAGACCCCTCGAGCCCGGGAAGCTTAGGGATTGCTATTTCCGAGGCTGTGGAAGTTGCTGCCAAAAACCCCGACACCAAGTATTGCCTCGGTAGTGTCCTCAACCACGTGCTCTTGCATCAAACAGTTATAGGCGAGGAGTGCATAAAGCAGATGGAGGCGATTGGAGAGACGCCTGATCTGATTATCGGGTGTACGGGTGGCGGGTCGAATTTTGGGGGGCTTGCGTTTCCTTTTATTCGGGAGAAGCTTAGTGGGAAGATTCATCCTGTTATTAGAGCGGTCGAGCCGACTGCTTGCCCATCGTTGACAAAGGGTGTTTATGCTTATGATTATGGCGATACGGCGGGGATGACTCCGTTGATGAAAATGCATACTCTCGGCCATGATTTCATTCCGGATCCTATTCATGCTGGTGAGTTGTAATGATTTTGTTAGTTGTTGATTGGTGTTATTTTCGATTTCTCGTGTTTTAAAGCTCTGTTTTTCTTAGGGGGGTTGAGGTACCATGGCATGGCTCCGTTGATTTCGCATGTGCATGAATTGGGTTTTATGGAAACAATTGCAATTGCTCAGACAGAATGCTTTGAAGGTAAGTGAATATGGCAAAACTAGATTATGCTCGAGCTTGACTAAATAGTGAAAAAACGATGTATATTCATATCAAAAACGAAAAATGTATGTTTTTTTTTTTTTTTTTAAATTTATGTAAAAGCTAAATTATGATCATAATTTTGTTTATTCAGGGGCTATAAAATTTGCTAGGTGTGAGGGTTTGATACCAGCACCGGAACCTAGTCACGCCATAGCCGCCACTATTAGAGAAGCCATTCGTTGCAGAGAGACGGGCGAATCAAAAGTGATCCTAACTGCAGTGTGTGGACACGGCCATTTTGACTTGCCGGCTTACGATAAGTACTTGCAGGGGGGTCTTGTTGATTTGTCGTTTTCCGACGAGAAGATGAAACAGTCGCTGGCCAATATTCCTCGACGTGATCTAAAATAAATCCGTGTTCCAATGATGTTTTTTTTTTCCTATAAACAAATTCATTTTCTCTTTTTTTTTTTTTTTTTTTTTTTTATTCGAAAGTTGAAACTCGAATATGCTGAAGTGAAAACTTGGTCAAATTGGGCCGCAAGATTAATATATGGGTCAAGGCCCAAAGTTACTTCAAACCCAACTCAAATAAAACTGTTCTACAATTAGTTAGATTAAAACTCGACCCTCAAAGGGCCCGTTCCCCACCTGAAATCTGAACACCACCCCGGTCACGGCATTGCCACCTCAGCCACGGCCATGACCACCGCCGCCGTCGACTTCGGACGAGAATAAGGCGATGCATCCCTCCTAAATAAAGGAAGATCCGATTCGCATTTTCCGTCCCTCAAAACAGCTGCACAGCAGCACAGGGTAAATTTTCTCTCCTGTTTTTCTCTTCGATTTTTGTTTTCTATAGGTAACATTTTCCTTGTTTACAAGCTCTGTAATCTTTTGTCGGAATTCATTTTACTTTTTTCTTCATATTATTTCAGTTAAGGCACGGACGGTGTGGTCAGATTTGTTAATCGATTAGATTTTTGTGTAGAAATTACTGTTTTTAATCTCCCAATTCAGATAAAGTTGTTTGGAGAAGCTAGTCCTTTTTTAAGCACCGTAAACTCTAGAGAGGTGTCGGGTTTGTCTTTTGAAGTAGATATTGGTGAGACTGCAGGTGTTGCCCCCTGGGTCATGGAGAAAAATGCCTAGTAGTTGCAACATTTTTGATTGATGCACAAGTGTTGCTGCAGGATCAATACCTACTTCACTCGAAACATTTCTTGTTCGATGTGCAATTCTTCTAGGAATAAAACGACGTACCAAATCGTAATATAAATGAGCTGAAAAGACTTGAATGATATTCTGGATTGACTTCATATATTCGCCTCTGGACTATGAATCAGCATTATGCAGAGATGTGAGAGTAACCGTATCAAGTAATGAAATGCTATAAGAAAATCCGTAACCAAAAATACTAAATGATAAAAAGGCATCGGAATGGATATACTTCCTCCATTTGTTCCTAACATGTCTTGATAGGTCCCAAAAATAGGCTTGTCAAAAGTAATAGTGTATTTCGTAGGTACAAAATGTATCTGGAGCACCCAGTTTTTTTTGCTTATGTGTTTCCACAACTCTGTTTGATCTACTTAAAGAAAAAGATAACATTAAAAAAAAATCGAGATTTGATTCTCTTACGTGTGCTCCTTTGTAAGAAAATAATATTTCAAACCCCCTTTCACATGTAGCCACTCAACCTTAACTCTGAAATCAAACCTCAGAGGTAAGCTTTTGTGCTCTTCAAATTTAGCTAGTTTCATGGCTTTGATTTTAATTAGATCAAATCTGAAGTCTAACTTTTGTAAGTATCCCTTTTATTTTATTTTTTTAACTCTGTTTTGGGAACAGTACGACTTTGGATATTGGGTGTATCAGCTTCTAAGTTATGATTGCCCGTATTGAAGGTCGAGATCGGGAGCTTGATCATGGCAAGCAAAGGTCGAGTCCCTCCTACCCACTTCCGTCACGTTTCTGGCTCCGGCGTAGCCCACCCTGCCCCATACGCGTCCTCAATCCGCCCCCCGCTCAGTAATTTTCCTCCTTTCGACATGCTTCCTCCTTCAGAGGTAATGGCGCAGAAGCTCTCTGTGCAACATATCGAGATAGAGAATCTCGCGACCGAAAACCTCAGGCTCGCCTCTGCACAAGGGACCCTGAGACATGACCTTGCAACCGCCAATCATGACTTGCATTCTGTGCATGCCCACATTGCAGAAGTTAATGCTGAAAAGGAGCAGCAGGTGAGAGGCATGTTGGAGAAAATGTCGGCGATGAAGTCAGAGCTCGAAAGGCCGCTGTCCATCAAATCTGAGCTGCAGAAAGCAAGAGGCGAAGCAAAGGGTTTATTGGCCACTAGACAGGAATTAATTTCTAAGGCTCAGCACTTGAGTCGTGACCTTCAGATGGCTCATGCTGAGGCACAGCAGATTCCTTCTCTGATGGCGGAACTCGATGGCTTGAGACGGGAGTATGAGCATTACAGGTAGGTGTTCATTGTATTTTATAAAGAATAATATAAACAATACCCTTGAGGTTTGTGGTATTTGCAAAGAGATCTGGCTAACCTTCAGAAAAATACAAAAACCACCCTTGCCTTGATTCTGCTTATGTTTTGCCCCAATTATGTGGTTGACCTAATGGTTTGTGGGACTTGCTAACATCATAATTTTCTTTTGTTTTTACCATTCCACTCGAAATACTACAAATAGCCTCAATTTTTTGTCTGTATAATTGTGATATTTAGAGAAATTTGAGGGATGTTATTGTAAAACACAAGACACAAGTTTGGGGTTGTAAGCAATAGTACTATTTAGAAATTCTGAGGGGTGCAGCTGTAGAAATATTTCATATTTGATGATATTAGCAATTTCTCTTAGTTTCATTGACATTTGATAGAAGCTGCAAAAGTTAAGAAAAATGTAACCTCAAGGATGTTTTTTGCAATTTCAAAGTTAGCAGGTTTTTTAAAGGTTAGTGTTTGTAACCTTCCATTTTTATAAATGATGCTCGAATAATATTGGATAAATTTGAGGGAACTTGATTATCTGAATGAAAGCTTGCGAGATTTTTTCTTCTTCTTAGTTTGGTATCAAAGTTAATATGATCTAATGTTTCTGGGATATATGCATAGGGCTACTTATGAATACGAGAAGAAGTTATACAGCGACCACCTTGAATCTCTTCAGGTGATGGAGAAGAACTATATGGCAATGTCTAGGGAGGTGGAGAAGCTGAGAACTGAATTGACTAGTTCCACAAATTGTGACCCACGGACAGGTGGCCCCTACGGTATTTCTGCTCGTATTGACTAATAAGATCTAATATTTCGAAATTACACTTCTTTATGTTTTGACGTTTTGATCACTAATACCCTCCAATGCAAAATTCAGGTGGCCCCTACGCCACTGCTCAGTTGGGTAATTCTCTGTACGCACCCAGTTATGATCCACACAGAGGGCCTGTTGGAACAGGTTACAATACCGGGCATAATTATGATTCCCAGAAGGGACCTACTGGGTATAATGGACAAAATGCTCCTCTTCATGATCTGCAAAGGAGTTCAGGGGATGATGTTCAAAGGGCAGCTAATTTTGATACACAGAAAGGTGGTGTTGTGTTGTCCCCCAAGGACAGGTTCCTATGAATAATGCTCCTTATGGCTCGACACTGAGTGCTAGGGGGTACGAGTCGGTCCAACAAGGTGGAAACCTTGTTCGGAGGTAGAGTTGAGATTGTTTTATGTTTGAACGTCAACGTAGAATGGTTTTCCCTTTGGGAATTAGTCAGGTTTTGCGGTTTCTCAGTTTATCTTTTGTTGTATTTTCTTCATGGGGAGACACTCTGCTTACATTAATTGTGGAGTGTTATACTTCTGGATTGTTTCCTTGATGAGAATTTCCTCTCTTTTTTTAATAAAATTTGTAGTTTAAAACTTGTAAATTATATAAATTCTTATTGCATTAAAATCTCAACATACTCAAATAATTAATAAGTTGATTACACAAAACCATTCAAGGAAAAGTTTACTATGACATCGGTTCGATCAACTTGAATCAGAGGATTTTCGAAGAGTTGATCATTCTCGACCGAAACAATGGAAATCCAAACCATTCTTTTTTTCTGCAGCAACAATTGCTTAATTACTGCATTGATTAAGACCCTCTCCTAGTTTGTAGTAATCGGGCCCTACTTCTCGTTAAAGGACCGGTACGTGCTACACCCTCAACGACACCAACGTCTCTTATTTTCTGCTCAGGGGTAGTCATTGGAGTATCTTCTTTCGTTGGGCACACATCAGCATAACTTTTTCGCAGTATATCGTCAAATAAATTCACGTTCGGCATATTGGTACCATGATCTCTTGGGCTGGACGTTTTATAAGGATCGGAAAAGGTTTCTTCACCAACAGATATGACAGAAAATTCTTCCCAATAATATGGAAACCCAATTTGAAAATGCTCGCACACCTATTCGAATTACAAAGAGAAAAATATAAACAAATTTTCTTTGAATGAAACAGGAAACAAAAACTCAGCACCATGTACCTCATGAGAAAAGCCGTTTTCGAGCGTTCGGTGCCTATTGAGATGTCCATGGACCAAAACCACTACACCATCCATTGTTCTAAGTGTAACTGCGTCGTGCCTCTTTACTATGGGACCCGAGGAGAAACTTCTTATCCCTTGTCTCCTGCATTACTGAAGTCAATACAATTGACAGATACAAGGTTTTGTATCTATACTCCAATACTAACCAAAGGTGAAACATGAATACAACAGGATATCACTACAATTCAGTAACTAAAATCACTCAAGGTCCATGAGTATTCGATTCGACCTATTTTTAATTTCACCTCCTTGTAGAAATTTCACTTCTTTTGCGAGTAAAGGATGTTCAGTTGAACTTAATTTCAGTTCAGTTCATACTCATTCAGTTCAGATCCAATAAGTTCAGTTCAGTTAGTTTCAGTCCAAAAGAACACATCTAACACTAAGCAAATAAAGACACCAACAAATCATGCAAAGACGAGAAAACCTCACTCTTTGGAAGCGAAACCTCCGATGCCTAATAATCGTTTACCATAAGAATCAGAATCTGATTTGGTCAGCCACCAATCGTGCACGAAAACCTGCCGGAAGGCGCCACCACTAAAGACGAATGAGCATTTTTCTTCAACCATCACAACGACAAAAATAATACAAAATCGAGGGATCAGTACAAACTTGTTTCAAGGAGGGAGCGCATATGTCGGAGTTTGAAGTAGTTTGAGGCGAATGGTTACGACGTTTGTGGCGGATAACAGCTTCTTTTGGCGTTTCCATTAGATGAATACAAACTCAAAGAGATGATGATGTTTTCCTCCCTGAGTTTTGGCCGACGAGCATATTAGGGCTTTCCTAATTCCTGTAATAACATTTTAAAAAAAAAAAGATTATGCACATGCCATCTTCAAGAGGTTGAGAAGCCAAAATCTTCATTATACTGTTTTGGATATAAATTATAAATTAATTGCTGCATAAAACCTCAAAAATAAATAAAAATAAACAACTCAATCATCAATTTTTCACCCATGTAATTGGCAAAAAAATCAGAAATTATAATAATCCTCGAATCACCAAAATAAGGTAAGGCGCCGGTCTGGAGTGGTGGATCCGCCGGCCTGGTGGAGGAGTAGAAGTTTCGGTAGCTGAGGAACACCTGTGTGAGGAGAATCGGAAGACGAATCTACCATTTACTAAAAGCGTTGTTCTATCATTTAAAATTTTAAATTAAAATTACACTAGTTAAAAAAAAGTATAGACAAAAGTATGAACTTTATATATTAATATTCTATATAAAAATAAATAAAAAATACAAACTTTATACTTTAATACTCTTTCCGTCTCAGGCTAAGGGGCATGGTCAAAATTGATTTTTTTGGTCTATACATATAATACATATGATAAATAATATATAAAAATTATAAAAAAATAATTAAAATAAAATTTAATATATATTGGACGCACAACAAAAATCAAAGTTGACAAATTTGGGACATATGAGTAGGGGTGTTCATAAAATGGCTCGGACCGGAAACCGGACCGGTAAAATTTCAGACCGGTTTCCGGTTCGACTAAAAGTGAGATTCCGGTTTCCGGTCCAGTTCTGGTTAAAATCCGGTGAATAATATATAAATTTATAAATATATTAATTTATTAATTTATTAATATATAAATTTATATATTTGATAAAAATAATAAAATAACTTAATAAATTATTTATATTTTAATATAAAATTGTTCTACTTATTAAATATAATTTTTGTATTAACTAAAATTTTCATTATATATTAAATTATTAATACTTAATATAACAAGATAATTTATAAATAATTAAACAAAAATATATTTTTTAATTTTTAAAATATTTTATTATTTAAAAATGATATTTTATTTTTATTGAATAAAATTTAAAATTTATAAATATAAAAATTAAATTAAATTATTATTTTATATTTAATTTATTAAAATTTTAAATTAATCCGGTTTTATCCGGTCCAAAACCGGACCGGACCCGAATTTACCGGTCTGGTTCGGTCCGGACCGGTATTATTTCGGTCCGGTTTCCGAGTCATGCTGTTTCATGATTTCGGTTCCGGTCCAATCCGGTTTCGGTCCGGTTCGGTCCGGTTTTGGACCGATGAACACCCCTACATATGAGTATATAATAAAAATATTTATTAATAATATTTTTATTTATTAAAATCAATAACATGTTTAAAATGACTTAAAATATTTATCAAAATCAATAATATATAGTATATAGCTATTAAATTGATTTTGTGTATTTAAAAATTAATAATATTGTATGTAAATTATTTTTATTTTTATATTATTTTTTATACGAAATCATTCAAAATTATTAAATTAAAACTCTAACATATAAAGATAAAAATAATGAGTTTTCGTTCTAATAATAACAATTAAAGAGCCTAAAACATTAAAAACACCTATAATAATAATATCTCCAATTATAATTTCAAACATTTATTGTTATTTTTACACATTTATTCAATTATTATTATTTTTATTTATTACTTATTTTAGAGAATTAAAAATATAAAACTATTTTAAAATATTTTTTACTTTTCTTATAATTAAATATTTTATACTATTCTAAATAATTACACATAAATTATTATAACGGTTCTTTTTCAAATATTCATGCGACTATTACTTTTTTACCAGTATAAATAATCCTTCAATCACCAAAATAATTATTAATTGTTTAAACTATAAAACTTTATTGAAAGTTATCTTCTTCAACAAGGTTAAGGGGGCAACCTGGTCTGATACATATTAATTTTTAATTAATTTATAATTTTTTATTCACTTGTTTTATTAAAAGTGTATAAAGTGTTTATTTAATTTTTTATTTATTTTGGTCCCTCGCCACAATAACATAATGAAAGAGTAAAAAAAAATATCAACATCACATCATTTTTTGACCATCAGTGTAATGTAAATTGAAGCTATTTTTATTCCTTTAAAATTTGTCATAATAAATTTTAAAAAATTATTTGCTTGTATGTTACTCTCTCCATCCAAAGACAGTTGTCATACTTTCCTTTTTGGGGTGTCCAACAATAGTTGACACACCCAAAAAAGGAAATAATTATTCTAACTTTTTCATTTTAATATACAATTTTATTCTACTTTACCCCACCTACTTTTTAAACTTTACTCACAACTACTTTACTTTTCACTTTTAAAATATATTTTTACCTTTTACTTTTCAATTAAAAAATACAAAAATAACAATTTTCTTAAACTCCGTGTCCAGCAAAGTATGACATCTATTAATGGCCGGAGGGAGTATATAATATAAAGTTGATGTATAATAAATATAAGTAAAAGATGAATCAAATTAATGTTATCAATTTGAATAAATTAATCATGAAAAGGTAAAATTATATACTATGAATAATTTTTTAAACTTGTGACCATTATTCTGGAAAGAAGTAGTATATAGTAAAATGTATTGTATTAAAATTGTAATGAATGTTGGGATATGAGAAATTTTAATCAAACTAAATAGCATAATATTGCGCAACTAAAGATTGATATAATTATTTTGAAATGATTAGAGCATAAGTAGGAAATTGATGGAAAATTTAATTTATTATTTTTATAAAAGAGAAACTCGCAGTCGCTATTCATGAGTGCGTTTTGAGTAAACTCTATAGCCGGAGGTACTAGCTTGCGAACTACATCAACCAAGTAAATCACATTAGACAAACTCTGTGTGACATACTCACCCAAAAAGTGTTGCTAGAGGGAATCAAACGCTTGCCTTTTGAGTTTCACGCTCTCTTACTCTACTAATTCGGCTACCTTTGTGGGTAAAGAAGTGCAACTCTAGAACTTATTAGTGTATAATTCATCCTAATAATACTCTCGCTTAACTTTAAAGTTTTGATAAAATTCAATGTATTAGTTCTGATATAATCGAACTTCAAATTAATTAATTAATAGCAGTATGCGTGTAAAATGTAGATAAAAATACGTGAGTACCATTTTATAAACAATCAAATAATATAATATTTGGCTAAAGTGAAAAACATTAATAAATTTTATAATATGAAAACCAATTTACATTATTTTTCAATAATATTTAAATTTATTAAATAGACAATACTCGTAAGTAAACAAACCTATCCATTTACTCGTAAAAAATTCCAAATTAAATTGTGCAACAATTCTATGATGAGTTACCTTCTGATAAAATTTCTTACCCAACAAAAGATCGAAGTGTTACACCTATACTACCATACTTTTTTTTTTCCAATAATTTTAAAACCAGAGATAAAAATTAATATATAGTCTTGTTTCATGATTTTTAGTTAAATTTAAGCATTTTTAAGTACAAAAATATTACTTTATTTATTTCGTATCAATCATCACATTATTTTTGAAATATTATTTTTAATTATTTATTTTATTAATTTAAATATATATATTTTCTCAACTTTTTATAAAAAAACCAATAAAATATATACATTTTAATTTCTTTACCGATCACGTGAGACTCTGATTGGGGATAGATAGAGTACACTTATTTAAAAAAAAAAAATCTCACTTAGCATCTTCAATGGAGGGGGTAGAAAAGTCTACGTGTCTTCTACCTCTCGAAAAAAAAAAATAGGTATAAACCATTATATGTAAAATGATTTGGCATTAGTGAGGAGTTTGAGCTAGGTGTATTTTTACCCAAGTATAAATGAAATAATAGACATTTTTATTATTATTTTAATAATTAAATAATGATTGTGAATTAAATATAATATATAAAATTTACATTTGCAATTATAAAATGAATTTTAAAGTATGAACCATTGTATGATGTAGAAATTTTTTAAGTAAAAATTAAATAATTATCGAGTTGTCAAACATGTGTCAACTTCTATTTCAAAATATTAAACTATTCATTCATGTTGTTTAGATTAATATCCCAAAATACTACTACTAAGTAAAACTTTATAATTTTTTTTTTAATTTTAAAATAATAATTTTATTTTTTAAAAGTAATTGTTATAAATCTAAGTAAAATATGTTTAAACGAGTATTAAATTTATGGGGAATGTTGAGATATGAGAAATAATATTTTTTTTTCTACTTCAATTGCAATGTTTCGAGTTCGAACTTTGGACCTTGGATCCTCAATTCAGGTACTCAAACAACTGAGTTAACAACCCTTAAATAACATAATATTGCGCATCTAAAAATTGATAAAATTATTTTGGAATGATACGTATATTAAGTAGGAAATTGTTGGAAAATTTTAATTAATTTATTTTTTATAACAGAGAAACTCGTAGTCGTTATTAATCGAATGCGTTGTGAGTAAACTTTCGGACCGGACGTACTATTTGCAAACTAGGCATCTAGGTAAAAAATCATACTAAACAAATCCTGTGGATATACTAACCGAGAAAGTGTTGCCAGAGATAATCGAACGCGTGACTTTTGAGTCTGACACTCTCTTACTCTACCAATTTGGTTACTCTTGTGTGTAAAATGGTGCAACACGAGAACTTATCAAGGGATAATTCGTCCTAGTACTACTCACATAAACTCTGACGGAATTCGGTGTATACGAGAACTTATTAAGGGATAACTCTTCCTAGTACTATTCACCTGGTGCAACACGAGAACTTATCAAGGGATAACTCGTCCTAGTACTACTCACCTAAACTCTGACAGAATTCGGTGTATACGAGAACTTATCAAGGGATAACTCTTCCTAGTACTATTCACCTAAACTCTGATGGAATTCGGTGTATTAGGACATGTTCTTTTGGATTGAAACCGGCTTAACTTAACTGAACTGAACTGAACTGAACTTAAGCGATCTGAACTGAACTGATTTTTTTATAAAAAATAATAATAACTTTTATAAATTATTAAATATTTTTTTAAAAATATTAATAATATTATGACAATAACTAGATTGTATATTAAAAATTATAGATTGAAATTATGTTTTATTTATTTTATATTAATTTATTTTGAACCGAACTGAACTGAATGAACTGAACTGAAGCGATCTGAACTGAATTTAACCAATTTGAACTGAATTGATTTGGACTGAAATTAAATCCAAAAGAACATGCCCTTAGTGCTGATATAATCGCATTCCAAATTTATTAATTTTTTTTGGTAAAGGTCAATTACAATAAAAAAGAGAAAGTGTATCATACAGTATATCGCACAGGGATGAAAGCCCCACCGCATTACCGAGCTAACAGACTAGCTCTCCAACCAACCAAACTAAACATATAGCACTAAAAAATACAACACAATCACCAGGCTATATGCCATACCCTCTTCAATGCCAGTGCCTGAAGAGAATCTGGAAGTCGTTGCGAGAGGATTCTCTCCTGTATGATAGAAATCGTCTGAGAAGCCACCACTCCAGACGACACCGAGCGAGCCTCATGTATCCTCGTGTTCCTCTCGAGCCAAATAAAATAGATCAGAGCAGCGAGAATTCCACGATACGCGCAAGATATCAAATGTCAACCACCACTGACCATTAATAGGAGTATTTGTGTAAAAGTATAATAGGCATTTATATATTATAATAATTTTTTTAAAACGTAAATAAAAATACGTGAGTACCCTTTTATTATTATAAACAATAAAATAATATAATATTCTAATTTCTAAAGTGAAAAATATTTAAAAAAATTATAATATGAAAAACCAATTTACCTAATTTTTCAATAATACTTAAATTTATTAAATTTATGGCTATAAAATTATTATTTTTGTAATTTGGAGTAGGGGTGTTCATAAAATGACTCGGACAGGAACCGGACCGGTTGGTCCGGTTCGGTCCGGACCGGTAAAATTCCGGACCGGTTTCCGATTCGACTAAAAGTGAGATTCCGGTTTCCGGTCCGATTCCGTTTAAAAACCGGTAAAATCCGGTCCGGACCAGATTGGACCGGATTTAATTTATTAATATATATATTTATATATTTGATAAAAATAATTAAATAACTTGATAAATTAAGTATATTTTAATATAAAATTGTTCTACTTATTAAATATAATTTTTGTATTAACTAAAATTTTCACTATATATTAAATTATTAATACTTAATATAACAAAATAATCTATAAATAATTAAACAAAAATATATTTTTTAATGTTTATAATATATTATTATTTAAAAATGATATTTTATTTTTATTGAATAAAATTTAAAATTTATAAATATAAAAATTAAATTAAATTATTATTTTATATTTAATTAATTAAAATTTTAAATTAATCCGGTTTTATCCGGTCCAAAACCGGACCGGACCCGAATTTACCGGTTCGGTTCTGTCCAAGCCGGTATTATTCCGGTCCGGTTTCCGGGTCATACTTTTTCATGATTCCGGTTCTGGTCCAATCCGGTTCCGGTCCGATTCGATCCAGTTTTGAACCGATGAACACCCCTAATTTGGAGTTCACAATTTTCCAGATGGAAAATTACCAAAATACCCTCCACAGTACATAATTCCAAATATACAAAACCCACCCCACGATTAGAACTACTAGAAGTCTTTTCCTAGACTGCTCTTTCATCTCTGTTTCCAACCCTTCTGTACTTTACATATAGTTGTACCAATTTTAATTTACCCTATCTTCCTAATTCCTTTATAATATCTTACAATTTCACATTTTTTATTTTATTTATTTTTTATTTAATTAATATTGGAACCCACAATAACTTTGCTCGTCCGATTTCATTAGTCAAAAATCACAAATTTGGGTCACGCAAATTATACCCAATTCTTCGAAAATTCTAAAGCTGATCTACAGGTACATTATTGTTTTCAATGTGTAATTCATCTTCATCCATGTCTCTATATATAAATATATATATATAATCTGTATCTATATGTATGTAACATGTCGCAGAGGGCTTACCTGACCTAGTTATGGTGTTTTCTTTTTATTATATTCTCATACCCTAATTATAAATATACAGCACACCTAAATAATTATGAGAATTAATTAATTAATTAATTAATTGATTTCACCTATTTCATTTTTCTGCTTTGGAATTGTGAAGTTAGGGTTTTGATTTCGAGAATGGTTGTTCACGGATTGTGAATTTTAGATGAAAGTATTTGCATGTGATTTGTGCTGTGAAGATTCTGTTCTGAAATTATCAATTTGAATGATTCAAGTTTTATTGTACATTGTCGAGTATTGGTCAAAGTTATTAAAAGCTCTATGGAGAAATTCTGATAGATTGAATATAATTACAATGCATATATGTTCTAAGCTTGAGACTTGAGAGGTAATGTATGATTTGATCATACATAATTGAAGTTTCTGATGTAAAATTTCGGGTCGGAAATTGTGCAATGTTTGCAGAGAATTTCTGTTCTCACCCTTCAAAAATCATAGCTTTTTTTTGTTTGACAGACTTGCTATTTTCCCCGTGGGCCGCAGTAGCCTATCCTAGGCCCGTAAGCTGGCGTCGAAACCTTTTAGTGTTGAGTCATGGAAGTGCTTCATCATGTCGGAGAGTCTGATTGTGCGGATGGAAAAATGGATGACTTCCATATTGTGGAACCGGTTGCAACGAATCTCGAGGTCGATGGCCTTACACTTAATGACGACGTCGGAGGGTCTCGTGAAATAATGAGGGAGGATGATCGATTTATTTTCGACGGCTATGAATTTGATGTTGACATCCAAAATCTCTCTTCTCAGTCTCATGGTTTCGAAGATGGTGACTTGGATAAAAGAGACAATTTTCCGGAAGCCGGGCTGATGTTAGACAGCTCGGAGTTAGTGTTGGAAGCAATTGACAGTGAACGGACGAATAATGAGGATGTGGGTTCATCCCTTCCGGAGACCAAAAGCTTAGAACAAGATGAGCCCCAAGCGGTTTGGGTAAAGGTATATGCTACTTGCTATATTTATTTATTTAAATGTACCCTTGAGGTTTGACATATTTATAGAAAATCACGAGGTTGAATTGAAGGGTTTAATTGTAACATTTAAGTGCACTTTTAGTACTCATCCCTTAGTTTATTTACAACTAAAATTTGTTTTACTTTGATATACTTTATTTCTAGATGTATCTGTATTTGTTGAATCTACTTAATATTCAAGGTCAAAAAATTCTTTGTAAAACCAATGAAGGATAGGATGGCCCATCATAAGTTTCTGAAGTCCGATCATATTTTTATTTTTATTTATTTTGATTTTGATTTTGATTTTTTGAAGTGGAGAGGAAAGTGGCAGTCTGGAATTAGATGTGCAAGGGTTGACTGGCCATTATCAACTTTAAAAGCAAAGCCGACTCACGACAGGAAACAATATCTCGTGATATTCTTTCCCCGAACCAGAAATTATTCTTGGGCCGATGTGCTATTAGTTCGTCCGATTAATGAATACCCGCATCCCATTGCATATAAGACACACGCAGTTGGTGTGAAGATGGTGAGAGATTTGAGTCTTGCTCGCCGTTTCATCATGCAGAGGCTGGCCGTGAGCATGCTAAATCTTCTCGATCAGTTGAACCGTGAGGTTTGCTTTTGAGTCCACACGTTCACATATGATTTCAAAACGATTTATATTAAGATTCTAAAAACAATGCATGTCAATTATAATGTCCTTTTGTGTTTTATTGAGATGTTGACATGGCAATCTAGGCTTTGTCAGAGACGGCTCGTAATGTGATGGTTTTGAAGGACTTTGCAATGGAGGCTTCCCGCTGTAAAGATTATTTTGATCTTGGAAGGATGCTTTTAAAACTTGAAAATGTAATCTTTTCCTCCATTTTGATGTGTTATTATTAGCAGAACCTTTTCTTGAGCTACCATTTTTTCTTCGGGCCCACTTGGGTGAGCGGACTGGGGTAGCCGATAACTTATCCCTCAGTCAACTCTTTTTGCTGCTCGGTTTAATCAAAGATTCATAATATGAGCAGATTATAGAAAAATAAATCTACCTTTTACTCTCCTTTGAAGTTCTCAGAAATAAGAAAATTCTTTGTATTTATTTATAAGTATTTTCTTCCTTTTAAAAAAAATTAATTGTAAATATTTTTATTCTTACTGAACTGTGTTTATTTATCAGATGATTCTTCAGTGCTACATAGCATCAAACTGGCTACATCAGTCGTTGCAATCCTGGAAACAAAGATGTACGGATGCAAATAGTGCTGAAAGCATAGAGATGCTGAAAGAGGTAGTTAGAACACAACTATATCTCGTCTCTTCGTAATGATTTTTTGGTTGTAGAGAAAGCAGGTTTTGCTGAAACCTCTGTTATTGGAAATCGAAAATTTTATTTTCCAACTTGGCCAGAATCGTTTTTTCCTCCTAAAAAAGTACTTATCGACCAATTCATTTTATCTTCTTTGCTTCAGGAATTGACCGAATCCATCTCATGGGATAAGGTGAATTCATTACCAACAAGCGAAGCATCACCGTCCGACTGGAAGAGTTGGAAACACGAGGCTATGAAATTGTTCTCGGTCTCACATCCCCCACCCAATGACATGGGCTCGGCCCAACCCACTCACATTAATAGTCCCCCAACCACTGTGCCCAACAAAAGGGCCAAGCTGGAGATCCGCCGTGCCGACGCAAACACATCCGGACCTTCTCACCCGCCTCCCCACTCGCCTGTCCCTGTCGATACCGACTCGAGTTTCTTTGATCATTACGATGTTGTTGTGAACACCTTATCACAAACTTCGAATAAAAACGAAGAAGCAACTAAATGGAACGATATAGTAGTCGAGGCCACTGGTTATTCCACTCCGGTGGCTACTGCTCAGAAGCCCGGAAATCATAACCGTCAGTGCGGGGCTTTCATCGAAGCCAAAGGGAGGCAGTGCGTGAGGTATGCTTCTGAAGGGGATCTCTACTGCTGTGTTCATTTATCGGCCCATTTTGTTAGGAATACTAATAAGAAACCTGAAATAATACCGACGAATTCCGTGGACTCACCCATGTGTGGGGGGACCACAGTTCTCGGGACTAAGTGCAAGCACCGAGCTCTAGTCGGGACGTCGTTCTGCAAGAAACACAGAAAAACCGCGTCTACCAGTAGTAATAGTTTCAAAAGAAAAAGCAATGAAGATCTTGTGTATCCGGATACTTCTCTTCCCATGGAAGGCGAGTTTTTAGCTAATGCAGATCAGGTGTTTGTGAAAATGCCTGAATGGGCTCCTCAAGCTCCGAGCGGTGACGAGGATGTCACGAGGTGCGTCGGGTCGGGCGTTGAAGAAGAAGAACCGTGCCTCGAGAGTCCGAAGAGGCACTCGCTTTACTGCGAGAAGCACTTGCCGAATTGGCTTAAACGAGCGAGAAACGGAAAGACGAGGATAGTGTCTAAGGAAGTCTTCATAGAGCTTTTGAAAAGTTGCCCCTCAAGGGAGCAGAAACTGCGGCTTCACCAAGCGTGCGAACTCTTCTACAGGCTTTTCAAAAGCGTATTGTCCCTGAGAAACCCTGTGCCTAAAGAAGTACAGTTTCAATGGGCCGTTGCCGAAGCTTCTAAAGACGCTAGGGTCGGAGAATATTTAATGAAATTGGTATCCCACGAAAAGGAGAGGCTAACAAAAATTTGGGACTTTGGAGACGGTCTAAACTCGCAGCAACACTCCTCTTCAGCTGTTGAAGAATTTGTCCAGATTCGCGTGGAGGATTCGAATGATAGAAATAACGGTGATGATGATCAAGAAAGCATCATCAAGTGCAAGATTTGCTCAGGAAACTTCGTAGATGACCAAGAGCTGGGAAAGCACTGGATGGACAACCACAAGAAAGAAGCCCAATGGCTCTTCAGGGGTTACGTGTGCGCGATTTGCCTCGACTCGTTTACTAATCGGAAGGTGCTGGAGGCTCATGTACAGGAGAGGCACCACGTGGAGTTTGTCGAGCAGTGCATGCTCTTACAGTGTATCCCCTGCAGCAGTCATTTTGGGAACCTGGACCAGTTGTGGGCTCACGTTCTCTCGTCCCATATGCCCAGTTTGAGGTTTTCTAAAGAATCTCAACATCAAGTCAAGGAAGTCGGAGAGACGACTGCGATCCCGGACAATAATTCGGTCAATCGGAGGTTTATTTGTAAGTTTTGCGGATTGAAATTTGACTTGTTGCCAGATCTTGGCCGCCACCACCAAGCGGCTCACATGGGCATCCAACTGACAAAAAAGGGTATCCAGTTCTACGCGCAGAAATTGAAATCAGGCCGACTGACTCGTCCCCGTTTTAAAAAGGCGTTAAATTCAGCTTCATATAAGATTAGGAACAGAAGCATGCAAAATTTAAAGAAACGGATCCAGTCTTCGAGCACTATTACTCGTCCGATGGAAATCACTGTTAAATCTTCCCTACCCGAGGCTGCTACTGCCAATCTCGAAAGACTGGCGAATTCTGAGTGCTCCTCTATTGCGAAAATATTGATTCCGGAAATTAAAAAAACGAAGCCACGTCCGAATAATTCAGAGATTCTATTGATCGCCACCTCAGCTTGCTGTAAGGTGAGCCTGCAAGCCTCGTTGGAGGGTAAATACGAAATTCTGCCTGAGAGGCTTTACTTGAAAGCCGCAAAACTATGCAGTGAGCATAATATTTCAATTGAGTGGCACCGAGATGATTTTGTTTGCTCCAGAGGGTGCGTGCCGAGTTTGAAGTCGCCTGTTTTGACTCCGGTCGGGTCCATTTTGGATCCAGTTAAACCGAGATATTCGCCCCCGTCGAGTCTTGTGGCCTCGGAATGGACGATTGACGAGGGTCACTGCGTGATTGATTCCCGGCATTTCTCTATGGATTTATCGGAGAAAAACATTATTTTGTGTGACGACATTAGCTTTGGGCAGGAATCAGTTCCCATTGCTTGTGTGGTGGATGAGGTTTTATTGAATGCTGAAGCGACAGATGGACAAGTTGAGTACTCGTTTCCGTGGGAAAGCTTTACTTATGTCACGAAGCCGTTGCCCGATAAATCCGTTGTTCCTGAACCAGAGGTATCTTCAATTAATATTTTCTGCCCCTTTCAAGTTTCAGTCTTTATAATTACTTTTGCTACTGCCTAGTATGAAGACATCAACTAGTTAAATATAGAGAGATTCCTATTTTCTTGACACATCTTAATAGTTTATCTTTTGCACCATTGGGTCGAAAACACATGAAATAATAAAGTTATCTGATCAATATAAACCAAAGGATTAGATTTAAGAATGTACTATTATTCAGAACTATACTTTTTTTTTTTTTGCCTAATTACAAAAAGAAAGAAAGAAAAAAAGAAAAAAATAATATTTAATTTTGCAAAGACTCCCTTGACATTTTTATGAATGGGATTAGATCTTTATAGTAACCGATACATTGACTATATAAGGCTCCGTTAACCGATACATTGACTATATAAGGCTCCGTTTTTTAAAACTGAAACTAACTGTACTGAACTTATTGGACATGAACTGGTTTTTTCAAACAATTTTAGGAAATTACTATCGTGCGATTTTGAAATATTTTTGTTTAATTATGTAAACATATACACATATTTTATAAAAAATATATAAAAAATAGAAAATTGAAAGTGAGTGTGGTGATAATGATAAAAGTAGTAGGAGAGCTAAACTGAAATTAAGTCCAAAAGAACAATGTCTAACTCTTAAATCCGTTGGTGTCCAGAGTTTGCAGTTGGGTTGTGCATGTGATCAGTCGATGTGCTCATCCGTAACATGTGATCATGTGTATCTCTTTGACAATGATTATGAAGATGCAAAAGACATTCATGGAAAGCCCATGCATGGAAGGTTTCCGTACGATGAGAGAGGTCGTATCATATTAGAGGTACACAACATTCTCTCATAATATATTTTATTCCGATCCTTCTTCTGTGTAATGTGTAAGATTTATGTATATCATCAGGAGGGGTATCTAATTTACGAGTGCAATCAGAGATGCTGTTGCCCTAGAGCCTGTCAAAATAGGGTTTTGCAAAATGGAGTGAAAGTGAAGTTGGAAATTTTCAAAACAGAGAAAAAGGTACTCAGCATACATTTGAATTTCCTCATAAAAGGCGGATGAATGATTTATGTTTCGAACATCAAATTGTGTGAATAATTGCCCAACTGAAGTTGCTATTTTTTACTACAGGGCTGGGCAGTGAGGACAAGGCAAGCAATTCTCCGTGGTACCTTCGTGTGCGAGTACATTGGGGAAGTCATAGATGAAAATGAAGCAAATGAGAGACGAAATAGGTTTGATTTTTAATCTTTTATTTATACGTTTTTGTACAATTCTTTTTCCGCATCAATATCATTTTAAGGTACTGTGTGCTTTAAGCAGGTACGATGAGGAAGGTTGCAGATATTATTTCGAGATCGATGCTCGCGTAAATGATATGAGCAGATTGATTGAAGGACAAGTTCCGTATGTAATTGATGCCACAAATTATGGAAATGTCTCACGTTATATTAACCACGGGTGAGGAAAACTTAACCCTTGTTTTTTTTTAAAGAAAATCATTATTATTATCACTAATTTTTTTCATCTCGAATATTTGTTCTTAGTTGCTCGCCGAATCTCGTGAACCATCAGGTTCTCGTAGAAAGCATGGATAGTCAGCTTGCCCACATCGGTCTCTACGCTAGCCGAGATGTAAAATTTACGAAAAAATAAAAGACGTTTAAATTTATGTTTATTTTCATCTTCCGCTTTGTTCTTACTGCATCTCATACTAAATATTACGAGCAGATAGCTGCAGGGGAGGAGTTGACATATGATTATCGATACAAGCTACTGCCGGGAGAAGGATGCGTTTGTCTATGTGGGTTTTCCAATTGCAGAGGAAGGCTTTATTAAATTAAATTCTCAATGTGAGAACTCGTGCAACACAATCCAATCTTGTGGAGATGGAGTTTGATCGAGATGATTGATCCCAGATCAAGGGTGTAGTTTATTTTTTTTTTCTTCCTTGAACTTTGTTTTTTAGGCTGCAGCTTCACATAAATGACAGAGTATATAGCCTAAAGGCAGCTTGTTCGAATACTGGTTACTAAACAACCTTTTTTTTCTCGGTTCGGAAAATCTGTTTTTGAAATGTTGTCGTATTCATCGAACTCCACTCGAGGTCTCGGTTTGCCATATAGTTCTGATCGACCGACCGAGAGATATACTCATATACTGTATGTTTGTGTAGAGCAATTAATTTTTTGTTTTCGTCGGCAATGCTATTGCTACTGACTTCTCACCAAGCAATCTCTGTGGGTTCTTTAATTTTATTTATGGAAAAATAATTGAGACACACGCACGCTCTAGCTATCATCTCATGGACCACAAAACACAAATAACCAAATAAAAACTTTTATCAGTTTTTGCAAACAGCTCTCGTCTTTTTACTAAATCATAAATTATGAATTATATGTATTTTTATGAAATTTAGATAAATTTTAGTTTCTCATTTAAATAAGATTGTTTTATCTTGAAAAACAAAAAGGGAAAAAAATACAATTAGGATGAACATTAGGGTGGGATCGAGCCGGGCCGAGCGAGCTTTGCTTGAATAGGTCTGGACTTGTTGTAAAAATTTCGAGTCGGGCCCAGCGAGCTTTGCTTGAATAGGTCTGGACTTGTTGTAAAAATTTTAGGCTCAAGCCTGACCTAGTACCTATTATAGGCTTTTTTAAGAGGCTCGGCCTAAGTTTTTTTTATAAATAGGCCCAGCTTGAAAGCCTTTTAAAAGCCTTTTTAAGTACAATTTTAACTTCAATATTTAATAAATAAATCTAAGATTCAATTAAAAATATTTTAAATAAATTTGACTATATTTAATTTATTTTATAAAATAATTTTTAACTTTTAACTATTTAATAATTAATAATAATAAAAAAAAAGTGAACAACATTTTATAAATACAAATAATGTTCAAAAAGTATTTTTCAATCAATATTAGATAATCAAATTTCAATTTTAAATTTCTACCAATGGATAACAATCATAGAATAGTGATTACTATTTACTTAGAAAAAATTACAACTAAAAATGTTATTTTTTCCTAAGATTAGATATATACTTTATTAATATATTTATTTATTATAATTTATAAAATTATTTAATATATATATATATATATTAAATAGATCGGTCTGTTAGGCTTAAAAAGCTTGGAATAGAGCTTAAGTCTTGTCTGTTTATATAAACGAGCTTTTAAAAAAGCTTAAACTTGACTCATTTAATAAACAAGCCAAGTCGAGCCAAGCTTTGATAGGCCGAGCCATAAGGCCCTGTTAGCTTGGCTCATTCCCACCCCTAATGAACATATATAAATTCTTTCGATTCAATTTGATTCATTTCCATCCTTTCTTTTAAGTCAACTAAGTCAACTAGACTAAAATACGTTTTTTATCGATGATAATTGAGGGAGTGGTTGGGGTGGTTGTTTTTCCTTTTTTGAAAGGTGTAGAAATTTCAAAAAAATAAAATAAAAAAGATTTATGAATGGGAGAGATAAACAGTTGCGTTTAGACAGGTAGGGGTGAAAACGGGAGGTCCCACGTCAGCAATTACGCAATCAATCTTGAAATTGTACCTAACTCCCTTTTGGAGCTATTCCTAATTCTCACACACATCATCATCGTGGAGAATGAAATGTGAGAGGCTGTGTTTTTGTTTTTGTGTTTGTGTTTTTTTACAGTATAATTAATTGTATTTAAAAGGGGAGTGTGGCAAATCTTTGCTTAGAATTGAAGTAGCCTCTTTTTGTTCTTTTCTTACAACCTGAATGTTCGTTTTCTGATCGCACAATTGTTTTTGATTTGTCGGTTACAGAGTGTGTGAGTGATGGCGGCAGGGATGATACCTTTTGTGTCAGCCCATCTGATTCGTGATGCTGCTTTCACCTGCTAAATCTGATGCCTTGTCTGATCTTTACTTCATCACATTCCTTCAGATTCTTCATTCCTTTTCGGTAAATAGTCTGTGATTTGTTCAGGGTTGATTCGTTTTTTGATCTCGGTTGCTTTTGAATTGCGCGCAAGGTGTTTGACAAAACGCCTGAACTAAGAATTGCTCCACAGTCTGCAGGGCATAAGTTCCGACCCGGACTGCGATTCGTGTCATGGGTTGGCTGGCCAAGATTCTCAGAGGCCCCATCCACAGAATCTCGAAAGGCCAACACCGTGGGAAATACGAAGAGGATGCAGTTTGGGAAGGGCCTACTACTTCGCCTACTACTTCACTGGTAATCAATACAGTCGTTCATCCCCTCTGGTACTCGTTGTGTAATCTGATTGGTCGTCTTTTTTTGTTTTTCGTTTCTTTACTGTAGGATGATCAGTTATCCGATTTTGAGAAAGAAGAACTTGAAAGAGCGATTGCGATTTCCATTGCCGATGAAGATGAGAAAGGGAAAAGAGTAGCAGGTAGATATTTTCAACTTGTTTTCTTTACTTGTTTTTTTTTAAAATTTTTTTTTTGAAGTACAGTTTCTAATTTATCGGAAACTCGTAATGATATTAGATGATGACAACTCCCGGTTGCAAGAAGATGAACAGCTGGCTAAGGCTATTCAAGAGAGCTGGAACTTTGGATCTCCATCCCCATCTCCATCCGCGTCTCCATCTCCATCTCCATCTCCATCCGCATGTCCCTCCGCATCTCCATCCCCATGTCCATCTCCATCTCTATCTCCATTTCCATCTCCTTCTCCATCTCCATCTCCATTCCCATCCCCATCTCCATCTCCATCACCTCCACCTAGATCACCTAGACATGAATATGGAAGTTTTCTGCCATCACCTCCACCTAGATCACCTAGATATGGAGGTTTCTTGTCTCCTAATCCGTTCCATTATCCTTCAGGATACAGGTAACTGATATCCTTTAAAGTTTATGTTGGATGCTGTTAAACAATGGGGTTGAAAATAGAGTGTATCGTTCTTTCTTTAACCCTTGTTTATTACCCTTTAGATTTTATTTTTTATTTTCATTTTTTCAAATTTACTGATGGCCTTCTCATCAAGCCTTTTGCTTGAAGTCCCCTGTCTATTGTCTTGAAGTTTGATATGGATTCTTTGAGGAGCTAAGCACTTATATTCAGATCATAAATAGTGTTTTTTCGTATGTTTCTTTTAGAATATGTGCTGGCTGCAATAGTGAAATTGGGCATGGAAGATATTTGAGTTGTCTGGGAGCTGTATGGCATCCGGAATGTTTCCATTGCCATGCTTGCGATCAGCCAATTTCTGATTACGAGGTACCAAAATGATCATACTGAACTTTTATGTTTCTTGAGCACAAGTCATTTTCTATTTCTTTTCCAGTTTTCGATGTTCGATAACAACCCTTACCATAAATCTTGCTATAAAGACCAGCACCACCCCAAATGTGATGTTTGCAAACACTTTGTAAGTGACTTAACTCTCGACAAATTCTTTTGGCTTTGCTAGTTATTTTTCAATTTCGCTGATTTTTTATTTATTTTACGTAGATCCCTACTAATGGTGCTGGACTTATCGAGTACAGAGCACATCCATTCTGGCATCAAAAATATTGCCCTTTTCACGAACATGATGGAACACCTCGCTGTTGCAGCTGTGAAAGAATGGAGGTGAGCTTGGGAGTTGGGAGAGGGGGGAAAAAGTAGGCAAAAATATGTAGTTTATGTGGTGGACTAATGTGAATTTATCTTATCAATGCATTGTAGCCCGTGGATGCCAGATTTTTAATTCTTGACGATGGAAGGAAGCTCTGTCTTGAGTGTCTAGACTCGTCGATAATGGATACCCATGAGTGCCAGCCTCTTTACCTCGAAATACAAGAATTTTACGAAGGCTTAAACATGAAAGTGGAACAGCAAGTCCCGTTACTCTTGGTCGAGAGACAAGCTCTTAATGAAGCCATGGAAGGAGAGAAAAATGTACCCTTTTTTTCTCCCTTTTTAAATCTTTCCAAAAGACATAATTATGCTAAATTTATAAACATTATTTTTAATTAATATCAATTCTGTTTTCAGGGTCATCACCACATGCCTGAGACTAGAGGGCTTTGCTTGTCGGAAGAGCAAACTGTTAGCACGGTATGAGTGTATCAAGAGCATTAAAAAACCTTGAGATTTTATTTTAATTACAATTTGCAACCTTTAGGATTGTCATGATTACACAAAAATAAAATCAGAAAAAACTAATTTCAAAATTACAAAAGTTCCCTTGAGATTTTATTTTTGTCCTGATTCTAACACTAAATTTAACAATCACTGTACTTTGTAATTTGGAATGTTTAAGTGTTTTTCTTTAGTAATAACCAACTACTACTAAATTAGGAGTTCGGACAGACCTCAAGGTTACCTTTTGTAATGCCCTTTAAAACAATGAAATGATTAAAATGTGAAAGATTCAATTTTGCTTGTATATTTTTATCATTGTAGATATCGAGGCGGCCTAAAATAGGAGGACATCGAATAGTAGACATGTTCACAGAGCCTTATAAGCTCGTCCGGAAATGTGAAGTTACGGCAATTCTTATTCTATATGGTCTTCCTAGGTAATTATTTCCCTTCTACCCATAACTGCACTTAATGCCCTAAACATCCTTTGATTCTTTCTCAAAATAAACAACTTGTATTGTCAATAGGTTGTTGACCGGATCCATCCTGGCTCACGAGATGATGCATGCATGGCTACGGCTTAAAGGTAAGTAGGCAAACTACAAAACTAGATATTTGTATTTGCTTAAAAAAACTACTCAAATTATAATAATTAATAACATCCTCGAGCAAAAAAACCAAAAACAAATTGAAACCCCCTTACATTTATAAAAATATTAGAGGCAGCCCCTTAATTTAACATTGGACCAAACTTCAGAGATATTTAATATTTTTTTTTGTTTTTTTGCAATCAAGTAAAAAATTTAGGGGTCATTTTGTAATAATTCTAATTCGGTAGAACCTGAACATACTACTATTATTTTATAACTATCCCTAAAACAATTCCCACTAGTTTCTCAAATTTACCTAAGATCCTCTTGTTGCAATATGCTTGAAAATCTAGTTGTAAATAAAAATCAAGTTATTTGTCAGGGTACCCGAATCTAAGTCCAGAAATTGAAGAAGGCATCTGCCAAGTGCTAGCTCATATGTGGTTGGATTCTGAAATTGTTGCTGGTTCTGGTACAACCAGTAGTGATGTGGCTTCTACTTCATCGTCATCGGCATCATCGTCATCATCCGGCTCATCGAAGAAGGGAAAACGTTCCGAATTCGAGAAAAAACTTGGTGAGTTTTTCAAAAACCAGATAGAATCAGATAGTTCGGTTGCATACGGAGACGGTTTTAGAGAAGGGAATAAGGCGGTGCTTGAATATGGCCTCAAGAGGACGCTTGATCACATTCGGCTCACTGGGAGTTTTCCATGTTAACTTGATTGCTCATTTGTTGCTCTGCAAGTATATATGCTGGCCTCCTTGTATTGAATGGTTAAATGATAAAAGAAAAAAAAAAGAGAAATAAAGAAATGGAATTATATAATGCAGAGGGGAGTGAGGGTAGAAAAAAGTTTAGGCAAAAAGGTAAAGAAAATAAGTTCAGTGTATTTTCACTTTGAGCATCACATATATCATGTGAAAAAAGTACTACTTGTTCATACATAAAAAGAAAAAGAAAAATGTATGAAAATTTGTACAGCCTATATGTATTGTGTCACTTCTGTATGTTTTTCTGTGTAAGAATAATTTCTATTGCAACTTAAAAGGAAATTTGTCATTATTTATCAATTTCATTTCGATTTCTTGTTTGTTTTTATTTATTACAGACTTTTACAGTTGTGAGTTCAGTTAAATATTTTTAATATTAATGAATTATTTATTCAATCTCTAATGAACTTTTCAATTCATAATACAAATTAATAAAAAGTTTAATTCTAAAATAAAAATATGAAAAAATAATGAACATTACTTGTATATTCATAAAAAAAATTATAATATATGTTTCAAAATAGTTGACCCATTAATTTGGAGTGTTCAACAATTAATAGTGAACACACTATATTTTTTTTTTTAACTTTTCAAATTTAAATTACTCCATGTCTCGTGTCCCGAAGTAATAATTCTACTTTCTTTGTAAATTATAAAAGTGCTAGCAAGGACCATTAGTCCGGGACATAGTAGTATGATTTTATCGATATATTATCAACTTATTTTTTAAATAATATATATTTTTTTTAATTTTTTATGTTCAGCAAAATTTGTTAACTTTGACCAAACAAATATAGTATTTTTATTTTATTTTAAAATACAATTATATATCTTTAGAAAGCCTTAAGAAATCTTCACCTATTTCAAAAACCATAAACAAAATAATACTCATATTTAATTTCATTGAAATAATTTGTGGTTCTAATGATTTTCACACAAATATTAAATGTAATAAATTATTTGGTTGTATTGATTTTCACATTCACAAAATTATTACATTTAATATTTAAAATCAAATTTTAATTTTATACTCCATATTTTAAATGTAATATTAAATGTAATAATTTGTGTGGTCCATAGTTAGTAGTAGTGTTTTGATTTCACATCCACAAAAATAATAATAACAATAGTATAAATATGGAGAAAAAAATGACTCAAAAATTGCACATCCATAATATTAAGATATTCTAAAATTGCACAATTTTGTGGTTTACAGATAAAATGATCTGTAAAAAATATGTGACTTTTGGATCACCACTGCACTTTACTAATTGATTTGGGGACCAAATTTATCGAGTTGCTGTGCCCATTGTATTGGAACACTTTTCACCAATTGTAAATGTATTTTGGAACTATATACCACATGATATGCTTTTGTTTCATTTACTTATATCAATTTAGTTAAGGTAATCAAGAAAAAGAAAATTATGGTTTTTGAAATTATGAAAACCAATATCAAATTAATAGTCCGAACTATTTTTTTGGTACGGTCGCCTCCGAGAAACCCCATTCCATCTGGCAGTTTCGACACAACAACATTAACACACATCTCCACTCAGAAATCCGCTGTGAAAACCCCCATGAGCTTTCTTCAAATTTAATAGTCTATTGATTATTGACAAAGAAGACTAGTAATGTTTTTTTACAAGGGCAAATAGAAATTTTAAGGGTGTTACTATTTGCACCCCTCTTTTTTTATAAGTACATCGCTTTACCGAATACACTTTTATAAAAAAATATAAATCTTATAATTTTTATTAAATACACCTATCAATCTACTTAATATACCTCTATATTAAAAAAAAAACAAAAATACATTGCTGCTTTTACAAAATAAAATAAAAATCAATAAAATAAAAAAAATAAAAAAGCGTAATAAAAAATCAAACAAATTAGCGTTGATAAAAAATAAAAATTAAAAATTAAAAAACATAAAAAAAGAGACACCTATTATTTTAGAATAAAAATAACTATTAATAAAAAAACAATAAAAAAAATAAAAAATACACATCAAAATTAGTTGAAAAATAATTATAAAAAAAAAATATCATAAAAAAATTGAAAAAATCATTATAAAAAAACATAATAAAAATACAAAATAAAAGCTGAAAAAAATTAGAACTTGAGAAAAAATATCCATTAATAAAATCAAAAGAAAAAAATAAAAATAAACGAACAAACTAAAAAATTTGGATGTTTCAATATTTATAAACTAAAAAATTAGTTAAACATATCGTATAAGGTGCAAATAGCGTTACCCAAATTTTAATCATCTACTAAAATAATAAAAAATAAAAGAGGAGTGGGAATAGTAAACCTAGAAGTAAAAGTGTAATTAAACTTAACCTACGTGCATTTTATCATTTATAATGAATGGTACCTTTTACTTTATTAAAATTTGTGCACTCGGATCCATAATATAATTTCCCATATTTTTTACTATATTTTAATTAAATTCAATATTTTCAAATCAAAAATAAATTAGTACTCCGTATTATACATATGCATACATTTTTCTAAAATTAAATAAATAACATTAAATATTTTTAATTTGTTTTGATAAAAAAATATTTAATATTATAAAATATTAATTACTCCTATATAATAAAAAATAAATTTACTTAGTAAATAATATAATGAAAAATAATAATTTTATAGTATTTTTTTTAAAAATAAAATAAGTTATTTAACGCAATGACTAAAATTAAATAACAAAAATTAAACTCAATAAAAGCCTAAAATTTACTTTTATTTTTAAACAAAATAAATAATATTTTTTAAAAATAAAAATAAAAAAATATTACAAAAAAATAAGTGTATGATTCAAATAAAATGCATTGATTTACCATTTTATTTAAAGTTCTTACATCATACCATTGTATTTAAAGTTCTAAAAGAGTAATATGATGGATTTATTTATCATTGTATTTAAAGTTCTAACATCCTACATTGTATTTAAAGTTCTAACAGATTAACAGGTACTCAAAGTTCTAACAGATTATCAGGTACTCATTCGTTGATGTAAATATGATTGATTTATCATTGTATTTAAAGTTCTATCAAAATAATAGATACTCATCAAAGTCTACATGTTGATCAAACTGATTTTATATTTATCTATTTATAAATTATTAATGTTATTATTTTAGATATTTTTTCTTCAATTATTATATAGTTTATCTTATATATTATAATAAAGTAACAGATACTCATCAAAGTTTACATATTGATCAAACTGATTTTATATTTATATATTTATAAATTATTATTGTTATTATTTTAGATTGATTTTATATTTATCTATTTATAAATTATTAATGTTATTATTTTAGATATTTTTTTTCAATTATTATATAGTTTATCTTATATATTATAACGTATTTGAAGTTCTAACAAAGTAACAGATACTCATCAAAGTTTACATATTAATCAAATTGATTTTATATTTATATATTTATAAATTATTATTGTTATTATTTTAGATATTTTTTCTTCAATTATTATATAGTTTATCTTATATATTATAACAAATTTAAAATATTTTAAAAATAATTTTGTCATCGTATTTATATTCTTATTTTTAATAAGAAAATATGTAATAATAATAGTGAATTATTGTTATTATTTTAGATATTTTTTCTTCAATTATTATATAGTTTATCTTATATATTATAACAACTTTAAAATATTTTAAAAATAATTTTGTCATCGTATTTATATTCTTATTTTTAATAAGAAAATATGTAATAATAATAGTGAATTGAGTAAATACAAAATTTATAATAATTTTAAAAATAATAAATTAAAATTAAAATATTATACTGTAAAAGTAAAATAATACAGTAGGAGTAAAATAATAAATAAGATTATGTGTTTGCGAGTACTGAACTCACGTTAACTGCACTATATAGTAATAGAACAATAATATAAGTATATATAGACTATATAGTGAAACCCTAATTTCAAACTCACGTTAACTGCACTATAGAACAACCTCTCTCTCTCTCTCTCTCTCTCTCTATATATATATATATATATATATATATATATATATATATATATATATATAGTGAAACCCTAATTTCAATCTTCACAAATCAGAACGATGAAAAGAAAAATGGATGTCGTGGTCATGGAAGAGGTTGAGACCGAGACCGATCTGATAGATAAGGATGAAGAGGGTTGTGCGGACGACCCAGGTTCCCTTGAAGAAGACTATGACCCATATAAATATGAGCATGTGTGCCCACCAGGTACCCGTGAAGATTTTGAACGATTTAAGAAGGTATTATTTGATTTGTATGATTAATTATGATGTATTTATGAATTGTTTTTACATTTATTTTTAATAATCATATCTTACTTTTTTTTCAGTGTTCTGCTGCTCGAAATATGTTTAAGGTACTATGTTTCTTTTCTTGCGACCTGTTAATTAATTGTTACCTTACAAACAATTGGATGTAAACTTTTTTTTTTTTCAATTCCTATTATATTATATATTATAGGACGTGACCGTCCAAGATTTGGCCTCGAGATTAAACGATAATTCTGAGGTTGTAGATCTTTCTAGAAAGATTCTGGAACATATTAAAGATAGAAATGATGATGTTAAATCGTTTTCTGGGATGGTGAATCAAGTGTTGGAAAATAAATCTTTTTGTGAAGAGTTGGCAAAAACAGGCCAGGTATGTTATGTTATTTTTTATATTAGTGGTACGTGCAATCACCAACATTATCAATTTGTAATTTATTTATTTATTTGAATACAGAAAAAGGGCATTCGTGCTCGTTTTATGGGTTATGGATTTACTACCGAAGATAAACAGGAAATTGCTGTTCAGCTGTCTCGTATAAGAAGGGATAAGCTCTTTAAGTTTCCTACTTCAGCACAAGAATTCTTTAAAGAAACTTTGGAAGAAGGGGATTCTCAGATGGTTGTAAGGTACTACTACTACTACTACTACATGTTATTATGAATTACGTAATACAATACTCATACTCCACTCCGTATATGTTTTAGCTAAGTTGCCATGTTTTTTTGGTCATTTTTAGAATCAATGTTCCCTTTTCTATCGTTATATGCATAATCAATTGGTCCCTTTTTCTGTTTCGACTATCGTTGCATTTTTTCCCTACTTTTTGATTGTTACATGTCTGCCCATCTCTGTAGGTTTCATATGTATCAATTGGTCCCTTTTTTGCAGTTTCATCTAATTAGCCGTACTACGTACTACATATTATGCCTTGATTGGCTTATATATTTTTTTAATTTTGCAGAGGTGCCTTGAGCATTCTGTTTCCCTTTTGTATTAGTGCGAGCTACATGAAAGAGAAGGGATTTTGGGAATATAGTCTCTGGGACAAATCTGGTCGTCCCTCCCGATCCCTAGTACTTCGCTAAGGATGGGTTGTGTTCAAAGATTGTTCCGATTCCTCCCTAAGGATGGGTTGTGTTCAAAGATTGTTTGCTGTTTTATCTATTTTATGGACTTAATTGTTGCTTTCCATCGAGAGGGACGATGTTACAAATGAATTTTGGAAGGCCTCTAAGCTAAGCTGCTCCCCTCATTAAAAGCACTACGTACTCTCTGCCCGTAGAGTTTGAGGGAGGAAGGGATCAGGCCGGCCAGTTTCCGGAGGAGGTCCGCATTTCATCATTCAGTTCGCGTTGCCAATACTTTTATTAAATACTAAAATAGTACTACTAATGTTTTCCTTTTATTATTAAGTGGGTATTTGTGATTTTTTTCCTTTTATAGGTTATATAAAAAATTTCTCACAATTTTAGAAAAGTCTGTTGAGGTCACCAAAAGTAATCATCCTATTAATGGTTTTATCTATGCTACATCGAGTGGAGTACACCATGCACATCTTGACCCTTTTTGTCTAACTCACTTCCTTTTTTCTGTGTGAGTTTCGGGAATATCCCCATTCATAGGTCCGAGATCTACATCTATGAATTGAAAGGTCCGAATGATCAACTCTGCAATCAGTTGTTAGAATCAATAGGTCTTCAAATTGTTCATTTGAAAAAATGGAAACCCTTCTTATTGGATGATCGTGATACGTACCGAAAATCGAAATTCTTGATCACTGGAGGAAGACCCTTTTTGTTCAATAAGACACCAAAGTGCATGATTGACTATTAATTCTTGAGGTAGAGAGATTATCGCGTATATTAGAAACCACAAATTGACCATTAAATAAATTCATAAAATTATATTAATGTACTTCAAAATCATTGAAAAAATTACCAAAAAAAAAATGCACTTATAGACTATAATATCTATAATTACACTAATTTAGTACAACTAGCTCAAACAAAACCGTAAAACAAAACCGTAAGGACACGAAGAAGGCAAAGTCATATAAACCGTAAAACAAAACCGTAAGGACACGGCAAAGTCATATTTGTTGAATATTGTTGGAACTTATCAGAGTTTAATTGTACAATAAAATAAGTGGTTTTTAATATTAGATATTTGTCTTAATAACATGCCAAAATTAAAACTTTATTTTATTTTTATTTATTAATTTCGAATAAATATTCTGATAAAACAATGTCGTTAAGGGAAGAGGTTACAAACTTTTGGATGAGTTTTCTTTTGAATGAACTCATGCAACGTTTCAAAATATTGTAACGTTTAGAAAGTATAACTTCTTGTTTTATAGCCTATATAAAGAGACATCACGACGCATAAAGAAAAATACACAGAACAAGAAAAGTTTCGTCTTACTAATATATTTAAGAAAGATACAATTAGAGTTTGCAAGGATCTCAAGTTGGTGTGTAACAACGAGAGTTCGATAGTTGTATCCTGCAAGATAGACGTCCAAGAACTACATACACAAACGTAACAACGAGAGTTCGATAGTTGTATCCTGCAAGATAGACGTCCAAGAACTACATACACAGACAGTAGTGGGCGAATTTCTGTCTTAGGAGATTGCTGCGCAAGCCTCTATCAAAACAAGTTAGTTTTATATATATATATATAAATATATTTGCGTAAGAATTATTAAATATATTTGTGCTCAAAATATATTTGCGCTAGCATCCAGATTATATATATATATATATATATATATATATTGTCTGTGTCTTATGTTTTCTCTGTTATTCTTGAATAAATTATATTGATTGTTGTCAAACTAATTAAAAGTTCTAACAATCTAAGGCAGAAACTCTAACTATTTTTTTTAGTTTGACAATGGATCAATCAATTGCTCTTGTGGTCAATGAACATCAATTCATTGGTGTTGTGGCTGAGGCCAATATGATAGTTGATTCCAATGAATGGTGGGTCGATACCGGTGCATCGAGGCATGTATGTTCGTCGAGGAACAAGTTCAATACATATGAAAAACTCACCGGTGAAGAGAATTTGTACATGGGAAATGCAAGCACTGCTGCCGTTGAAGGGAAAGGAAAAGTGATATTAAAACTCACTTCGTGAAAAGAACTCATACTCACTAACGTGTTACATGTTCCTGAGATTCGGAAAAATTTGATTTCTGGACCTCTTCTTAGTAACAAAGGTTTCAAGTTAGTATTTGAGTCAGATAAGTTTACTCTCACAAAGGGTGGAGTGTATGTTGGAAAAGGTTACCTAACTGAGGGACTTTTCAAACTTAATATATCATCTGTTCTTAATAATAATAATAGCGCAGATAATAGCGCTGGTTCCATCTACTTACTTGATTCTTTTAATTTATAGCATGAACGATTAGGCCATGTTAATTTTCGTTCTCTTAAAAGAATGATAAATTTAGGACTACTACCTAAATGTAGTTCTAATTTAAAACGCAAGCATGGGCTTGATTCCGAAAGCATTGAAAAATGTGAAATATGTGTTGAATCAAAGTTTGCAAGACATTCTTGTAAATCCGTTGAGAAATCAAACGAGGTTCTTGGATTGATTCATTCTGATCTTTGTGAGGAGGAAAGAATTATTATATTTCTTTCTATTGAAATATTATCTTTATCGAGATTTCGATATTATCCTATTCACTTTGATATGATTTGATATGATCTTCCTTTCCTGTATTTTAGGCAACTGAATGATTTGCTTCTGATTTACTTCTGTAACCTATATATTACAAAGACTACTGAATGAATAATCATCATCGTATTCTCTTTGATCCATCTCTCAACTTTTATCATGGTATCAGACTAATCGATCCTAATTCACATTAATCTTCTTCCGCATCATTTTTTTTTCTATTACCGATCAAAGGTGTTCTTCCTTTTTTCATCATGACTGAAGGTGTTGAAAAACCTATAGGCGTGAGTTCTCCATACTATTTGCATCCTTCAGATCACCCTGGTCTCACCCTGTGTCCTGTGTCGTTCAAAGGCGACAATTACGATGACTGGATCGTTGCATTCCGCAACTCTCTGCGCGCCAAGCGCAAACTCGGCTTCATTGACGGCACAATCGTGAAGCCATTGGCGACTACTACTACGCCTCCAACGCTAGACGACTGGTGTGTTGTCAATTCTATGTTAGTGGGATGGGTCATTCAATCCATCGACCCATCACTCAGATCTTCCATCACCTACTTCACTGATGTCAAGCAACTATGGGATGATCTCCGGCTTCGCTTTAGCATCGGCAATGGTCCTCGCAAACTGCAGCTTCGGTCCCAGATTGCTGGATGTAGGCAAGCAGGTCACAATAATGCAACATACTACAACACTCTCAAGAAACTCTGGGACGAGTTGGAGACTTATCTCCCTTCTAGGGCGTGTCAATGTGGCAAGTGTGAGTGTGATCTTACCAAACTCTGGACCGCAGAACTCGAAGAAGAACGAGTTCATCAATTTCTCATAGGGCTTGACGATATCCTATACGGATCGCTACGCTCCAATGTCCTGGCACAAGATCCTCTGCCTCCTCTCAACCGTGTTTATGCACTTGCTGTCCAGGAAGAGCGCCTCAAATCGGTGGTCATAGGGCGTGAACCTGCTACTGATCAAGCCGCTTTTGCTGCTCGGACTTATCCTGCGGTTCAGACTACTCCAAACTCGCAGCCTCCATCTCACAATCCTGCATCTTCGCAGCCAGGTATCCCCTATTCCCAGCGAAAACATCTTCTTTACTCTCACTGTGGTCGTAATGGACATGAAAAGAGTGGCTGCTATCAATTGATCGGGATTCCAGATTGGCTCAAAGAAAAGCTTGCTGCTCGTGCTCGGTCTAAGGGCTGCTCCTCTGCCTCAGCCAATACTGCTCAGGCTTCTTCTACAGCAACATTCATGCCTAATGAGGCTGATCGGGCCACCTTCGGTCCAGCCTTGTCCACCGAACAATGGACCGCAGTTATGAATATGTTTCATTCAATGCAAACCGCTCCCGAATCTGGTATGTCGTTCAATTGGATTTTGGATTCAGGTGCCTCTTTGCATATGACAGGGGACTTTGCAAGGCTTGGAAATTTAACTCCATGCTCGCCTGTTACTGTAAAAATGCCTAATGGCAATTACTCTACTGCTTCTAGTCAAGGAAGTATTTTATTTGGCCACCACAGCTTATATCCGGTCTTATATGTGCCTAACTTGGATGTTAATCTTGTATCTACTGCTCAGTTGGCTCGCGAATTGCAATTACTTGTTCTTCTCACACCTAGGCTTTGTGTAATACAGGAAATCAGTTCGAGGACGGTGATTGGCGTGGGTAGAGAGAACGGAGGGGTTTATTGGCTTCAACAGCTCGTTCCAGGAGCTCGTGTTTCAGCTATTCAGCCATGTTCAAATTCTGCTTTGTTGTGGCACCGACGTCTCGGGCATCCGTCTTTATCAGTTTTAGCATCTGTTTCTCAATTCAATTTAGATAAAGCTTCTTTAAAGCTCATTGATCCATGTGATTCTTGTTTCAAAGCTAAACAGACTCGTCTGTCTTTTCCCGAAAGTTCAAATAAAGCTTCTGAATTGTTTCAATTAATTCATTGTGATGTATGGGGTCCCTATAGCACTCCAAACTCTACAGGTGCTCGTTTTTTCCTGACCATCGTTGATGATTTTTCCCGGGCTGTTTGGATATAACCTGCGTTCTAAAGCTGATGTTTCTGATCATTTTCGGTATTTTTGTGCTATGGTGCGCACCCAATTTCACTCTAATGTTCAACGAATGCGCACCGACAACGGGACCGAGTTCCTTCCCTTGCGTTCTTATATGGCTGAACATGGCATTGTTTTTGAAACGTCTTGTGTGGCGACTCCTCAGCAGAACGGACGTGCGGAACGCAAACATCGTCATCTCTTGAATGTTGCCCGTGCTCTCCGCTTTCAAGCGTCTCTTCCCATTGAATTTTGGGGAGAATGCGTATCTACAGCAGCATTTCTAATCAACCGAACACCTACTCCTATACTTGGAAATAAATGTCCATATGAGCTCCTTCATCATCACGAGCCGTCCTACAATCCGGTTCGGGTATTCGGTTGTCTCTGTTTTGCAGCTCAAACCCCTCGGACTCCTGACAAGTTTGCACCACGAGGTCGGAAGTGCGTGTTCCTTGGATATCCAGCTGGGAAACGTGGCTGGCTTCTATATGATTTGGAGAGCAAGGAACGTTTTGTATGCCGGGACGTGGTGTTCTTTGAGGATTTCTTTCCATTTGCTTCAACATCAGCAAGCTCTACTAGCTCTTCATCCCAGTTGCTCCAGCCATCACCATCCATTTATGATGACATCGATGAAGGCTTGCTAGACGCAAGGGGGAGTACTACTCCCATTTCCAGCGAGACATCAGCCACCACTGCACTGCCAGCTGAGCCGCCGGAATTGCCAGCTGAATTACAAGCTGAATTGCCAGCTATTGACCAGCCTGCTCGCCGTACTGGAGAACGTCAAAGACAACTTTCGAGTCATCTTCGTGACTATGTGTGCAGTACAGTTCTCACAACAAACCCCTCCTCTCCTCACACTCATTTCACGCCAATCTCGCCGTCCTCAGGTACTTCCTACCCTTTGGCCGATTATGTTAATTGTTCTAAATTTTCGGCCTCCCATGTGCAGTTTCTTGCAGCAGTAACCGCACAAACTGAACCTTCTTCATATAAGGAGGCTTCTTTGCATGAATGTTGGCGTGTGGCTATGAACAACGAGTTAGAGGCTCTACAGAGGAATGGAACGTGGTCTTTGTCTCCTCTTCCTGCAGACAAGAAACCCATCGGCTGCAAATGGGTTTTCCGCATCAAGTATAATTCTGACGGATCTATTGAACGACACAAGGCGCGACTTGTCGTTCTTGGAAACCGTCAAGTCGAAGGTGTCGACTATGGTGAGACGTTTGCACCTGTGTCCAAAATGACTACCGTCCGGGTCTTCTTATCTGTTGCGGCTGTCCGTGGTTGGGAATTACATCAGATGGACGTTCATAACGCGTTCCTGCACGGTGATCTAGATGAGGAAGTTTACATGTATCCTCCGCCAGGTCTCTTCGACGTTCCACCAGGGCATGTATGTCGCTTGCAGAAGTCTCTTTATGGGCTTAAACAGGCACCTCGTAATTGGTTCGCAAAGTTATCTCATGCTTTACGCAGATTCGGGTTCATACAGAGTCTCGCGGATTACTCCTTATTCTCATATACACTTGGTGCTATTACTCTTCATGTACTTGTGTATGTTGATGATCTTATTGTAGCAGGAAATGACTCTTCCACCATTGCTCGGTTCAAGGAATATCTCAACCAGTGCTTTCATATGAAAGACTTAGGCGCTCTCAAATATTTCCTTGGGATTGAGATTGCTCGGAACTCATCAGGTCTATTTATTTCTCAAAGGAAGTACACTCTTGACATTCTTTCCGAAGCTGGTGTTCTCGGTGCACGGCCTGCCGAATTTCCCATGGAGCAAAACCACCAGCTGGCGTCTTCTACCAGTCCGCCATTTGACTCACCAGAGCAATATAGACGCCTAGTCGGTCGTTTGATTTATCTAACGATCACTCGCCCTGAGTTGTCCTATGCAGTTCACACCTTAGCACAGTTCATGCAGACCCCGAGGACCGATCACTGGCAAGCTGCCATCCGGATTCTGCATTATCTCAAGGGTCATCCTGGGCAAGGTTTACTATTATCCTCTAGCAGCTCATTACAGCTCATAGCTTATTGTGACTCCGATTGGGCATCATGTCCGATCACTCGCCGCTCAGTCACGGGCTACTTTGTTATGCTCGGCCATTCTCCGATTTCTTGGAAGACCAAGAAACAGGTAACTGATGAGCCATATTTTTTGGCTCATTTTTAGTTCTTTTGAGTCAAGTTAATCGAGTCTTTTTATTTGTTTTCACCTTGCTTGTGTCTGGGAGGGCACATTTGGAGTCTATGGTCAAGTTATGCAGGTGAAACGTGAAAAGACGAACATTTGGAAAGAAATCGTCACATTGAGCAAGTATGCTGGTTGAGCAAGTTAGCCTAACTCGAACACCCATGTCATATTGTCCAAAGTCAGAAAGAGACCAAGACCGAAGCTTGACCAAGTACCGCCTGACGATAGAAGTTGGACAAAGATCGGAGTTGACCAGAGACGGGCGTTGAGCAAGTAGTGTACGAAGAATCCTGGGAGTTATGGAGTCTTAAAAGGCGACCAGATTCATAGAAGTATCAAAGATGGACTCTCATCCAACGTTAGAGTCATTGTCCAACACGTCTCTACATCAGATTGAGTCCTATATCTACACGGAATTGGTCAAGGACGCGGCAGGATCCCTATTTTTAAGGAACGAATAAGGATAGAATCTTTTATTTCCTTATCTCAATTAAACTGATCAAGTCAGCGATTTTACTTGGAGCCCAAGACTCCTAGCATCTATAAATACACATCAAGACCTAGAAATCACGTGGCTAACTAAGGACAACAGAGGTTATGAACAACAACACATCAGCCACCCCACCAAAGAAGATCGGAGGAAGAAGAAGACGAGTTCTCCCCGGCTATCGCCTTCGGGCATAGCTGGGCAATTTCGTTTTAATTCATGTTTTTATTTTCGTATTTTAATTTATGATTATTCAAGACAATTGTTACTTTGATTTCTTAGTTTAATTTAAGCATGTTTTCCTTTTATTTTATTTTATTTATTTTATGTTTGTTCATGCGTAGCTAGTTAATCTGCGCCTGGGCAAGGTCCGAACTTGGTCTGCCTGCTTTCTAAAATACTGAGAGGCTTTCGATTATAGCAACTAACTTAGTTTTATTCCCGATTCAACAGGGTAGTATCTACAGGCATGTTAGGGACTTGGGCAACGTACAGTAGCCAGTAGGAAACCCTTTTCACCTAACACACACATACGCGGATCAACGTGCCGGGAGACTGGGCGTCCGCATAGTATTACATGTTGCTGGAGATGTGGTCGTATGACTCGGGTCTGTCCGGGCATGCTATTGGCCATTTCGGGTTCGCTTTGATATTAAGGCAGTTTGGTCAACTTAGACTCATGTCGGCTAACATAGTGTCGAATTGATCAATACTAGGGGTTTTACTTAGAGAGATCTAGTAAGACTTTAAACCGAAAGAGTGAATAAGGGTTGGGGTATTTGCGTGCGTGACAACATAGGGGCGTTTATACTTTAATTGGACAACCTATAACCGAAAGATAAAGCTGTTAGCAAAATCTTAAGTGCCGATGAACAGTAGAAACTTGATCAGGTAGACAAGGTGACGACTGTGCCCAGATGCTCTGTTTTACAGTTTGGTCAGGTTCAGTAGTTGAGTAGTTTATTTTCGTATTGGTCAAGTACAGTAGCTGAGTATTTTATTTTTTGTTATTTAGTTTGTTTATTATTTGTTTTTAGTTATTCTGGTTGTTCGGTAGTTCACTCATCACTCAAAACTCTTTCAAAAATCGTGACAACCCAAATTGGGCAAAGCCGTGAGAAAATAACAATAAACTCCTCGTGGGATCGACACCTAATACTTACTACTAATACTTGTTGTTGGTGTGAAGCTTTAGGTTTTATAAATTTATTTTGCTCGCTACTCAAACGACGGTAGCGTCAAATTTGGCGCCGTTGCCGGGGAGTTTATATTCCAGTTATTTTCTTTGTGCTATTTGATTTGCGATTTTTTTGTTTTTGTTCCAGGTTGACCAAAGAGGACAGCAAGGAGCAGGACGAGGAAAGCAGGTCAAGCAGCACGTGCAGCCCAGAGACCCACCTTTGCTCAAGATCCAGAGTTGAGCAGAGGACAGAAAAGATGGACGACTTGAACAACCGACGAGTGGAGCAGACATTGAGGGAATTAAATTTCCCTAAATTTTTGGACTTTAAACTTGTGGGCATAACCTTGCCCAACATCACTACAGATTGGTCAATGAAACCCAGTTTTCTGCAGCTGTTGCCCAAGTTCAGCGATATGCCATGGGAGGACCCTCAACTACATTTGCGAAATTTTGAGCTAGCATGTGGGACTATACCTGCTATGGGCAACCTGGCACTGGCAGAGTACATCCGACTATTAGCTTTTCCCTTCTCCCTTGCCGGCGAGGCAAGAGAATGGCTATACACCTTGACCCGGGGCGAAATTACAACATGGCAGCAGCTCCAACATCAATTCTTAAAGAAGCACTTCCCCATATCTCGGATCATGCAGATCAAGAAGATGATTTACAACCTCAAAATGGGTACAAGAGAATCTTTCCATGACTATTGGGTACGATTCAATGAGATTCAAGCACAATGCCCATATCGTCTATTTCCGGATCATGAATTGATCCAATACTTCAAATCCGGACTGAGAGGACAAGAAAGAATGATGATTTATGCTGCATGTGGAGGTTCTATTCTCGACAAAACAGCAAGTGAGGCGTTCAAAATATTGAAAGACTTGGCCGAAGGATCCCGTGAAGATGAAGACAACTTGCCCAAGCAGACATCCGCTATGCCCAAGTCTGCCGAAGATAAAATTGATAAACTTTGCGGCACCATCGAGAAACTCGCGGAGATTATGGCCACAAGACCACTCAAAGCAGTCGAAACAAATGAAGTTGATCATGACCAGCGCCCACTACTACACTATGAGGGAAGACACGCAGGTTGCCCAATGCACAGTTATGGGCAAGACAGACAGAATTGCTACGACCAGTATGCCCTGGCCAACACATCTAGTTTTGGTTATGGGCATAACAACCACCAAGAGGATCAACCTGCAACAGAAGAGCAACCTGCCCAAGAGGAGCAACTTGCCCAAGAGCAGAAACTAAATATCATCCAAGTGAGGAAACATGAGGTATTTCATATTGGCATGTTTCAACCATCTGATATTTTAATCCAGACGAGGCAAACTAAGAACGATGTCCGAGAAGAGAGATTGGAGCCAGCCTTTGAACGGGCACCCGAACAAAAATCGAAGATATTGCCCAAGCACACGAAATATCTCTACTTTGGACAAGGGGATACAATCAGTGAGATCAATAGTGATGTTTTAAGTGAAGGTTCAGAGAGGAAGACACAAGGGTTGTTCGCCCAAAATCCGGAAGAGAAGAGGAATTCGCCCCTGACCAACATGAAGTTACCATTTGGTATGGGCAACCCAACAGGCACTTTACATGGATGGATGATGAGCAACTTCACAGATTTACTCAAGTGCCTGAAGGCCTCTTATGGCCATAACGAGGAGAAGCTCAAACCCTTTCACCGTGCATAATGGTGAGCATACATCACGTCATGCCCATGACGATAACTAAGGCGCTGACCAGGAGGCAACCTGGTATTTCTTGTATATTATTTTAGTTTTCTTTTCTTTTATTTTGAATAAAATTGGATAGAGAACTTGACTTGTCTTAATCCAAAAGGAGAAAGGGTTTTGTTTGTTTTTTATGTGCAGGTCAAGGAGGGCATAAAGGTAGCTGCTTGAGCAAACCTCAAGGCTACTTGGTCTACTTTCAATAGTTTACGCTAGAAGATTGATGAGTTCCCTGAAGTCGCAGGGATGACCACTAGAGAGAAGCCAAGACCTGGGTTGACGTGCCCAAGTTACTGACTGAGAGCGTAGTCCTAAAGCATCAGGGCAACATGCAAAGATGACCTCGTAGAGCTGCTGAAATCATTAATGGTCCACTTCATCCATGCTCATTCAGGTTTTACCTTAACTTTACCTCCTCCTCACTTGCCCTCCCAATTGTTCTTTTATTTCTTTTCTTTTTCTTTTCTTTCGAGTCAAGGGTTGATCTTTTCATTAACACACTTTGCCCAAGGCAAAGTGTGTGAGTGGAGAGGTGCGCCAACGTCGTTTGGAGTCGAAGTCTGTGTCAAGGGAAGTCCCTGCCCAATCTTATTACTATTTCACCCACTTTGCCGGAGGCAAAGTGTGTGAGTGGGGGAACGGGTAGGAGCAACCCCTGTCCTTGGTCGTGTCACATGCTTGATGAATATACTTGGTCAATTTGAACAGTTTTCAAAATTATTAGTCTATGCATCAAATTTGGGAGGATGGAACTGCAATTAGGTAGCCGTGAGATTTGAGCTAACATTATGAATATATTTCTTTCTTGAGAGTCTGTTTGAAATGTCGTAATGCTGAGGTTTGCCTTATTTCTACTTGTGTGATTTGACTGCTGAGTTAAGGTATTAGATGACTTAGGCAAATTTTGTTCATTCTTGTCTATAAATAAAGAAGACCCTTGATAGCCCCTTGAGCCTAGCCTGTTCTTTGATCACCTGGGGGAAACTCTGACCAACATGAAAACGTGCCCGAGCACATAAAAGGGGCAAGTCAGAAAGTAAGTCTTCAGCAAAAAAAAAAAAAAAAACTTGTCAATGGCAGTAAGCAAATCCTGCGAACTGGTTGACCAAGTTAAAAAAAAAAAAAAAAAAAAAAAAAAAACAAAACAAAAAAAAAAAACTCCTGAATTAAAGGGTTGTGCTGAGTCCCGTAAGAAGGGGAGTGAATTAGAGGTAGAAAAAAGTTGCGAAATAAAATAAGCAACACTGCCTACGGTCAACATGGAGATATGCCCAATACAGCCTACACAAACACCCTGAAAAGTCCTGATGATATGCCCAGCTCAACTAAGAATTGTCATAGGATAGAAATCGGTCAAGCCCAGGGCAGAGCGCATTCCAAAACATAATTGAGCGATACACTACCCATACACTGATGAGAGAAACACTTAGGGAGAGAAACCAAAAATCCTATTGCAGCGTCTTGACTATTTTTTATGCATCCCTTGGACTACGATTTTGACTGTCTGTTTACTTGATCAAGGATATATTCTGAAAATCATGCTAGTGTCTTCTATTTATTTCTTTCCCTCCCACCCTTGTTTTCTACTTGAGCAGCGCGAGTCATACCACACGCTTGAGGACAAGCGTAATTAAAGTGTGTGCGTGTGATGAGCCATATTTTTTGGCTCATTTTTAGTTCTTTTGAGTCAAGTTAATCGAGTCTTTTTATTTGTTTTCACCTTGCTTGTGTCTGGGAGGGCACATTTGGAGTCTATGGTCAAGTTATGCAGGTGAAACGTGAAAAGACGAACATTTGGAAAGAAATCGTCACATTGAGCAAGTATGCTGGTTGAGCAAGTTAGCCTAACTCGAACACCCATGTCATATTGTCCAAAGTCAGAAAGAGACCAAGACCGAAGCTTGACCAAGTACCGCCTGACGATAGAAGTTGGACAAAGATCGGAGTTGACCAGAGACGGGCGTTGAGCAAGTAGTGTACGAAGAGTCCTGGGAGTTATGGAGTCTTAAAAGGCGACCAGATTCATAGAAGTATCAAAGATGGACTCTCATCCAACGTTAGAGTCATTGTCCAACACGTCTCTACATCAGATTGAGTCCTATATCTACACGGAATTGGTCAAGGACGCGGCAGGATCCCTATTTTTAAGGAACGGATAAGGATAGAATCTTTTATTTCCTTATCTCAATTAAACTGATCAAGTCAGCGATTTTACTTGGAGCCCAAGACTCCTAGCATCTATAAATACACATCAAGACCTAGAAATCACGTGGCTAACTAAGGACAACAGAGGTTATGAACAACAACACATCAGCCACCCCACCAAAGAAGATCGGAGGAAGAAGAAGACGAGTTCTCCCCGGCTATCGCCTTCGGGCATAGCTGGGCAATTTCGTTTTAATTCATGTTTTTATTTTCGTATTTTAATTTATGATTATTCAAGACAATTGTTACTTTGATTTCTTAGTTTAATTTAAGCATGTTTTCCTTTTATTTTATTTTATTTATTTTATGTTTGTTCATGCGTAGCTAGTTAATCTGCGCCTGGGCAAGGTCCGAACTTGGTCTGCCTGCTTTCTAAAATACTGAGAGGCTTTCGATTATAGCAACTAACTTAGTTTTATTCCCGATTCAACAGGGTAGTATCTACAGGCATGTTAGGGACTTGGGCAACGTACAGTAGCCAGTAGGAAACCCTTTTCACCTAACACACACATACGCGGATCAACGTGCCGGGAGACTGGGCGTCCGCATAGTATTACATGTTGCTGGAGATGTGGTCGTATGACTCGGGTCTGTCCGGGCATGCTATTGGCCATTTCGGGTTCGCTTTGATATTAAGGCAGTTTGGTCAACTTAGACTCATGTCGGCTAACATAGTGTCGAATTGATCAATACTAGGGGTTTTACTTAGAGAGATCTAGTAAGACTTTAAACCGAAAGAGTGAATAAGGGTTGGGGTATTTGCGTGCGTGACAACATAGGGGCGTTTATACTTTAATTGGACAACCTATAACCGAAAGATAAAGCTGTTAGCAAAATCTTAAGTGCCGATGAACAGTAGAAACTTGATCAGGTAGACAAGGTGACGACTGTGCCCAGATGCTCTGTTTTACAGTTTGGTCAGGTTCAGTAGTTGAGTAGTTTATTTTCGTATTGGTCAAGTACAGTAGCTGAGTATTTTATTTTTTGTTATTTAGTTTGTTTATTATTTGTTTTTAGTTATTCTGGTTGTTCGGTAGTTCACTCATCACTCAAAACTCTTTCAAAAATCGTGACAACCCAAATTGGGCAAAGCCGTGAGAAAATAACAATAAACTCCTCGTGGGATCGACACCTAATACTTACCACTAATACTTGTTGTTGGTGTGAAGCTTTAGGTTTTATAAATTTATTTTGCTCGCTACTCAAACGACGGTAGCGTCAGTAACCGTCTCACGGTCATCAGCGGAGGCCGAATACAGATCCATGGCATCTACATGTTGTGAGCTTGCGTGGCTCAAGTCGCTGTTGCTCTCTTTAGGGGTCTCTCATGACTCGTCTATTGCTCTCTTTTGCGACAGTCAGGCTGCTATACATATAGATGCAAATCCCGTATTCCATGAGCGCACCAAACACATCGAGATTGATTGTCATCTTGTGTGCGATCATGTTCAGTCTGGAGTTATTACTATGCGCCATGTACCGACGACTCTGCAGCCTGCAGACATCTTCACAAAAGCACTAGGGAAAGCTCAGTTTCAGTCTCTCTCAGCCAAGTTGGGCATTATTGATCCTCATGCTCCAACTTGAGGGGGAGTATTGAAATATTATCTTTATCGAGATTTCGATATTATCCTATTCACTTTGATATGATTTGATATGATCTTCCTTTCTTGTATTTTAGGCAACTGAATGATTTGCTTCTGATTTACTTCTGTAACCTATATATTACAAAGACTACTGAATGAATAATCATCATCGTATTCTCTTTGATCCATCTCTCAACTTTTATCACTTTCATTGATTATTGTAGCAAATTTTGTTATGTTTATTTGATAAGCAATAAAGATGAAGCATTAAGCATGTTTAAAAATTACAAAGCTGAAGTCGAAAATCAATTAGACAAAAAGATCAAAATTCTAAGATCAGATCGTGGTGGAGAATATCAATCAAATGATTTTGCTGAATTTTGTTCGCAAAATGGAATAATACATGAGACGACGGAACCTTATACTCCAATGCAAAATGGTGTTGCTGAGCGTAAAAATAGAACGCTGAAAAATATGATAAATTCTATGTTGAATAATTCAGGAGCGCCACATAATCTATGGGCCGAAGCACTTCTTGCTGCTAATAGAATTTTGAATAGAATTCCTCATAAAAGAAGTAATAAATCTCCTTATGAAATTTGGAAAGGAAAATTACCTACGTACAAAACCATGAAAGTTTGGGGTTGTCTCGCTAAAGTTCTTATTCCCCATCCTAAGAGGCAAAAACTTGGACAAAAAACAGTGGATTGTATTTATTTAGGACCTGCACATAATAGTGCAGCTTATCGGTTTTTGGTTCATAAATCGGAGAATGGGGAAATTAAAGAAAATACTTTTATGGAATCTTCTGACGCTGAATTTTTCGAAACCATATTTCCATATAAAGGAAAGATGAGTACTACTATAAAAAGAGTACACGAGAATGAATTAACAAATGCTAAAAGTATTCAAAATAATTCATCTACTTCTCAAGATCAAGTACAAGATTTTGAACCAAGAAGAAGTAAAAGAGCGAGGATTGTCAAGGATTTCGGATCTGATTTTAAGACATTTATGAGTGAACATGAACCTCAAACATATAAGGCGGCGATTGAATCGTCGGAGGGACCTTATTGGAAAGAAGCAATTCAAAGTGAAGTTGAGTCCATTACGAATAACCACACTTGGGAGTTGGTTGATTTACCCCCTGGGAATAAAACTATTGGATATAAATGGATATTCAAGAAGAAGTTAAAACCAGATGGTACAATTGACAAATATAAAGCGCGATTAGTCGCTAAAGGGTTTCGACAAAAAGAAGGCATCGATTACTTTGATACTTATTCTCCGGTTACAAGAATTACATCCATTCGATTATTAGTAGCAATAGCAGCTATATATAATTTAGAAATACATCAAATGGATGTTAAGACGGCAATATGGACCAACCAGAAGGATTTATTGTTAAAGGCCAAGAAAGGAAAGTTTGTAAACTTGTTAAGTCATTATATGGTCTTAAACAAGCACCAAAACAATGGCATGAAAAGTTCGATTATACAATGATGTCTTATGGTTTTTCCATAAACGAATGCGACAAGTGCGTCTACATAAAACAAACAAAAAATGATTATGTATTTATTTGTTTATATGTCGATGATATGCTTATTATGGGAACAAGCAAAAATATTATAAACTCCACAAAGAAAATGCTACATTCATGTTTTGATATGAAGGATATGGGATTAGCAGATGTAACTCTTGGAGTGAGAATTTTACGAAATTCTAATGGTTATACACTTACCCAATCACATTATATTGAGAAAATTCTCAAGAAATTTGGGCAGTACAATAACAAGCCCATGACGACGCCATTTGATGCGACATACAAACTATCTAAAAATAGTGGAGAAAGTATATCACAGTTGGAATACACACAAGTTATAGGAAGCTTGATGTACATCATGAATTGTACAAGACCAGATCTAGCTTATTCACTAAGTCGATTAAGTAGATATTCAAGCAATCCTGGAAAAGATCATTGGCATGCTTTAATCAGAGTCCTACGATATTTAAAATATACGATAAACTTTGGTTTACACTACACAAAATATCCTCCTGTTTTGGAAGGATATACTGATGCAAATTGGATATCGGGAAGCACTGAGAGTAAATCTACAAATGAATATGTGTTTACTCTTGGTGGGGCAGCCATATCGTGGAAGTCGTCAAAACAAACTTGTATTGCGCGTTCTACTATGGAGTCTGAATTTATAGCATTAGACAAAGCTGCCGAGGAGGCTGAATGGATTAGAAATTTTATTGAAGATATTCCATTGTGGCCTAAACCATTAACAGCTCTTTGTATCCACTGTGATAGTATGGCTTCAATATATAAAGCTAAAAATAAGATATACAATGGTAAATCAAGGCATATAAGACGAAGACATGCCACAATACGACAATTGCTTTTCAATGGAGTAATAGCATTGGATTATATTAAATCAAAGGAAAATATAGCTGACCCTTTGACTAAAGGCCTACCTAAAGAGCAAGTCGTATTTACATCGAGGGGAATGGGTCTAAAGCCAATACAATGAATCATTACTTGGCGGAAACCTAACCTAACAACATCGGAGATCCCATGGTCTAGGTTCAATAGGCAAACTGGTTAAGGAAGATTCAAAATTATAGAAACACACAAAAATCTATTCCTATGATGTAATGACGTATGTGTTTTCCGTTGACGATTAAGGGATAAATATTACTATTATTTTTAATAATGCTAATAGCTTATGAAGTGGGATAGTGCGGACTATTCTTAATTAGCATTACCTATATGAGAGTGATGTGGGGTCGCATCTATGAGAATTAATATGTCTTAAAATTCTCTAGAGCTCTCATGAAGTCGGGATATGTTCAGGTACAAAATGAACACAACCGTATAAACTCGAAAGTATGATGATGATATATGTGTGATACTTATTGTTGTATTATTACAAAACGGTGAATAGTTCAAGATGAAATAATCACTACCTCACCAAGTAATACCAGTAAGTTTTACTAAGAAAATGTTAAGTCAACAAAGACACCTCTTTCAATGCATATTGATTCTATGATCTCTGAAATAAGGATGATGTATTTTAGAGCTTATTTTCTATTCAAATGTGGGGTATTGTTAAAGTTTGAATAGAAAATGTGGGGTATTGTTGGAACTTATCAGAGTTTAATTGTACAATAAAATAAGTGGCTTTTAAAGTGCCAAAATTAAAACATTATTTTATTTTTATTTATTAATTTCGAATAAATATTCTGATAAAACAATGTCGTTAAGGGAAGAGGTTACAAACTTTTGGATGAGTTTTCTTTTGAATGAACTCATGCAACATTTCAGAATATTGTAACGTTTAGAAAGTATAATTTCTTGTTTTATAGCCTATATAAAGAGACATCACGACGCATAAAGAAAAAGACACAGAACAAGAAAAATTTCGTCTTACTAATATATTTAAGAGATATACAATTAGAGTTTGCAAGGATCTCAAGTTGGTGTGTAACAACGAGAGTTCGATAGTTGTATCCTGCAAGATAGACGTCCAAGAACTACATACACAAACGGTAGTGGGCGAATTTCTGTCTTAGGAGATTGCTCCAAGAACTACATACACAGACGGTAGTGGACGAATTTCTGTCTTAGAAGATTGCTGCGCAAGCCTCTATCAAAACAAGTTAGTTTTATATATATATATATATATAAATATATTTGCGTAAGAATCATTAAATATATTTGCGCTCAAAATATATTTGCGCTAGCATCCAGATTATATATATATATATCATCCAGATTATATATATATATATATATATATATATATAAAAATATATATATGTTTATATCAAAATATATTTGCGGTAAGTATAAGTTCAAATATATAATAATTAAAGTTGCAGTAAGTATTATATTTTCTAAAATATATTTACGGTACAAAATTAGCGCAAGTATAAGTTCAAATATATAATAATTAAAGTTGCAGTAAGTATTATATTTTCTATGTTTTATGTTTTTTCTGTTATTCTTGAATAAATTATATTGATTGTTATCAAACTAATTAAAAGTTCTAACAAATATGGGCATTTGTAAATCTAGTGGGTATCACCAACGAGGATCACTTCATCAGCAAATCCTAAACCCACTATCTCTCTGTCTCTCTCGGCCTTGACTTCCGGAGGAAGAAAAAGATTTGAGTGTTTTTTTTATGAATTTTGAATTATGATGTTTTTAATTTTATTTCTGATAATATTACGACATTTTGAATGAATGCTCTTAGTTGAATGTATTGAAATAGTATGGTTGTTGCTTATATTATATTTAAAAGATTTACTTTTTGGTTCTTGTTACTTCAATTATGCAGAAATCGTAAGAGTTCTTCCTGAAAGATCTACATTAGAATTAATATATATATATATATATATATATTAATTTTTTTTTTTGTATTTAGACTTTAGAGGGCAAAATTGTAAAATATTATTAAATAGGTAAGGTGCATAGCACATGTAAAAAATATTCGCGAATATTCTATTCCGATTACTCGCGGACTCGCGGTTTGCAATGTGTAAAATTGTCCTAGATAAAGTAATCCGGTTAAGTTGCAAAGTGTAAAAGATCTCAAACATGAAGTTGCAAAATGTAATTACCTCTAAATTTTTGGGGTGCTATCCATTAAAAAATCCAGTACCTAATAAATTACTACTACTACTTAGGAATTAGTTAAAGTAGCATTACAAATTTCACAATAACACATAGATAAAGATAATAATTTAATACTAAAGACATGTTCTTTTGAACTTTTTTACATTCATTTCAGTTCACTTCAAACCAGTTCAGTTCAAACTCAATAAGTTCAGTTCAGACTCATTAAATTAATGTTAAGTTCAATTTAGTCATTTATCTTTTATAATTTTTTATATTAAAAAAGATATTTAACTATTTGATTATTTTTTTCATTATTTAAAATTTTAATTCAATTGAATTTAAGTTCAATTCAGTTAAGACTTATTAAGTTCAGTTCATTCCATTAAGCTCAGTTCATTCCATTAAGCTCAATTCCAATTGAAATTAGATGTTTTTATTTTTTTATTTTTTAATTAAGCTTCTGATGACGTGACTTTTTGTATATTTTTTTTTTGAAAATTAGGTACAGCAGCAAATCAGGAGTGTCCAAGCAAATCGATGATCGTATCCCCGGCAGCCACGTCATCAGTTGACCGGTTAAAAATGAAGATTCCGGCCAAAAAGTACTAAATCAAGCACAATTTTGAGCAATATGAGACTAAATTGAAAATTTGTAACTATATGGGACTAAATCGAAAATGACCCAACTTTATGGGACCAAAAAAATTTCTCCCATTTATGGTATTGAGCCAAGTTATGATTATTTAACTACAATAAAATATCTATAAATTAATAATGATAACTTTGAAAGTGTTTGAGTGAGCTTAAGATGTTATAGATAGTTTATATGTTATTTTAAGAGCTAATAAGTTATTCTATCTTATTTGATAAATAAAATTTTAAATTGTTTGGATAAAAATTTAAATGTAAACTTATAGTAATTTGTTGGGAAAAATGGCAATAAGGCCAATTTTCAACATTTTTTGGGCAATAAGGCTTTCGAGAAATTACGCGTGTCAATTAGGCCGCCTAAAATGTATAAAGACTTTACTACCCTTTCTCCCCAAATTACACGCCAGCGTCTTCCACTCCCTCCCTCTTCCCCAAATTTCCCCTCGACCGCGACCACCCAACCCCTCCCCCCAGTCCGACGACCTCCCCTGCACCTCCTACATCCCAGTAATCGACGTGCCTCCGCCTCCGTCGTCCGTTACGTGATAGAGAATCGATCTCCGATTCCCAGTGTATGGAGTCGATTATGGCTCACGACAACGCCGTGAACGCGGTGGTGGTCGGGTTCGACGGGCTGGTCTTCACCGGATTTGGGATTTAGGGCGCCGACGACGCCGCGGTAGTAGGCGGAGGGACGGAGGTCCCGTTGCACTCCGCCATCGCCGCCCAGACCTTCAGCAGGGCCCCACCTCCGCGTCTCCTCCGTCGCCAGATTGATTCTCCCCGCATGGCAGAGGCTCCACCTCCGTCGCCGGCGAGCCACCACCATCACCGACCGCCGACCCCTTCCGTTTTCAGGTTATTCGGCTTACTCCTTTCAGAAATGTCGAGAACGCCTTGAAGGTGTTCGCCGAAATGCTCAAGAAAGGTTATGCTCCAAATTCTTTTACTGTATATAGATTCATTCCAATTTTTATTGTTGTGTTTTGTGTATGGTGAAAAGGAATGACAAACTTAAGTTCCTTGTTTGGTCTTTTTACTGTGATGATAATTTTTAGTACTATTTGTTTTTAGTTTGAAAGTTTGATTGAGATCATGTTGCTGCCGATGATCTCTCACTACTATTAATTACATTCCACTACTACTTGGTTTGGTTTTGTTTCTAGTGAAAAAAATCAGTATGTAAGAAGGGAAAGAAGAAAATGGTTCAGAATAAAACAAAGAGTGCAAACAAGGTCGGCCTAATTGTTTATCAAGTTGTGAGATTATAATCATCTGCATTTATCGCTTTTCTTTTTATGTTATGTTCAGAAAATTGAGTATTTAATGGTTTTTCATGATTTGTACTGAAGCTGGTTTGCTGGCTTTCAGAGAACGCCGAATGAAGGTAATTAGGCCGTATACTTACAGAATTATAATACTTGGTTTACTGATTAATCATATTAATGCTTTTAGAATCTTGTTTCTTTCTTGATATAACAAAATACCATGTTTTATTGAGAAGAAATACAACTACTGTATTTCTTATATATTTGGATGTTAATTTATAGCCGAACAGCTAGTGCTCAAGAGCAATGGTCGACCCTTCAAGTGAGCTTTATTATTTACTAAATACTATTTGTTAGTATAATTTTCTTGAAGAAGAAGAATAGTAAATTTATATTTTTTTGTCGATTGTTTATGACTGTGTACAGGAAGAAGAAAGGTAAAAAGTTGTACGCCTTTTCGATCAACGCGTCGATGGAGTCGAACGCGTACGTGGGCACCGCGCTGCTAAAGTGTAAGAGACTACTTACTCGTGATTTCCCTTTTTTTTTCTCCTACTCTATTTGAAGTTGGAAAAGCTTTGTTGAAGCATTTTCTTGTGTTTGATTGTCATGTTTATTTGGTAACATTTTGTTTCTATTGCTTTGCTTCAGAAAAGTATAGTGGGAACGAGCAACGAAGTAGAGTCGGGGGAGCTCGATTTCGTTCCTCCCGAGTTCTTGAGTCCCGTCTCTGTCCTTGATAAGGTCGACGTTTGCAAAGACGATTCGCCTTCTCCTGTTACATACCTCAGAGGTATATTTTAATTTATTTTTCCTTCTTTCGAATACGGCATATATTGTTAATAGTTTGCATATATTGCTCCTGAAGTGTCGTGGCTCTTGCATTTCCTTTCGTGTTTTTCGGTCTCAGATTTCTTAACCCAACTATGTCTTGTTAAATTTTTGTTTTAACTGTTTATTTTATGTGTGTGTTTGTGTTATATCAGAACAGCCAGTTGATGCCCTTTCTTCTTCATGTTGTTTATGTTATGTACCTCGATCGCGCCGCGAATGCCGTGTCCTGGCTGGGGAAGAGATGCGTCGATTTCGAGCTCAATCGGTTCGTTTCGACCTACACGCCTCTTCATCCAACTTGAATTCATGCCTCTTCATCCTTGAAAAAATAAATATCATACCACGTACCATTTACGAGATTCATTGTATTTTAATTTTTTTTGGGATATTTATTTACGACGTTCAGTGTTTTTTTACGACGTTCAGTGTTTTATATGTTATTCAGTGTCTTTTAATGTTATTCAGTGTTATTCAATGTCTTTTAATGTTATTCAGTGTTATTCAGTGTCTTTCAGTGTTATTCAGTGTCTTTTAGTGTTATTCAGTGTTATTCAGTGTTACTCACTGTCTTTCAGTGTTATTAAGTGTTATTTAGTGTCTTTTAATGTTGTTCAGTGTCATTTAATGTTGTTCAGTGTCATTTAATGTTATTCAGTGTCTTTTAATGTTATTCAGTGTTATTTAGTGTCTTTTAATGTTATTCAGTGTGTTATTCAGTGTCTTTTTATGTTATTCAGTGTCTATTAATGTTATTCAGTGTTATTCAGTGTCTTTTAATGTTATTCAGTGTCTTTTAATGTTATTTAGTGTCTTTTAGTGTTATTCAGTGTTATTCAGTGTCTTTTAATGTTATTCAGTGTCTTTTAGTGTTATTCAGTGTCTTTTAGTGTTATTCAGTGTCTTTTAATGTTATTCAGTGTTATTCAGTGTCTTTTAATGTTATTCAGTGTCTTTTAATGTTATTCAGTGTCTGGAGGTGGGTGGGTTGAGTAGAATTTTTTTTTGATGTTCAGTGTTTTTTAATGGTATTCAGTGTCTGAGGTTGGGGTGGGGTGGGGTGATGTTGGGGTGGGTTGAGTAAAAATAAAGTAAGGGTATTTTCGTCCTTCCATATATATTTTTTTGGCCTAATTGGAACAAAAAGGCCTAATTGACACATAAATTAGAACTTGGCCTTATTGCCCAAAAAATGTTAAAATTTGGTCTTATTGCCATTTTCCCCTAATTTGTTTGACAATTTAAAATCTTATTTTAACATAATTATTAATAAAAAATATTATGGACGATAAAAATTGTATTAATAAAATAATAAATTTGAAATTATAATATATATATATATATATATATATATATATTATGTAATAATTTTAGGGGTAATTTAATCTTTTATTATTAATATAACAAGAGTTTGTTTAAAAAATAATAGTTTTTTTAAACAACATTTAAAAAACTTATTTTTAAGTTAAAAAAAAATTCAAAAAATTATGTTTTTTAAAAAAGTTTTAAAAGTTCGCCAGACACCATCTCAGAGCATCTCCAATGATATACCTAAAGATAGGTACAATTTAGTGACATGTCATTTGACACATCACAAATAATTTGTACTTATCAATTTGTACCTTAACATACCAATGGTTTGAGGTACAATTATTCACTTTTTATGCACGTGGGACCTATAGTATAAGACACAAAACTAATTTGTACATAGTATCCAATATTAAATACTCAATTTTCTCTCTCCTAATTTGTACCTCCTTACCCAATGGTATCTCTAGTACAAATTTTGGCCACGTAAGATTTATACCTACATGCTCTTATAATACTCTCTCCGTCGCTAAACTCGAGCTTGGGAAAAATACTTGACCCCACAACTTCACGAATCACGACACATTAACATTATCCTCTTTCAAAATCCAGCCAACCATCCAAAATAGAAATAAAATTATGAACCAAAAAAAAGCTGAAAATTTCAAAGGAGCTCTCCAAATTCTTCAGTCGCAATGGAAACCATCGTCTCTCCTCGATCCTTTTGCCCTCTCTTCAAGACTCCTCTTTTAACCCCAATCCAGCCCAAATCGAGTTCCGGGCTCAAGCCCATTTCCTGCAGCCTCAGAACACAACCGGCCCGGCACTCTTCCCGCGAGCCCGCTAGCTGGCAAGCTAACGTGCGCCAGGGGCTGGCGGCCCTCGCCGTTTCGCTAGCCCTCAATTTTTCACTACCAATTTTAGCGGACTCTGCATTCGCGTCTGAGTTCGATGTCCTGAACGACGGCCCGCCCAAGGAGACCTTCGTGGTTGATGACGCCGGCGTGCTCAGCCGCGTCACGAGGTCCGACTTGAAGCGATTGCTCTCCGATTTGGAGTTCAGAAAGGGTTACCACATTAACGTTGTCACTGTCCGCAAGCTCACTGTAAGTTCTTTTTAATGTCCTTTCAGTAAATTGAGTTCTAAGAATTCTTTATTTTTATCAAAAAAAAAAAAATTGAAAAAGATTTGTGACATTGTGAGTTGGTTTTGGTTGAAATTAGAGGTGTTTGGTAGGGCACGAAGACGGGAGAAGGAGACCCGATTTATCCGGGGGGGTTCTATCCTATAACTATTAGTGATAGGAGTACTCTTTAGTCCTATAAGACGAACTCCCTTTTCATACAACTTTAACAGTATTTGGTATCGAAACTCACTAGCCTTAAAAGTTAGTTTTTCATATAATTAGATGTCTGTTGCATATATGCCGAACCGATTGTTTTTCATTTTTCTTATCCGAAGAGCAAAGCAGATGCATTTGAGTATGCCGATCAAGTGTTAGAACGCTGGTATCCGACCGTTGAGGAAGGCAACAACAAAGGCATAGTTGTGCTTGTTACCAGTCAAAAGGAAGGTGCAGTCACAGGTGGCCCTGAATTCATCAAAGCCGTCGGAGAATCTGTGCTTGATGCCACTGTGTCCGAGAATCTACCAGGTATATATACTCCATTTTCACCATGGTTAGTACTGTTACAAAAAAAATACTCTGAATGATTGATTTGAGTGTTGAACTTAAGGAGTAACTGTAAATGTAAGATTGTTATTTTGAATTGAGACTAAGAACTTATCTGGTTTCTTTTTTGTTTAGTTATGTAAACATATACGTATATTTTATGGAAAAAAATATTAAAAAATAGAATATTAAAAATGAGTGCGGTGATAATGATAAGAATAATCTGAATTGAATGAGTCTAAACTCTGAACTGAACTGAAGTAGACTGAAATTAATTCCCAAAAAAAAACAAAGTACACGATGAAATTTTGTAGTTATTTTCATAATTTGGTAAAGTCTCAAGGGTGTTTTCTCATTGTTATTCTAGTTTGAACCTTGCAGTATTAGCTACAGAGGAAAAGTATAACGAAGCAGTATACACTGCTGCCAAACGTCTAGCCGCCTCCATAGATGGGCTTCCCGACCCTGGTGGCCCTCAGACAAAAGACAACAAACGTGAGTCGAACTTTAAAACCCGAGAGGAGACGGATGAGAAACGGGGCCAGTTCACTCTTGTAGTCGGAGGTTTGTTAGTGATTGCTTTTGTTGTTCCGATGGCGCAATACTACGCTTACGTCTCCAAGAAATGAAGTAAACTTTTATATTTTTTGCGTTTTTCTGTTTCAATTGGAGTGTCTGTTAATGTATAAAAATGTTATGCATATGTTTATATGAGAAAAATGCTTGTTTACAGTTTACAGTTGCAGTACATTACATATACATGTAGACATTTAAAAATCCTGAGTTTAATTTTCTGATACACCTATAGCCCATTCACCCGAAACCGCAGAAGTCGAAATCCTCGACAGAGACTTAAAAACATCATCCATGCTCGGCCTCTCCGACGGATCCTTGTTCAGGCAGCTATCCACCATTCCCAAGAGAGCAGCTGCATGATCCGGAGGATATTCTCCTCCCAACAAAGGATCCATCAAACTCCTCATATTTTCGCGGGCATCATCATCTCCAGACAAAACCGGATACAACAAGGATATCTCCTTGCCGGTAAGAATCTCCAGCAGGAGAACCCCGAACGCATACACGTCGAGCTTTGGGGAAATCACTCCGTTCTCCAGGTACTCGGGGGCCATGTATCCTTTCGTCCCGACAATGTGCCTCGTCAGCGCAAAATGACCTTCCTGCCCCTCCTCCACCGACCTCGCCATGCCAAGGTTTGTGATCTTGGCCCGGAAATCCGAATCCAGAAGCACGTTGCTGCTGTTGAGGTCCTTGTGGATGTGTGGAGGGGAAGTGTAACGGTGGAGGTAGTTCAAACCGGCCGCGACATCCAGAGCGATTTGTAGCCTCTGATTCCAGCTCAGAGCTTTTTTTCCGTCTATCCAATCCGCGAGGGACCCGTTGGGTGCGTACTCGTAGACCAGGTACCAATCCCCGCCGTTGAAAGCGACCCCTGACAGACGGACGAGATTGAAGTGGTTGATCTTGTTGAGCAGGTTGATCTCTCCCGTGACGTCGCCTTGCCTCATTTTCTTGACGGCCGCCTCGTCGCCGTTGATCGTGGCCCGGTATACCGACCCCTTGATCAGTCGGCCCGGCCCGAAGTCCTCCGTGGCGGATTTCAGCTCTCCGAAGCCGTAGATTTTCAGGGACGACTGCGCTATGCTCGAAATGCTCTCCAGAAAATCCCGAGACTCCCCGTTTTCTTCTTCCTCGAACGCTTTTATTTTGGCTCGGGCCGGGTCGAGCTTCTTCTTCTTCTTCTTTTTGCGGATAATAAGCAGAAAGAAAACGACGGACCCAATGACTATTACCCCGCCGACTCCTCCGACCACTGCGTAAATCCACACCCTGCTCGAGCGGCCGCTGCTTTCCGGCGGGATGGGGGGCGGCGGGGGCGGGGGAGGGGGCTGCGCCCCCGTGACTTGGGAGCTCGTGGGTGGGTCCCGGAGGGGAATGAGGAGAGTTGTCATGGGGAAAACATTGGGATTTGATTCGGATAAGCCGTTAGCTTCGAGGGTTTCGGAAGTGCTGACTCCGAAGAGGGCGCTGACGGTGGAGACGAACTGGCCCCACGTCAGCAAATAGGTGAGCAAGTAATTAGCGTTGTTTTCGTTGGTCTGGTTAGGGGTGGGGCAGGCGCATCTTAGCGGGACGGTTATTCGGTTACCAGGGAGGAGGCGGTTGGGGGGGATGGTGTTCTGGGCGAGGAGGGCTTGACAGGTGGAGAGGCCCTGGAAGATGTTGTTGGCGATGGAGAGGTAGGTGTTGTCCTGTTGGACGGAATAGGAGGCGTTGACTTGGTAGAGGCGGTTGTTGGAGCAGGAGCAGTTGACCGGGATGAGGATTGTTCGGTTGGGTTCGAAGGTGGCGGTGAGGGGGACGGAGTTGAGTTGGGCTAATTGGGCCGGGTCGGAGGATAGGAGGGAGGAGATGGAGGGGACGGTGTCCAAAGGGGGGTGGGCCCGGAAGGTCAGGTAGGCAAGGCAGGATTGGGCGGGGGCGTTGCAGGAGTAGCCGAGGACGGAGGAGGTTGAGGCGTCGCATGAGCTGGTCAACTGCCCGGTGTAAGCTTGCTGCCCGAGGATTTTTACAGGGAGACATGTTGAGATGAGGAAGATGATGAGAATTATTGGGGATTATTCATGTTTGATCTTTAATTATGTGAAATGCAAATTAAATTAAGCTGATATTTATATAAATTATTCATTTTTTGTTTTGTTTTGTTTTCAACTTCGCGGGGAACATTTGACTTTTTCCGCTGCCAATTGCGAATGGCCAGGCAATATCTTGAGGAGAATAGTATATTCAAAATTTAGTCAACTTTTAATGATTAATGGATTCATCGTGGATTCAAATTGTTGATTAAAGTTTTTTGACTATAAAAAATTATTTTGGAATCAACAAATAAGAACAAATCTCCCACGCCTACTTAAAAATAGTTGAAAATGATACTTTCTGTTTCACAAAGTCCATTTTTTTTTTAAGAGAAAAGCACAGGGGCTTGCTCAATTAACGAACGATAAAAAATTACAGCGTTATTCGTGTAAGCTAGCAAAGCATCTTCCCACACAAATCTACCTACGATTTTAGGAAAAATATGAGCAAGCTCATGAGCAACACAATTGTTAATACGACTCGTATGAGACCAAATAACAGACTGAAAACTAGAATATGAAGCTAAAATATCATCTATAATCAGCGAAAAGATGCTCCTTCCCCCCCTCCGATTCTTAAGCGCTTCGATCACAACCAAACAATCGGTTTCCACTTCCACGGTTTGAACACCTCTACACCTAGCTTCTTCGATTCTGTCGAGCACCGCACTTGCCTCGGCAACATCAACCTCCCAACATTCATTACGAACAATGGATAAGCCCCATAAAACCGATCCGTTACCATCTCGACACACCACACTCGTTGCAACCCCTTCCCCATCCGTCACACCCGCATCAACATTGATCTTTACATAACCCTCCCTAGAAGCCCTCCAACCCCCTGATTTCGCCGAACCCGAGACCCCCCCGCCACTTTTTACAGCCTTATGCATCCTCCCCATACTCTCCCCACCCACTCCTTCATTAATCACGTCTCTTATTCGCCTCACAATCGCATCCGGGTCCACCTTAATGCCATCAAATATTACTTATTCCGATGTTCCCATAGCGCCCAACACCCAATCATAAGCTTCACATGATCATCTTCCGACCCCTCCTTCCAACACCACTCAACCCATCCTCGCACATCGTCGCGCCACTCGACCTCCTGCATTTCAATCCCCACTTTCTCCCACACCCATCTCGCCACATGACAATTATTAAAAAGATGAAGGCAAGACTCAAAATTTGAATTACAAAAAGAACAGAAAGAACACTCACCTCCTACTCGAGCGACAATATTTGCTTTCGTAGCCAAAGCTTCTCGACACAGTTGCCAGAAGAAAAGTTTCACACGGGGCCAGACGGGAACCTTCCAGAGTCGATTCCACAACCACTTGTCCCTACTCCAATTCGACACACCTTCCATATCCCCCATATCCCCTGCTAGCATCTTGTGCGCACTCCGAACAGAATAAATCTCATCCTTCTCATAGCCCCAAAACCAAATATCACGCGGTCTATTGGAGCTTAACCGAATATTACGCACCCTATCCCTCTCAAACGGCAACAACAGACTATCAAGCTTATGATCGTCCCATCCACTCCCATCCGCCTTCATAAAATCAGCCACCCTCATCACTTCATTACCCGGTAAACAAGGTGTGATAACCCGGCCTGACTGGGTGTGGGGAATCCAAACATGCCGCCATATTTTCGTCTCCAGACCGTCCCCAATCCTACGTCGTAATCCCCTATCAAGCACCACTCTTGCTTCGACAATGCTCCTCCATGTGTAGCTTGGATTAACACCCAACGGAGCCGTCATAAATTCTCCATTAGGGAAATACTTATCTTTCATTAAGCGGGGCCAAAGACAATCCGGATTAGTCACAAGGCGCCATGCTTGTTTAGCTAGCAGAGCAAGATTGAATGAATTGAAATCACGAAAACCCAATCCTCCTTCACATTTAGGCCGAGCCATTTTTGCCCAAGAGACCCAATTAATACCGCGTTTTCCTTCATCGTGTCCCCACCAAAATCGGGAAACCAAAGAACGTAATTCAAGACAAAAATTCGCTGGAATTTTAAAAACACTCATCACATAGGTAGGGAGAGAATTGGCCACAGCCTTTATAAGAATCTCCTTACCAGCCCTCGACAAAATTTTCCCGCGCCAGCCTTGTAACCGTCTACAAAGCTTATCTCTAATAATGTCAGTAATTACCTTCTTGGATCGCCCGATAACAGTAGGAAGGCCTAAATACCGAGCCTGCTCCTCAACTTCAGTTACACCCAACCTCTCTGCTAACGAACTCCGCTGATTTCTAGGCACACCTTTACTAAAAGAAACCGTAGTTTTATCCAGATTAACCAGTTGCCCCGAAGCCGCCTCATATCTCCTCAAAATTCCGTTTATGACCTCAACCTCTGTCAACGTGGCCGGACAAAGAAAATACTGTCATCCGCAAACAAAAGATGAGAAATAGGCGGAGCCGTGCTAGAGATCCGGATACCGTGCAGTGATGCGTTCTCAACAGCTCTTCTCAGCATATTTGACAGTGCTTCAACACAAATAAGAAACAGATACGGAGATAACGGGTCACCCTGTCTCAAACCTCTGCTTGGCCGAAATTCAGCAGACGGAGTCCCATTTATAAGTACTGAAAATGAAACAGTACTAACACAATCCAAAACACGCTGGACCCACAAGTTATCAAACCCCATTGTCAGCAAAACCCGTCTCAAAAAGCCCCACTCAACCCGATCATACGCCTTGGCCATATCTAATTTAATTGCCATGTGTCCCTCCGAACTTCTGCTATTTTTCATAAAATGGAACATCTCAAAAGCAATCAAAATATTATCAGAAATTAATCTTCCAGGCGTAAAAGCACTTTGATTCTCGAAAATAATGTCACCTAGAAAAAGCTTTAGCCGGTTAGCAAGCACCTTAGATACAAGTTTATACGCCACATTACACAAGCTTATCGGTCGAAAGTCACGTATTTTATCCGGGGACTTCTTCTTAGGAATAAGAACAATATTTGTTTTATTGAGCCCCTGCGGAGAAATTTCACCACGCAAAATACCCAACACCGTGGACACACAAAGTCCATTTTAATTTACCGTAAAAATAATACTCTATATAGAAATAAACTCTTTATATCTATAGTAATAAAAATTTTAAGTCCCCAGTTATAAATAGGAATAAACTCCACATTATTCATACATTTATTAAGTCCTGATTTATACCTCTATACAGGAATTTATATAGGAATAAACTCCCTACACTAATAAAAAATTCAAATCTCAACTTGGTACCAGTTATAAATTGAAATAAACTCAACGTTGTTATAAGTCATACATTTTTTAAGTATAGTGTTAAGGATTTATACCTCTATACATGAATAAATGATTAATATATAATAAAAATATTTATTAATAATATTTTAATTTATTAAAATCAATAACATGTTTAAGATGACTTGAAATATTTATCAAAATCAATAAAATATAGTATATGATCAAAGCTTATAGTCTTTAGATTAATTAATATTTTATACAATTGATATGTTAAACACAATTTTTACACATATATGATCAAATTTTATTATTAAAAACTATTAAATTGATTTTGTGAATTTCAATATAAATAATATTGTATGTATATTATTTTTATATTTATATTATTTTTTATAGAAAAAATTATTTTTATTTTGTAAATTATGTATAAGAATAACTTTTTTAGTAATATTTTTTCTCGGTCCCAACGATATGATTGTACGGAGTTTCTACGGTACAATTCAGGTGTAATCAATTTTATAAGAAAAAACTTTATATTATTTTTTATAGAAAAAATTATTTTTATTTTGTAAAATTCTGTATAAGAATAACTTTCTATAGTAATATTTTTTCTCAGTCTCAACAATATAATTGTAGAGTTTCTACTGTACAATTCAGGTGTGACCAATTTTATAAGAAAAATAGTTGTACAATTCATGTGTGGCCAATTTTACAAGAAAAATAGTGTGTGACCAATTTTATAAGAAAAATAGTGTGCTCTTTACATCTTACAAAACAATCTTTTTTTTTTCTACTTGATTCTTTAAAATTTTGAACATTTATAAATATAATATATTTTTACAATTGTATGATCTCAATATACATTTATTTATTTTTATACAACTATTTTTTCAATCAAATACTTTTTCCCAAATATGTTTTTATACAACTACTTTTTCAATCAAATACTGTTTCCCAAATATACTTTATTTTTTACCATAATCGAACTCTAAAGAACTGGTTCAATCGAAAAAGTGTTGGCAGGAGAAATCGAACTCGTGACCTCACTCTCAATCACGCGCTTTCTTGTTCCACCACCAACTCGCCTGATCTTGCGAGGTTCTCTCAATTTGTATTTCTCTCCATATACGTAAGTATAGGTGTTTGTCACATTGAATTTGTAACTACCGTTGGGATGGATGCTCTAACTAATCCCAGTTGAAAAAAAAAATCAACTAGCACCAATCCAAAATAGATAACTTCAATAGCACGAATGAGCTTCAATAATTTAGTTAAAACTTTACCCATAAATAAATGGAATTTATGGGATGCCCTTGTAATTTTCAATTAGATGAAGGGCAAGTCATGCAAATAGTGCTCCGGCCCGAAATAAAACCCTAACCGCCACCCCTCCGCTTTCAACATTTTTCAAGTACTCGAATACCCTGAGCCTGACGACTCCGACAGCTAAACCCTAACCCCTACCTTTTGCCCAATACTTTAATTTACGGTTTCAAGGTTTCGAGCCATGGCGGAAGATACAGTGGAGTTATCATTCAAAGACTTGGGCGTGAACGAACAGCTAGCAGAGTCGTGCGACAATCTCGGCTGGAAACACCCCACGAAAATACAGGTGGAAGCCATTCCTATCGGCCTCGACGGGAAGGACATTATCGGGCTCGCCCAAACCGGGTCGGGCAAAACCGGCGCCTTTGCAATTCCGATTCTGCAGTCTCTTCTCGAAAGCCCGCAGGCCTTCTACGCCTGCGTTCTCTCTCCAACGCGTGAACTTGCCATCCAAATCGCCGAGCAGTTCGAGGCATTGGGGTCGGGGATTGGCGTCAAGTGTGCTGTGGTAAATAAAAAATAAAACATAGAAAAAATCTATTTATGAGTTAGGAGTTTCTATTGGGGTGTTTTGTATTTTTTAAGCTCGTAATGTTTCGTTCGCAGCTCGTCGGAGGCGTGGACATGGTGCAGCAGAGTATTGCTCTCGGAAAGCGGCCACACATTGTGGTGAGTTTGTTTGTGTTGTTCTGCGATTGACTGTCATTATGATTAATCTTCTTGCTGATGTATATTGGTAGCAAATTTAAATTGTAATGAGTAACATCCAGGTATATCAGTGTGGTTACTTGACCGAAAAAAATGTCTTAAGAAGTAGAAAAGTAAAAACGGTAGCCTGAACAGGAAACTTGGTGATGGGTTATTTTTAACAGGATAGTTAAGTGTTTTTAGAAAGAGAATCTGGGTACTAGCATCTCGTTATATGAGGGCTTCTAAATATGTTGTTGCCTACACCATATATCCTACTCTACATCTTTGTTGCCAATAGGTGGAATGAAGATCCTCCAATGATCGTCACTTGTATAGTGTGATTCATTTATGAGATGAATTTTGTTAATATGACGGCACTAAAGTTCTTGAATGTTGAGCACGACAGTCACTTCTGTGCATATTAATAATAATTATGAATATAACCTTTTCTTTTGGTTTTATCTATTCAATTGTTGAGGCTTTTCATAAGCCACTTACACTTAATTGAGGTTCTTTTGGAATAAAAATTATTCTGCCCTTTATCTTGTAGGTGGCTACACCTGGTCGCCTTGTTGATCATCTGACTAATACCAAGGGGTTCTCTTTGCGTATGTTGAAATACTTGGTAAGTTATTCTTTAAATGCCAATTGAAGGTTTTCAGCTTGAAACTTCCATGATTCTATGTCAGCTGCAGTTGTGATAACTTTTATGATATGATTATCCTCTATAGATAGAAGCTTGAATACTGTGAAATTGTTATTTTAAAGTCTCAAAAGTTGGGCATTATTCAAAGTTTCAAACTAAGTGACAAGTGACTGACTTTCTTGATAACTTGGATGCTAAGATGATATTTGGAACTTGGAAGAGATAATACCAGATATATTTAATTAAGCACACTGACAATACTATAACTGATATAGTGATATTGTGAAATTACTGATTTTACAGTATTTTCAAGTCTTTTTAAAATTACATTGCTAATTTTGATCAGTGTAAGTAGTTGCTCACAAAAGTTGTAAAAAAACATTTGCAGGTACTGGATGAAGCGGATAGATTGCTTAATGACGATTTTGAGAAAACAATTAATGAAATAGTGAATGTTATACCTCTCGAGCGGAGAACATTTTTATTTTCTGCCACCATGACCAAAAAGGTATCAAAACAGTAGTCTAATGCATAGTTACTACAATTTGTCCTGGTCTTATTGAAGGATATATATGAAGAACCCTCTCATGAGGCTGAACTAAAATTGTTACTAGTATTAATTAAATTGATAAAGTTCTGCAATAGGCATGAATTCATAATAGTTGTTTCCATCGATATTACAGGTGCAAAAACTGCAAAGAGCTTGTCTGAAGAAAGACACTGTCATGGTATTGCTTTCTTGTTAGTTTCCCTGTTATTTTGATGATAAAACTTCTGTTATTTTTTCCTCATGTTTTGATTTTTATTTTCTATCTGACAACTACAGATTGAAGCGTCAACAAAGTATTCTACCGTTGATACCCTGAAGCAACAGTACCGTTTTGTTCCTGCAAAGTACAAGGTTTGTACAGTCACTACTTTTTAATTCTTCCAAATAAAATTCTGATATTGATTTTTTCCTTTCCTTTCTCTGCTTGCTCCAGGATTGTTATCTTGTGTATATTCTGAGTGAGATGTCTGGATGTTCAACTATGGTTTTCACTCGAACATGTGATGGAACTACACTTTTGGCTCATATTCTTCGAAACCTTGGCTTCAGAGCCATTCCAATTAATGGTCACATGACACAGGTAACATTTTAGATTGATCCGATTATTTGTGGATTTTTTTTATTCATCCAACTCTTATCTATTTTCCCTCCCCCCAGTCTAAAAGGCTTGGATCCTTGAACAAATTCAAAGCTGGAGAGTGTAACATTCTTATCTGCACTGATGTTGCCAGTAGAGGAATTGATATTCCATCCGTGGATATGGTTATCAATTATGAGATTCCTGCAAACTCAAAGGTTTATAACTTATTATTTGTGGTTCTGCGTACTACTGCTACTTCTTTCATTACGTTCTGGGTTTTCATATTTTTGTTTACAGACTCCTGTTAATGATGCATTCATCTCTTCTATTTTGTCTATATTTTTCCTATAAATGGCACGCCTTTTGCTTCCTAGAGCAACAATCTGTGCTTGGGGGGGTGCTAATGTACGTGTTCATTTATAAACACATGATTTATTCTCCATCCCTCAAATAGGTGTACAGTACTATTTGATGCATCAGTCTTACTACATTTGTCATGTAATTATTTTATTATTTCCATTAACGTACAGAATGAGTAAACAATTAACAAGGCTTATATAGAAAATGTCATATCTTAGTTATATTAACAAACAATCTCTAATTTTGTGAAAGATTTACAAGTCTATATTTGTGGGATGGAAGAAGTATTTGAAAAATATGTTTAAAAAGATTCTAGGAGTCCCAAGTCCCGTGAGACAATGACCGGTGTTCTTGTGTCTGCTATTTTCCCTCTGTGTTTCAACTGCTTGTTTTGAGATGTATGCTCAAAAGGTGTTCCCTTATATTGACATTTTATTACTCTGAGAATAATAATATAAAAATAGACTGTACTTTGTTTGGATTTGGATTTGGATTTGAATAAGTGATGTGTTTTCTTGTCATAAAAATGTAGTACTTGTTTTAATTGTGAAATGGTTGTAGGATTATATACATCGGGTGGGGAGAACTGCTCGTGCTGGACGGTCTGGCGTGGCAATATCTATTGTTAATCAGTATGAGCTGGAGTGGTACTTACAGATTGAGAAGCTTATAGGTATGAAGCTAATCCCCAATCTAAACCGCCCCAGGTGATAATCTATCTAGTCTGTGATACATAGTTTTGCATCACAGATAAGAAGCTGCCCGAGTATCCTGCCGAGGAAGAAGAGGTCTTGCTACTAATGGAGCGCGTTATGGAGGCCAAAAGAATATCCCAAATGGTATTGCTTACAGTATTATTTATGAACTGCTTCTTACTCTTCTTCCAATTCCCTCCAAAGGAAGTTTAATAATTCGGATTTTCATTGCTCGACTAATCAATCGTATGCAGAAAATGAAGGAAGGTGGGGGAAAGAAGAAAAGAAAGGGCGACGGAGATGAAGGTGAAGATGATATCAGTAAATACTTGGGTCGCAATAATAAATCGGGTAAATCGTCTAAGAAGCCGAGAAGAAGGTGACAGAAGATTGGTCTCTGCTTAATCCCTGACTCGTGTTCAATTTTGTATTCATAATATAGAAAAAGTTTTGTTTTTCATAATTTGAACTTTCTTATTTTCAGTACAACACTCATCATTTGTATGTTAAAAAACACCTTGCACTCTTTCACATTATTGGTTTCTACTTAATCTTCACTGTTTAAAATCTTATTGACCAACAGTTGGAAATTGACCTGGATTGAAATGTGACTTTTTGAGGTGTTTTATTTCTCTTTTTTATTACTATTTATAAAAGAATTTGTTAAATAATTACAATCACGCATTCATTTTATTTATAAAATAATGATTAAAAATTAAAATAATTTCCATATAAAGGTAGGTCAATGTTTGCACTATATTTGTATTTTGAATTGTCAATTAATCATTCCTTCATGATTAAAGGTGACATAATAAAACATTACCCATATTTGGATTGGATACATTTACTAATTTCAAAAATCAAATTTGTGACATTTGACTCAGGTACCCTTTGACGAATTGACTATTTGTGAAATACACCGATTTTTGTGTTAGTCAATTGCTTCCAGCATTTGAAAGTGTGTACATCATGATTTCTCATCCTAATTCTATTGCTTTCCTTCTAAGTTTTTTTTATTTAAATTTACATTTTCATATCGTTCAAAATTTCAATCACACAAGTATAAAAAAAAACATTTAAATTATAAAATTAAGTTTAGTACTATTAATTAAACGGACTCGGTTAAAAAATTTCAAAAGAAAATGAAAGCATTGATCTATCTGTGTATAATTCTGTTGTATATATATACAAACACATGTTTACTCAAGAGCATAGGCCGGTTTCAAGAGATCGTAAGGAGCCCAGAGAGCGTCAATGGGGCAAGCCCGGTTGGCGTCAATACGGGCCCACGGCTTGCCCTTCCCACTCCAATGCAAGAGGCTCACGGGCCCGGGATGCAATTCCCGGCAGAGCCCCTGGAAGTTGTCCCCGCCGAGCCCGTGCTGGTTCCACTGGTGATCGACCGGAGCTATCTTCCCGGCAAACACGAGGAGGAACGGGGGCAGCGATCCCAGCTCGTAGATCCTCATCCTCTTCTGAAGCTCCATCCACTCCACGATCCTGGCCGTACATTCTTCGTCCCTCCAACGCTCCAGATCGATCACCATCACCCCCGTGTTGAAGTAGCACGGCATCCTATTAAACAATTAATTATTTAATTAATTAGTAATTAAATTAAAATCTCATCTAACCGCGCGACTAACAAACTAGTACTAATTAATTAATTAATCTAATTACCTCCTCCTGTTGGCGAAGGTGAGGGAGAGGGAAGGGTTAGACCAGAATGTGAAAGTGAAGTATGAGCTGAAATTGGCGCTGCAGTACTCCGGCGCGGCGAGGACGGCGCCGTTCGGGAGCGGCGTGGCGGCGAGTTTGGCGACGTCGTCGACGAGGACGAGGTCGGAGTCGAGGTAGACGACCCTGCGGACGCGCGGGGGGAGGAGGGCGGCGAGGTAGTTGCGGGCGTAGTTGAGGGGGCAGTCGAGGGCGGAGCGGATGGAGGTGGAGATGAGGCCGGCGGCGGCGGCGGAGTCGAAGGGGTAGATGTGGAAGCGGAGGAAGGGGAAGGAGGCGGAGATGGTGCGGCGGAGGAAGGGGGAAGCGTCGGCGGAGACGAAGTGGAAGGCGATGTTCTCCGGGCAGGAGGAGTGCTGGAGGACGGAGAGGATGGCGGCCATGGATCCGCGGAGGTAGGCGGAGTCGAGGGTCATCGCCACGTGGACGTTGAAATCGGAGATGGAAGGGCAGGTGGAGGGGTTGTAGAACTTTGGGGCTTCTCTGAATTGAGGAGTGCCGGCGGCGGTGGCGGAAATTAAAATCAGAAACAAGGTTGAGAATTGAACGATTGACGGCGGCATGACTATCGATCGGACTATATGTTGAAAAGTGTGAGTAGCTGCTACTCTCAGTCTCACTCACACACTCTCTATAAATTTAAAATTAAATTAATATTTGTGCTGAATATATATCGGACCCTATGATATGTAAATTTTGAGGTCAATAGAGAAAGTTGTTAACATTAGGATTAGGTTGAAGTGGCGAATCATTGCAAATTTAAAAGATTTGTTTTCGATCAAAACCGTGTAAAATATAGTACATTATACTCGGCGGATTGACTAGTTTTATATTGACTCTCATTCTATTAGTCTCTCCATTTCAAAAATATATCACCACTTTTTTTTTTTTATCAAATGTTAAAAAATAAATTATTTTTGAGTAAAGTTGAAAAATAAAAAAATAAAAATGTATTTTAAAATAAAAAGGTAAAATATTTATTTCATTATTTTAGAGAGATTACACTAAAACGTCCATTTAAAAAAATGATCTTATTACTATAAAAAAATGGAGGGAGTAATAACTCTTTTTCTTTCATTTGAAAAAGTCAAACATTTATTATTTGTTAATTGTTATACTTAATCCGTCTAAAAAATTATGTTTGTGATTTAAAAAAAAATAGTGATACTTGTAGAATATATATACAGTATACGTACCAAAATGAAATGCTTCAGTAATTTCCTGTGAAACGGAAAGAAGGTATACTCTTACCCATTTCATTTATAAACCTATCACATGTAATTTGTACGTCCTCAATTCAAAATTAATTATATTTAAATCTTGTTTCGTTTGAACTTAATTTCTAGTTTAATTTTTGTTTATCTCAATTTAGTTCACTTCGATTTAATCTCAATTTGTTTTTGTTTTTTTAGCTCAATTCAATTCAATTCAATTTGACATTTTGTTCATCTCAATGCAATTCAATTTGTTTAAATTCTCTCATATAATTAAATTTTATTATAGTTATTTAACGCGGACAAAAAAAGTCAATGTTGACCACTTGTGTCTATTAATATTAAGTTAGTTTTGAATACCAAAAAAATTGAAATGTTATTCAATATTGCGATACTTTACTTAATTTGAAATGATTCAAGTATCAAATACAGTATTTGATTAGGTTATCGGTATTTCCGTATCATATTTTATGCAGCCCAAGAGTCGTCATTGATACAAGACTCGGTGCATGTTCCAGCTGGACCAGTTACGCGCTCGAGAGCTAAGAAGTTAAAGGCAAGTCTGATGGTGATGATCCAAGAAGTTTGGGCGCAAAAGCTATTGAAAAAATCTATTGATGATTTGAAAAGGCCGAGCATTTTCAACCTGATACGAGGAGGCTAACCCAATAGAAGACTATGAGTTTCAGGCTGGAACGACAAAGAATACACCGGAGCGGAGGTCAGACGTGAGTAGAGGACGCACCGCGGAGTTCATCCCGGAAATTGGCTTGGTGTCGGCCGACACCAAGGCCTGTCAGCCGACAGCTCCAAGAAGCTTAGCAGCGATTCGAGGAAAACCGAGGCTTCGCTCGAAGGAAAATTTCCGCGGACGAAGTCGACGTGTCGGGCGACAAGTAATACATGTCGAGCGACATTTATGTGTCGGCCGACACCCCTTTTCGTTCGGCCAACAATGTCCCAGAATTACCAAAAACGCGGCGGACGAGTTTTACAGTCATTTTGTTTCCTTTTCGTGACTTTTTAGTTTTGCCTATTTAAAGGCTTTGAACACCATTATTTTAGAAAACAATTTTTATCAATAATATTTTCGTGAGATTTACTCTTTCTTGCTTTTTTCGTTCTCTTTTCGATTGTGCCAAAAGAATTCACTAGACGAATTTACGAGACCGTCCAATCTCGTCGTGTGTCGTTCATCGATTTCCGAGTTGCTGCGCCAAATCTAATGTTTGGGTTTAGGTCAACAAACTTAAATTATTTCACGGATTAGATTCAGAAGTTTGGAATCATCCGCCAGATATCCAAATTCGTTATTCTTTTTTTCTTTTCGTTCTTCGATCTACGAGGTATGTATCAATATTTCGATCTGCGAGGTGCCTATCAATATTTCATTGTGTAAGTATCACCTGCGAGGTACCTATCAATATTTCATTGTGTAAGTATCACTTTTCACTATACTAAAATATTGTAGTTTGTCAAAACAATAAGACTGAAAATTCCATGTAGGCTAGCTAGCCTCTTGAAATAAAATATTGAATTTATCGACCAAAAACACACAAATTCTTGCGCAAACAGTCCCAGTAGTCTCTTTAAGCCCGTGAGTAATGGCAACATCCACCTTAATTTGAATGATTCCATCTGGAGATGATTTTTGCCATTTGCTTCGAGTTCGTCGTTAAGTTATGTGAGGATTCCAATGAGCCGAGATCAAGTGCTGAAATTTTGTAGTTTAGCCTCAGTGGATGCTTTTGCAGTTCCGACTCTTTATTCTGTCATCGTTCATATAAGAAGCTATATGAGATTGAAAAAAAATCTTGCGAAATTATAAAAAATAAAAAATAAAATAAGGTAGCTTGCAAAATTGTATTGACAAACAATTGTAATGAGGACTAAAGTGAAGAAAGATGCTACATTTGAAATGGGGATAAACGAATCTTCCTTTATTATTTTGCCATCAACAAGGATATCCATCAATTGGGCAATACCATAATCATGTGATTGGTTTGATTTTTGCACTCTATTTCTTACTCTTGTTCGAATCAATGGTCACACTTCATTTTTTTTCATATCTCATTGCAAGGTTACACTTCATTGACCAGTTTGAAATCGTGAGTTGGCCGATTCTAATCGGATTACTAGCAAGTCATTATGTTATTCTGGACGAAAATGTAAAATTTGTTAAATCAAGCATAGATTTCTTAATACTACTCATGAAGCCCAAAATTAATTGAGAATTGTAAATTGGTCCACAAAATTCGTCCACGTGTCCTTTCCATTCACCGGTGATCGTCAAAAATTCTATTTCAAAACCTATCTTCCGATCTACCCGCATTCTTCATTTCTGTCTCATTCTCAAATTCCCTTCACATTTTCACTTTATTTTGTTACCCCAAATATGAAAACCTAGAAATAAAAAATTAATTAAAAAAATGCAGAGATTTAATTCCCCTTTAAATTTCTTGCGGCGAAGGCTATTTTCCATTTCACCTCCTCCGCCGCCGTCTCCCCGTCGATAGAGCAGATTGATTGTGGGGCCCAATCCCCAATCGATGACGACGTCGTTTCGCACCCTGAATTACTACCTTTCGGAGCACCCTTCCATCGTCAATTTCCGTTGGAGCCACGCCGAATCATGGGGCTCCACGTGGCCCTTCCTCTTCACCTCCGTCGCCCTCTACGTCTCCTCCGCCGTCGTCCTCCACGCCTTCGTCCTCCTCCTCTTCCGCCACCGCCGCCCCCTCCCCCTCGGCCCCATCCCCGCCGTGCACTCCCTCCTCATGGGCCTCGCCTCCGCCACCATCTTCGCCGGCACCGTCCTCTCCGCCAACGCCGAGATCCGCGACACGCGCTGGCTCTGGCGCCGCTCCCGCACAACCCCCTTCCAGTGGCTCCTCTGCTTCCCCCTCGGCACGCGCCCGTCCGGGCGCGTATTCTTCTGGTCTTACGCGTACTACCTGTCGCGTTTCCCCCACGCGTTCCGGTCGTTCATCGCGATCCTCCGCCACCGACAGCTCTCCTTCTTCAAGCTCTTCAACCACTCGATCTCGATCGTAATGTCCTTTCTCTGGCTCGAGTTCTCGCAGTCCTTCCAGATCCTCGCGATCCTCCTCACGACGCTCGTTTACTCCGTGCTCTACGGGTACCGTTTCTGGACGGCGATCGGATTGCCGACCGCGCGATTTCCGTTCGTCGCCAACTGCCACGTCGTCTTGCTGAGCTGTAATCTGGCGTGCCACGTCGGCGTGCTGCTGATGCATTTCCTCAAGGGCGGATGCAGCGGGATCGGCGCCTGGGTTGTCAACTCTGTTTTGAATGCTGCGATTCTGTTTCTGATTTTGAATTTTTACCTCAAGGTTTATCGCCGGAGAAAGAGGGCGCGCCGCGCCGTCGACGCCGGAGATGACGGCTGTTTTGTGGCCGATAAGGTGGATGCGGTCAGTGAGAAAGAGAAGGATATTTAAGGCCTCACAGATTTAATATTAGTATTTATTTACTCATTAATTTTCTTCATTTTTTTTTCTTTTTCATTTTTATACAAACTTGTGGGTTTGTATTTGATTTCCACGAGTTTATTTTTTAATCCTCTTGTGTAAAATTTTATAATAACTAGGGGACAAATGTGATATACTACTATATACTACTACATAGTATTAACTTATAGTATTAATATTGCTCTAAAGGTTTTCGTCTAAGCTCACCCTTGGTTTAAGATTGCTTACACTCGATTGCGTACTTGTTTACATGCTTAGGCGTTTCACACAAGTTTAAATGGACAACAATGTATTTTGATGATAAATAGAATAATGTTTATCATAAAAGGCAATTTTATGTTTCACACGAATCACACCTACTACAGAATAGTAGTACAGATAAATATAGAAAAAAGTACAATGTGAATCTTTAAATTCTCAAAAAATTATTACTATGTATTAAGTATCATTAGACTTGCCCGAATTGCAGGTTTCCATTCGAACAGCCATTTTTAAACAATCGTAAAAAAGGAATTTGATAAAAAAAAGATGTAAATCAAACAAGATCCAAGTATCAGACATTAATGGGCCCAGGGCCCACTATTTTGACCAATATTAGTACTCAAACTCTTATACTCAGTATTTACATCTGACAAAAGAAAAAGAAAACCAGCATTTCATTTTCAAATTTATGGAGTATACAATGTTGCCAATACTCATCAAAGGAAAGAAAAGAAAAACCAGAGCTAAATTTTTTATAACTAACCTAAACATCAAAGCTAAATTTCATATCTAAGGTATAACATGTAGTCGTTTTTGTTTTGACAAAGAAGAAGTCGGACTTGTAGCTAATTCTGTTTTACCACACTAGCAAAATTGCTTCTACGGATCTTAGGCTACAAGTGCGGCTGAGAGAGAATATTACAAATCTAGTTTAAAAGTTTTCAAAGTAATAACATATTTTTGCAAAGTATTCACAGTATCAATTTTCCTCAGTGTGTAACTGGAAACGAGGCGGAAGAAAGCGGGAGATGATCAAGAGTTTCCTTACTCACCACAGGCGCAGAGTAAGGAAAGCAAGCTTTCTTCAACTCGTTATACCTCTCGACATCAAATTTCTCAGCCTTCATCAACCTCTTCTGCCGAGCCCCAAACCTGCTCTGATAAAATCCTTCGAAAGATGGCTCTATGGAGGTCCTCAGAAAGAAGGCATATCCACCCATGAAATAAAACGACGTAACATAAAAGCAAATGGGTTCCATTACATCCCACGAGAGTTCCCAGAATGTGAGCCTCATGAAGGCTGCCGTTTGAGCAATCAGGTAGCCCAGCCCACCCCATAGCTCACGCTGAACCTGCAATCTCGCCTTGCTATCGATTTTGGATTTCACTTTCTCCATTTCTTGGAGTTCCATCATAACTGGGCTGTGGTGTGAGGGCACAGGGATTAGTCCTTGTATGGCTTTCACCACCTGTATCCAAAAACCAATTCACAACACAACATTTGGGTAAATATGGCTCCATTTTCTGTTAGTATATACATATTATATGGCTTCATTTATTCAGAGTCGATTAGTATCCATCTTTTTTTTCCTCATTCCAGAAATAAACACTAACAATCAAAGACCCAAATCAGATAAACCACCACAAATCAAAAACTCAAATCAGACAAAACACTAAGAATCAAAGACTCAAATCAGAAAAAACACGAAGAACCAAAGACTCAAATCAGAAAAAACACGAAGAACCAAAGACTCAAACCAGAAAAACCACCATGAATCAAAGACACCTTTGTTTGTCTTTCTTTTCAATACTAAGGTGTCATGACTCATGATCCCTTCCCCCAAATTCACCTTCAATTAGATAAGACGTTTTTCTTTACTCGAAAAATTCAAAGAACGGTAAACTTGAATTCGTTTTCTTCTACTTTACCCCACAGAAAAACAAAACAATCTGTATACAAACATACATACATATATATACACACATTATATTTTTGTTAGTTAAACAAAAATTATTTAAAGGGTGATGAAAATGAAAAGCAAACGAGATCTTCTATTTCAAATTTGATATCATTTGAAATAGAAGATCAAGGATGGATTATTTTTTTTTGGAGTTGAAAATAATAATCTGCAGAGATGAGTAGTCCACTCTAAAAGTCACCATCTGGTTTTAAGAGATCTGATTGCGAAACATGGTTTCGATTTCCTGTGGAAGAGACAAACCCACACACATGGTGTAACACACGCATGGTGTAGAAAAAAAATCTGATCAGTTTTCGGTATAACTTGAAATGAAAAATAAATCTAATTGCCAGAAAAACAAACCGCAAAAGGACTGATGTTTATGATCGAATCCTATTCGAATTCATCAAGCTAACCCAATGTAAGCAAAATTAGGGCATAATAAAAAAAATTGAAAGAAAAAAAATTTGGGGGAAAACCAACCTGTTCAGGCCGGAGGAATACGACGTTCCCGAGAACAATCACGGTCCCGGATTGATCGAGCATCTTAGCGATCTCCATCGATTGATCAGCGCTCGAGCAATCCCTAGCACAGATCTCCAAAAATTCCGGATAAGAAACGAGATCCTTCTCGATCTGACTCAGCCTGGCCTTCACCGTCTCCAGCTGCGAGAGCTTGAGAATCTTCAAGGCGTCCTTCACCGTGATCGTCCCCTCCGGCGACTCCTTCTCTTCCGCCGCCGCCGGCATCAGGGCGTCCAGGCGGATCCTTTGCCTGGCAATGTCCATCTCCCGGAGCTTCTCCATAAGCTTCTCTCCGGTGGGGAGAAACCGCAGCTCGGGAGGCGCCTCCGCCGCCGATCGGCGGTGGAGATATCGACGGAATATACCGACCTCGCCAGGATCGGGATCCGACGGGTGGTTCAACGGTTTCGACTGGGGAGCGGTGCACGGCGAGGAAACGCGGCACGTGGTTACGGCGGAGTTGGTGAATCTCGATACCCGGAAAAGACGGTGGTGTAGTATTTTATTGAACGCCATTGAAAAAGGAGTGAGGTGAGGTGTAATATATTTGAGTCTTCTTCGAATGGGTTCAATGTGTAGTACTCATAACGTGAGGCGCATGTATATATATATTGTTCGAGTTAACCCTAAAAGCAAGAACTCCTTTTGAGTCCCTTCTATTTTATTTATTTATTCCTAAATAAATAAATAAATAAACAGAAGGGATAAAAATAAGTTTATTCCTTTTGGATAAGTGTGACGAGTATAACAATTTTATTGTGAAGTTGCGGTAGAATTTACCCAACTTTGGACGGTTAAAAATGATAAGTAAAACTTGCCAAAATTTGAACGGTTGAGAAATACAGTATTTTAACTAAGGTAAATTGTTAGGCATGCAAAAGTTTTGTTTTTTTATTAGAATAATACAGTAATTGACTAAATTTATATTAAAACACGTGAAGAATATATTATGTATAAAACATTTTTATATAAATGAAACATAAATTGATACTATTAGTATGTGGGAATACCACTTTTCATACACAAATATAAAACATCTACTCTTCTTGAACCTACATATAAAACTACACCCATTCTATACAAAATGAAATGGAAAAGTCCTAACTACGCTTACTTTTCTTTTCTCTTTTTTAATAACATAAAAACCAATTAAAATCAATTAAAAAAAGCAAAAAGAATTTATGCGGGGCCCACTCCTTACACAAATCAGATTTTTTGAGGTTGGTAGGGGTGTAAATGCATGCATGAATGCATATCCTCTCTACCACCTCAAACCCTCCATAACTCAAACCCATTTACAAAAAAAAACTTTTCTCACACAAAAACCTCTCTACATGAAAAAATTAGGTCGGAATATCCGTGGAAAGAGCTAGGTTTCGACGGAATAAATGTACGTTGCTCGCGACCTTGCCCCCTTCTTTTTTTTTTTTTTTCGGACTGATTTTTTTGCCCTCGGTCGACGCCCTCGGTCGAAAATGTGACCGAAGGGACGACCGAGGGCTACTGGGTTCTTGAGCCCTCGGTCGAGAATTTTGGCCGAGGGCCCTCGGTCGACCGGACAAGTGACCGGATAGCTCGGCCCTCGGTGACCGGATAGCTCGGCCAAGGGACCGGATAGTACTCGGCCCTCGGTCACCGAGCGGCCAAGGGCACTTGGTCAACCTTTGACCAAGTGCAGAATTTTTTTTTTTTTTAAATTGAATTGTGTATTAATTAATGACTTGTTTTATACGTTTGGATGTATATTTTGGACTTTCTAATTGAATTAAATTGTTATTTTTAATTGTAATTTATATTTTGGATTTTCTAATTGAATTCAATTGTTATTTGTAATTGTAGATGTCGAATCAACGAATCACGGTACGTTACGGTGGTCGTTGGGATCGAGAGGGCTACGTTGACGGAGTAGATATGTGCCTCTTCTTTCGTAGGGAAGAAATTACACTCGACACTCTCGTGAGCCGGATTCGTGCGGTTTTGCGCCCTCCGCCCAACGTCGAGTATTTGTTGTATTGTTATACCCGAGGCTATGACATGAGGAGCGTGCGAGCTCCTATGCTATGCGACGAGGATGTGTCCCGCATGTTAGACGAGCAAAGGGCTGAGTGTTTTGTGTTCGTCGTCGAAGTAGAGGGACAACAAGCTGCGCCGGAGGTGAATATCGGAGAAGAAAATCGCCATCGGGGCGTACCGTCGGGGAACGAGAACGAGGCGGTACCGTCAGAGAACGAGAACGAGAACGAGGCGGTACACACTTCCGAGGACGAGGAAGAAGCCCGTCAGTCCGATCTCTTGGCTTCGTTGACCACGGAGTGGACCGAGTGGATTAGGCAGCCGAGCGTGGTTAAAAAGATTATGTCGCGCCGTAATATGTCCTCGAGTTCTACTGCGGGAGGCGGCGAGCAAGCCGAAGCTTTTCAGAATGCACAGAACAATCCACTGCGCAATTGGATCATTCCACTGCCGACATTTAACCCCGCTGTTCCGTTGCGTTCTGTCGAAACCCAACCTATTTATGGTCAGATGGCAGTCGGAGCCACATTCCGAAAGAAACAGGATCTGAAGGTGATGGTGGGGATGTATCACATGGAGAACAACGTAGAGTGCAAAACTCGTCGCTCGTGCACTGATCGGGTGACGTACGTTTGCAAGCTTGGGAGTGAGAAATGCCCGTTCAAATTGTGTTCCACGGGTTCCAATGACACCTTTTGGAGGATTACGAGGCTGAACTTGAATCACGAGTGCCGTAACAATTTGGGGCGGACTGCGGATCGACAGGTGTCGAGCAGGGTTGCGGCTACTTTCTTTGCACGCCAGTTAGTCGGCAATCGGGAACTGAAGCCGAAAGATATGGTTGATGATTTGAGGAGATTGTACGGAGTTCACATCAACTACAATTTCGCCCTGCGGACGAGGAATATGGCGCTTGAAATAGCGTACGGCGACTATCATGGATCGTATCAGAGGCTCCCGTCATATTTGTACAATCTGCGTCCTGTGATAGTAGTCGACGCCACCCATTTGAAAGGGAGAAACACTGGTGTGTTGTTTGTCGCCTGCACAAAAGACGGGAATGAGAATATTTTCCCGCTTGCGTTTGGTATCGGTCCGATAGAGAATGACGAGGAGTGGACGTGGTTTCTCCAGCACCTCAGAGATTGCTACGATACAGACGACGATGATCTGCTCATTGTGTCCGACCAGCATAAGAGCATCGCGAATGCTATTCGGAGTGTCTATCCCTACGCTACCCGAGCGTTGTGCTATCACCACCTCTCGAAGAATATAGCACAGTACGGCCATTAGCTGGTCGGAGCTGTACACAGTGCTGCTTATTGTTATCGGGTGGATGAGTTTGAAAAACATCTAGCGGATGTGGAGAGACTCAGTGGCAGCGCTTATAGTCGCCTTATTGAAATCGGGGTTGAGACCTGGGCAAGGTCAAAGTGTGCTGCACAACGATATGGTTTCATGACATCGAATGCGGCCGAAGTCTTCAACAATGCTATCAAATGGCCACGGAGATTACCAGTCTGTGCGATGCTCGAGGCGATTCGTGCGATGATTGAGAGATGGTTTGACGAGAAACGAAGGATAGCTAACGAGAGACAGAATGAGCAGCATGAGCTGACCGAGGAGGCATTGGCCAAGTTGTCTAATCAGGATATGTTGAGCCGTTATTTCACCGTTCGGGAGGTCAGTGCGAATACCAAGTACAGAGTTCAGGAGGATGACAGGTCTTATCTTGTGGATATCGCGAATCGCACGTGTGAATGTCGGGAGTTCGACTTAGACCTAATACCGTGTTGTCATGCTATTGCCGCTATTAGGTATGATATCATTTTACCTTTAAATTTAATTTTAAACTGTTGATTTCACTAACTTGTTTGTTGTTTTTATGTAGACGAGCCGAATTTTCATCGTACGATTTCGTGAGCCCCTATTTCAAGATGAGCAGCCATGTCGAGATGTACGCGACGCCTATTGTGCCGTTGCCACATTATGATGATTGGGTGGTCCCACCGGATGTGGCATCGTACGTAGTTCTTCCTCCAGTAGTGGTTAGCCAGGCTGGACGTCCGAGGACGACTCGTGCTCGTTCTGCTGTTGAGAGCTCTACACGACGTGATCCGGTTTGTTCCCCTAGAAGTAACATTGTACGTATGTAGTGGCTTAGACCTAATATCGTGTCGTGTGCAGGTGTGTTCGAGATGCAAGGGCGTAGGTCACAGCAAACGCGTGTGCACTGTTTTTATTCCACCTGAGAGTGTTGATTTGAATGGTCCTCCACAAGAAACGGGAACGGAAGAGTCGAGCCGAAGAAGGCAAAAGAAGAAGTGCAGCATCTGCAAAAGCGAGGGTCACGCGAGAAGAAAATGTCCAGTGAGTACGGAGTGAGAGGTTGATGGTTTGAGTTTTTTATTGACTGATTTGCTTTTATTTGAGACTTTCATTGTTCTGAGGTTGATGGTGCTATTTGGATTGATTCAGTGTTATTTAGGTTGATTTGGGTTTATTTGGTGTTGTTTGAGATTGATTTGCAGGTTTAGCTTTGATATTAACTAAATAAATCCCGTCAAAATTTTTTAAAATTTTTTAAATTTATGTGGTGACTGAGGGCAGAGGCCACCAAGTGCACCACCAAGTGCCCCACCAAGTGCACGACCAAGTGCCTAAGATTTTTTTTTTTTATATTAATTTGAGGCCAACGAGCGATAACTAAGTTGTTACGTTAACATTAAAGATCATTTGAAGCCTATAAACATCGAATCAACATGAAAACAAAGCCAAATTAGTACTATTAAGTTGAAACGTAGAAGTTTTACAATTTTTTGAACTTTCTAGTAATATTGTTACAATGTTAACAACATGTTTTCCAATTTGTTCACGATCCGAATGCGTAATCAATTAATTCACCCAATTCAATGTTTGATCATGTTTTTTGAATTGTTTTGACTATGAAATTGATGTTTAATTGAACACAACAACCTTACAATTGAAAAAAAGATTTAAAATCAATTAAAATGAATTTATGTTCTAAAGCACTTGGTGGGGCACTTGGTGGTGCACTTGGTGGCCTCTGCACTTGGTCACCACCAAGTGCACTTGGTCAAAGTGACCAAGTGCAACGACCAAGTGCCGAATTTAAAAATACTTTTATTTTTCCCAGCCACCAAGTGCACTTGGTGGCGCCACCAAGAACAGCCACCAAGTGCAAAAAAAAAATTTAATTTAATTATACTTTTTTATATACTTAATTTAATTATATTTTTTTATATACTTAATTTAATTATATACTTAACTTAATTATATTTTTTATATACTTAATTTAATTATATTTTTTTTATATACTTAATTTAATTATATACTTAACTTAATTATATTTTTTTATATACTTAATTTAATTATATTTTTTTATATACTTAATTTAATTATATTTTTTTATATACTTAAATTTTTTTTTTATAAAATCATATATTTGTTTGATTTGATTTATAAAATATTTTTTTTTAAAAATTATATTAAATTAAATAGGTTAATAAAACATAAAATAATTTTAAAAAAATTTGACGGGATTTATTTAGTTAATATCAAATCCATAACCTGCAAATCAATCAATCCAAACAAACAAACACCTACAAATCAATTCAAATCAACACACATACAAATCAATCCAAACAAACAAACACACTACGACTCAAACCTACGACTCGAAAGTACGACTCAAACCAAAGATCTTCCGAGCAATATATCTACGATACTTGCGCAAATAATCATCGTCGACCGGTACTTTCAAGTGAGTCAAAGACTTGTTGATGAGACGATCGAGATACATGCACACGTACGGGCCACAACTGGAGCTGTCGTACTGGGTAAATTGTGTCTTCGGGACGACGATCCTAAGAGCAGTTCTCTTGTGGGCTTTTCTGAAAAAGTTCGTGTCTGCATCCCAATATCCCGCTGCGACCAACAGCCGAGGCAACAAGTGATGCAACGGTCCCAATATCCACACGATGCTCTAGCAGGAAAGGTCTCCTCCTCCTCCCGGTGCGACACAGAAGGCTCTGCATGCGAATGACGGCCCGGTACAGACCCGGAGCGATGAGACGCAGCACGTCCGGACCCGGAGCGATGAGACGGAACACGTCCTGAACCCGAATGATGAGACGCAGCACGTTCGGATCCATAGTGATGAGATGCAGAAGGCTCCACGGGATCGGAAGGACAAGGGCGCATCTTCGAGAATTGTCTGCGACCGAAAAACCCCCGAATCTGCTCCATCAGACTGTCGTGGCCCTCTTTCTGTGCCCTCCTAACACTCTCCAGGAGTCTATCGTTGCTCTCCTGATGTGTCCTCGTGATCCGGGCAGTCAGTCGAGCCATAAATCCCGTGTCGGACTCGTCGTTCAGGATTTTCTTCAACCCTCGATCAATCCGTCGATCGGTACTATCATCAGACCCCTCAGGAGCAGGAGAGCCCTCTCGTCGGGGTCGCTGAGAGGGACGACGCTCTGCCGATGAATTAGGCGTGATGGCATCACGACCCCGTCTACTAGGCCCAGAGTCGCCGGTGATCTTGTCGACCGCCTTGGACACGCGTCCGACCATGCGTTCCATCAAGTTCTTCTTCTTCTGTGCCGGTGCCTGTGCCTGTGCCTCGTCTGCAGGCAATCCAAGTCTAGGAGGAGGATGGTACGTGACCTCTTCTGCTCTGTCACGCACGAAAATAAAATGCGGAGCAACCGCCTCCTCCTCCGTCGGCTCTAGATACCGATGAACCTCGAGCTGAAAAGAAATCAAAATTATATAGAGTTAATTAATTTAATTATTTGATATAACCATTAATTGAACATTAAAACAAGTTTACCTCTGGGTCCTCGTAGAAATGAGAAAAATCGACGTGAGTAGTAATCGAGTTCCACCCCAGTAGCCGAGGAATCGTCGGACGGTCGGCTCTATGCGCGCACACTCTCCCGAGACTAAGTATAGCCTCGTACGACCATAGCTGATAGACCCAAATGGGACCGTAGATGTGGTAGGCCGGCTTCAGTACTTGACCGGGATGCATCGCAGCTATGGAGAGGTAGTAGGACATGATCTGAAATGTGTGGGAGCCCCATGGAAACGTCTCCCATCCCTCCTCGTCCTCTACCAAAGTCCAAACCCAATCCTCGATAACGATATCGCCTCGGCATAGGAGCATCAAGTAATACATCAGCACCTTCGCAGCCTTCAGGTAGTCGGTCGGGTCTGACCCCAAGTCCATAGCATTGAATCTCTTGTTAAGGTCGTTCACTTTTACTTTTCGACCAAATCCGAAGTGCCTATGATAGAAAGAGCCGGGAGAAATAATGTGCTGGGCCGAAGTATCAAAGCCGTGATTCCCAAAACGAAGCTCGGTCACCAAAGCATACTCCTGTGCTCTAAAGCAAATGATCTTGCCCCCGAGCGAAAACCAATGCTCGAACGGAGGTATCGTCGGACCCACGATCTCCCGAGCTAACAAGTGGTGCATGGCCGCGTTCGATCGACCTTCTCTTTGAAGGTGCACCAACCTTCCAAAACACGAACGACGGAATCTCCGGTGAGCCTCGTGCGTATCGTCAACGGATCTTAACACCTTCTTTATGTGCTTCAACACGGGGAACCGGTCTTACAAATTCAATTCTTTACTCGTGTAAATGAATTGTGGTCTCCTCCATTGGAACCCATCCTGCAAAAACACAATTAAATTAATAAACATTATACTGTATAAATAAATAAATACTCTAGAATAATACTAACATGTTAAATAAATAAATAAATTGTCAAACAATATAAATAATATATTTTTTAATTTAATTGTCAAACAAAGTACTACTAATATCTTTTTTAATTTACTTGTCAAAGTACTATTAAGTTAATTAAATAAACACATAATATTGAAAATATAATAAAGCAAAAATAAAAAAATAAAAAAAAAATTCGGCACTTGGTCGACCCCTCGGTCATGACCAAGTGCCCTCGGTGACCGAGGGCCAGAGTGACCGGATAGCGGCCCTCGCTCGGTCACTTGCTCGGTGACCAAGTGCCCTCGGCCGGTCATCTTCTTCCCCGCGGCCGAGGGGTCGACCGAGGGGGTCGACCGAGGGCCATAGATCCAATTTTTTTTCACGCGATTTCAGGCCAATTAAACACATAATTTAGACTCTAAACACATCAAAGAACTCATATACACTCAAAGGAAACCAATTCATGTATTAAATCGAACACATTATTGAAACAAAAAAAAAATTAAAATCGAAAACCTAACTTACCGGAGGTTGGAGCGGCCATTGTTGGTCTTCTTCGTGCTCGTCGGCTTCGTGCTCGTCTTGTTGCTCGTTTTCCGACATCGGGGCGGCCGGAATTCACGAAATTGGGCGGCGGTGGCTTGGTGTTGGTGGGGATCGACGGGAGAGATGATATGGAGGGGGGGACCAATTTCTATTTTTGTCTTGTTCTATTTTTTAATTAATTTTGTTGTGTTTTGAAAAAGGGGAGGGTAAATAGGTATTTTCCAATACAAAATGTATAGTTTGGGTGTATTTTTATTTGAGAGTTTAAAATGTGTATATGTTTTATATTTGTTACCATTTAAAATTTTCTCTCTAATGGTCTGTTTGTTTTGGGGTGAACCAGGGTGAGGGTAAATTTTTAAATTTACCCCAGGGAAAGGTAATCGAGGTGAATCGAAGTAAATGTTTTAAATTTTGTGTTTGGATACAAAATTTTTTTATTAGGGTAATCTATTTAAATTTTGTGTTTTAAATTTTGATTTTTCATTGATTCACCTCCATTCATCCCCAATTCGGGGGGTAAAAATTAGAGGGGGAATCAGTGTAAATAAATTCCCCTTCATTCACCCCGATTCACCCCGATCTACTCTGATTCACGTTCTGTTTTTTGGTCCCAAACAAGATTAATGATTAAATTACCCTTGATTTACTCGGATTCACCCCCCCAAAACAAACGAACCATAATAGTATTATGTTTATAAAAGTGAAATAAAATCTGCGTAAATTTATTTTATTTTTATTATGACAAACGTTATAGTCACTGCCACGTAATTAGAGTATATAAAATGAGACAGTATTAATAAGGAGGTGAAGACGACGTCCGATGATTTAGGGTCACTCATTTAAAAGATTCCGAATAGATCCAAACGACCAACCCTTGCTTTGTCGTTTCTTCTACACTGGGGGATTAATCTACCACACTATAATTGCATCCACATATTCAACACACCTATGACTAATAACAACTCATTTGTATAATCAAAATCAATCTGGTAACACGTCGTAATCGGTAATCGATAATCCGACCGTGACATCTATGGAGTCGAGAATTCAACACTTACCTAACCGTTGTGCCCTGTGTGTTGTGTATGAGGTTCCCTGCAAAAAGAAGATCACATATCTTTTCCTCCATCGTAACATTCAAATCGCAACTCTCGGCTTCAAACCTCTTCTTCTCTTTCCTATAATACTCCATCTCCCTAGACTCACCACATTTTTCTAGACCCGCGATCAAGGCAGCATAAGTACCCGAAGCAACGCGAACACCCTCACGTTTCATTCTCGCAAACACTTCGAGTGCCATGTCAGCATTCCCAGAGGAGAAGTGGGCCGCAATCAGAGCTGTGTATTCCGCAGTGCTCTTTTCTCCGACAGGCAATGAATCAAACACCTTTGCTGCAAGAACATCTTCTCTGTTACAGCCAAGACGATATATCAGAAGGGCGTTTAAGTGTGTGCCGAGCGAGAAACCACACTCCATCATTTTGTCGACAATACCCAAAACCTTTTGATACGAATTCATTCTAATGGATAAGCCTATCAAGGCAAGGTAGGCGACTTTGTCAATACTTACGCCCAATTTCACACTGTAATCATAAGCCAACAAAGCACCATTTTGCCTGTTGGCGGCACTGTTTGCTTCAATAACCTTCGATACCACCTCGGTTTTTAATCTCACGTTCTTGTCCATCATATCTGAAAGCAAAGAGTCGACCCCGGCAAGATTCTGCTTACTTAATAAGTTCAAAACGAGACCATTCTCTACAGCATCAAGCTCGTTATCTGTAGTGCCTTTGTTAGAGTGTTGTTTGGTAAAGTGACGATTGACTTGCCTCAGAAGCAAATCACATTCCCCAGCAATTTTAAAAGCTTCGAGTGCTTTCTGATAGATAGCGTAACGGAGGACGAAAAAGTTTTCCTTCATGTACTTAAGAATCTTCGTAATTGCCCATGTTACCCCCTTCTCGCAACAAATCTCTATCAAAATGTTGCATGTAGCTTTATCAGGTTGCACGCCAGCCTCTTGCATTTTGTTAAATATCTCCAAAGCTTCCTCGAATTTGCCTGAAACCAACGTATAAATATATATATTTAAAAAAAAAACGAAAAAAGCTTAATACATTGTACTATAATTGTTTACTCCCACTAAACAGAAACAATGTCGTATGATTATCAGCATCCGAGTCCACTCTGATCTCTTAATCCTAACCTCATCATACTCGATTCTCGTATGATAATGATAAATTGATTTTGGATAATCAAAACGATGCAAGAAAAATGAACAAAAACACAAAAACTAGAAAAAGGAGAACAAGCCAATTAATCTTATTTCTTTCAGCAATCGGGCCAGTTGCCACGAGGCGAAGAATTCAAATATCAACACATAAAAAACACCATTCGTATAAATATATATTTAAAAAAACGAAAAAAGCTATTGTACTATAATTGTTTGCTCCCACTAAACAGAAACCATGTCTTATGATAATTAGCATCAGAATATACTCTGATCTCTTAATCCTAACCTCATCATACTCGATTCTCATGTCATAATACACCAATTTAGGATAATCAAAACGATGCAAGAATATAGAACAAAAACAACAAAATTAGAAAAGGAGAACAAGCCGATTAATCCTATTTCCTTCAAGTAGTCATTGGAACGAATATCAACACGAAAAACACCATTCATAATGAAATTAACCACCAAGCAAAAGAAAAGATCCATCACCGGAGGAAGCGAGATACTCCATCAAGACAGTATACGTGTAACAATTCGGAGAGAGCCCCGAATCGAGCATCTCTCTATAAACACCACAAGCCTCGCTCACTCTCTTGTGGTGAAACAAGATCTTCATATAAGCCGTGTAGGAAACCACAGTCGGGCGACACCCTTTGGCCTTCATCTCCTCCCACAAACCGATCGACCCGTCGATATCTCCGTCGTTGGAAAGCCAGTGCATCAGGGAAGTGTAGGTGACAGCGTCGATCCTGATCCCTTTGTCCTTCATCTCCCTGAAGATAAACAACATAGAAGAGATTCTCCGGGCTTCCCCGAAGATATCGAGCATCGTGGTGTAGGTGTAGTGGTCGTGCTTGAAGCTTTTCCGGAGAGAAGCCCAGTTGAAGAATAGCCACGATTTCTGGAGGGGCGGGTGGGTTTTGAGGGCTTGGGTGACTGTGTAGGAATCCCATTTGATGGGGAGGGTTTCCAGTTGCCGCTGAGCTGAATCCCAGGTCGAGTATTTCAGGATGTTGTAGATCTTCGTGGTTTTTTCTCTGGAGTAGAGGGGGGGTTTCGGGTCGGGTTTCTGTTTTTTGGGCGGCGATTTTCTGGGTCTGGCGGTGGTGAACGGAAGCGACGAGGGTTTGAGGGTTCGGAGGAATCGGGGAGAAACGGAGGAATGGAACATGGAGGAATTGATTAGCTTGGGGGTTTGATTGTCTTCATCCGGAGAAAGCAGAAAAGAGGCGTCGGCGGTGCGGCGGTGGATGACGAGAGCATGTGAACTGTGTGAATTTGCTCCTCATTTTTTTTTCACTCTTTTTTCTCACTTCAATTTTCCCCCTTTTCCTACAATTTTTATCAAATTTTTTACTGCAAAATATAACACAAGTCTAATAATTTTATTCAATGTTGACTTGTGACTATTGATACAAGAGGAGTGTCAATTCGATTAAACCAAACTGAACTGAACCGAAATTTTGGTTAACCGAACTATACAAGAGTTTTTTTCAAGAACCGAAACCAAACCGTTTAAAGAATGGTTTGGTTCGGTTTGGTTCGGTTTTAACCAAAAATCTATATTTAAAAAAAAAAATGTAGAAAAATTGGTTTGTGGCCTATAAATAGATATTTTCAACAACAACATAAACATCTAATCCACCATTAACAATTACATATTTAAACAAAAGACTAATCCAAATATTAGTAAGTACTCCACCATTTATATTATTATATCAGATTTGCTCTCCTCCCCGCAGCAGGATTTTTTTAAATCCCCGATATTATTTTTTTACGTGTCACGTTTTTTTTCACGTAATTTATTATTTAAATAATTTTGTTTTTACAAATATAAAAAAAAAACTAAATATTAATCGAATAGAGAATTGGGGAAGATCTTATTCCACAATCCTTTTCTTCCTTCTTCTTCAATATAATGATCGTGAGCGAGAGAGATCGGGACAACGGAGATTGCACAGAAGAGACGAATTTCAGTGAGGTCGACGAGTGGCTTTCCGTGAACAACTTCTCCGGCAGGAGAGGCTTCCATGTCTCCGGAGAGTCAACGTTGTTTCGGCCGATAGACCCAATAGCGCTTGTATAAGGGAGGGGCCAAGCTCTTGGTCTACGCTTCGACTGGAGCGGACTGAAAAAATCAAATGGCGATAGGCGACAACGCAGCTGGGAGGCTCGAGATTTCTTCGATGGTCGGTCCAGATTTTGAAACATATGCGATTGATCAAATTTGTCCTCCGATTTATTTGTTAAGAGTCTAAGCCAAGTCAAATTCCAGTATATGAATATCGAGTGGTGAACCACCGTCGAGAAGTCCGATTTGTTTTTGGTGAATGTTTTTTTTAATGCCAAGTCAAAATCATCATTTACATGTGATAGATCTTTCGTATATTTCTCCTTCCTTCTCTTAAATTTTGAGTTCAGTTCAAATTTTTTATTCTTGATTTCTGTCTTTTTTTCCTTAGTTTTTTCCTTAGAAGTCCGATCATTCTGTTGAAGAAGAAGAAGAAAAGGATTGCGAAGTGGAATAAGATCTTTCTCAATTCTCTATTCGATTAATATTTAGTTTTTTTTAAATATTTGTAAAGACAAAATTATTTAAATAATAAATTAAATATCGGGGACTTAAAAAAATCTCGCTGCGGAGAGGAGAGCAAATCTGATTATTATATAATAAGTATAATATTATAATTAATGTGGACATTGAGTATGCAAGAGGCCCATCGGCCCAACAACAGTGAACTTGTCTAATGCGGCTCATGCCTGATTGCCTGTGCAAGTGTGCATATTATATATATATAATATAGATACATATGCAATTCGGTTTTCGGTTTACTTCGGTTAACTGACCAAAATAACCGAACCAAACCGAAAACCGAAAATACAAAATTTTACAAATCAAAAACCAAACCGAATTAGTTTGGTTCGGTTCGATTTAACCGAACAGTGTCGATTTGGTTCGCTTTGGTCGGTTTAACTAAATTTTTGACACCCTTCAGAGGAATATTTTTAATAAATAAAAGTACAACTAATTAAGACACAAAAAATAAGTGAATACAACTCTACTGAAGGTCGAGAAATCAAGGCGGATGTACTCATGAATTAAGACATGTTCTTTTGGATTTAATTTCAATCCAGTTCAGTTCAGATCGATTCAGTTCAGTTCAATTCAGTTCAGTTTGGATAAGCTACTCGTGAATTAGTTCAGATCGCTTCAGTTTAGTTCAGTTTGGATAAGCTACTCGTGGATTAATGTGACTCAACTTTTGGATTAATGTGTCCTTTTTTTGGCAAATTACTTGTAGATTAATGGTCAAGAATTTTATCGGCCGGAACATTCAGCTCATTCAGCTCGTATTGGAGCGACTCTAATACAATGTTAAAATTAGTTCAATTAAAAATACTTTAAAAGCTTATTGATATGATAAAGTTATTAACTTATATCTGGCTTCAGTTTTTTTTCACAATCGATGTGACATAAGGTGAGTATATTACCAATTGTTTTCAATTTTAAATAGTTTTTGGTTGATGGCTGAATAAATTGTTCACAATATATCTAAAGAGAGAGAGTATATGGTAAATGTTGGAGTCTCGTTTTTTGTAAATAATGAGTACCCACACAACTCCGGTGAACGTGTAAACACATGCACATTCTGATCGATTCCACTAGGAAGTTTATTTACCTCGATCCGATACAAGGTGTCGACGATGAACCTGCAAAATAAAATAATAAATAAATAAAAATAGTGAAAATGTGAATGTGAAAGATGTGGAATTGAGAATGAAAATGAGCAGTGTGAACCGTGACTGTTGCTGCAATGTTTGACCGGCGGGCCCGAATTGCCAGAAACGAAGAAACATATATAGAAATAATATAATGAATGAATGAGACGGGCCGGGTTATGTTTCATTCTTATAGCTAGGCTCATCACTGACACCAATGGGCCATGGGGCCCATAGACTCAGCCCATTCTATAAGAAGGCTGTTCAAGCCCTTCTTAATTTGTTCTCACTCACCATTCTTAAAAAAACCAGAAAATTCCATCTAAATAAATATATAAATATTAGTACTATTTGATGATCGATGGGGCATGAAGAAGAAGAAGAAGAAGAATCAAAGAGGAGATTGTCATGCAGAAGGTTTCTCAAGGAGCAGAGAGGAAGGATTTACATCATCACGAGATGCGTCGTTATGCTTCTTTGCTGGCATGACTCATAAATTAATTACTTTATTTATGTTTTATCTTTTTATTTATTTTGTTTTTGTTGCTACAAATAATAATACTAATAGTGTGACAAATAGTACCCAAACTTTCTTTACTAATTAGGTTAATTATTCACATGATTGGATTTTGTGTCTTTTAATTATGCATGTAAATGTAATGGATATATCGTTTCATTTGCTTTAATTATAAAAGGGAATTTTGATTTGTGCAGTGAAATCGGAACACCTAAATCGTGAAAACGGAGTTGTGAGAGAGGCAAAGAGCAATCTAATTAACACTTGTTTTTAAGCAATTTGTTTATCATTTTATTAGGGTGTTAATTAAATAGACTTCTCACTTCTCAACGAGATAGAGAGATAAAAAAAAGAGAAAAATTGTAAACAATATAATTGAATATAATAAATTATAAGACACATCACTAAATTATTTTTATTATAAAAAAAAATAGTTTTAAAGTTCATTTCAAGTTATAAACACTATATATATTTAATTATTGTAAATTAATAAAATTGCTTTTCTTTATAATATTAAATGTACGAATACTTTTATTTATAAAAAAATTAAATATTTACATTTATTTGTAAATTGAAAAACATGAAAATTTTGTTATAATTAAATAAATCGATTTATTTTTTTCTCTATGTAAAAAAAAAAAAAAAAAAAAACAAACGAGTGTACACACTACTTCGTAGGAACTAGGAAGTCTCCTTTTCACGGCTTATCCCGAGAATGTGCACGTTTGTTGTACATTTTATTTTAACATGTCTATAACACACTGTAATAATAATAATAATAATAATAATAATAATAATAATAATTATTATTATTATTATTATTATTATTATTATTATTATTATTATTAATAAAAAAACATTTTTAATCATCTCTTACTATTTTATCAGTCCAAACGTATGATTATATATTGGAGATGAAAATAGTAATATGTCATGCATTTCATTTTACAATGCAATATAAAAAAAATTATATTGAGTAATGTTTTTTAGTATATTGTTTTTTAGTATATTCATTGTGAGTGAATAATGCACCAACAATTAATATGATTTTTCATGAATTGTAAATACATACATTTAAAAGTGACACATAATTGAAAAATCACATACTAATTTTTAAGCAATGTCTCTAAATTTCTAATTTTAACGGGCTCGATTGTTTTCTTGCTTTTTCTCGAGAACTTTGCCCGATAATATTGTGATTATTGTCATTCTGAAATCAAGCGTACGTCACCCGTGCATAGAAAATTAATTCATATATCTGATTTAGGATAAAATTAATTCATATATCTTTTTTTTTATATTTTTCTAAATATTTATGCGTTTTTTTTTTAATTTACTAAGAGCGTTGTATAAATAGTTAAGAATGATAAAGTATAACAATATCTATTGTTAAATTGAAAACAGAATGGACATGACAATGAATTATTTTTATCATGAAAGTGAAGGTGCTTGCTACAAAAGTACAAAACACAATGAGCATAATACATTTATTGGGGTTTGATGGTTGCATGTGCGTTTTGTTCCACACAAAAAGATACTCAAACCCATTACGAAAAATGAAGATCAATCATTTTTATTTTTCATATAAATTACTCACCCCCAGCTGATAACATTTTCTTTTAAAAATTACAAAAAAAATATAATCATTTCTTTAAGTGATTTCTTTAAGCGAGACTGTGAGAGAAAGTATAATTTATTAAATGATCATATATTTTAGTAAAATGATCACATTCTGTTGTGATTTTGTTCATGAATTACTCACCGAGCTCAAATATATATATATAAAATAACAAAGAAAAGATAAACAAAAAAAATTAGCACACAATTTAGGTGAAAACTCAAAATCGAAAAAAAATATAAGGAAAAAAATTCACTACATCGTTATCGTTGAGAACTTAATTTATGATGTGGGGAGAATTCATAAATTAAGTAATCAATTGAGTTTGAAATTAAAATACTCTTTCTAATAAAAATTTATCAATATTTTGTAACTAATGAAATCATCGACTTGATCTTCAGGTTCAAAAATCACAAATATAGTTAAAAAACTAAATAAACACAAAAAATTGGTCGCGTCTGTAAAAACGACGACAGACTCATGCGAGCCCGTTTGGGCTTGAGCAAGCCGAGCACCAGGCTCCCGAGCTCATGCAAGCTGGGCTCCAAAAACGAAACGAAATCGTATTTTTTTACTCTCATTAAGAAACGGTTTTAAATCATATTTCAACACATGTTTTTCAATAAATTGCAAAAAATGTGACTATTTATACTTAAACGGAGATACATATATTTTTAATTAAAACTTATAATTAGTTTTTCAAAAATTATTTTTCTATCACAATTTTTATTATAAGTTAAATGTAACCTTTTCGAAGGTAGTGATAATTGTGATTGTGATGTTGTACGTGCATTATTTTTAAACCGACATTTTATTAAAGATTGGATGGTCGGACTCACGTTTCAGCTTTTTAAGTTTTGTTCAAGATTGAATAAAATTTAACTGGATGAATTTGAATTGATTTCTTTTATAAAATAACAATAGTTATTATATATTATTAAATATTTTTTAAAAATTATGAATAATATTCTAATATAAATTATATTATATGATTGAAATCATATATTTTAATTATTTTTATTTTATGTTTTATAATTTTATTTTAAAATGAACTCAATTGAGTTGAACTGAATTGAATTGAATTGAAATTAAGTTCAAAATTACATTTAGTGATTGTAAATAAAGTAAGGGTAAAGGGCTGCAAACGAGTTGAGCTTTGACCTTATCAAGCCAATTCAAAAAAAAAATTAACAAGCTCGAGCTCAACGAGCCGCTCGATAAGGTGTTTGAGCTCGACTCGCGAAAAAGTTGGTATGCTTGAGCGCGATTGATTAGTTCAACTTCAACTTGTTTAAGTGACTTGATTTTTATTGCTCGAGCTCGACTTGAACTGCTCGAGAAGCTCGACTCGACTCGAATTACTCGAGAAGCTCGACTTGACTCGATATATATAAATAAATTAAAAATACATATATTCGAGCCGCTCGCGAGCTTCTCGATTCTTCAAAAATGGTGCTCAAGCTTGACTTATATAGAGTAATGCTCGACTCGAGCTCGCGAACTGTTCTGCTCATTTGTCGTCCTCGCCGTAAAAAATAATTTTTTTAATATATATTAATGAGACATATGATTAAAATTTTATTTATAGTGATAGTAACCACGTGTAGAGGATCAATAAAGAGATAATTAAAAGAAAATAAAAATAAATACAAAATAATTGATATTAAATACCAATAATAATCAATATTATAATTATAAAACGGTAAAAATGGCAAAAAACCCTTAATTTTATTGTATAAAAAAGTATTGAAAGTGAATAAAATATTTGTATTATATTTGCCCCTCTAAAAAATTACCCATAATATAATATGTATCTTCACGTATATAAAGGCCTTGTTTGGTGGCCCAAACTCTTTATCGGATGATAAGTTTGTCAAGTTAACTTTGTAAGTTAGCTCAACTTAAAATTTTAAACTGATGTTTGGTTGGGTCAAGAATCTCAGGATAAATAAAAAAGGGTTCATAGATTGTATACGAGTCGGTCAAAATTCTCTTTCTACCCTTTCTCTTTCTTCTCCAAAAAATTTATACGAAAAAAATTGCAAAAGAAAATTACCAAATCTGTTTTGGATGCTCTATTCGAGTTACTCAACAGCGGGCCACCGCCACCACCACCGCGGGCGGACCATCTCCACCGCCACCGCGGGCGGGCCATCACCACCGCCACCGAGAGCGTACCATCGCCACCGCCACCGCGGGAGGGCCATCGCCTCCGCCACTACGAGCGGGCAACGATGAATCTAATAACCCCCAATTCGATCTTTTTCAATTCTTAACCTAAATTTTGTTCTTTCAATTTTTAAGTGCTCAATTTATGAATAAGAAAATAATTTATTTATTTTTACAATTTTAAATTTGTTTCATTTTTGTTCGTCAATGATTATTTGAGCAAATGTTGAGATGCGGTAATGAAGCAAAAATTGTTTGGCTCTTGAAACACGGGGTAAATTGGTAATTTTTGAGTTACTGTTAACATTAGATAGGCCAACATGCCGATTTGGTAAGTTAAGTCTTTTGAAGCGGAACAATATTTAGGACCAGGGCAATAATTCAACCTGGGCCTTCATAAATCAAACCAAACGCTGGATTAGATATGTTATCTTAACTGTCTTGGATTTATCCATGATACCAAACAAGCACAAAGATGATTAATTATAGTTATTAGTAAGATATAATGGATTTTGATTTTCATCTATACATATATAATTTCTGGATCCACTAATGCCACGTGAACCAATAGAAAAACATTAATAATGTTTTGTTCACATTATAAATTATAAATAGTAATATTATTAAGAATATTTAAATTATATATAAATTTTAAATAATAATTTGAAATTATATATTTTTGATAATAATAATTAATCATCATTTCATCTCCTCCTATTCCCTAATTCACTTGAGTTAAAGAAAATTAATCAAACTTTTTAGGTATATTATTTTCTCTTGCTATAATCTGGCTCCATATGTCATTTTTTATTTTTCTGAACATTGAATTGAATCGATTTACATGTAATTCATTCATTTTTTTTCCTCGATTTTTTTAATTTTATGTATTAATTATGATTTTTTCGAAGATTCCTGAATCAAATTGTAAAGGTATTAATTATGTTCGACTAGAATTTTTTTTTAATTTTTAGTTTATCCCTAATTTAGTTATGTAAAATTTGTTTTGCAGGTTAACATACGTTATATTAATATATTTGCATTTCTGTTATCTCATTCGCTTCATGTTCACCAAGTAAATTCAATTTTTTTTATATTTTTATTTATTTTCGAGCTTTATAACTTTTATTTTCCATTTATTTTGATTTTCCCCCAGCGGTTTTAGGTATTTGTTGGACACTCGAGAAATACAGAGACGAGAAACTCCTCTTCCACCAGATCAAAGACTCCTCGATCGGGTAGGACGTAAATCGAGGGATGTGCCCGAGTAACAGACACATGTGGGAGAGAACCAATAAGTCTCATCCAAGGACTAACTTCATAATATTTTAATGAAAATTTGTCATATCCGAGATTCGAACTTGCGTCGCCGGGGAATTACATCAACATCACCACATACCTTACCACTCGGCTATGCCCAAGAAACTTACATACTATAAATTACATCAAACAGGCGTAAATTTTTAAAATAATAAAATTTTCATAATTGAGATCATAACGGTTAATAATGAGATTAATACGAGTTTACAAGTTTAAGTGATAGTTCGATTATTAAATAAGATAATTTGTTAGTCCATTAATAAATTTTTGGCCGAAATATTGGAGATTAAATAAAATTTTAGATTATTTCAAACAAATAAATCACGTGCATCGGCAGTAGTACTTAGTTATTATAAAAATCTCTCCAATTTTTTCAAATTAAAAAAAAATATTATTTTATTTTTTATAAAATAAGGTAATAAAATATTTTTAATTACTGTATATATGTAGTAATTATTAAAACTCCTTACACTTCACTTATATATATATATATATATATATATATATATATATATATATATATTAAAAATATTCAAAGAAAATCTCTAATTTATAATTAAAATAAATTAGTACCCTTATTATATACAAATAATTAAAAAAATCCTTAAATTAAAATTCTCCTTGTATTTATGTCCACCTTGAAATTGCTACACGAATCCAACCGAACAACACTGCAATTTATGATGCACGTGCAAAATTATGTTTCTTCTAAAACGTGTTGATTTAGTATTTGTTTATAATATCGTGGTCCTATTTCTTACTTGCGTTTATAAATGTGTTTACATGATACCGAAAGCTCCTTCGTGGTCCATATATACGTAAGCAGACGAGAATATATATATCGTTTATAGAAAAAAACACATGTTTTATTTAGTACTGTAAGTAATTTTTCTCATATTAAAAAAAAAAAAAAAAACGTTGCTCCAATAAATTTTAGAAGTTCTTATCCCTGAAATTAATACCTTAACTTAATTTTTAGGTCCCATGCTAATTCAAAATATGTACAAAATATATAGTAATTTCTCAGCATATTTGAATTTGTCGGGACTCAAAATGTTGAATAAGAAACAACTGGGCCGAGCCCAAAATCCAACAAACCCAGCCTTTAATTGAAATCGGTTAAAAACTTAAAAATTGAAGGTGTGTACAATTTCAGATCCAGTGCACGAAAACGAGAGATGTTGACTCAAGACACTTAATCAGTTATTGTATTTTTGTATAAATCCAATTTATAAAACAACGCATAAATAACATTACTTTATCTGTTACATAAATACTTTTCTTACTTTGACTGAGGTTTTGTGTTAACCTTAAATCATGTTCCCTTTAAAAAGTGAAAATGGAAAAAGTTAATGAAACGACGTGACTGTCATCTCATTTTGATGGAATTATGAATCAATATTAGTTGACTTAGATATGGATTTGTCACATTAGATTATGTTTATCAGCAACCCAAAACTCAACCCAAACTTTTAATAAAATATTATTTTATTTTACTTTTTCTTACACAATCTATAACAACAACCATTTTATAAATTTTCTAACTTTATTAACAACTCAACCCAATCTAAAATTATTTATTTATTTTAATTCATATAATAAATTTTCATTATGTTTAAAAAAAATAAGTATATTAATAGTAATATAAAAAATATTATTTGAAAATTAAAAAAAAAAGAATTTAAATTTTTGAAATAAAATTTATATAAACAAATTTTTGTTTGTGTACGAAACCATTTAAATATTATACTCAATTTGTAGATAATTTAAAATTATGAATTTTAGAATTTTTTATTTTATTTTTAAATAAAATATAAATACATATATGTAGTATACAAGTTTTTATATACAAAATGAATTGAAATTAAATATAAGTTTTCAACAAATTGATCTTTAACATGAATCGTTCATGCAATTGGTTCGGCAAGTTTAATTTTAATTTTTCTTTTTCTTTTAAAAAGATGATTTTGTCTTATCGATAAACGATGGGTGAAAATCACCAATAAAGATAGTCTTATTTTATATGTTGGAGTTGTTATCGTGTGAAGGTTACTTGTGAGTTGTTATAATTTTTTATACTGTTTATTATATTTATTGAACGATAAAAAAAATCAACATGCATATAGCTGTATGACAGATGGAGTACTTAATTCCTACTAAAATATACTCGTATACGTATATATAATATATAAAATAATTTCAACTCCTAATATTACTGCTTTTTTTCGGCTCCGCCCATAATACTAATACTTAAGCCTACAAAATTAGTACTTTTGTCAATTAATTTTGAGTTGAAATTTTCTAATATGTGACACAAGTCCCTTCTCTCGTATTCCACACATTAGTTATCACGAAGACCATATATGTTGCAAGTTTTAGAAGCTACTACTATTACCAATTGATTAAACTTTCCTAGGTGAGACTTAGAGTTTTTTTTTTTCTTTTTACCGTTTAATTCGTGCACCAAGCATGGGATCACACTCACACATCTTTGATATCTACCGATGGATTTCATTTTAATTTGAAGACTCATATAGTAGCATGCCTTTCACTGCACTTATGTCGAACCCCTTTCACATGCACGAAAGAAACCAAATTGAAGCAGCTTCTTCAATTCCTCATGATGTTTCTGCTGCTGTCCTAGCTAGCTAGCTATATCTTTAATCATAATAGACGACGTACAAACTTTGAGTTGATCAAGAACATATATATGTACATATGTACGTACGCACAGCTGAATCGAAAACCACTCCAAACGTACAGTTTGTTGTTCGTATTAATGAATTAATATACAAGATTGATTGCACATAACAACAAAATTCAACTACTAAAACCCTGTTTGCTGCTCGACTGTAGAAACAAACAAAACCCTAAACTCTCAGCTCTCAGAGTACCCCCACCTCCCCGAAGCCAAACACTCTTTTTTTCGTGTTTCTTTTTTCAGAGGGAAACGAAAAGCACTTCTTCAGAGTTGCAAAGAAGGGAAAAATGGAGATTGAGGCTTCTTTTTCGGTACAGACATGGAGAAGACGGCCCCCCATTTTCTTTTGTCATTATAATTATTATTTGTCCTTTGCGTATGCTCCTAGACAAAGGGTACATATATATACATACATACCATATTCTTAATTTTATTACTTTAATTTGTAGACTCTCTAAAACATCTCTTTTTTTCTTTTTTGGTTTTTGTTTGGATTTAATCAATCGTTCAAGATTCGTACGTAAAATGTGTGTTAGGTCTCGATTCGAGATTTCGTGATTATTACACATAGACCAACAATGCCTTCATGTTCTAGGTATCCATCATTAATTATCTTGAGTTTGCTCTGATTTCATGTTATTAAAATTGTACCAATGTCACTCATATTTATTTGACTTGTAAAATGATCTTTAATTTCATTTTTTTAAAATTTAAAAAATGCACAGCTTTTAATTAATTAATTAAGTTTCACTACACATACATGCAAATGTCACACCTACAAAAAGCTCACGGCCGGGCCTCCTTGCGAAAAAGAAAAAAAGCCCAGATTATTTTAAGCTGAAACCCACCTGCATGATTAAACCCTAGCTATACCTATCTATCTATCTACGTGTTTATATATTATATATTCTTTGTATTGATCAGACAGACATACAGTAACTTTCTTGTGTAATGAAAGCCTACACACAGTAGTATGTGTATATTGTTGCTCTACTTTGTATACCTATGTATACATATGGAGTATATATTTTGTTCAATTAGTTCAATCAGTCTTCATCAAACTTGTCATTCAATTCTTGACCTACTTCAAGATTTGAACAAACATTTGACCAAAGTCAACTCATGCCTTATATTGACCACTTCATGAATCATACTTATATAACGTCTTTAATTACTAGCTAGCAAGGGTACGGTGACTCGAGGAAATGAACTTATACGTAGCTCGGCCCGTGAATGGATGACTTGAACCGTCGGCCACACCTAGATTGATATATTTTACTTCGTGCGTATTCAGTATATAATGTAACTCAGTAACGAATTGAACGAGTCATGACTCGAACATTTTTTATTAATTTACTGATTGATTTACACCAAGAAAGTGAAGAAATATATAATTTGGAGCTAGTATCCATATCTTCATCATTACCTTCTTCCTCCATTTTTCTCCCCCTACACCCCTAGCTAGTCCTTCTTGTGAAGTCATTTTCCATCCAATGAATTAAATAAATAAATGTGTGTAGTTTGAGTTTCAGATATTAACCTCTTGAACATACCCTTTTCACCATGGATCACACACCTCATCCCCACCCACATCTACTAAATATAATCTATTAATTTCAGGTTGATTACTATCAATCTATCTAGGGTTTCTCCATTCATTAATATATATCTTTTGATCATCACCTTATAAATTTTCTCAACCCTAAAATTCAAAACAAAAAAAAAAAAAAAAAACATGTTCACCAAGAACAACAACAACACGTACCTCTTCCCATCACCCCCTCTCCACCACCACCACCCCGACATCTTCTCCGGCCACCACCACCACTACAACATACCCTCCCTGGCCGACCTCCACTGCCACCACTCTCCGGCCACCGCCTCCTTTCTCAACATTAATCGAGATCATCATCATGATGACATCACCGTGGAAAAGAAACAACCAACAACAACAACAAAGAAAGACCGGCACAGCAAGATCTTCACCTCCCAGGGGCCGCGCGACAGGCGCGTGAGGCTCTCCATCGGCATCGCCCGCAAGTTCTTCGACCTCCAGGAGATGCTCGGCTTCGACAAGCCCAGCAAAACCCTAGACTGGCTCCTCACCAAGTCCAAGGCCGCCATCAAAGATCTCGTCCAGGCAAAGGAAAAACACGACGATAACGATGAAAACGACAGCTCGTTGCCCTCCGAATGTGAAGATCATCATAAGGGCAAATCCGGAAACAAAAATAAAGGAGCGGCGGCAGCGACGGCTTCGTCGTCGGCCAGCCTGGCGAAGGCGGAGTCGAGGGCGAAGGCGAGAGCGAGAGCGAGGGAGAGGACGAGGGAGAAAATGTGCATCAAGGAGAAGCTCATAAAAAACAACGGAGGAGGAGGAGGAGGAGGAGGAGGGGAGAATATAGATTCTTCGATCGGCTCGTTTAATTATAACAACCAAGCGGTTGGAGTTAATTTCCATCATCATCAGCTGCAGGAGGTAGGAGGTCAGGAATCATCATCTCATGTGTTGGTGAGGAGGAAGACTAATAATAGGAATAATCCGATAATTAACCCTTCGTTTATCGGATTCCAGCAGAACGTGTTCGTTTCCGGCGGGTCGGGTTATGGGGCCGGGTTTGGGAACGGTGGTGGTGGTGAGAATTGGGATGTGTGTAGCTTCACTTCCATTTTGGATCAGCACAGGTTCATCAATAGGTAACAATTCATTGTAATTATTAAATTAATTTATGTTGGTTGTTAATTAATTACATGTGTGTATATATAGGACTTCGGACATGTAAGAAGCTTCTGGAATATATATATATATATATGATTCCAGATGAGATGATGGTGTTTGACGAGGAAATGGAATGTGGAAACTCGATCGATCGATCAATCGAAGGTTGCAATATTAATTGATTTTGTTTTGATTATTAATATTGCAACTCTTTATATTAATTAATTTGGTTGATGTTAAAATATTATGTAAGTTCTTATTATGTCTAATTATAATTTATATTAATTGATTAAATTATGGAATGAACTTTATAATTAACTTGATAATTAATTCAACTAAATATTATTTCATCATATATATTTTACATTAATTATAACCTCTCAACCCTAAATGCATGTTTATTAATTTGATCCACTTAATTTCTTACTCGTCAATTCGTTCGATGTGATTGATTCTTCACCTCCCCAATTTACGTACAACAGGATGGATCTGAGTCCTCGTGATCAATTGAGGTATGGATCAATTCGTCCATATATATATAGTACTGTAGAGCTAATTAATTAGAATCATATATACGTGTACGCACCATGATCTCTTAGATCCATCGTGGGCACTCGATCTTCAATCTTAATTAGAAATATTTGGGTACAAAGCATGTTGTATTAATTAATACAGTATATGAAAACGCATTAGAGCTATATTCTAGTAATAATTGAGAGTTCTTAGATTAATATAAAAAACTATATAGTGTATATATAAGATGGAGTATTAAAATAAACTAAAAGAGTATTATTTAATTATTAAATACTTAGAAAAGAAACCATGAAAATAAAATGACGTTTTTAAAATTCCCAATGCAAATCTTTGACCGTGTTTAATAAGCTAGGTAGGTGTACGTGCTCTACGACGTATATATATATTAGTATAATATAAATTCATTTCAACAAATAGTTACAGTGAATTTACCTTACCATAGTACTACTAATATAGGAGTAGTATTATAGCCATAGGAGTGTATATATATGTCTTACATCAGGAAGGGAACGTGATCCTTAATTAGAACATAGTGAGAAACAAACAATAAATGAAATTAATGTTTAATATATACCTTACATAGTAGCTACTGCTCGCGAGCGCTCGTGAGCGGCTCGAGGCAACGCTCGACTCGAGCTCGAGTCGAACTCGAGCTCCTCGAGCTTTTTACGAGCTCGAGCCTAGTATTTATGCTCACGAGCTGCTCGCGAGCAGCTCGAATATATATAAATAAATAAATATATATATATATATATATATATATATATATATATATATTAATCCAAATTCAAATCATTTTTTTATCGAAAATATAACCATTGCTTCAAATCTACTGATCGAAAGCTTGAGAAATGAGCCGATCCCTAGCTGCTCGAACGAGCCGATCCCGAGCTACTCGAACGAGCCGAGCTCGAGCTTCCAATATTGTTTGCGAGCCGAGCTCGAGCCCCGCAATACATGGCTCGTCGAGCTCGAGCATGGGCAAAATTTATGCGAGCCGGCTCGATAAGTTCAAAACTCGACTCGACTCGGCTCATTTCCAGCCCTAGTTGTCACGCCCCGAAATCCGGTTTCAATTTGTCGATTTTATGTACAAAAATCACCTAAAACCCGCTATTTCTAGGCCCTACTTTCTATTTTGAAAAAAATGTCGTCGATTCGGAAAATGATTTTAACTAAAAATAGTGTATTTTTAATCAATTTTTATTTAGTATTACTATTTAATTTGTGTACCAGATTATTTGTAACTAGTTATAATTTTAATAAATATGAGTATATTATAATGGATTTTTTTCAAATTCTATTTAATTATTTATTATATATGCATTAAAACTAATGTTTGTTTATTAATTTTTGTATGAATATTTGTAGTTAATTATAATATTAATATAATTTAAATTTATCTTAACTAATTAAGTAAACAATTTATATAATGTTTATTGATTATTTATTAACTTTAACAAGTATAATACTATTATTTCAGTTTTGTGTAACTTTATTTGTAATTTGTTCTATTTTAATGTAGTATAAACTTATCATAAACAAGTTATTATAAATCATTTCATATTCTAGTTATTTAATAATAATAATTATTATTTTATGCATTCAAAACCTTTAGAATTCCATGTATGTGTGTGGTCATGTTGTCATGTTCATCCGGTTAAACTAATTTAATGTGGACAATAATCTTTAGTATAAATGAAATGCATTCAATCATGACTTTTAACATTCTACTACCTATTCTTACACTATAAATAGTCATTTTTTGGAGCTAAAGGAATTGCCCATTCTCAATATTCATATATACTCGTATGTAGATAAGCACGCCCACATATATTATATAGTATAAATTATTGGAAGTGAAGAGAAGAGATTCAAAGAATGAAGTGCATGATAAGAGTAATCGGATATCGAGTCGAGCATAGTTATGTCGAGTATTTGCATCTTGTTTCTACATCGATTTCGAGGTAGGGGTTTCTACTCATTCTTATGATATTTAAGTTGATGATGATGTACTTGAAATGTGTTTTTGATGATTTAACGATATGATGAAATGATGAAATGATGGAATGAATTTATGAAACCTGTGTACCTAAGATGGGTCAGTGACCAAAGTAATCGGGTCATCCGGGCGATCCGGCTGTGTTTTATGTGCGCACCACATGTGAAAGTTAAGATGAAAAAGAAAGAATGTTTATATCGTTTTTCATTGGAAATGATGTTTCGTGTATTTGCAAAGTTGGTTTAAGTATCGTTTGATTGATATAGATTCGTCCTACTGAGCGTTGAACTCATCCCTTTCAACACGTTGAATTTTTCAGGAAATCGAGAATGATTCGAGAAGGGAAGACGAGAAATTTATTAAAATGATTTTATTGTAATTTTTATTATTTGAATTTCCGCTGCAAATGTAATTTATATTTAATTAAATTTTGAGTAATGCCCAAGTATTTATATTTAAAAGTATTGTTTTTATTTTAAAAATTGATTTTCAAAAAACGGGTTGTTACACTAGTACTACACTATTTAATTATATACTATCTCCCTCACATAGAAAAAATCAAATTTCATTTTTTTTATTGTTCCAAAGTAGTAGTAGTACTTTGCACACACTCTATGCCTATTTCTTTAGAAGGAAAGAGTATATATATATATATATATATATAGAGAGAGAGAGAGAGAGGGAGAGAGAAAGACTTAAGACTTTTTTTTCAACTTAGTTTTAGTATATTTCAATTCAGTTCAAACTCATTATTCACTTTGCTTTATTAAATTTATTTCAAAATTAATTGAAATATTTATACTCTCTGTCTTGTAAAAGTTGTTTGTCACAATCAAAAAAAGGAAATCATTATTAGACTTTATACCCTTAATTAAAACAATACAATATTACTAAAATACCATCACTTTTAACAATCAAAAGTTATTCTCTCGTTAAAAAAACATCACAATACAATTTGATTTTAATCAATAACAATATAATAATATTATTTCGTAATCTCCATGCTCATACTAGTGTGACAACTAATATATATGGAACGGAGAGTAATAATTAAAATTAATAATTTTAAATATATAATTTAATTAATGCTTGACTATTATTAATATATTTTTTAAAATATTTAATAATTTATTAAAATTATCATTATTTTTATAAAAACCAATTTAGTTCACTTCAGTTCATATCAGTTCAGCGTAGACGATTTCAGTCCATAAGAACATGTACTTAGCTCTTAAATTCTTTGAACCATAATATATACTATTGTCACATGTGATTGACACAAAAATTAAGAAAATGTTGTTTTGTTTGATTTGTTGATCAAAAAATTGAAGGTAAAATTGTATTTTTAATTTAATAAACTAAATAGTTAACCGTAATATTTAAAAAGTAGATGAAAATGTAAAGTTATATATTAATATATTTTTTTAAAATGATAAAAATATGAATATTTATTTTATTTTCTTAATTTGGGTGTGAGAATTGATATGAAAAACTCAAAAAAGAAAATGATATTCTTATGAGACAAATGAAACTCTAGTTCGTCTATGTCAAAGTATGTGTATATAAGAATTAAGGATTTCTCTAACGCTATTTGTATTTGTATGTATATTTTTTTTTGTTTCTAGCATTTAATATTATGATTAGTTGTGAAAATGACAATACATTGATAACGGAACTAAAGAACGTACGAGTTGTGTATCATTCTCACTTCTTTCCTCTTCCGGATTTGGTGATGAATGATGATTCTATATCTTTACTTCTGCCAAATAACAAACACGTGCATAGTACTACCTAATTTATTTTATTTATTTATTTTCGGTTCTCCTTAATTTAATTCAGTTCAAATCAATTAATTATTTGTTTCAGTTCAATCATTTAATTATTTATTATTATTATTATTATTATTATTATTATTATTATTATATCTTAAAATTAAATTAAATTGAATTTAACATATTAGCTTCAGTTCGTTCAGACCTATTAATTTGAATCAAATTCAGTTAAGTTCAGTCAATTCTAATCCAAAAGAACAAATCATTTCTTGCTAGTACTACTATATTATTTCATTTGAGATGAATTGTCATATCTCTTTTATATTTTACAAAATAAACGTGACAATCGATCTGATTTTTTTTAATAATATATTACATGTATATACTACTCAAGGGTGCAGCAAAGAATTTTAGCTTAAAAATTATTATCAAGGTTGAACTTTTGACTTCCAAGTCCAAACATAAAATTAAGAAACAACGAAACTCCTGCATATATATTTGAAAAATAAAATAAAATATGATAGCTAGTACATATATTCTGAATAAGGAAAACTAAGTAATATACACGAATTCAGAGCCGGCTTTTAGCATGTGCAAATCGTGCACTTACACGGAACCTCCAAAATTTTGGGGCCCAATTTTTTTTAGACGTTCTATTAAAAAAAATTAGCCTTAATAAGATTTTGCTGTACTTAATCTTTGTTTATGTTCTAAAAAAAATTTATTTAAAAAAAAATTGTTTTAGTTAATAAAAAAAAATTTAGTGCTAATAAAATCTTTGTTTTAGGCTGATAAAATTTTTTAGCATTAATTAATAACGAGAGGAGTTAGATGGAAATGTATTTATACATTGATCTCATTTTTTTACAGAATTCATGCAAAAACATAAAATTAAGAAATATGTTTATTATTTTGTATTTGTTTACGCACTAGCTATGATTTCATATTGGCATTTTGCAAATCTTGTTCTTTATAATCTTTGTTTATGTTTTAAAAAAATTTGTTTAAAAAAATAATTTGTTTTAGGGTAATAAAAAAAACATGTTTTAGCGTTGATAAAATCTTTGTTTTAGCAAATAAAAAGAATTGTTTTAAGAAGAGTTTGATGAAAATTCATTTATACATATGAATTATTTTAAAGAATTAATGCAAAAAAAATAGTTATGATATATCGTTTATTATTTTGTATTTGTTTAAGTATTGACTAAGGCTCATATAATTTATTATTTTTTATTTGTTTACGCACCTAAGACCTCTTATTGACATTTAGGGGCCACTGAAACTTTCAGAACGACCGTTGCACGTACTCAAGGGGTACTAATTAAAGCCAAGAAATTTAGCTTCAAAATAACTATTTTGAACTTTTGACCTCAAAATCCAAACAAAAATCAAGACAACAAAAATTCTTGATATTTGAAAATAAAATAAAATATTAGTATACATATATAATATATTATGGATAAGGGACAACTTTTTTAAAAATAATGTAACATTGACGTTTATTTTTTTAAATATAATGTAATTATATTCAATGTAAAAAAGAAAGAAAAACAACTCGAAACTCACCATTTTCAATCAGGAATACAAAGATCTCTACAAATTGAGCTAGTCAATAAATTTGAAACAATTTTGGTTACATATAGACTCGTACAATAAACATTGTCTAATATCAATGATCACACTTAAATAATTATATTTTTTCCAATTTAAAAATACATATATACATTTATATTTTTATATTTTTTCTAATATTATTCTCAACTGCTTATTTTATTAAATTTAAAATACAATTTTATCTTCAACCTTTTGATCAATAAGACAACAAAACAAAATATTTTATTTTATTAAATTTAAAATACAATTTTATCCTCAACTTTTTGATCAATAAGACAACAAAACAAAATATTTTTTTAATATCCATAACCAGTCACATATGACGTTGTGGGACGGAGGAATTACTCTATAAAATATTAAAATCAGGGTGGCTACATTATGCAGGGCCGAACTTGGAGAAGATGAATCATTTTCTTTATTAAAGTCATGTTCTTAGAGTTTGTGAGTACTCCCTTACTTTTAGCTGCACAGTAAAATGTGATTTGATTTAGTTTTTGATTGTTATTCCTTCTAATCCATGTAAGGAGTTTTACACTATTTCAGAAACTACCAGTAGGACTTACCCCTTCATTGCTCCTATTATGTGAACCTGCGATTTAAAGTTATTTATTTGCTCGTTTTTTCCGATGCTTTGAACCCATTTTTCAGTCTTTATTCGTAATTATATTCTTTAAATTTTTATTTATATTCTTTTTTTTTGGTCCAATTACTGGCCGAATTAGATTCTCATTTTTATTTAATTTCTGGATGGAAAGAAAAGTTAGTAATGTCAAACTCAGCCCACTTACTATACTACACTACACAGCCAATTGGCAATTGCTCTATCCCCACCATAAACCCTAGAAACTCAATTCACCTCGGATCCCCATCCCCAGAACCCCTGCGAATATGGATCCTCGCCGCGCTCTCCGCACCGTCAGCGACCCCAAGGTCCGGCATGTCGGTTTTTTCGCCCCTCCCGACCGCACCCAATCGGGTCCTCCCGCCCCGGCGCCCGACGCTGACCCGTCCGGCAATTTATTGTCCCCTGTCATGATCCCGCCGCCGCGACACATATCTGCCGACCTCACCCGCCACTTCCACCAACCTCCGCCGGTATCGGCTCTCCGCGCCGCCCCTGATTCTTATGTCCCCGTCGGAAGTTACAATCCGTCAGAGTTCCTGTCACCCACGGCCACGGAGTTTTCTTATTCCGAGGAGAATTTGTCGCCGAGGTTCGGCCGGAAGGGCAGTTTTGGGAAATTCGCTACTTCGTTGCCAGCTGGAGGGTTCGATATGGCGTTGGCTCAGCAGAGTATTCGCAACTTTCCCCCAGGTAGCATTTGCCTCTCTCTCTCTCTCTTTTTTTTTTTTTTTGATTCTGTTGACTTAGTTAAGCTTTTTTTTATTCGATTTTAATGGAATTGTGAAGCAGAGGGCGGGTCGCAGGTGGAAGTGAGAAAAGAGGAGAGCTCAGTGAGTGAAAAGCCGTTGAAAGAGAAGACAACAAAAGCAGAAAGACGAGCTATTCAAGAGGCCCAAAGAGCCGCAAAGGCTGCGGCTAAAGGTGCAACTTTTATCACTCATTTGTTCGTTTTCTGGAAATATTATCGAATATTTAATACCGATAATCTGATTAGTTGTCGAACAAAATCGCCAACTACAAAATCAAAATAGCAAAGTAACCATAATTAGAATCGACGACGAAATTGATTATTGCTCGTTTGGCAAGTATGTTCACCGTCGAATCGACGACGATTCTAGTTATTGGTATGTTGATTTTGTATTTTGGAAATCAGTTTGACAACAAATCTGATTTTTGGTATTTTGCGTGGTTTTATAGGATACACACGGAGGTCATGTTAGTTATAGCCTCCAGGTCTTTATTATTGGTTCAGCTAAACTTGAGAAAGGATTGATTTATTATACAGGAAACCGTAATATACTTGAGATAGATTCCACTAGTATGTTTTGATTCGTTAAGCCATCTTCAGTATAGAATGAAGTCCAATGTTTTGAGAACCACACCAGATACTAAACGGGCCAATCAATAATCATGGCCAGTCCAGTGTGGCCCGTTTAATTTTGATGTGAACAACCCAACTGAGAAAAAAAAAATTAAGAACCCTGCAATTCCATAACTGTAAATTCCTAATTTTCCTCGACACTTTTTTACTAGCTTTCTTATAAGATGTTTTATTGATGAATAGTTTCAGTTTTATATTATCGAAATTGTGGCCCAGATATGGAATTATTGTCTATAAAATTGCATCTCTCTAGGTGAAGGTAGTAACAAGACATCTGCTACTGCTGCTGGTGGTGTCCATCACGCAAATGTCATTAATACTGGTAAGTCTGTTAAAGCTGCTTCACAAAAGAAAGACAACCATTCAGTTGTGGCTTCCGAGAAAAAAGGCGGAGGTGACCGTCATCAATCGGAGAAAGATAAAAAGAAAGATGTCCCTAATCCTCGGATGCAGTTTGATGATGCAAGCAGAGTTGAGAAGGCAAAGAAGCGGTCTGTGGTCAAACAAACTGAAGCTAGGAACCGAGTTGAGTTATTTAGGCATTTGCCTCAGTATGAACATGGAACACAGCTTCCTGAGCTGGAGTCAAAGTTCTTCCAACTCGATCCAATTCATCCTGCCGTTTACAAGGTATTTTTTAAAGTTTTTTCTAGGGCATTACTCCTGAAATTAAATGTTTCGCAGAAATGGCTGTTTTATCATCTTGTTTATAGTTATTAATTTTTCTTGGGATTTCTAGAACTTTGAGCTTTCTGCCTTTCTCTCAAATTGATGGAATATAGAAGTAAAACATGGGCTGTAAGGCAAAAAAGAGACGTTACTGCTTATTTGAATTTTTGATTGAGTAGTGGTGAGATTGTTTTTTAAGAATGAAAGAGAGTAATTTGGAGTTTTATTGATCAGATATCGTTGGAAATATTAATGTCTGATTTTTTTTTTTAGATAACAGTATCAAATGTTTGTTCAGTATTTATGAAGATCGAAAAATTGAAAAAACACACACAATAAAATAGGCAATATGGATCTCATTTTATTCATCGGCTTACTATGTCTATGGTTAATACTAAATAAATAAAAAATAATCTAAGTTAAAGAAAAATCATTTATTTCTGTATCAATAGAGGGGTGAGGGGGAGGTAGTATTGTGGATATGGAATCCAATCCCCACAACAAGAATTTTGATTAATACTTGTCAGGTTGGGCTGAGATATCTATCTGGGGACATATCCGGTGGCAATGCCCGCTGTATTGCTATGCTCCAAGCATTCCAAGAGGCTATCAAGGATTACACCACACCCCCGGAAAAGGCGCTTGTGAGGGATTTAACAACAAAAATAAGCAGTTACGTCTCTTTTCTGATCGAATGTAGACCCCTTTCGATTAGCATGGGGAATGCAATAAGGTTCCTCAAAACCCGAATCACCCATCTCCCTCTGAACTTGTCTGAGTCAGAGGCAAAAGCCAATCTCATTTCTGGCATCGACCTTTTTATAAGTGAAAAAATCATTCTAGCGGATAAGGTGATTGTGAAGCATGCCGTGACTAAGATCAGGGACGACGATGTCCTTCTCACACATGGATCTTCCTCTGCTGTAGAGTTGATATTATTACATGCGCATGAACTTGGTAAAAGGTTCCGTGTGGTGATTGTGGATTCGCGCCCGAAGCTCGAAGGCCAGAAGCTTCTCCGGAGGCTCGTTGGGAAGGGCATTAATTGCACGTACACTCACATAAATGCTGTTTCATATGTTATGCATGAGGTCAGCAGGGTGTTTCTGGGGGCGGCGTCTGTGTTGTCTAATGGGACGGTGTACTCGAGGGTTGGGACTGCATGTGTTGCTATGGTGGCCCATCAATTTCATGTCCCGGTTTTGGTTTGCTGTGAGGCGTATAAGTTTCACGAGAGGGTTCAACTGGATTCAATTTGCTCTAATGAACTTGGTAAGGTGTTTTTTTTTTCAAAAGAAAAGCTGCCATTTTTTAGTCTCTAACTACATAAAATTATTCCCTGGTAAATAATGATTGTCATCATTTGATTATGCTGAAAGCATAAATTTTATACTAAAATATCACTTGACTCATTAGACTCAATTCCCATATGATTATTTAATCTTCACTGATCATACAAGGGTAATTTTGTCCGTTATCCATAATTTGGACGAAAATAATAGGTTGACTATTTTTATCCTACAATTGCCAGGATTCCATATTCTTTTAAAAGAACCTGCTTCTGATTTTTGAATTTCCTTTCACATATGAATCTAGGTGACCCGGATGCTATATCGAAGATTTCTGGTAGAAAGGAAATAGATTCTTTGGATGGTTGGGGTAAGAGTGAAAATTTACAACTCTTGAACCTGATGTAAGTTTTTCTCTTTGTTAACTTGGGGTATTTTTGTGTTACTGCTGGGTACCTGCTGCGTTGCAGTAAATAGTTTCTTTGGAAGGTTTTTTTGTTTACGCCAGCTATATAACCGTTTTGCTCTCCCTTGTGCCAGATATGATGCAACACCTTCGGATTATGTGTCAATGATTATAACCGACTATGGCATGGTAAGTTGGACGATGTTATTCAAATCATATTATTACTGTTTGCTATTTTTTGTTCTTTCCCTTTTTGTAGCTCATGTTTCAGATTAATATTTTGTTACTTGGTGTGATGCGCTTAGATCCCACCGACGAGCGTCCCTGTCATAGTCCGAGAATATCGTACAGAACACTTGTGGTTATAAAGTTGACCTATCCAAAGGAAACGACGGCGCTCAATTCAATTCAATTCTTATTTGTTATCCCTTCAAATAATCCGGTTTTAACTCAGTGAAGAGTGCGAATGTTTCACGCCTCTCCGGGCATGTTTTCGCAATGTATTGACGACACGAGCTGTTTAAGCCTCATTCCAGATAGTGTATTTGTGTCGATTTTACCCAATAGTTTCTTTGTCTTATTACTTTGTTTATGGATTTACAGAAGTCGAACGGAGTTACAGAAGTTCTGTAACGGACACCAGAACTTCTGTGCGTGTCAATGTTACATGACAATTTATATCATGCTATTGTTTACAAATGTATTGTACTCTTAATATTAATTATAATAATATTAATTTACAATGTACTGTGCACTTAATATTAATTATAATAATATTAGTTATAATGATGTGGCTAGGAAAGTTCGGGTATATGTTCTACTGTTTTAGTGTAAATAAACAAGTCTCAAAATTTTAACATAAAAATATCAACAGAGATTTGGAATCATGCACTGTACAGTATATATTATATTACCACAAAATCCAAAACAAGTCTCAAAGCATATATACAAATTTACATGGTAGTCGATAATTCAGTGGTGGTTTGAAGATGATGCAGGATCATCATAGATGAATATTTGGCGCGTCTAAGTGTATCGAACTGATAATGATTATCCTGGCATAACTTCAAGAAAGACTCTCTGTTGTTAAAGAGATCATTGTCCAAAGTGACATCATTGTCTTCCGTATCAGCTGCCACATCATTCACCCGAATCTGCAAAGAATCAAAGTCCATAAAATATTCCAAGTAGTCGTGGTTTTATTTTTATCTTGTCGTGAAAAAAACTACCTGAAAGAGTTGGTGTGTTTCCCCATGGATGCTAGTGTGTGTTGAAATTCCGGGAGTGGAATTTTGCTTGAGTTCAAGGCATCTGAAAGGAAAACAAATATTACAACAGGCTCATGGGAAATATACCATCTAAAATAGAAATGAAATAATTAGCTAGGTGACCATTAAAACGACAAATTACGAATTTGGTAAAATAATTACCTGTGGCATAAATGAAATTTGCTGCATTGTTTACAAGACCATCGGTTTCCAGAAAGTATTGGTTCATGGCAGTCTACGCAAGTGAACTGCAAGTGGACAACGAAGAAGTCTTCCTTTAAAGGCAGTATGGTTTGGCCAAGCTATCAATCAAAACAACGTCAAGTTAGTAGCCGAAAAAGGAAGAAAGTTTTATTCCATCAAATACCCACCTTTTGCATAACCAAAAACTCTTTTGTTTTATCATCAGAGAGCTCACTGTGTCCCATTGCTCTCAAAGCTCTTTTCGTTGTCTTAATTTTCAACATTCTCGCGGAAGATTCTTCGCCCTCCTTGTTGATGGTTTGGATCATATTTTCCATGGCACAAGACCAATAATCACCGTCGAAGTAAGGCAATCGAGCAGCTGTTATCTTGCTGTTGCATTCTCCGCTCGGAACAAAGAAGTAATCGTAGAAATTGGTGTACTCCACTACAACACTTTCTTCCTTGGCCTTCTTGAGCAATTTCTTGTACCTGCAGAAAATACATAGCCCCAATGTCAGAAATAATGTGAAGGTGCCAGCACAATTTAGAAAAACAAACTTGAGATTACCACTGAAGCAACTTGTGCGGGTTTGGCGTCTTCTGAGTCTTGGGATGGCAATATAGTATGTAATCGTCCCCTTTTATAGGTGGGCAAGCCCATATGTAGCACGTGATAAACCCATGTTGCTTGCAGTAATCAAGATAACCAATCTGCAATGATATGCTAAATACATAAATAAACAAAATACGAAAACAATAATCACCTAAAGATGGGTTGGTTAATTACCAGTATTTCATGATACACGAAGGTACGGAGAGCCACTCCATCAACAGTTTTGATTTCAGGTCTGAAATACTTGACCGAATCAAGATACGAGATGTATATAGAACGATTATTTGGGTGACCACATTCTGAACCAAACTCTTGGAGATGCATGGCAAAGATACATACATCTACACCTTCGAATTTCTGAAACAACATAAGCACCTACATGGAGTATATTGTAGAATTAGTTTTCAATTCTTCATTCAGCCATTTTATTATTTATTCATCTATTTATGTATTAATTTCATTTTCTTTTTCCGGGGTGGGTGGTGAGGGAGGGGGGTTGTTGGAAAAATTGACAATCCATATCTTGTTGATAGTGTGTATAGGAATAATTTTTTTTTGCCAAAACGTACCTTAGACTTAAATGGGAACTCTGTAGGATAAGTTTCACCATGGAGAATATCTAAAAATTGCTGCTTGACTTTTAATTGCTTGTTGACAGCTAAAACCACTCGAACAACAAGATCTTCAGCCCCAGGTACCTGCTAAATGAAAAGGACTTGTAAATAAACAAAAGAGAAAAAACATGCACAGAATAAATCGCACATTTAAATATTAAGTACATTTGCCTATTAGATTACAAAACAAAATGCTTAAACTATTGTCTAGTTTTTGTTCAATGTCTTTTCGTAATGCTGAAAAAGTTACATTATCTGATTATCATATATCTGAAATCATTTATGTATTTTTATCCAAACTTAGATCATCAAACCTATGTTCAATTCATCATCACTAAATTTCTACTTTCTTGTAACATTCAACCTGCAGGTAACAACTAGAAGACCATACTTCATAAATGCATCATCCCAAATCCAAGGCTTACCTCCTCTGGAGAGATTCCTAATAATTCTGCCCTCTGTTTTCTCTCTTTCTCCAGGCTCCTGAAAAGTCTTTCCTCTATGTGATCACTTAGCTTAGATCTCGGAAGATCTTTTGCCCCAAAAGCTGGACCTATGAAGGCATACTCTTTTGTTTCTCTTTCAAGCAATCGGCAAAATGGGCACACATACTCCGATTTCCCCTCCAAATCTTGCTTAGCATTATAAAGAGCACAAATCTGATGTTGCCAGCCTTCACATTTGTCACATTGCACCCACTGCAAATAGAAAAAGAGTAAATACAACCAGAAAAAATGTAATCAAAAGGAAAAACTACCAAAGGAGAACAAATTGTACCCCTTCTGGAATTTCATCAGTATACTTGCACTTCTCCAGTTTTGCTTTGGAAAACGAGAACTCCCTAAATGAGATATTACCACCACGTGACGCCTTGAAGCATACGGAACAAAAACTGTGTTGCACAGATGTTTCATCTTCGGGTGGCCTGTAATAATTCAGTCCGTGTTTGATCCGGGCCCCACAACATGTACAATGCATTGGAAGAGGAGCAAACATGAGCCCGCTCACATCACATAACTGACAGGTGTTCTTGTCAACAGTACGCATACACATGTCCGCAGTTAATCCCTCCACAAAAGACTGTTAGGAAAAAAATGATTAATAAAATCAACTTCGTAAAAAATGTAGTAGTAAATTAAAAAAACCATACAATGGAAATTTTCATTTTAAAAAGAAAATAAATGATTACATACCGAGTGGAGACGTTGATTGAGACTATTCAAGTGTCCTTTAATTTGCTCTGGCGTGAAGAAATCAATCAATGAAACACCCGGAACTTTTAAATCCACTGAAGTCTTTCCGGATTGGCAAACAGATTTAGCTAAATCACATTTATCATCAGAATTCAGGCTTTGACCATCACCTTTTACCCTTCCAGTGTCCACACATCCCGGTTCCTGCTCTTCCACAACTTTATTGATCTCTTCAGGAGAAGAGGAGACATTTTCATTCCCCATGTATATATCATCAAAAGAATAACTATTGCTCAAAAGAATTTCCAAAATGTTGCCTACAGAACTAGGAACTTCTTTGTTTAATTTGGTCTGGTTTAAATCCTCAAGCTTCAATCCAGATTGACAATCAGATTTAGCTAGATCCCATTTATCATCAGAACTGAATTTTTGACCATAGCTTTTGACTTGACAAGTATCTGCACATTCTGTTTCCTGCATTTCAACAACTGCAGTGATCTCTTCACAATGAGAGAAGTCATTTTTATTCTCCGGCCTTTTATCATTAAAAGCATTATTAGTACACAGAATTTTTTCCCCAATGTTTCCTATGGAACTAGGAGTTTCTTTGGTCAATGCTGACTGCTTTAAGTCCTCTGACTTCCTTTGTGATTGACAACCAGACCCAGCTAAATCACAAATCTCATCATCATTCAAACCTAGACTATAGCTTTTGACCTGACAAGGGTCAACGGATCCCATTTCCTTCATTTCAACAACCCCAGTGATCCCTTCAAAATGTGAGACTGCATTTTCATTCCCCATTTTTTTATTATCACCATTATCATGATCACAACTCAAAGGACTACTCCCAATATTTGTAGGGCATTTAGACAACTGCTGCTTCAAGTGGTGACTGATAATCGCACCCAGAGACCAGTCGTCATTTTGAACAATATTCTCTATCTTCATGCGTTTACAGGTCGGTTGGCTTTCCTTAATTACAGTATCTCTACAATGCACATCTCCCGATAAACACAACTTGCGGACGGGACCACAAATGCTACAGTAAGTGTCTTGGCAGTTGTCAAAATGAGATATGAAGGCTCGGTGATGTTCACATTTACAGATTACCCGGCAAGCAGTCCAATGTAGGCGCTCCAGAAACTGCTGTTGGCTCTTGCAGGCATCTACTGGCTTGTACTTGTAATTAATATACGATGTCAGAATACCATGCATGTACTGAGTTGGATTTACAGGTTTGGGAGCTCTGACATTCTGCTGGGTATTTTTGGACCCCATGATGAATCCGTTCATCTGATCATGAGAAGGCCTGATACGCGGAAGAGGAGGACAAGGCTGGCAATGATTCTGCTTAGACTGAAATGTCTGGACCCCACATTGGGATATGGGTTTACTGAAAACGTTGCTGGATAATGCGTTAGTGTCTTTCTGAGCCCAATTAGACAACAGCAAGTCTCTGTATTTATTTTGCTCCCCAATATCTCCAAACGAAGATATAGAACCGACTTGGTTAAAAGTATGATTGTTCTCAACATGTTTTCCATGTCTAGTCCAATCTGATTTACGGTTACCTGTCCAGAACACAATCGTGGAGATAAGAATAAATAGATGGTTGTCTTAACCAAGAACAAAACATGGTAATACGGAGGAGCTTTCTGAGTTCATGATTAGTCACTACAAAAAAAAAATCTTTATGATTGAATTTCAAAAGAAACTATAGAATTAGAATTTAGAAATAATCTTGACAAGACAATCATATGAGTTCATTACACAAGGATACAAATTGACAGCAGTAACATGGAAAATTAAATCTAGTCGATATCGGTGAAATCATAATAAGTTAGATAAGAAAATATCCAATCAACTAACATGGGGAAGTTGCGACCTGAAGTTGGGTTAGAAAAAGTTCCAACTAAATTCGGTCCACCCTCATGAGGGCCCATAGCATAAAAACATTCAGATGACATATTCTGGGGAAAAGCAACCCCTCCAGATATTTTCTCTGGATCCACAAGCGAAGGCATGGTATTGCCATTAGAAGCAACAAACAAGGGAGGGACTCCGCGGCCATACATCGAACCCTCTGCATTTAAAAATGACATTTGGATGATATATACTTATTACGTTCACATTTAAAAAAAGAAAATAATGGTATTCGAAAGAAGAAAATACCTTGCTGAATGAAAGGTGAAGAATACTGGTGGCAGAAGTTTTGATTCACACGCCCCTAAAGAAATAGAGATATCAATACATATGAGTGCAAATATATGTTATGGATAATCAAAGTCCATAACACGGAAAAAAATACACAATGCTTGAAATTTTATGCGAACCTTCAATGTGGATCCTTCAAACGATCGGCCATTCTTGACATCAGAACACTGACTACCCCACTCAATCATATTTTTCACCGCAACTGCAGAAGGAATTGTTGCTTTAAAATCTTTTGGTAAAAAAGAAAAACACGCACCTCAGAATAATTGAAAAACCGTAGCGTAAGAGCCATCACATTTGAAGCCACATCAGTTATAAATTTACCAGCAACTTTCAAATTCTGACTTTGTTCAATTCTTTATATGTATATATATATATTAAGGCTCAAATTCAATATAGAGGATTTAAAAACCCACAGAAAACCAGATGTTATCAGAAACAGAGATTACTCCCTCCCGAAAAAAATATCCGATTTCATGTAAATAATTATTCCCAAATTCAATGTTAATTCGATAAAAAAAATTAAAATTATTTCATCAATCATTAAAAGAAAATCAATTTTTTACTCGATTCTCGATCATCTCCGTTCAATTAAACATCGCGTCTTCCCCGTAAAGAATTCAATTGAACATTCCAAATATGCGAACAATAAATTAGGGTTTAAACATCGTTCGATCAACAAGCGAAATCGTCGCGTTTAGAGAAAATATTTGTTGTCGTCGTCATCAGACACCATTGATAGCCGCGATAATAGGAATACAAGTAAAGACGGAAAAGAAACAAAGATATTCATAAAATAAAGACGATAAAGAAAAGGGGTGCGTACCATTAGGGTTTTAAAAATTGGGCGAAAATCACACAGTAAGCATATCAGTTTAACCTAATTATCAGAAAAAAAAGGTAAATAAGTGTTTCGATTATTACCCGGATTTATTGGTTTACTTTGTGATGCCTATATATAGTAGGAGAAATATTAAGCGTTTAATTAGTAAATAGCGATTTTTAAAAACAAATATATTGATTAATTACCGTATTATTTTTAATTGTATTTAAATTATTATTTTTAATTCAAGTAAATGTAATGTATTGTAAATTTAAAAAAATAATTGTAAAAATTTAGAAAAATAATTATAAATGTAAAATTATAATTGTATTTTAAAAATAAAATTCAATATATTTAAAATAAAATGAGAAAGTAATAAATATTAATATAGCTAATCAGTAAAAGAGACACTTCTCCTCCTCAAGCTTCTACTTCCTCTCTTTGAATTCCCCAAAATAACCTTGTCACCATCTTCACATTTCCTCACTTCATCAATCTCACTAAAAGAAGGCTCCAAACTCAACATTGGACTCACAAATTCCTCCTCACTACTTGAGCTTTCAACTTCCACATGAGCTTTACCCTTTCCCTTCGAGCTCTCGATAAATTCTTCGTCTTCCATCCAACCGCTATACTCCCCGGAAGAAGTGGAGGAAGAAGAAGTTATATCAGTACCGCCATCGCTAAGTGCGTGAAATATAGTGACACTCTCTTTCTTAGACCCTTGAAACGAAACACTTGTCGTTTTCCCATCGTACAACGGAAGCAGAGATTTAGCTCTCGACTTTTCTCCATCCCGTCCTAAGCTATAAGTCGTCGAGAGCTTTCTCCTAATGCCTTCCCTTTCTTTGACCAAGTCGCTTAGTTTTTCAAGCACCTCGTTCGCCGTGGCTTCCTCCGAAGCTTTATGTTCCATCTCCGCTATCATCCGGTCGAACGCTCTCTTCTGAGACCTCAGGGATCGCTGACGACAGAAAAAAAACGCAATAAAACAAAAAGCCGAATGTGAAGTCAGAATCATAAGAATGTGGACTTACCCTCTTTTCAAGAAACCTCCCAAGGTCTAGACCTTGAAGTTTTCTCTTCTTCCAAAAGAGGCAGCAATACCATACGACGGTTGCTAGAATCAGCAAAACGAAAGATTCGATTACGAGAAACAACACGATTTTCCTCTTGTTACCTGCAACGAGGCAAAATGTGAGACTTCCGATTTAAGTCATAGACGATATATACAAGTAACATGTTTCAACTTTCAACGTACCAGCGTAGATAGTTGTGCTATCGGGCTTCAATTGTGAGCAGATAGACGCGAGCTTCTGACCTGAAACCAAAAAGGGGATAAATAAAACGTCGAGATGAATAAGAGACAAAGTTAGAAGAGCTTTACGCGTTGAACGACAAGGCAATGGGTTGCTATTCCCTGCATCACTCGAAGCCGCGAAAAAGGTCAGAAGAATTCTTTCGTCGACTATGAAATGTCTCAAGTCACTCTTGGACAGGTTGAACAAGAATTTACCTGTTTGTTTGTTCAAAACATTTAATACAATAAAAATCCGATTTTGTTTTCATGTGTATGTGTAGAGTGAAGGAGATTGTAATTACTAGGATCACTTTCGGACCAGAGGACAGAACCGGAAAACGGGAGAAGAAGGGTGAACACGACTTTATCAGGTTTAAGCGCTGACACGTAAGTGTAACCCGCGATGTCCTTTGAAAATTTCCCTTCCATTTCCGTCTGAGAGATGTAAACCGCATAACCCGAGCAATCGGGCACAGGAGCAAGCTGAATCACAGAGCTTAAACCCTCCTCCGATTCCGGAAACTTCCTGAGAGCTCCGGAGGGTGAAAATGAATACAGAAACCCATCCAGTGAGCCGTAAGATATCCAACCTGCTTCATCAATCAACTTTTATACCGAATAAAACTAATCAAAATCAAAATTTTCATACCATTCACATCGACAACAGGCTCGTAATCTGCCGAACTCAACGGGCCAAAACTCCCTTCCCACAAAATACTTCCAGTAGAAACATCCAACGCCAGAACTACAGCTGTATCGGGTACAGTAACATATACACGACCATTATTTCCGGGCGTGATCGTGAATGTATTCCCGTACGAGCTTATATCTTGAATCCACTTGAAATACGGACCACGGACCGATAGCGAATACAGTTCCCCGACAGTATTCAAAATCTGAGAAAACAAAACTAACATATAAAAGCGAAAATAATAAGATTAAACAAGAACAAGAACTTACGAATATACTAGCTTCGCAATGATCGATAACGGGCCGTGAAGTGAAGTAACACTCGGTGATATTTTTCCTACAGCCTTGGCGAAACCCGCGCTGATAAAGCACTGGACCTGCGGACCATATAAGCTGCCCGCTCAACCTGAACGCGAAAAGCGCCCTGTTTCTGACGGTGATAAGCACGCACGAACTCGATACGCTTACAGAGAGCCCGATGATTTCCTCGGGCCCTCCGTTTCCCAGGGCCGGGCTGAAGAATACTTCTACTGCGGGTTCAGCGGTTTTGATTCTCTGAGTATAGATTTTTAGTACCCTGTTTCCCGCAACCAAATATATCTGCGAGTAGTCGGCATAACGAAAGATTAATCGAGAAATAATTGAAAATTCGAGAAATTGAAACTGAAAAGGATTCTTGCCATTCTGGAGCCTCCGTGAACCGGAGATATACTCGGATTGCACTTGTGAAACAAGTGCACCGTCCATGCTAGGGTACCGTTGCTTTCGAGGGCAAAAAAGTCTTTCCCGGAGCAAGCGTATACTCGCCCGTCGTCTCCGATGAAGCTCTTGAAAAGCCTGTTAGGGGCTGGCTTGGAGTTGGAAGTGAAAAAGGACATCAAAATCAGAGTGGAGATTATTAAGGTTGAAGCAATTTGAAAAAGGAGAGACCTTTCTTCCATTTGAAATTACAGAATTTCAGGCGGCTAAGTATATACATTTATTACTTTCTAATAAGCGGTTATTTAACCGGCTTGGTTAGTGGGTGAATTATAAGGTTATTATTATTTATTTATTATTTTAAGATTTATTTATCAAAGATCACATTTTTCGATTAAAATGCAAATTCGAATTAGCTGTAACAAGTCCACAAAGAATTTACATTAAAAAAAAATGGAGCGAATTTACATTAAAAAAAATGGAGCAACAATAGTAATTAATAGTTATAAGTATTTTTTATATAAAAAAAATGGTGCGAAGCTTAAATCAAGGAAGCTGATACGGTTAACGTGTATTGACTTTTCAATACACTTTCAATTAATTTTTGACACTTGAAATTTATTTGTTTAGTTATTTTTCATTTTTATTTTTTATTTTTTTGCACGTGATTAAATGTAATGGAAAGCAGTTAGAGATTTAGTCATTTTCTTGTGGAAAGAGTTTTCAATTTTGAAAAAATTGTTTTTAAATAATTTAATTAAATATATATAAATATAATCTTAAAATTTTAATATTTTTTTCTCGGAAAAGAGAATAATTTTTTATTTTTAAAATATTTATTTTTAAATAATTTATTTAAATATATAGAGTAAATATAAATTTTTTTTGCGTAAAGAGTTTATTATTTTGAAAAAAATTGTTTTTAAATAAATATATATAGTTTATATAATTTTAAAAACTTTATTTTGTTGTGTAAAATTTTTCTTATTTAAAAAAAAATTGTTTTTAAATAATTTAATTAAATATATATAGTAAATATATAATCTTAAAAATTGTATTTTTTTGGGGGGAAGTATACTTTTTTATTTTGAAAACATTTGTTTTTAGATAGAGTAAATGTAATTGTTTTTGCTTAAAAAGTTTATTATTTTGAAATAATTTGTTTTTAAATAATTTAAATAAATATATATAGTGTATATAATCTTAAAAATTTTATTTTCAGTAAGTTTTTTTAAAAAAAATAGTTTTTAAAATAATTTAATTAAATATATATAGTGAATATAATCTTAAGAATTCTATTTTTTTGCTGGAAATAGTTTTTTATTTTGAAATTTTTTGTTTTAAAATAATTTTAATTAAATATATACCTTGAATATAATCTTATAAAAGTTATTCTGATATTTTCTTTAGAAAAAACACTGAAAATGAATTTTGATCTTCCATTCGTAAACAATTTCGACTTAAACATTCCGGAGTTGGATTCAATCGTTGTTCATCGAGTGGGATTAATCATAAAATTGTTGAACCAGATGTTATTGAAAAAGCGGTTGAATTATTCAATAATAACATTTCATGATTTGAAGATGGTTTGGTTGTTCCTAAAGTAGGTATGATTTTCCCTTCCGGTGAAGAGTCCGCGGCTTTTTAGTATTCTTATGCATACAAATGTGGGTTTGAGATTTTTGTTCGAACAAATGAATTAAAGAAAGAGTACCGTGAACAAGGTTATAGCCGGAAAAAAAGTGATGATAAGGAGACATTATTCTACATAATGAAAATGATGAGAATGATGTGTAAAAAAGGAGGTCAAGATAAGCATCCTGGATCGAATGTGTTGGGTTGTCAGTTTGTCGTTGAAGCTCGAGTTATATAAGGTGAGTCACAAATTAAAATTTAACACTTGTAAATTAGAGCACGATTACATTTTGATTCCCGAAAACAAACGTTTTTTAGTTAGTTTTAAGAGTATAAGTTCTTATTTTAAAAGATTTAGTTAGTTTAGGAGTATAAGTTCTTATTTTAAAAGACCAATGATGATGAATGATGATGCTGGTATTCTCATTTTTATTACTTTATACTTGATTTTATTTTTTAAATACATTAACGATACTCGTTTTTCATGTATCAATTTTCGTTATTTGTTAAATTATAATACACAATTGTAAATAAATAGTTATAAATAATTTTTTAATTAAATTAAATATTAATACTAATATTATTAATTTATAATATTTTGATTTATTGTTTAACAAGTCTTTATATTAATAAACATAAAAATAATTTATTATAAATATCATCTATAAATAATTTCTTAAAAAAAATATATGATTAGTCTAATTTTTTCAAATAAAATTTTGATTATTTGTCCAAAAACTATTTCAATACTGTGCAATGCAAACTTTTGCAATAATTATGGAATACTATATTAAAAGAAAAAACAGTTAAAAAATCGAATGAAATTAGATATTAAAATAAAAATAATTATTATTACAAAGTATCACTGAAAGTGTATAAAAAATTTCTTATAAATAATATTATTACAACGTCCCAGATGTCATGTTTTAATTGGAGGTGTATTGACTTTTTTTTTTACAACTTTGTGTATATGTAGCCTTTTCCTTAAATCAATCTATAGTCAACTCCTCCAGCTGGTCTGAGAATTAGGCATGGAACCTGAACTGAAATCTTGACTTCCAAAAGCCATCCTCTGGAACATTCTGAGCTGTGCAGAGTGTTCCCTAGAATTGTAAATCGCGCTTTCACCCGGTTTCACTCCGTTGTTCAGATCCGCCAACTCCTCCATTGAATCTAACGCCCTCGCTACCTGCAGGATAGGCGACAAAAGCAGAAAATGTTGGGGTTATATTAATAATCCAAGGGGTAAAATGTGTGATGTTAGAACGTTAGAATAAATAAACAATTACCTGACTCATTTTCGGTCTTTTGGACGCCAGATGACGCACGCAAGCCGCGGCTGCTTCAATCATTCGGAACATTTCGCTCGGAACGAAGTTATCTTCTAGCTTGGGGTCGACAATATCTCCAAATTCTTCTTTGTCCAGAGCTTCAGTGAGCAATGGCCGAGCCTGATAGATGAAGTGATATGTGAAATTTCTACTAATTTAGCAAAAATAATGAAAAACATAGGGTGTTTTTTGAGTTTTTGAAAGTTAGCTGTTTTGTTCTGTAATTAGGTCAGACTCAGGACACAAGGTAATTAACACTGCTTTTCATTTTAAAACTTCAGAAAAATGAAGAGCCAAAGCGATATCAAATCATCGTTCTTCATTAGATTTTCAAACTATTGTGTATTACCAGTTACCACCCAAAGCCGACAAAACAAAGCAAAGGGTTGGAAATTACCCATTCAACCAGGCTTTCATCTCCTACAGGTTGAGACGAGTCCACGGGCTTACGGCCCGTAATGAGCTCCAAAAGCACAACACCAAATGAATAAACATCAGATTTCTCAGTGAGTTTACCAGTCGATGCATATTCAGGAGCCAAGTACCTACAAGCCATCCAGTTAATCTTTAATATATGAATGCTCCTTCTAGAGCTTTCTATAAAATAGCATTCAGAACAAAGTGATGCCATACCCAAAGGTTCCCATCACACGGGTTGACACATGCGTTTGTATATCCAAATCCAGAGCTAGTTTAGCAAGCCCAAAATCCGCAACCTGTCCATGAGTGGGAACAATGACACTTAATGGTGTTAAAATAAATCATTTTTGATAGAGAAACCAAATCATAGTAGACGCTTGAGGAGTTCTTTTTTACTAGCATCATCTCAGAATTTTACTGTGTAGGACTATATAATTAGAAGAAAAAAACATACCCGCGCTTCAAAGTTATTTTCCAAAAGAATGTTTGTTGACTTGATATCTCTGTGAATAATGCGTGGTTGACCTAACAAACACAGCAAAAACTTTTAAATTACAATCTTCATGAATGACATTGAAACCTAAAAGCTTGAGCTTACAGTCTTCATGAAGGTAGGCCATCCCACGAGCGGCACCAGCCGCAACTTTAACTCGACTAGCCCAATCCATTACCTGCTTGCCTTGAGCTGCCAAAATGTTATATTATAGCTCAAAATAACTATTCAGCTTTAAAATACCAAATCCAATAAAACTCTCTCTATATATATATAAAGCCTCACCATGAAGATGATGATGCAAGGTGTCATTCGGCACGTAATCGTAAACGAGTAGTCTCTGATTTTCAGAGATACAGTAACCGACAAGTGACACCAGATGCCTATGGTGTATTCTACTGATAATCTCGACTTCCGCCTGGAATTCACGCTCTCCTTGTCCGCTGCCAGCTTTTAATTGCTTGATTGCAACTTCTCTTCCATCTGAAAGAACACCCTTGTAAACACAGCCGAATCCGCCTTCGCCAAGAATGTTATATTCGGAAAACCCATTTGTGACTTCAAATAGTTCTTGATATGAGAACCAGGACCTCGACGAGCCTATGCCGCCGCCGCCACGATCCGGTGAGTACTTATACTTGCTGCTCGCTGAAACACTTCCGGCCAGTTGAGCTGAATTGGATCTTAGAAATGAAGAGCCTGGAAAGAACAAAAATTGAATAAGAGTGAATCACTCCTTTCAATCCATTAAAGGAAAAAAAATGAGGCAACACTGACTTAGGACCTCTTTTGACCCAGTGAATTTGAAATTTTGATTTTGAATTAATTAATGTGATGAGTTTCTTGCTTGAAAAAATAAATTATAGTATATGAATAAAATCACTATTGAAACTATCAATACAGTTAAACATAAAAAAATGCACACATTCAAAACTACTCGATAAAAATTAAACATTTAAAATTATCAAACAGACCCTTTGTATACTTATTTTGTTTTCATTATCGGGCAGAAAATTATGTTTTGACGGTCACAAGACTCCTAACTCATAAGCCTATGCTTCATATACTAATCTTCGACCTCTGAATGTGAAGAAAATTAAGGAAATTATGGGAAGGCAAAAATATAATGAACAAGCACGTACCAGAATTTTGGGAGGATGCAAAAGGAGAGGGCATAGTATATCTGAGGCTAAACAATTCCTTCCTTTTCTTCCTTTTATGTGTAACCCACACAGCAAGAGCCACAAGAGTAAGTGCCAAAAGGCCAGCAATACTGCCTATAGCCGCTACAGACGTACTGTTTAGACCTCCGGAATTGTCTGTTGAAACTGTAGTTGGGCTGGTCTGATTTGATCCAGCTGTGGGTGAGCGGAAGGGGGGAGGAGGTCTGGCTGGCGAACGTGGTACAGTTGGCAAGCTACCATTGGTTGATGTGTTGTTTGATGGAGGAGCTACAGAAGGTGTCGATGTCCTGTTGGAAGGGGAGGGAGGGCTGGCGGCTGGTGGCGGAGATGGAGTTGCTGGTTGAGTTGGAGGAGAGTTCTCCGGCGGGCGTGCTCTTGATGGAGGCGGAGGGCTGGTGGTTGGAGGTGGTGGGGAGGATGAAGTAGCTGGTGGGGCCCCCGGAGTGGCAGGGGACTCTGGAGGCGAGGAACTGTTGGATGGTGGTGGGGCTGCCGGAACTGCGGGGGATGCCGGTGGTGGGGAATTTTCCGACGCCGGTGGTGGAGGAGAGGCGGCGGTTGATGGAGGAGGAGAATTGTTTGAGGGGGGATGAGATGGTGGTGGTGACGATGGGGTTGATGGTGGTGGCGATGTTGCTGTTGGAGGAGATGCTGGCGGCAATGGAGGAGGGGCGGATGATTGGGGAGAGGGAGTGGTGGATGGAGGAGGAGCAGTAGTCGAGGAAGATGGTGAGGTGGCATTTTGAGAAACACTTGGCACTGGCGGTGGTGTTAATGAAGACATGTTCAAAATAAGTTCCCTTTGACCAATAATTAGGGCTCCAAATCAAGATCAGGTATCCCCATTGAAATGCAAATTAAAGCACGCTCTTAACAGTGAACTACCCCAAGATCTTTCTTTCTATTTTTAGCCCAGAACCGAAACCAGAACAATCCTGTTAAATAATTTGCAGATCATCTCTCAAGTAGAAAACCCCCAAAAAATCCCAATATCATGAAAGTCAAAACCCTAACAAAGCCCAGATCGAGAAAATCCGGGACATGAATAAATCTACGCGGATATCAGTAGAACTAAGACTGAAAAATCAAATGCAGTTCAATCGAATAGAGAAATAAAGTTCCATCCACCGTTAACCGATCGGAGTCCAGAAAGATAGAAAAAAGAGTACCGGGAAACTTCCTCGCCGGAAAATACGGCGTCCGGTCCGATGAGAGCCAGAGAAAAATGCGGAGTTCAACTGGGCTGCAACTCGGTAGAAAAGTCTTCAAATTCCATAAAAATGGAGAGAGAGCGAGAATGCACAGAAATTCGTCTGACAGTAATTGCTCTGAGCATGCGAATGTGCGCTTAGTAGTACTATAAAGTTAGCTGTTTCTGTCAAATTTTTATTCTTTTTCGTTTGTTTTTTTAAATTCGTAAATTAAGGAATGATGGAATTTCAAAAATAATTATTTTCTCACTAAAATTTGAAGTGATATTACAAAAAATCAAAGGGATAATTTGGAAAAGTCAAAGAAAACAAAATCATTGACTGGCATGTTCACTGTCACTGGAGAATTGGAGTGCTCAATTATTATAGCACTGTAACTAATTTTATTGTTTATGCACCGTAGAATGAGGAAGCGCGTGAAGATTTTATCTATTGGGTAGGGACTAAGTTGCTAATACGAGCACGCGTAATTTCGTTAAAAAATCGTTTAGAATTATGAATTTTTCTTTTGAATTTTATTCTCATTTATCTAGTTTTGTTTGAAATTATTTAGTCACTCGTTTAGTTATGTTTAGACCTATTAAATTCAGTTCAGAGTTCTCAAATTAAGTTTACCTTATGTTCAATTCAATTAAGTCATTTAATTAATTTATTTTTTATTAATATTATTTTAATATTTTAAAATTAGATTAAATTAAACTTAAATTTTCAGATTTATTAAGTTTACTTTAGTTCTAAAAACCATTTTCAGTCCAAAAAACAAGTTTTTACATTTTCTAAAAAACCTTAGATTATTAACGTTAAATTTTTTATCCTATTTTTTTTTATTAAATTAAAATAAATAAAAAAGAGTTGGGAATTAAATTAAATTTGAAATTAAGTTAGTACTTAGAGCTTTAATTGTCTAATTTTAATGTTATGTATTACTTTTTTTTACTTTGATTTGGAATGGTGGGCGGTTAATAAGAAAAATAAAAGGAATTAAATTTCATTTTTCTACATTAGTAATAGTACAAAATATATAATGTTCTACTCGAATATTTACAGTCTCTTAAATACCTATATTTAAATATGTGTTCAAGAAAGTATTAAAATATTCATTTACAGGTGGAGTATCATATTCTAATTGCTTTCAAAATGTAGTAATTTAAAGAGTGATCTATATTAAAGTTAGAATTCCATACTTCTTAATTATAGTTTACAGTACTAGTAATTTACATATGAAAGATATTGAATTCAAAAAATTACTACAGTACTACTTTTTAAAACATGAGAAACAGAAGAGATGAAAAATACTAAATTAAATTTGAGCTATCACTAGCCTCTCATGCTTTGAAACTTTGTTCTCCACAAGAGTGTGATCTTCCATGTAAGTATAATATGCTACTCCACAAGTGATCATAAGCATAAGGATACACATAATATGTGTACTCATCCGTTTTTCCCATTCACCCTGGTATTCGGCCAAGTACCCTGCCTTGCACGAATCGCAATCTAAACAACTCTCGCCTTCTCTCGCCCACATTTCGCACTCGTCGTCCCTCGATTTGAGCCCGCTCTTAGGCGCAACCCAACGACCCATGCTATCTCGCTCCAAACCGCACCGTTTAGGAGGGAAACAACACCCGACCTATATATATATATGTCAAAGTTATATAGTATTTAAGAATACAAACGAATAAATAAGTCGATGTTAGATATATCTTAAATCAATTGATAGAGTAATTTTGAGCTTACTTATAAGTTGAACAATTTTGTCAACTTGTGTATTGACAAAATTTAACCATATTATATTTCCATTTTTTTTTTGTTTATATATATAAGGGAAAAAAACACTTTAGTACCTGACCTTAAGTCCTTTTTTCGCTTTGATGCCCGAGCTTTTTTTTATGACTCATTAGTACCTGACCTAAGGCATAATTCCACTTAAGTCCCAAAAGTGGCTGAATCCGGCAACACGTGCCGGGCACGTGACTTCAAATTTTTTTTCTTGAGCTGACAGGGATATTTAGGTCTTTTCATAAATTTAACTATTAAACATTAAACATAAACATAAAAATGTTTTTATACTTTGAAATTCAGAATCAAAATCCGTAACACATTATCTCTTTCCCCCAAATTGAACTCGACCCACAATTCTTTATCCTTCACCGCCGAATAAAAATGTCCGACATCCTCCTCCGCCTGCCACCCGAGTCTCTCCTCCGCTTCCGGTCCGTCAGCAAGTGGTGGTGGCGCACCATCGACGACTCATCGTTCGTCGATTCACACACGCAGACCAACAAATTTTGCCCATCCACCCTCCTCCAAACCACCACCAACGAAATCTATTCCCTCTCCATAGATTCCCTAAACCTCGCCGACGGCGAACACACAATTGATGTGAAGCTGCTCCGGTGCTTTTCCTTCCGCGGCGGCGCGCCCGAGCCCCCCGCCTTCCCTGTGGCAGCTTGCAACGGCCTCATACTCTTACAATTCCAATTCCAATCCCCAAATATCTAGGCGATTTGGAACCCCCTCATCGCCGATTTCCGCCAGGTGCAGCGCCTCCTCGACTTCGGGCCGCCTAATTACCCGAGCCTCGGGTTCGGCTACGACTCAGCCTCCGACGACTACAAAGTCGTCCGGAATCCGGATCGACTTGTTCCGGAGAGAGTGCGTTTGCGGACTTTCCTTTACAGCCTCCGGTCGAATACCTGGAAGATGATTGTGGATTGCCCAAATCTATTGCAACTCCAAATTGAGAAATCTGTGTTTTAGTTTTAAAAAATAAAAAATAAAAGGTTTAAATAATAAAAAGATTTTGTGTTTTAAAAAATAAAAAATAAAATGTTTAAATAATAAAAAGGGCAAAAACGTAAAATCTCCTTTGAAGCCAATGCAAGCGAGACACGTGTCAGGTGAAGTCACGTATCCGGCACGTGTTGCCGGATTCAGCCACTTTCAGTACTTAAGTGGAATTATGCCTTAGGTCATGTACTAATGAGTCAAAAAAAATAACTCGGGCACTAAAGTGAAAAAGGGACTTAAGGTCAGGTACTAAAGTGTTTACTAAAGTGAAAAAGGGACTTAAGGTCAGGTACTAAAGTGTTTTTTTCCCTATATATAAATTGAAATGGAAAGGAGAATTACTCGAATAAAATCAACTTTATTGGCCTCCGTTTGGTTGGCCGTCGTCCGACAAGAATCCATCTCCCTGAAACATTTCCGGACGGCGAACATGTCTTTGTCGTTGGCCAGGGCTCTCTGCAGCGCCGGCCTGTATTCCGACAGCCAGACCCCGCGCTCCGCCGTCGAGGAGTACGCCTTCTCCGCCGCGAGCCGCGGCATCATCGCCCAAACAAAGAGGAAGAACGCGGCGGCGGCCGCCGTGGAGATGAGCATCGCCCAGATGTAGAGAAAGCAGAGCCCTGAGCTTGAACCACGCGCCGGCGATTCCGAAGGCGGCGAGGGTCAGGCTGACGACGCCGATCCATTGGATCGATGACACGCTCTGACGCAAGCAGGGGTTTGCGGACGATTTCTCGCTGAGGTATTGGGCGAAGTAGACGCAATAGACTCCCGCGGCGGCGATGGCGACGTTTAAGGCGGTCAACAAAATCCGGGGGAGGAGGGTTGACGACATGGATGATTATTATGGGATTAATTAATTTAAATTAATTAATCCCAGAAATCAATGAATCTTGATTTCCAAATGAAACTGCAGGATTATGAATTCAATTAATTAATCTTTTAGAAATGAATATTAATTTTTCTGAATAAAAAAAAAAATTAATCGGGAGGGAAAAGTTTTATTGGGGTGTGCGAATGAGGAGGAGTAGAAACTAAAAATGGAGGGAGGGCTTTTATTCAACTTCATTTCATTTTGTTTTATTATTGCAAATTCTTCATTAGATTAATTATGAATCAAGAGAGTCTTTGTTGATTTGAGGATTAATTAAGGATGTGATTATACACATAGATGAAACAACAACACTAATATACAAAGTGCTTCTCCAACACATTACAACAGATAGGGAGGTGTTCAATTCAAATATTCAATGATCCTTTTCCACTTAAACACATCAAAACTCAACAACACAATAATCAGTAAAAATAAAAACAACAAACAATGTCTACGAGTCGAGCTGAGCATACCATACCCCCTGAATCTTCACATCCTTAGGCGCCTTCGAACCCAGATCAGTATCCGAAGGCTGAATGCTCTCAAACACCCCAATCACCTCCCCAGTCTCCGGCTTACTCTTAGTCACACTCAGCGTGATCTTCCCAGTAGACGAGGCCACATTCTTGTTATTCTCCTTCTGCAGCTCCTCCTCATCTCCCCTCCCGCCAGCTGGCAGCGCGACGGCATTGTCATACCCAGTCGATCCACCCCTCCCCTTCGGGTCGAGGAAAGAAGACCCCCTGTAAGAAGGCACCAAAAACTCCCCAGTGAAGCTGTCGGGCTTCCCCGAGGCCACCAGCTGCTTGATGGTGAAGAGGAACGGGACCCGCTCCCCTCCGGGCAGCTGCACCGTAACTGCTGCGTAGTCTATCCCGTCTTTCTCCTCGAACTTGACGGCCCCGTCGGGGGAGACCTCGAACGGACCCTCGATCTCGTCGAGGGTGTAGGTGAGGCGAGTCATGAGCTTGGTTTTCTGGAATTCTGGGGCTGAGTTCTTGGCGATGCCCTCTGCCTTGACGGTGAAGGAGGTCGGCTCGAGGCAGAATTTCTTCGCCTGGTACTTTCCGGGCTTGAAGGCGAACGTGTCGAGCCCTCCGTCGATGGTGGGGCACTGGTTGGCCGTCCCTGTCCCTTTGACTTCCAGGTAGGTCTTGCTCTGGATTTCGTCGAAGGTCAACCGTTTCGGAGCTCCTTCTGCACCAGCTCCCTGCAGCAGGATATACACATACATCGATTTGTTCATTTGAAAATTTTGGTTTGTATTAATAAAAATTCAATCTTTTTAGGTGGGTCAATCGATTTAGATACCGAAACACTGTGAATTCAAAGAGAAGTGAATGTAAATTATTTTATTGAATTGCTTATTTCGATTAAGTAATTCCTTTGGTTTGTTCATTTGACATTTTTTGTTTATAAATTTCAAAGTAGAAAAAAGATTCAATCTTTGTAGATGGATAGATGATACATACCGAGACGACGAGGGCGGAGGTGGCGAGAGCGAAGCCAGCGATTCTGGCGGCATCGGTGAATTTGTTGGCCAAGTCCTTGAGATCAGACTGAAGCGAGCAGGTGAGCCTGGCGGTGGAGGGTTCGACACCGAAGGACTTGCCGACGGTTGGTAGTGATCGGAGCTGGAGGCTGCTTCTGGCGGAGACGCCGATCTTGGCCGGCTGCATGAGGGGCGCAGCGGCTTGTAATGGGGTAGCCATTTTTTGTTTTGTTTTCGGATTGATTGGTGAAGTAAAACCCTCTTTGGGTGGGTGTGTGAGAGATCAGAGAGTGAGGTTTGTTGTAGGAGATTATGTTGGCGTGGGTGTGGATAAGAGATAGGATAAGCTCTTCTTCCATTGGATCCTCTCAAAGCTATTGTGGCTCGCCACGTGTAACTATAATATCATATCATCCCTTCCTGGTTTTGGAAGTATTAAAAAATATATTAAAAATATTTTTATACTTGTATAAATAATCACAAGATTTTGTTTTTTAAATTAAGTTAATTAAAAAGTGAGAACAAATATATTTAAAGTGAAAAATATAAGTAATGGCGCTCCGTATAAAAAAAGTAAAAACACAAGCGAGACGAAATTTGTATTTAGGTGTAAATCCTTATGTCTCAACATTGATTAATGCTATAAAAAGAGTAAAATTGTATTTTAAAATAAAAAATTAATTATTTTATTTTATTTTTAAGAGTGTGCATAATTAGTTGAAATATTAAATAAAAAAATGTACTTAATTAATTGGAAATGAGGCATTTACTTTATTTTAGCAATGGGATAATCATTTTATTTAAATAATTTTAAAAAATAAAACAATTTAACATACCAAATGAAAAGGTAAAACAATTAATTTTAGAGGAAAGAAGAAATAAAACTGTCATAACAAAATTAACTTACAAGCTTCAGTTAGAGGACCAAGCAAAAATACATCCACTGTACAAGCTTGATGTTGGTTCTCAGACAAGGTGTGTTAGCAAAGCGCAGATGGGTAATGCCAACAAGAGGACAATGTCAATGCCCAGGGTGTTTGAGATGCCGTGGCTTTGAGTGAACGATTTCCGGAAGCTCAAATGTGCTCTTGCAGCAGATAACAACCGATGGCCCCACACGTCATGGGCAAAGTTATCAGGTGAAACCACCAGCAGAAGAATCAACGATCCCGGCATCTGCAGCCAGTCTGTAACCAATAATCAATCACAAGTTAGAAACGATTATAACTCACACTATGATTATACTGACTGAGCTCGGGTAACTATATATCTTAGCACATAGTCGAATACAAGATAACAAAAAGCCTCAGCACAACCGCAACGAATGCAATCCATTTACCAACTTCGCACCTACACGCCTTAACCATGCAAGAAACGAAGCACGGAAAAACAACAACAAAAAGACCATCCCAATAAATACTAATCGCCTAAGAAAGTGGAACAGTGCGTGAGGAAAAGTGAAGAAAATGTGAGGGATGAGAAGTGATGTGAGCATGTTTGTTCTCTGGTTCGTCCAGTCCAATATCAACAAGTAAATATTTGCAGACGAAAGTGAAATCACCTATGAGTATGTTATGAGATAAGGCAGACGATTGATCGAACACCCTAAGCAGTAAGCACAACACGACAATCATCGTTTTTTTCGATTTCTGTATTTCGTTATCGGAATCCTCAAACATTTTATAATTCAGAAACACATGATCTCAAAAAGAGAAAATTGCATTTGCTCATCAAACACACAAGTTATGCTAAATGTACTAAAATATACCAGCCCTAATTAATGAAGAAATCGATCAAATGAAATTCACATTTATCCTAATTCCAACCTAAGTAATCAGAAGGGGCAATTGGGGGAGAAAAAGAGAAAACCGACATGGCAGCAAAGGAGGCCATCCATCTGAAAAAGGAAGTGCCGACGGCGCGGCCGCTGATGAGATTTTTGGCGGCAATTTTGAGCTCGGCGAAATCCGAATCCAACAATGCAGCAGCAGCTCCTGCATCAGTTTTCATGGCTAAATAATCAATTCTCCCCATTTTTTTACTAGCTATTACTTTTCTCTCTTCTCGTATTTTATTCTTCGGTTCAGATCTGACTCGGGAGGATTTCAAATGTCGGTATTTTTAGAAACGCGACGAGTGACGACTGTGTCCGATGGGGAAGAACGATAAAGTGGGTCCTGAGCGAAAAAAGCTCTATGGATTCAACTGATTCGTAGCTCGAGATGCTAACGCGTGTATCATACTTTCTCTTCGGAAAAAGCTCTATGGATCCAACTGATTCGTAGCTAGAAATTGCAAACTCTTGCTTTTTTTATAATCATTTCGTCTCTGTTTTCTTCTTTCTGTGTGCTTTTTATAGTCCTGTTCGAAGGTCCGATTCCACAAATAGTCCTTTATTTTTTATTTTTCCACATATAGTCCTTTTGACCTTCTTAGCAGGTAAAAATAAAGATGTGTCACTTTGATCCACCTGCTTAGCAGGTAATTGCCATTTAAATATTAAAAACAATAAAAATTACTAAAATACAAAATGAAGGATCAAACCTCTTACCTATGAAAACAAAACTCTACATCATACCAATTCACTAAAGGGTCTAATACTGAATCATAGAAACATGTCAGTATATATTCATTGTTCAATTTCGAATATTACGTAATTTATCAAAATACAAAATTAATCAACAAAAATAATTAATTATGAAAACATAAATTAAAATATAATATTTATATATACAATTAAAATTAATCGTAAATAAAATTAAAAAAAAACTAAAAAAAAATGATTAAAAACAATTTTAATTTATTTAATATTTCTTAATTATTTTCATGTTATATTTTTTGTTAGTTAAATAATTTTTATATTTAATTAATAAATTCATAATAATTAAATATTTAATTTAAATTATTTTGTAATTAATTATTTATATTCATGTTGAATATTTTGTTTATTATTTCTATTTTTATTATTTTATTATTAAATTTTAAATTATTTAGAATTAAGTTATTTTTTATATTAGATTTTTATTCATTTTTTAAATTAATTAATAATTAAATGTAAATTAATTAACATTTAATTAATTAATTTCATGATATGTATGAGAATTATTTACTAAATTTAAATTATATATTATTTATATAATGATTTCATGTAATATTATTTTGCGTAGATTATTATTTTTATTTTTATGATTTATTTATTATTTTTATTTTATCTATTTATTTATAATTTAATGAATTGTAATTTTTGTTTCAATTATTTGTATTTTATTATAATATAATTTTTTTTATTTATTAATTATTTTATATCACGTCATATTATCCTCCCCCTGAAGAGGTTTTGGATAGCTTCTTGCATGTTACGATTTATTTATAATTTAATGAATTGTAATTTTTGTTTCAATTATTTGTATCTTATTATAATATAATTTTTTTATTTATTAATTACTAATCTATCCCACACTAATGGTCATCGGTGGTCAACGTTGACTTTTTTCGTTCCTTCAATACATACGATAAATAATATACAAAAATTATGAAAAAATTACTAAAATAAAATTTAACTATTAAATTTTATTTTAGTAATTTTTTCATAATTTTTGTATACTATTTATCGTATGTATTGAACGTACGAAAAAAGTCAACGTTGACCATCGAGGACCATTAATGTGGGACAGAGGGAGTATTTCATAGCACGTCATATTAATTATGTGATATATAGTGAATAAAATGTTGATTTAGTGTTTAATGATATGTTTGGTGTAGTGAGAATATTTGTTGTTCAATTTTTTCAAAAGGTAGAAGGTTCGAACCCCAACCTTTGCATCATTTTTTTCTTAATAAAATAAAATGACGTGGAAATTTATAAGTTATAATTTTCATACATTAACAGGTCAAAGGGACTAAATATGATAATTTTTGCCGGTCAATAGGACCAAATGTGGAAAAACTAAAAATAAAGGACTATTTGTGGAATTGGACCTCTGAAGAGGACTAAATTTGATATTATCTCTAAGAAATATAGTTGGTGATTAACCCTAACCCTTACCCCTAATGATTATTGTTGAGGATAACATCTATTACTTCCATCTCAAATAATTATGCATAAATTACAAAATGTGATCACTCAAACAAGAAGACAATAGATGTATTATATGTCCGTATACATGGAGACATGAAGATGAGAAAGAGAAGGCCAAGATATATATGATCATGTGTTTGTCACTTAGAATCGAAAACTATTAAGACTATTGCTAGATTTTTAACTTCAACTTTACGAAAATTCAGAGTTAGAAAGCATAGATTACATGAGATCGATGGAGCAGGTTGTTGGGAATTAGCACTGGGTACGTACCCTTATTGCCTTAGCCCTTAGGTATGCGTCTCTCGTTTTTATTTTATTTTACTTGCATGTTTTTACTTGTGTATTATTCTGGTGTTGAGACTGTGTGGGGATATATATACTTTGATCTGTAGATGAAATGATGCTTACATTATTTTCATCTCAGACGAACTCTGAGGTTGTGGGGGTCCAACACTCGAGCTACTACAAGCTCTCGTGGTATCGTACATATTATCAACCCTTTTACGCGCGCACAAAAACAATGGTTTGAACATCTCATTAATCTATATATAGTATGAATTTCAAGGAGAGGTGAAAGCGAGCCATTTCTTGTCGTCTAGCTCCTCGGTGCTAGCAGTGTCGGGTAAGATCAGAGCCTGGATGCTGTTCTTCATCTTTCTCATGGCCTTGTGGTGACGGAGCCTCCTCAGCACGACCTGTTTGTCGGCCGATGTTTTGAGAAAGAGCTGGCTGGAGACTTCATGGCCTTCAGCTGTATCGCCTTTGCTACTCGTCCTCTCCAATTCTTCAGAGAAATTAGAAGGCTTGTTTTCTGAGATCATGAAAGCCATTGAAAATTTCAAACTTGTAGGAAGGGGATGATGATGTTAATTGTATGCTGAGAGGGCATAACACTATATATAGAGCAAGTGAGGGAGAGTTTCTCTATGGGCCAATTCAAGGTGGGGCCCACCGGTTCGATTACGTATGTATAGATAGTGGTTTCAAGGGTCGAGTGTGGGCTGTGTATGACAGTGGTCCGAGCTGTCTGTGCCCCTGTTTTTTTAAGAATTGAAAACGACAATTATACTAGTGTGTACTAAAACAACTGTAATCTCATTAACTAATATGGTTATACTCCATAATTAGGATTTTTGGTTAAATTAATGTTACGTACATTTTTCATGCTATGTTTTTACTTTCTGGTAGACGAATGTAGTAAATATAAACAAATTATCTAATGATCAAACAGAGAAACATAACACAACATGTATGATCTTCTTAGTATTTAATTTGCCACATTACAATTAAATAAACTTTTATTTTCATAAATGAATTCTTGCAATATTTTGGATCAAAAATAGTTTGTTAGATGTTCAGTTGAACGGAATTCTATCTTAATTTGTTGTTGAGTGGAATTTTGAAATAGAAAAACGAAGGGACCCACGCCACAAGGATTTTCATATTGACTTGAAAAATAATGAAAAGAAAACAGTGTGCTACAATCTACATAACCGGTTTTAGTTTTAGAGCTTTGTCCATACATCATGGTCCACCGAATTGTTTTAATTATTTCTATTTCGAGATGATTTTTTTATCTGTGTGCTCAATTATAAAATAGTGTATTTCTTAATAAAAAATTAGGGTCTAAAAATATAAATAAGTAGGTATTTAATAACATCATTTAGATGACAAATACAAAGTGAACAATAACCAAATAAATTTTATTAACATCATGGTTTATTTTATATCTACAAAAAACTCAGGTCGTTATAAAATGCAATAAACTTGCAGCCCACAAAATATTGCAGATCACTGCAGCTGTGAGGTTATTTACTTTGTTTCATCGTCGCTTTGATCCAGAAAACTTAACAAAAAACCACTAACGATTCTTCTTGCCAGAGGGTTAGGAATATTCCGACATAACCTCCCATCGATATACGCAACTATACCTGACAAGACGAACTTCCCGATTCCCCATTTCCACACGAGCTTCACCTTTTGCTGTTCCTCGCCATTGCTCGGAGCAACAATAGTCGTGTCTTCTTCACCTGCCTTTACATTTTGCTTCCACTTTATTCTACTACCGACAACCTTGCTAGACTGCTTTCGAAGCACACGAATCATAAAGCTCACGAATAGGTGCTCGCACAGAGTCAGCACAGTTGGCCCAATTCTCCATTCCTGTTGCAAGAACTATATAAGTATCTCAATTGAGATTGAAAACATAAGTAGAACACGCTCTTACCCTTTCTCCTCGTATGTGTCGGAGTGAATAAGCTGAGGCAGATTCCCCCTTCAACAAGGACTTGCTTGCGAGAAAGCCCTTCACGTTCTCCATGATTTCGTTTATAAGAGAACTACTCGGGGGAAGGTTTTTTAGAACCACCTATAGGAAGAAAATAATTTCGAGATAACATTTGGTTACTAGTACTATACATAAATATAAGCTTTTAGATGAAAAACATAGATAATGGCGACACTCGACAGCAATGGAAATTGTACTTGAAAAAACTGTAGGCATGGAAAGTACCTGGTTTTCAATGACTCTCACCCTAAGATATTCTTGTTTGTACATTGTATCGAGCATTGCTTGCAAATAACCCTCAATGTAGAGCTGCATTATTCGACATGAAAGATCAAAGAGATTTTAACAAAAACCATCCCTAGGGTTTATGCAAATAGTAATGTACGTAGAAAACAACCAAGGTATTGATAATTTCAAAAGAGCTTTATATATTTGTTGTGATGTATCTAAACCCTGGAGAATATTTTCCATAATTAACCCTTATATGATGCCGAGTAATTAACCCTTATATGAAGCCTACGACACTCCAGCACCATTATAATAATTTGAAGGAGAACTTCACTCTTATAGTTACCTCATCAACCCCAGGACTTCTGTCAAGTTTAATTTTCCGATCGGGGCCACCTTCCATGAAAGCACTACCTAGGACTGATGGTTCCATAGCCAATTTGAGAATTCCTTGGTGAAAACCATTCACCTGCAAAAATGATATTTGATCGAACATTCATCAACCGACGGATCAATAATTATCATTTGAAAAATAATTTAAGGTGCGAATAAAACTAACCATTCCATTAAAACCTTTTGTTTCCGCACCCTTAAGAACAGAATCTGATACTTCAGTGACTGCAGCAAATAGTATATTGGACCCTGCCTTTTGTAACTGCAAAGCAAACCGGCAATTTGATGCAAATCAAAGCAACTCTAAATCGCTCCCAATAAAAACTCGTGTTGAGATTAAGAAGAAGAAAACCTTACCGTTTTTCCCAGATCACCAAAGTAGCGCTTTGTTCCAGTAAAACCTTTATTATCTATGACTTTACTGATGAGTTTGAGAGTTCCTAAATCATAAACTTAGGCATTAGCTAGAATCATCACATTTCAATAAATACTGTTTAAACAGTGTGAAATTAACAAGTAAAAGGGTCATAAATCGAGTTCTCAGGTTAAAATAACCAAAAGTATGTACACTTAAATAGTCACAGAAGAAGACTAAAAGCCAGAATGAGAACAAATTTAATTAACACAATGGCTTTCCGAATCAGGCTAAGAGCTACACCCTTCCATTATATGACTATTAAGGCTATAAAATTACCTCAAAGAGAGTTTTTTAAACACAATTCATTCCTATCTTTACAAGCACATTTATTGAAAGGGAAAAGAGTACCTAAGGTCACACCAGGAAGATTGAGTGCGCCACTTGAAGGATCAAAAAAGACATCAAGGGAGGACGAAGCCAAATCGTCAAATATAGAAGCAAAAGCTGGAGGAAGCAATGGGCTTCCTTTTGCAATATAGATTGCTCTCATAGCATACCTATACTTAAAAGAAAATTTCAGGGATGGTGACACATTATATCAGGCAGCAAAAAAAAAAAATTGAGAAAAAATGGAACACAATAAAAAATGCAACAATATACCAGGAATAATGTTGTGCGCATTTTATACTCAATTCACGTATCGTTATCAAAGCATGGGTTACAAGGACCCCATTGAGCTCGACTGTCTTTGTCTTAATGACAGGTATCTACAAGAATTAAGGCAAATAATAAAAAAAAAATATATACCAATTCTTAGACTGGAAAAATGCTTATTCCACAAGCAATCACTCTCTGACCTTAATCACACTATGGAGTAAAGACCTCAGAGTCTCTTGGGTTGAACTGTAACTGTAACGCAAATCTCCAGGAAGGAAGTTTGCCACAATCTAAAATATAAAGAGAAGCACAATGGTTATGTGCCACACTAAACCGAATATTGCAAGAACTACTTCAGAAATTCTGACATGCAAAAATGTAGGACCACAAACCTTTATTGGGTGGATCTCAAAATGATCAAAGTAGTACTGCTGACGAGGACCACTCGAATCACTAAGAGATCTTCTCCAAAATGGAACTAGTTTCATCAGTGACTCCTCATCAATGTTCAAGTCAAGAGGCTGCACATTTGACGTGCATATGTTAGCAAAAGATGGCATGGATTGTTCAAATTATTATTATTAGTTTAGCCAACTACAAATAGATCCAGCTATCTTTCAAAAATACAATCACCCCCTCGAGGTTTGTATGTATTTTACAGATTACCCCATTCAGTACATACAATTTGTATATAGAAATACAAGTCGACGAAACTTTTGTAATTTTGAAACATAACCAAGTTTATTTTTCATAAATAGACTATAGAAAGCTCATGTAAATTAACCATTCCAAAATTATTTTGTGTTACCTGCAGAACAATGGAAAGGTATTTCACATGTTTAACAGACGAACTAGTTGGAAGCAAAACAACTGCTACATGGAGAATGTAATCGCTTGCATCAGACTTCTCTGATTGGTGCCGGCGAAGCATTGCTGCAAAAGGAGCTCCGGCCCACTTCTCATCTACGCTCAATGACTGCATTTATTCATCACAATCAACGGTTCAGTTTTTCATTTTTCATTTATTTTTATTTAAGTTTTAACCAAAAAAGAGGTCTGGGAAGCAAAAGATAGACCAATGACAATAATAAAAGGAAATACGTGCGTACCTGCACTCTGATCTGGTTATATTTATGCTGATCGGTGAAAATAGCATCCCAGCTTAATCTTTCAAGCCTTGTAATAATTATTGGTGTATACTTGGATGGCTCCCCTAGATCTACCTCCTTCAGTAAATGAAATTTAAATACAAAATTAAGTTTGTAAAAATCATACAAGAGAAATTAAAGAATAATTCAGAAAGTAACAAGTGTAGTCCACATATTAAAAGGAAGTGTAGGCCAAAAATAAAAGAGTCTTCAACTCACATTTTTAATGAGGAAAACTCATAAATGATAGAAATATTCGATAACAAAATGCTTAATCAAGCTAGAGCAAAATGCAATTTCGAATTAAAGGGGCTAATACTCTTAACAATTGGTTTCAAAAAAACATACTCCCTCAATCCCATAGATGTAGTCCTATGTGGTTCGGCACAACTATTTTCTCTTTTGAAATTTTTGACCAAAAAAGGGAGGACAAATTGTCCTTCTAATTTGAAAATTAATACTCGTGAGTATAGCTTAAAAAGTATGTTAAAAAGGTAGTGGCAAAATTGAAACAAATGATGTTTTGAGAATATAGTTTATGAGTTATTTCATTCCTTGTGGTGACTGAAATTATGGGATAGCAGGACTAATGACCAGTAAGACAGACAAAAGCATATAAAAGAATTAGGAAAAATTAAAATAATAAGCAGAGAGTCCAATAAATTATGCTGGTAAACAATTTCATAAGTAATACTGACCTGCTGGGCATGCTCTAGCAAGTGGATGGAAAAGTATGAGATTCTCAACCGTATCTTTCTACCGCAACCAGACACCATATTCACCTTACGGCTATCAGAGAACTCACAAATCCTCAAAACTCGTGTGGCACCTTCAGCATATACTTCATACCCTACCTTTACAGTCTCCGAACTAATTAGCTGACTGTAAGTAGAGCGATTCAGATCTTCAGGCTTCTTATTCAGGGGCAAATGAAATCCCAATCCTCTAGATTGCTTGCTCCGATAAAATGGTTTCCATGAGCGCACCTTATCTAAGTTGATTTCACGTAACATATGCACATCTGCCACATGAAGAGACATTAACTCACAAACATTTGAATCACGTCAAAAGGAACACCGTAAGAGAAGTCTTGCTATATATGTAATGAAGAGGGCTAATATAGACTTTCTCATACAAGGCTAATATAACTTTGGTTTCCTCTAAAATAGGTAAATTGTGAATTTCTTGATTCTAAAAGCCTCCCTTTAAGTTTGCTGAATCAAAAACCCAATAAGAAAGTCATTGATAATTTTTTTGACCTGGTTAAGTTTAAATAACAAAAAAACTCTTTGTCATCTTGAAAGCGTCTTACTTACCATATAAGGTGTCCCATGAAAGTGTCTCACTCTTTCAGTTTTTGTTATTTAAAAAATTAGTTAAATTATCACAACATGGACCCACTACAAACATAAAATATCATTTTCTTTCATCTTTACATCGAAAAGAAACAGCACACATCTAGCAGAACGGGCTGAATAGTTAGTTAAATAATCATTTTATTAAATTACTATAGTACCCTTGGGTGCATTGGTAAATGGTAGTAATATTTTTATACATTTGTAGAGGTGCCTTTGTAATTTACTCCATAATTATATTTCTCGTGCCATTCTTTTATACTAGAACTTAATTAATACTACTACGTAGCAATAGTATTGTGCCATTACTGTCTTTCTGGGTAAGTGGTAACAACTAAAAAGTGCATTACGTGGGAATAATTCGTAAATTAATGCATAAAAACGCACTCAAAAGTCAAGTCATATTAAAATTTTAATTATGTAAAAAATGTTGGAAACATGAAAAGTACCATCAAGTTGGATGACTAGCTTATGTGGAAGAGTCAGATCATCCCAGACATAATTAACAGTAACTCCAGCTCCCAAAGTTTCAGGCTCTGATGAACCCTGAAAATAATTGGTGATACTTGAGAAATACAGAACCATGTAAGAGATACAATACGGTAATCATAGAATTGTACATCACCTTTTGATAATAAGTTAAAGGGGCATAATGTAAAAAGTTCTCTATTCGATAAGGGAGATTCGTAAGTGGTGTCCTGTAGAAGTGCAAGACAATGGTAGACCCTTCTTCCACCACATGAACAGAAGCAAACCTGCCTAAAAAATTATCTTTGTATGATATGCCGCCCAACTGACTTTCAACAAATTCCAAGGATTTTCGGAATTTTAGGAAAAAGCGTCCCAATGAAGCTACACAAACTGGTCCTGACCAACTAAGTCCGGCCTCACTTGGTCGGAACTGTATGAAAAATGTTAAATCATTTTGGGACTTTGTATGCTTTTTGAGGATATTATCAACAAAGTTGGTCTCCTTTTTGTTACTTGATTCTGCCTTCAGCTTTAAAGCAACCCTTTGTTTACTGTTGATAGTTATCAATTCTTCCACGTCCTGTAAGATGTAAAAATTCAGAGCACAGCTAAGAATTTTATTATTCGACAAAAGATATAACTATGAAAAGATTTGCATCAGCTAGGGATGACCTCCATATTACAGTGCCGGAGAGCAATTGTATCTTCTGATTCATTGCATACAACATAACGTGGGCTCAGCGATACTATCTGAGATGAGATCTCCTTTGTAAGAGATGGCTTTAAAGACACTCCCAATCTCATAATATTTTTTAATCCAAACAATTCCTCGGTTTCAAGGTCTATCTCTGTGAGGCCTGATAACCCATCCAAATCCAATCTTGTCTCCACGGCTTTCTCCTCCAACAACATGAAGCGCAGTTTGTAGCTTCTGGCATAGGGAAAAAAGGTATATATCACATAGGAGTTCCATGAATAACTTACTCGATAAAATATTTATCAGATAACTCATTGCAGACTGACATCTTAGAACTTCATTAACCCAATGTTATATCCATTGCAAAATTGATTGGAATCTCTTTTTTTTATATTAGCATGATTATTACTGAACGAATTCAAAAAGAGATTCCATCCAACGTTTTTAACTATTCTACTGAATCTAAGGTGCGCAGATATTGTTCAAAGAAAATAAGGATAAAAAACATACTAACAGCAAAATCATGCTCTTGCTTATTAAGTAGTTGGAACGAAATTGACCTCTAGCAGCAAACAACGTATAACTCAAAGCCAAATTCTCCACAATTACAAATTATGTAATTAATTGCTAATTCTTACTGCAATTGCACATGTATGACTGCTATTATTCCCCCACCAGATATCTCACCTATACTTAAACTACCAAAAACTCTCTTAACTAACAATAAGAAACATAGAGAATAGTACTTACTTCAAGAACCATGATGACATGGAATTAGGAGGCAAGTATGATCCCAACTCTAGAGGAATACTTGTACGAAGTTTTTCCATGTCAACCCTGCCGAGGACATTCTCTTATTTAGGGACAAACAAAATTTTACAGGAAATCGATGTTAAAAAAAAAATTGCAGCACATCTGGTACCTAGACAAAGGCTTCTGGTTGGCAGAAAAGCAAAACAATGGCACGTTTGTATCGTTTTGCAATGTATATGGAGTAAAGATACCCACCTGAGAACAACCGCAGTAACTTTATTGAGCTTCAACTTGAAAAATGTAAATTACAGATGTTCAAGGATGAGTACCTTTAACGTGCCCTTGTCCCCTCGAGACAACCTAAGCATAGCAAAGTACTTTCCACCACCAAACTCCAACTCAATGTCCAAATGTGAAATATCATCTTTTTGCTTCTGTAATTTCCTCACCCAGTCTTTACTATTGACTGGTTTGCAGCTCAAGACAAAAGAAGTTAGAGTGACCACAATATATATGGTAGTAGGATTAGCATAAAAATTGACAGCTGATCCACATGAAATAGTTGCTTGATTCCATGTATTCTGACAATCAATAGTTGTGCCATTTGGATCTGCAATAAGGTGAAATTTTGTTTACAAGAACATATAAAAGAAACTGTACAAAAGCTCTACATAGACATTTTAATTGATTACCTCTCTCTGTTAAACTGACATGAATCTCCGTGTGCAATAAATTTGAAACCTGAATTGTAGGCAGTAGAAAAAATTCCTTCTGCTCTTGCATTGCAACTGGAGAATTCTTAGTCCCAGGGGCATATCCGAAGCTATCCGGGTTTACAACAGGTATAGCCCTTCCAACAGTTTTTATCAGGAAGTATATATTAGAATCATAACCCTCTTTGGATTTGATAGCACAACTTGCACTGTTTAGTGACACTTTTATTTTGTTCACAGAAAATGCCTTCTGCACTTGGTAACTTAATTTGTCGAATAAGCCTGAGAGGCGAACAGGCTTCCCACCTTTAAGATCATCTGACCACTCTACTGAAGAATCCTCAAAGTTCTTCGAACTATCTGATATATTAGGTCTGAACGAAAATACGTAGTTCCCTACAAATTAATTTTTAACTTCATGAATTTCAGGCCAAAATCACTAGTAGAAAAAAAGTGATTTGCCATCATTGTGTAAACTAAGAATAAAAGAATACATAGATATAAAATGGGAGTAGATGTTTTTTATATGCAATGGATATATTGCTGCATGCGATTTAATCGTCCTTATATTCTCTTCCTTGTACATAAGGTAACAAAAATTGATTTTTCAAAAAATATTATTAATAAACCAGTCCTAATCGTCAGCAAGCTTGATATTTAAGAAAGGCAAAAAAAGGGCAATTTCATGGTTCAATGAAAATACTGTATATACATTCAAGCAGAACTCCGATTTCTCACTCCAGTCATAAATTAACACCAAGATAGATTTTTGTGTCTTAGTGAGAAGCTATATTCAACTGCATTTAGTGCACATAGATTTAGATCTTCTATAAATAAAGAAACTAAAGCTTACATTCCTTTATGTTGTGGCCCCATTCCCCTTGCACGTGTAGATTTACATAGGACAAATTATGCAATCAAATTTTCTTACACTTAATGCATGTACAAATAAATGGAGAAATGAAGATATTGCATACCAACACTTAGAGAAGTCAATGCCTTTCTCAAACCACCTGCCAAATCAATAGCGCTAAATGCTGTCATGGCATCATCTACAATATCTCCGGCTTTCAATATCAGCAGAGCAGATTCAGTTTCTTCATGATGGGGCCTATGGAATCGCAGCTCCAGGGAGAAATCAGTTTCATTGTGTATCTTTAGAATAGGAGAGACTTCAATTGACAAGCCATCCTAGTAATAACACAGTGGCCAAATCAATCCCAACAAGCTAGTAAATTATATCTATCACAGAAGTTCAGAGATGAATTCATACCTCGATTCCCTTTGAAACTTCAACAACAACAAATGGACCAGGAAAAGATTTGGAGTCTGATCAAGTACAGAAAATGATAGACCTCAAAGTTAATCTTAAGAAGAAGAAAAATTGACAACTAAATTTCATCACTTAGAATTGGAAATGTCAATTTCAGCAAACTATTGCCAGGATGATGCTGAGTATGTTATATACAATATTCTACAACAGATTTCATTAGGTGATCCTAATATCATTTAGCTAATATCATTTAATAACTTCAAATAAATTTCTATTTTCTACTTGAGCTTTGTGAAATCATTTGCAATTCACAGGAAGTTTTCATAACGTAATAGACCTTGACTTGTAAAATCAAGTTCCAGGTTCCATAGTTTCAACAGTCATGAAGCAGTGTTTGTAGCTAAGATCTCAAATCAAGAAATATATCCTACTCACAACACAGTCACACTGTCATTCATTATAAACAGATGGTTATAAATAAAGCCTTTGATGACTATAAACAAATAAACACATTGAAATATGGCAACAGTTGATAATTCAAATGCACTGACTAAAGAACAATAAAAAAAATACAGGAGATCAAGGCAATAGATTCAAAACTTTATAGAGAAGTGTTTGGATCAAACTCCTGAGACTTTAGATAATTATTTTAGGTGCTGAAAATTGTTCGTCCCATAAAGAGAACAGTAGGCCTAAAAGTAACCCCACCAATGAAAGGTTAGATAATTCCAAAACTCCTTTATCCAAAACTTTTGAACTCTTTTGCCGTACGTCTCATAAAGTACAAAAAAATCGAAAATTGCGGCAATTGGTTCTTACCTAAATTTAGATGCAGAAAATATTCAGCCACTGACTCTATAACTTATAAACATTTATCATATCAGAGTATTCAAATATTAAATGAGTAGAGGCAGCCCTCAGCAATTCAATAATTTGTGTTGTCATCTACGAATTACCTGTCCAATATTAGGACCAATAGATACATTTTCTAGTAAATGGTTCTATATAACTACGCAGGATTCTCACCTTGAGATGATACAATGCGGGTCCTCCAAGCAAATTGGCAAGCTTCTAAAAGTGAAAGGTGAATTGGAAAAGTTGAAAGGAATCCTTGCTGGAAAAGCTGCACTGAAAAGAAAGATGCTTCTGGTGGTTGATTTGACAAAGCTAGGTGCCTTAAGAACACATGAACATGAACAAGAGCCCACATCAAATGATAACCAGAAAAATGAATCCATGAAAGTTACAAAATGAATACTCCATAATGGATCCAAAGACAACTTTAAAAACTTTCTAGATAACAGGCTCACTTAATAACGACTTGACTGCACTGAATTATAATTTGGAAGAATCCAAATAATAAGGTAATGAATCTGATTGCTCGACCTCAAAAACCACAGCCCTCAGCCATAATACTTGGTCAAGAATCAAGATATACACAGAAGGAACATATAAGGCTTTAAACCTTTCGAATTTATCAGACAATTTTGAACCCAAAAAAATGAAGATACAGGCTTACAACAATCCATTAGCAGGGTTCTGATAATCCCTTTTCAAAATGTTAAAGACAAAACAGGATTGAAAGTGCACAATATACACTTGAAAAAAATATGTATGACTGAAGTTTTATGCAAACTAATGAAAACAATTGGTGTTACCTTAAATAAATTGCAGTTGACTGTCTTGCAGATATTGATGCATCTTGATTATCATAAAACTGGCAAAGAAGGTTCAACCCAGACTGGTTTGTTACCTGCTTAGAAGAAACAATATTACCTTCCATTTTTCAATGGGAAAATATAAATTTATTAACAAAAATAAAACATTGTCCAGTAAGCCAGGTTCAATCCAATGCAACACAAAATGAAAACAGTAAGAGGGTTTTATTTAATTGAGTTGGAAGATTAAATGAAGTCGTAATCAATGTTTACAAACAAATAACTAGAAACCATGACATAAGAATATCACAGCATATGATAGCTATAGAAATACAATTGAAGATTTGTCAAACTGTTCACGCGTGTCATAAGAACATAGTAAATGTAAACTTTCTTGTACGAAAAATAAAAACATGTGACAAAAATATACTCCTATATAACACTGATCCAGCATGGCCAATAATTTATTGGTCACAGCTGACATGCATCTATTAGTTTGGCATTTAAGGAGGGCGAAGCAAGTTGGTTCACATTCAATCAATGACCTGAACATTCAATAACAAGCCCAGACTTTTATCTCACTTAGAATCTAATTCAAGTGACTACACAGATCAAACGAGACGCTTCATCAGCACAATTTTACATACTAGATGTGACCATCATGAAAATGGTGGCAGCTAAAGCAAAAAATACTTCACATGGGCAATTCCTTTCATAATTCCCGAAGGAAGCACTTACAACAAACTAATCCACAGCCTAAATTGCCATTGTGAGAATCCTGAATTCCCACAAACATGAAAAATGGGAAGTGGCGTGAGCTGGGAAGAATTAGATCTAGGGAATCAACGTATTACTTGGGGAACATGGAGGTACGCAAAACAGGGAGATATGAGTGCATGAAGTCAGTTCCATTTTCACACTCACTGTCAAATCAGAGCAAACAAAAGGGAAGGGAAAAAACATGCTACACATTAAACGAAGTGAAGTAAATAACAGAAAAGAAATTTGTACATAAGACATAACCACAAATTTGTGAAGTAAAAAAAGACATCTACATGTAAGCAGAAAATATTATTTCATGATTTAAATTAAGAAAAACATCCCCACTAGGTGTCCATTGACAGAAACAAATTAATTTAAGAACCTTGCAGCAGTTAGCTAGTACTGTTGAGCTTTTTACTGCATAAGGACCAGCCAAGTCCAACTTGCCAATAACAAATAAAAGGATATCCAACGAAAGCTCACTCAATGATATGGAGACCTGCAAATGCCAAATAAAATCATCAATTATCAGGGTAATAAAGTGTGGTGCTCAAAGAACACACAGTTGAACATCTTTGGACAAACCTCCTTAACTTTAGCATAGAGATGACTTGGTACTCCATGGGTACAATTTTCGCCGTCCTCAACAAGAAATTTCTGAGAGTAGAAACTGCAAATTTCAAGTGGCTGCATGAATTCTTTCCTGCAATAAAATAATAACTTGAAAATTTAGAACATCTTATAGAATGAAAACCTTTAAAAATAAGTTAACTGATGAAAAGAAGGGAAATTGACCTTTTACCGCCCAATAGCTTTTTTGTTCACTTACCCTATCCATTATGTTGTGTGATAAATTGTAAATTGTAGTTCATATGGTAGTTTGTACACAAAATAGTTGATAGGGTAAGTCGTCAAAACAGATATAGTTTGGGTAGGAAAAAGATTTTCTTCTAAAGAAGAATGACAAGGGGAAACAAACAAAAGAAGATCTAAGCATGGAAGTTACCATGAGTTTTGCTGTGCATCAAAGTAACATAGAATAAGTTCAAATGTATTTATAACCCTCAGTTTGTAACTTGAGATTTGTATTATTGCTTTATTGGGTGTAATTGATCCCTGGAGAAGCGGAAACTTTTCCTCAGTATCTGAAAGCTCGTGAACAATTGTCAGTGTAATCTTTTCCACTACCACTGTGATCCACGAAAGTTTTTTATTAGTCGACAACTCCCTCATATCAGAGACATTGGATACATCTTGAGGATCAATGTCAGTCCTTTGAGAACTTTGTGGTTCTCTTGATTCAAGGTTGATACTAGAAAGTTGCTCCATAGAACACGTATTTGGCGACAAATTATTACCAACAGGAGCAGGGTCGTCAAACACTTTCCACTTGAATAGATTTCCTGGCTTGCTGACAAATTCTAGGACGCCATTGTTAAAAGCTACTGCACAATCATTCTTCTTATTAACTAGGTGAAATGTCTTAATAGATAAAGAAGTAGAAGATTCCAGTTCCACTGCATCTTCATAGGCATCAGGTGTAAACGGAATCATTCTCCAAAGTGCAGATGCACTATCAATAGAAGAAGAGACATCAACGAATCTTGATCTTGGGCGGCAACTCAATCGTAGTAATTCCCCAGAGTTATCTTTACCATACAATGAAATGAGGGAAAAATACTGGACTTGGGACTCCCATCTCCTTGGCTTGTGATACTTAACCTGATCAGTGACCATACATTCAAAGGGAAATGTTGAAGAAATTATCAAAGACCTTTGGCCGATTATAAATCAATGGAATTGCCTAAAAATCAGTTTCGTTAACAAATTAAGAAAGTTGCACTCAGAAGAGGTGGCTGCGAACTCTATATATTTTGATAGCAAATGCAATGTCTACATAGATAGACTTCAAATTATTTTTTTCCAATAAAAAAACGGATTGTATTTGATTCGACAAGAATATGTCGAATATAAGTATAGGGAAGATGAAACTTATAACAAGAGACTGCAAGTGCAAATATAAAGTAGATGATTGACTGTAACTATCAAAGTCTGCCAGCCAAGCCTGAAAGAGAAATCTCACAAGAAAGAATCTTCTATTACAATAAATACAGGCTCCCAGTCAAAAGAAAATGCAAACAAGTAGAAAGATGGATGTTAAAGAATCTTACTCTGAAAAGAGCTCGCTCTTCCACCAGCGTATAATGGATTGCTCCATCTAAATCATATCCACTCTCTGTTCCTCTAACTGCAATATACATGTGTTGATCCACATCTTGGATGGCAACAATTGTTCCTGTAGAAGTCGCAAGGAGAAATAGTTGAAGTTCCAAAAGCAAAATGGTTTACTAGAAAGAAATGAGATAAGTACCATCAGGAACCATTTCTCTCAGGCTTCCTCCTGCTTCATGGTTATAAGACCAGTTCCCAGATTTCCTTTCGCCAGTCCCCTCTCTCGTCAAAACCTTGGAGCAAGATTCTAAAGCCAAAAGCATCATCTGTCAAAAAAATCAGAAATAACAGAATATGCCCTAAGTAAAATTTCTTCAAAATAAATGATACGTATGAAGAGCTTCGAAAGATTAACAAATCAGCAACCAGAATAAAACTTCATGAAACTTGAGGATCAAATCAGCAACCATGCACTTCTAATATGCTTTAAGGAGAGGGATTCCATAAAGATATGAATAAAGTTATGATTTATGTCATTATTTTCAATTAATTGTGTTTGTTTGAACAGCGATATCCAAAATTGTTCTACAAATAATTGTCTAATTTTTAAATATGTAAATGGAAAGAAGTAACACGTGTAAATCATCTCTCTCTCTTAATTGTCAAACTTGTTATACGAAATTATTTAGATAAACTTCAATTAGGATCACCAAACAATATTGCTTACCTTTATTTCATACAGAGAGATAGTCATATCAAACCCCGATAGAGAACCACTTCCAACCCAAATGTTATTAGAGTAAGCGTAAGTAATCGGGTCTTTTGTCACAGGCCCTTCAAGTGCTAGAAAACATCGCAAATCTGTCAGTATATACTTTTGAGGGCATAGGTACAGGTGTCTTTGCCCTGGATCACTCACGGAAATACCAACATGAGAACCCCTTTGAGACTGCGAGGTACTGGGGACACTGTCAGCAAGATCTGGTTGTGTCGAATCTCTATGCTGGAGAGAGGGTAAAGAGTCATTGGTTGTAGGACTGGCGATTGAATCATCAGACCCCATAAAAGAAAATTGACTTTGACTAACCTTGGATTTATGTCTGAACCGAGAAAGCATAGAAAACTTGGAAATACTGATTGAAAGTTTTCTAACTGTATCTAACAGTTTGAGGCTGAGATGACAATTAACTTCAAATAGAAGTTCATGAAGCCTGCCTGCATTAAAGTTAACTATGTACTCATATTTCAATACAAGTATGAACATTGTCAACAATAAAAAAAGACAACGTACCAGACTCATCTCTCTCCAGAAGTATGAGAGAGAGATGAAAAATACTAGTGGAAAATGTTTCCACACGATTCCATATTACTTCTCGACTTTGAACTTGTCGGGAATTTGCGCTAGGTTGGGTATCTAGAGGAATCATTTCACTGACATATTGTGAAGCTACAACATTACCAGATGATAGACCAAAAGGCCAAAGTTCTGAGATCTTTTGATAATATGAAGTAAAGCAATCAACGAATATAGCCAGCGCAGCTGCTTCAAGTAACACAGAGCCACCCTGTTAAGAATCACAGATACCAGCCTAAGTCATTAAAAAAATTATCATCTGCAAAGAAGTACCCTAGACTAGGACTATTTCAATTATAAGAGAAGTTCTAAAGGAAAGCTTGTTTTTATTACGAAACGTAAATTTTTATAACAAAAATAGGGACGAGACATCCCTAAAATGATTACATAGTTGGATTACAAACCATAACACCAACTTTTAGATATATCATTGTAGATAAGCAATATCAAAATCTAGTTTGTACAAAGCACACACCTTGCATTCAAATGAGATGGCCTGCAATTCGCCCCCAACAGACAAAAATGCATTAAATTCCTCAAGCTGGTCAACCAAAATATCTTTTACTTGGCATCCAGCAATATAAATTCCAGAAAGAACAATATTCGTGCATAACCAATGATCCGCCAATCTTTCCGGACACACGATCAGAGGAGAATCAGCTGGACTGTACAAGCTTGTCAATGGTAAGGTTTTCTCAGGGTTTCTCAAGCAGAAACATAATTTTCCGTGACAAACGGAGGCGTCAGTCAGGATATTTAGAGACTGTAAGATATTCTTGAGCTGAGATTTATGAAAGGTTACATCAGATTCGGTCAAGTACTTGAATATGATACATCGAACTCCAGTAGAGTTAATGACAACATCCAGATTACATCCAATGAACATAAACTCCATCGCTAAATGTTGTATAGATATGTAAATTTTGTTGCTAGAGGTGTCATTTATGGTAGACTTTCCTTCAGTTTCTCTATTGATAGGAACCATGCTCACATAAGTCTCCTGACTACAACTTTTCCTGGAATAATGAAGAACCATCTCGAAAAACTTAAGCTTGAAATTGCTGCTGACAAAAACTCGACGGGTTGTTACTAATGATGGCTGTTTGCTTCTAACAAATAATGTTTGCCCAATCTCAGATTCGGAATGAACCGTCTCTCTGCTTGACACATCTTCATAATATCTTTGATTACCACCTGACCTATTGACTGTGAAAGCATGTGACTCACCAAGTACTTCAAAAACTATCTGGACAGGGAAAACATATAGTGATTAATGATATTATAAAAGAAAATCCAAAGCTTTATTCACTTTTTCAAAAAAATCTGATGCTAATTAAGATTTTAGATGACAATGGCAATTTTTATGCCTCTCAGTCCAATAAAAAGAACAAACAGAAACACAAGAATATATTATAGGGCGCAGACATAGAAGTAGAATCACACATCAAGGATACTGTTATAAATAAGAGAACTAATAGAATTTTCTCTAGGTTATCCTGCCAATAATTGAAGACAATCACCTTAGTCAGAACACACAATTCGTCTAGAAAGAATAAACAGGAAATTCCAGTAGCTACGCAACGGGATGTTGATGAGACAGAAACTATTGATGAACCAAACGAATGGTGATCCTTCCTGTCATAGATAAGACAAGATCCTAAATCAGCAAGCATGACCATATGAATTAATGGATATATGCACAAATTATTTTATTATAGAAGGCAAATAACAGATAATTACCTTACATATCTGAGTACTGTGGTTATTGGCTCTAATTCAAGAATTTCGTGATTTTTATTCTCAGTGGTTCCACCAACGTAAGCCTTCAAGCCGTGGAATTTTAGGTATGCATTGATTGAATTCTGACTTTGACAGCTATAAGCTCTAATTTCGGATGTAGAGATACCAATTTCTTGAGGTTCTTTTAATTCAAGGTACTCTGTGGTTTCACCAGATATTTCAACATTATCGCCCAGATTTGGTGATACCAGTAGTTCAATGTCGCAGATTTCAAATGAGACCTGTGTAACAAGGTGATGAGAGTTAAACTGATCATTTGACAGGGATATCAGAATGTGAGGACCAGCAATGAGTGCACCAATTTGAGCTTGCTTCTCAGGAAGCATTCTGACAACGCCAATCTCAATTTGGCTAAAAAATGATGTGATATTACTACAGTACCTCACAGGTGGGTCTTCCATGGAAATATCTGGAGTATGCCAAACAACATTTTTACTCGGCCTCCAACAAGCACACTGTATTTGTCTGAGGAGAATAACAGCTGATGCGAAAGAATAATACCCCAGGTTAAAATTAAGTTTACCAATAACCAAACCACAGTTAACATGATCTTTCAAACCACTTCTTATGTCAACAAGAATCCATGGTGCCTGCACATTTGGTATATATTCTCCTTCAAATTCCGAACACGAATCTTTCCAGTTCAACCACAATTTTCCTAAAAGGCGGACCAAATGAGGAACTGAAATCCTGCCAATATCATTAGTAGCATTATCACTTGCAGTATCCGGAACATTTATAATCTGTGCAGGCTCACTCCATACAACAATCTGCCCTTTGTCAACTTCCTTCTTCCAATGTTCTGTGTAACCACTTGCACCAGATTTCAAAGTAGAAGAAAGAACTCTCAAGTGCCCGCATGCAAATGTGATATACTTTTCAGAAACATTTACCATATATCTCAAAAAAAATGTATCTATAGAAAAATTGAATGCTTGTAAGTGTTGAGGTGAAACGCTAGTACCTGCGAATCCCTTCCCACTTCTAGAGGGCTGTATGTAATTGTCTGGATATACAGATACTGAAATTTCTTGAATTCTTACAGTGATCTTTTCTTCAAGAATGGGATTTTCATCAACAGAGCCAAAATGTGAACTACTCTTGGAAAAAATACCCAGATTGTGCAGAAACAGAATCTTCATAAATGAAACTAAAAAACTGCCTATCATGCTCAAAATGAGCACAAGTTTCTGACGCAACTTTGAGAGAGGCCTTGTACGAAGAAACTCACTAGAATTGCAATTTTTGGTAGGAACTCTAGATGCTACTCTGTGACGAATTATTCTCCGGGCCACTGCAATTGCTTCAAGAGGCAGACCATTTTCAATTTCTGCGATCATATTCCACTGAGATCTGACAGATCTTGAACGCATTGTGTCCCTGAACATTAAGGCAGCTGATATTTTCATTTTTTCATCAGCAGGATATCCAACTTGTAGAAGTATACTATGGTAGGTGTTTATATAACGCAACCATAGACACACATTTTTAACCGCCCTAATCATCGACAATTTAGAAGTTGGAAGCAGATAATTAATCTTGGTTATTACTATGTTCCATAGTTGCCTTCCTGGTCTAGGACGTTTCTTCTCTTCGGATAGGAGTCCATATAATAATAATATGACAGAGAGATCTGCTGGGTAAAATAAAATATTCAATGCTGGAAGATGAAGACAGAGGCTTACAGACTGAAGATGATTTGATTTAACGAAAGCAAACATATTGGTGGGAGGTAAAACGGAACTCGTGCGACTTTCATTGTTCAACTTAATCTCAAAACTGTTAACATCAATATTAAATGAACTCTCTTCAAAAGACGCCAAACATGAACTCATGAGCCCTCTAATAAAGCATCTTTGGCTTATATTCCTTGATCCAGCTCCGAAACTTTCCATGTACAATGAGCATGAAAAAGAATCATGCAAACGAGGAGATTGTAGAAGCACGTGAACATCATGCAACTGCAACTGACTATGTCTAAATACAGTATCCAGGAACGATGTTCTCCATGTTCTAGTAGTAATGTCTGAAATCCTTTTAAGAGCACCATGTAAAGCACAACCCTGTAACCACATGCAAACCAAAATTCTAGCTTTAAAGATCAAGTCAGAATCTCAAATAATAATAAAACGAAAAAGGGAAGACCACGTATACATTATTCAATCTGGGGATAAGAATACTGCTAATCTAGTTTTTATTCAGATTCTAATGAGATTCAATTCTATAAAGTAAACATAGGCAAAATTTCATCATCGTGGTTGATCGAGTAAAGTTTTGGAGCAATAGTCCCTCCATGTAACCGATGTAAACAATGTGATTGCAACTCTGAGTTCCAAAACGCATTAGTATGAGGAATTCTCGATCAAACTCCTCCACAAATAAGAAAATTGGATTGATAGGTAATATAACCCATGGTCTTCAATTAGCTACCCATAAAAGGAAATATCTCCAGGAATTACTGATTCCAACTATAAGAGGTAACCGGATAATCTTAAATCGACACAAAATAATGATTCAAGTCCTCAAACATTTTTTGGAACATGCACAATCCAACAACAGTATATGGTAGGTATATACAAACAACAATATATAGTTAAAGTTCACCTCAGGGTCAATGTCTTCAAGAGCTTTATTCCTTTCAGCCACCGTAGTATCTCCGGGTTTTCGCCTCCACTTCCCTCCCCCCTCGGCCTCCTCTTCTCTGCTCAAACCAACATGTACAGAAGAGTGAACAAACAAAAAAATAGTAGAAACTCATTAATTAAAACTTACCCAAGTGAAAGCACGATGCGAAGGCCACGAACAATGAGGGTGAAGGCGGCGGGAGAGAACGGAGAGAATCGCAGGCTCAAGTGTTCGACGGTTGCCTCTTTGAAGCAAAATCTGGACGGGTCGTCCAGCAAATCGTTAAGCGCGGTGGTGCTGAGACTGATGTTGTTGAGGGTTCCGTTTGAGCGGAGGAAACCGAGCTTGAGCTCGAGCTCGTGGTCGTCTCTCAGCCATGGCTGTAGCAGAGTGGCGAGTCTCCGTTGAACGGCATCGTTGAAAAACATCGTGATGTGGCTTCGTGATCGAGGTCGCTCTGTTTATCTCAACGCTTTGCCATTCGAGAAGATGCAGATTTTTGGATTGAAGAGGGGAAATAAAATTGATGAACGGGTGTGAAAAACCGGTGTTTTTCGGATTGCGATTCAAGAAGACGATAAAAACGAAAACGGGTGTCTTGAATTAAGAGTAAAAAGATGCGTAGTTTTGTACTCTACTCCGTATATATACTAACTACACGTAGTCCATTCTTCTGTATTGGATCAATTTTTAATTCTCTTGTAATTTCGGAATAAATGTTTTATTTTTTAATTAAAAAAATCGAATTATTATTTAATTTAATTGGGAAGTCTTTAAATTGCATATTTAGTTTTACTATAGTATTACTATGATAATAAATAGAAATATAATGGTAGAATATTTGATTGACTTTGTATTAATTTAGTCAAAAGTCAAATCAATTAAAATAATCAAATTTATTGTCAAAGCAATTAGAACTAGTTGAACTTACTAAAAACACTACTGTGGTCTATCGACTTAATATTCGTGTTTAATTGTTTGCAGCTGGAAAAAGAAAAAAAAAAATATAAAGTTGATTTTGTTTATTATCTAACTAAAGTCTAATCTATCAAAGTAAAAGCAAACAAATTGAAACAAACAATAAAAATAATGGATTTCAAATAATAATAAAAAAAAATAGAGGTCATGATCATTGATTTTCTAATTCATAGTTCAATTCTACGTAGTTTGCAAAAATTACATAAGAACATTTGTTACTGTTAGTTCGAATGTGGTTCGACTTATAAACTCAATCACGTAAATGTCTGAAAGCCTCGTCATAAGCTAATGGTCATGCAAATACAAAAAAAAAAAAAAAAAAAAAAAAAAAAAAAAAAAAAACAATCCATAAATAAATGTAAAAAAAAATCTATTAATAAGCATGTTAAAAAAAATACGCATGCGAAATCACATAAGGACCTGTTTGGTAGACACGTTAAAAGCAAATTAGTTACGTTATCTTTTTTATTCCATGTTTGGTTCAACTTAGTCGGCCCGTGATAGATAAGTCATTCTGCTTAAAAACTGTTCTTCTTCAATTAAGTTATCCGCCCTCGAGAGTCTCGTTTTTTATCTAATAGCCACCAAACGCAAATAACACAATAGTGGGCTTTACTGTTTGATAAGTTATCTTATTTTTTTTATCCACACGATAGCAGTAAAACTTACCAAACATGATCTAAAGAGATTTTTCAAATATGAAATATACATAAGCACACATGCATGCTTAAACCTCGTTCCTTAAATACAAATACAAATTCAAATTCATCTTTAAATTTTAAAGTTATAAAAATGTCACAAACTCGACACTAATTGAGATAATCAAACCCGTAATATATCCTAACTCAAAACAATAAATAAATTAGAGCAAGGACGAATTCATTCAGAGTCTAAACCGAATTCATTCAGAAACTAAATCTAGCCCGCCCTCATATACTTTAATAACTCTATATTTTTATACCGTATTAATTTTGTACAATGATAGCATATCATTAAATATCCCTCTCCCTCAATGTTGGATGTCTTTTTTGAGTAAGAGTTTAACTCTTTTTAAAAAATTAGTAAGGTAGTCGGAAATTTTATTTACTTAAAAGCTTTTAGCCCCTTCAATTTTGATCATAAATCCGCCCTTCAAGTAGAGTATTGTGAGATTCACTATGTAATAGTAAAAAATTAATGATATTATTGTTTTCTAATTAATTAAGAAGTGAAAAAATTTCAATAGAATGTTGTAACTTGTAAGCTTCAGAGCGCAACACGGTAGAGTAGTTTGATAACCTGGAGATATTCATATTGTAATGGAGTAAAAGTTTTTCAACCTCATTTGAAAATTGTATAGTGAAGAACAACTGCATTACAAATGAAATGTAACAAAAAGTCACATGCCACATTATAAAATGTAAGAAAATAATAATTTTGATTCCAACTACATATTAATTGATCGATATTATTGCCATTAAGCAAATGTCAATGCTCGTGTCTTATTTATTTATTTAATATTATTTCTTAGGGAAAATTCATCCTCTAAATGCATGACACCTCAAATCACATCTATTTGCAACAATTGAAAATACAAATTAATTGACCGTTCCACAAATTAAGCTCAGCTTTAGTGACAAAATATACCGAAAGCAAATCAAATATTATTATTATATTTTAATTATAGTTAGAAAAAGTATCTCATCACTCCCCTAAACAAGGTCAACCTCTATAATTGTTCCCCCGACATTTTCCCATCGGGTCTTTGACTTTTTTATTTTAGTCCCCCATGAAAAACATGTACCCTCCCCAAGACTCCAATTTCTCAAAAATTTCAAAAAGTAAACATACTTCACAACCACCATTAGCTACCCTATATTATCGATCATTCTCTATTTTCTCCAAATCCATATTTCATCATCATTCTAACTAATTCCCATCATTTCATCACATTAAAAAAAAAAAAAAATGAATAATCATGAACACAATAAGGAATACTCATTCCGTTTCGGAGGAGGAGGGTCGTCGACGTCAGAACACAACGACGCCACCTCCCCGACAAACAGCTCCCCTCCGTTCTCCTCCACGACAACCTCTCCTTTATCCAAGTCCCCATGGTCCTCCCACGTCGAGCCCGAGTCGTACTCGTACACGGGCCTGATGGGCTCGCTCGTTCGAGAAGAGGGCCACATCTACTCGCTGGCCGCGTCGGGGGATTTGCTCTACACGGGATCGGACAGCAAGAACATCCGCGTGTGGAAGAACCAAAAGGAGTTTTCCGGATTCAAGTCGAACTCGGGCCTGGTAAAAGCGATCATCATCGCGGGCGAGCGGATCTTCTCCGGCCACCAGGACGGGAAGATCCGCGTCTGGAAGGTCTCGAAGAAGGACCCCAGCGTACACAAGCGAGTCGGGACGTTGCCGACGTTTAAAGACACGGTGAAGAGCTCGTTCAACCCGAGCAAGTACGTCGAGGTCGGCAAGTGCAAGAACGCCATATGGATCAAGCACATGGACGCGATCTCGTCGCTTAGCCTCAGCGAGGACAGGTGACGTTGCAAAATCCCTTTTATACGATAAAAAAATTAGAATAATTATTTTATTTTTGGAGTGTCTCAAATATTGTATTATGTCAACTATTTTGAGATAGAGAAATTACAATTTTATTCATACTTTTTCCATAAATTTCATAAACTTTATCTAAAATTATTTTACATTTAAATATAAAAATACATTTTTATCCTTAATTTTTTATTAAAAAAACCGTCAAATATATCATGAACAGGTCGTTGCTTTACTCTGCGTCGTGGGACAGGACGATAAAGATCTGGAGAGTGGCGAGCTCGAAGTGCTTGGAGTCGTTCGGGGCCCACGACGACGCGGTGAACTCGGTGGTGGCCGGGTTCGACGGGCTGGTGTTCACGGGGTCGGCCGACGGGAGCGTGAAGGTGTGGCGGCGCGAGATGCAGGGGAAGGGGACCAAGCACTTCTTCTCGCAGACCCTCCTCAAGCAGGAGTGCGCCGTCACGGCGCTCGCCGTCGACTCCACCGCCACCGTCCTCTACTCCGGCTCCTCCGACGGGCTCGTCAATTTCTGGGAGCGGGACAAGTTTTTGTCGCACGGCGGCGTTCTGAGGGGCCACAAGCTGGCGGTGCTCTGCCTGGCGACGGGAGGAGGGGATCTGATGTTCAGCGGGTCGGCCGACACGAATATCTGCGTGTGGAGGAAGGAGGAGGAAGGACACGTGTGCCTGTCGATTCTGAGCGGGCACGGAGGGCCGGTGAAGTGCCTGGCGGTGGAGGAGGACAAGGGGCAGTACATGGTGTACAGCGGCAGCCTCGATAAGTCCGTCAAGATATGGAGGGTGTCGGGGCAGGCGGCCCCGATGCAAAATCCGGCGCCGGAGACTCGGAATGGGTCGCAGGCGTTTCCGTCGGCGATGAGCTTCTCGTCGCAGGGGAGCGGGGTCAACCAAAGGAGAAAGTAACTAGCTGGTTAAGAGTATAATTTAATTAGTTAATCAATAGTACTAATATTTATATATAAGTAGACAAGTTTCTTGTAATTAATTCATTTGGTCATGTACAAATCAGATTAAAGATAAAAAAGCAAACTTTTTTGTTTATTGTGTCACTTGAGGATGAAGGTTGAATTCACGCTGGAAAGGCGGAGAAGACGATCGGAGCGGGTCGGAGCTGCATCATATCAGGGAGGCGCCGCGAAGTCAGAAGGGAGCTTTGGCTTGGTGTCGCCCGATAGGAGGTCGGCCGAGCGATATTCTGTGGAACCCGCGATCCAGTTCGACTCAGAACACGCATGGCGTACGTGTTGAGTGTCGAACGACAATACATATAGTGTCGGCCGACGGTGTTTAACACAAACGTGTGTGTTTATTCCGAACTAATACCGAAGTATTTAACCCAAGTCGATCTATCAAGGAGCAATGCTATCGGCTTTGTGTGATGTATCAAGAGAATTTGTCGTGCACAAGTGAAAAGGAAAACAACTAAAATCTCGGCCGCGATTGCGGTGTCTATGATGTTGCCGATAGCATGATGGTTGAGAACGATCGGTATAATGAGAGTAGTGGCTTCTCAAGCCGTGATTGTAGTTATACTCGTCCCTCATCTTGTTTAAAAGAAAGTCGTTATCGGATAGAAGAAAGGATGACGGAGAAAAAGAAGACTCGGTCTCGAGTGAGAGACGATGAATGAGGTAATAATGGGTCACACACTTCTTCAACCTTGCAAACACAAACCTCAACAAATAAGATTATGTGCAACTAGTGGTAAACAATATATATAAGCAATAAAAATATAAAAACAAGGAAAACAATAAACTCACCGTCAAAGTTGGGTCAATAACACCTTAAAAGGCCTTGTTAAGGTATTAATGTTGTCCAACTTATATTTGAGCTTTAGGATCTATATCCAACCGATTTGAGATACTTAACACGCCCCCTCACGAGTAGGCTCGGTTTTGTCGGCTCTACTCGTGGATATAGTGCCATCTTTGGACAAGCCGGAAATTTCATCGACTGGGGCTCCATCATCGTGTTGAGCCTGCTCTGATACCATGTCAAAGTTGGGTCAATAACACCTTAAAAGGCCTTGTTAAGGTATAAAGGTTGTCCAACTTATATTTGAGCTTTATGATCTATATCCAACCGATGTGGGATACTTAACACTCACAAATCAACAAACAACACCTTTACACTCCCCGGCAACGGCGCCATTACTTGACTCGCCCCCGAGTGCGCTAAAAATAATTACTCGAGATCTCGACTCGCAAGAGGACGAGGCCCTTCGTAGTATGAGATGGCAAAAACGACCCAAGTCATTCTTTAATTTCGAGGAGTGTAGGCTTGGAGTGTTCATTTAAGAAGTGCGTTTAATGTAATAGCAAACGAACAAGAAATCAATAATAAAAAAGGAAGGGTAATTTGATCATATCACCTCGAAATCGGGTCAATAACAATAAATATCGGGCCCTAGGCTTGTTAGAGACTTGTCTCAATTCTCTCGTGCTTTCGCGGTGTAAGAGAAAAGAAACGGAATCCGATTAGTGTTCAAGGAAGATTATCGAGTAGGTCCCACCTCCAACAAATCGAGCAATCGACCAAGATTACAAAGTGAACCCAACATCGTTGAAAAAATAGACATTCGTTTATTATTATTGATTAATAATAATCAAAGTGATTGGTTTTTATTTTAAATATTTATGTATTAAACTGTGTTATATGTATAGGGGTAAAATAGAAATTTTAATTTTAAAATGTTAACTTTCTTTATAAATACAATACTTCAGTTATCCTAAATAATGAAAAAAATAATAAAATTAAACACTAAAAAAATTTAAGAGATATAAATTAAAATTAAGTAAATCAAAATTCTCCTTTGCCTAAATATCTCTTATATTAAAACATAATTAATTAAAAAACACAAAAATAATATATAAAATATATATATAAATTAATTTTATACTTCAATAATTTTAAGGGGGAATTATGGATCGAGGAACCTCTAACAATATTATATCTACTACCTATATTTTTTCCTAATTCTGATATAGGGCAGTGTTCCATTATTAACCTTTTCAATTTACTTAGTATTAATTAAAATAACTACTTATCAAAACTTAATATACAAAAAAAATGTTTCTAATATATGCTCAAATTTTCCACAAAACTACGGTAGATATCTTATTATAACATGCCACCCGTTTATTCCTTACTACACATTAAACTTTGGGAGCCGAGGGTTGATCACTCCCATAATATCCATGGCCTGGAGACGAAAACCCTAATCTATATTTCGTTAAAATACTATTCAATATTATTATCATTTTAAATTGTTGTTAAATTTTAGTTATTTGTTCATAACAATGAATTCATTAAATATATATAAAAAGTGAAATACCACAACAATTTACAATAGAAACAATATAAGAAACTTATATTAACATAAATATTAAGAAGTTAATAAAAATCAAATACAAAAAACTTATGATAGATATTAAGAAGTTGATAGAAACCAAATACCAAACTAAAAATATCATAGATATTAAGAAGTTGTCATGAATATCATGTAAAATAATATTATAGAAATCTATCATAGATATGAAAGATTTCTCATAAATATCAGATAATTAGAAATTAGAAATCTACCATAAATTCAAATCTACCATAGATATACAAAAATAAGTAAAAAAAATTAAAACTATCATAGATATAGACCAATATTAAAATCAAAACAATCTATCATAGTACTAGCAACTAAAATTAGTTTGAAAATGCAACTATAATATAAATACATAGATATAGACAAATATTAAAATCAAAACACATCATACTACTAACAACTAAAATTAGTTTGAAAACGACAACTATAATATAAATACATATGTACCCAAATTATGTAATGCAAATATATTTTGTTTGCGCAATATATTTTAATATTATATACATATATTGCGCAAATATATTTTACCAAATATATTATTGCGGCAAATATATTTATTTTTACACTATATTTTACCAAATATATTATTGCGCAAATATATTTATATATTACGCAAATATATTTATATATATTCAGTAACGCTTAATATTAGTGAATATTAAATAAATTAATAGTGCGTGTTTGGTTGCATAGATAAAAGCAAGATAGATGGGTTAACTTACCTATATGTTGTTTGGTATAATTTAATTGGGCCCGTGCAAGATAAAAGGCAGGATAGATGGGTTAACTTACCTATCTGTTGTTTGGTATAATTTAATTGGGCCCGTGCAAGATAAAAGACAGGATAGATGGGTTAACTTACCTATCTGTTGTTTGATATAATTTAATTGGGCCCGTGCAAGATAAAAGGCCTGCCTATGTTTACTGTACCCCTTTAAAGGACTTAACAGCCCATTTTGGTAAGATAGAGAATCTTATTTGAACAGTAACAAAATGAACGCCATTACTTACCAAATTACCCTTGTCATATTTAAAGCCAAGACCCTAGCATTTGCTCAGTTCCAACCAATTTTTTTTTGCTCGTTTAAGGAGGCGAGCAAAAAATTATGTACAGTATTAATTTCATTTAATTATGTCTTATAAATTATATATCAATTCATTTTTATTTTCTTTTATTATTTTTCTTGAATTGTGCTCGCGCACAAGCAACGGCGACAACAATGTGCGATTCGTTAAAAAATGCATTTAGAATTTTGGGTTTAATCCAATGAAATGTGTTTTTGAGTCTTAGTCGGCTTGTTCATAATTTTTGGATTTGGATCTATCATTCATTGCAGTTATATTATTTTATTTTTATTTTTTTCATAATTATTTTTCCAAAAAAAAAGTGCAACAAATGAAATAAGGCTTCAGAACACTAATGTCCAGGTTCTATTTCAAAATATTGAAATAGTGCTGAAATCTCTGATTCTCTGTACTCTGTTATTTTGAGAAGAAACAAATTGAAATATTTAATTTTTTTCACGAGGGTAATATCGTCCGAAAAAAGATACTCACAAAATTCAATTGGAAATTGAAATGCAATCTTATGTATCAAAATTTTAAACCAAACACGGGTTTAGATAACTTGGACGGGTGAAACAGTAAAACAAATAGTTATCTCAGTTATCTCTGATAAATTATACTCCCTCTGTCCCAGAGCTATAGACACAATTGGTCAACGTTGACTTTTTTTGTCCGTTCAATAAATGGTATACAAAAATTACGAAAAATTAACTAAAATAAAATTGAACTATTAAACTTTATTTTAGTTATTTTTTCATATTTTTTTTATATTGTTTATCATATGTATTGGACGAACGAAAAAACGTTGACCAATTTTGACTATAGCTCTGGGACAGAGGGAATATAAAACACCAAACAAGACCATATATGTTACCGTAATATTATTTACAAAAATCGTTTAATATTATCGTAAGGATATTTACGACTTTATATATTTAAAAAAATGTCTTTACTTAGTATTTAAAGAATACAAATACCCTAATAAATAAAAAAGTAAAAAATATACAATTTAAATAAAAAAGTAAAAAATATACAATCCCTGAAAATGAGGTGAAAAACAATAGGTGTTCAAAATAATATTAAAAACCAATCTGACCCCTAATATTACCTAATTTTAATCTAAGTAATAAATTAACATTTACAATTTTTTTTTAAATACAACTACATCAAATTCAGTTTACAAATTTAACCTCCGGACCTCCTCACGAAACACAGAGCCATCCATAACCCCACTCCGTGTAAAACCCCTTGAACTAAAACCTTTATTTCCGAACACGAACCACCATGCGCCACCTGCTCTCCGCCGTCGGCCGCCCCTTCCTCCGCCACCGCGCCACCCTCCAATGGGCCAATTACAAGCCCCAGAAGACACAACCCCCTCCATCCCCACCGTCTCCGCCGAAACCCCCGAAAAAGCCGGTGAGTTTCTCCCTGCACGGGGAGTCGTGGGAGGACGAGTACAACTGGATGTCGCAGCTGACGGATAAGGTGGCGATGCGGCACATGGACGTGTACATGGAGCAGGAAGAGAAGTACATAGAGGCCGTGATGTCGGACACCGAGCGCCTCCAGTCCAAGCTCCAATCGGAGATAGCTTCCCGCCTCGCCGCCGACCTCTCCACCCCTCCCGTCCGTTGGGGTCCTTGGTAATTTCACTTCTACATGTATGTATTTTATTAATGACTCGATAATCACTTCAATTGATTGTTCGGGAATTAGGGCCACGGCTCAAAGGATTTGAATTTTAAGAATCGTTTTGTTTTGTTTGGTTTCTGGAAGGTGAGTAAATCACTGTTACTGTTCAGGTTGTACTATAGGCGAGTAGAAGAAGGCAAACAATATCCAGTTTTATGTCGGAGATTAGCAAGCTTAAATGAAGAGTTTATTTCTAATAAATCTCCATCATCTGGTTTTGATTTCACATCCGGAAGGAAAATCGAGCAGAAGCTGCTCGATTACAACCAAGAAGCTGATAGATTTGGGGGTATATTTTTTTATTCTTTGTTAACTATTACACGTTGACATCACTTTCACTAAGCTTATTATAGCCTTTTTTTGCTTTTATAAAAAAAGGTTATGCGTATGAAGAACTATCAGAAGTGTCACCTGACCACAGATATCTTGCATACACTATGTACGACAAGAATAATAATTACTTCAAATTATCGGTTAGAGACTTGAATTTCGGGTCACTTTGTAGTAAGCCCCAAGCTGACCGGGTTTCTAGTATAGCTTGGGCTAAAGATGGGAAAGCGTTACTTTATGTAGTCACAGATGATAAAAAGAAACCATTCAGGTTGGTGTTGCTGACTCTAATATCACAAGCACTTGTCAGATTTCCTGATGAAATTCTATCTGTCAGACCAAACTATTTTTCATCGGTAGCGCATAGTTTTATAATTTTTATTTAGTTTGTAGTTTATTATTTTTTAGATTTGTATATAAAAAAATTTGTTAGTTTTTTCAGTTTTAGCTTTCATTTTTATGTTTATTTCTTTAGTGTTTTCTAATTTTATTATTTTATTTGAAATTCATTTGAGTTAATTTGGTCTGACGATCAGACAGTTTGGCAAAAGTTTATCTTCTATTATGCCCCTTGTAATCCGTCTCTCATTCATGGAAACAAAGTTGACATTCAAATCTTCCCAGACTCTATTGTAGTATGATTGGTTCAAGCGATGAGGATGATGTATTGCTTTTGGAGGAGCCCCATGAAAATGTTCATATAAATGTGAGGCATACCAAAGACTTTCACTTCCTGACCATAAATGTATTCTCAATTCAATCGTCCAAGGTATGCTTAAGAATGTTTTACATCCCCATTAAATATTTGTTTTCTACTCGATTGTATTATATATATGTGATCCACTATTAGGTCTTTCTGATAAATGCAGCCGACCCTTTATCTGGATTGACACTTGTCTTGGAATGTGAACCAAATGCCCATTGCATTATTGAGCATCATCAAGGTTATCTCTACCTCTTTACAGATGCTGCTTTATGCAGTGCACCTGTTGATCACCATTGCCTTCTACGTAGTCCCGCCAGCTCCACGTGTAATCCAAGGAATTGGGAGGTTAGCATATTTCTGTAATTAATCAGATTTCTTTTCATGCATAATCAGACCTTGTAGACATTTTACATCTCTGAATTATGGGCATTACTTCTTATTATGTGTGATCTTTTGCAGAATATTTTTAGCAGCGACCAGCAATTGATTATTGAAGATATTGATTTTTGTAACTCGCATTTGCTACTTGTTATAAAGGACGGACAAAAATATGGATTGTATTCTATTTCTTTGCCTCTAAATGTTGTCAAGGTAATGAACAATAATATGAGGTCCAGGTGATGTTATTTCTGTTGAACAGATTTTTCCTTACATACTACTTATCTAAATTGCCAAAAAGCACTACTAGCATTGTTCCTAAATAATGATTTTTGACAGGAAGGAGCTCGTCTCAAAGAGTTCAGTCCGCAGAATTTGCCTCTTCCGGATCATGTATCACAAATATTGTCTGGAGCAAATTACGACTTCTATTCCTCAACCATGCGGTTTACAATTATATCACCTGTGGTATGTAGCTATTTTTTATTTTTCTTTCTTTCTACATTAGTTTTCTGGTGAGAGCACCAAGTTAAAATTCTGGGATGTGTAGATAATTGAGTGAAGTATATTAATTATTTTTAGTTTAGATATTTAACAAGTATAAAACGTTTTTGTTTGTTTGTTTACACTAAGTAATGCATATATTTCAATACCTAGCCTATTGTCTCTAAATGGCTTATCATATTGTAAACAAACTAGAAAACCCCGAAGTTTCAGAATCTAGTTGTGAACACAACACATTATCTAGATTATGATACATTAATTCCGAAATTTCTGTTATTTATGACCTGATTGTCCTTTTCTGTTTGTTTCCTTTTGAGAAACACTGGTGCGTATTTTTCACACACAAAATGAAAGCTAATACTACTTGACTTTTGTACTAAGTCTACTCTTGTGGAAATACCAAATATATATAATCTGCAATTCAGTTTTGGATTGGAGACTGCAACTGGTTACTGTAACTTCTTTTCTAGGATTTTTTTCTAATAAAAATGTGAGATATGTTTGTGATGATTAAAATTTCTTCACCAATTCCTCTGAGAATATGTGATATAGAAAATACGTCATTTGGTTCCATACTTGATATCTAATTTCAATTCCATGCAATTCATATCAATGTACCATTATTAAAATATCTGTCAAACGAACCCGTATTTCTATGTTATAGCATTTGTTGCAATATCTAATCACCATGCTGATCCTCACCTGACTATTTGACCCTTATTTTGTTCCTAGGAGTATTTGTCATACAAAATATAGAAAATTTGGATTTCTTTTACCAAGAACCATTTCTTTATTGCCTTTTGTGGTGTTGCATAAAAGATGTTTAGTTGCATTGTATCTGTTATTTCATTTTTTTTCAATCTTATAATACTTGTGAATGTGGTTAAGTTCATTTTTTCACCAGATGCCCGATGCGGTGGTTGACTACGATTTGCTAAACGGAAAGTGGACTATTGTTCAACAGCAAAATCTTCTCTATGAAAGAACGCGGGTTTTGTATGGATCAACATCTTCCGGAAGCAGTAGTCAGAAGTCGTCTGTATCCAAAAACTTCTCAGACAATAATGCTGTCGGAGATGACAGTGAATGGAACGATCTCTCCGAGTATTACGCTTGTGAAGAATATGACGTCCCTTCACATGACGGCGTTACGGTTCCTTTGACCATATTATATTCACGCCACAGGAAGGGAATAAGTGAGAATCCTGGATTACTTCATGGACATGGAGCCTACGGTGAGATACTTGACAAAAGGTGGCGAAATGAGCTGAAAAGCCTTCTTGATCGTGGTTGGATCATTGCCTATGCAGATGTTAGGTTTGCTATGCATCTTTATCCTTTAATTCATGTGTCATGCATATATATATATATATATATTATATTTAGGTCTGGATTTTATATATACATCGGCAGAGTTAGTGATCCAGCGTGGGCCCCACCTCACACATCTTTCTGTCCAAGCAATGGTGTATTTATGTAGTTTATTTAAGAAAAACTTTGCCCCTGCCCTGTCCCTGTTTAAATGGTGCAAGAAAAAAAAAATACAAACATTGGACTTATATGGATTGCTTTTTAAATCAAATTTTCACAAGCCCACCCCAGTTTGTCCTGCTGGCTCCGTCATTAATATCATTTATACTATCCATGGCTCCATGTACATATTTGTATGAACCGCTTCTCTCCATTATTGTTTAACTGACCTTCCCATGTTTCATAGTGCATGTAATTGTTCCTCTTGAAATAGTATGATGAACTACAAATTGCTTAATTATCTATGAATCCAATTATCTTGATATCTAGAGGTGGAGGTGGTAGAGGCAGAAAATGGCATCATGATGGAAGGAGAACAATGAAAGTCAATTCCGTCAAGGACTATGTATCTTGTGCTAAATTCCTGATTGAAAGAGGAATTGTGCAAGAAAGCAAACTGGCTGGATGGGGATACAGTGCTGGAGGATGGTTGCTTGCTTCAGCAATTAACTTTGGTCCAGATTTATTTCGAGCTGCTATTTTGAAGGTTGATCAACTTTACCAGACGATTTTGTACTTTTTTCACTTTAGATTCTGATGCGAAAATTAGATGCATACGGCTGCTTTTCATTTGATAGATGTTAAACAAATGGATAGTTGCCATTTAGTCCACTCCCATACTATTATTTGCCTCAAACTCCAACAAAAGATATTTATTGTAAATAATCCTTTCCCTCGCCTAAAAAATTTATTTAATCATCCTCACCTAATTGTACTAGGATAATTTTTTTTCCTTCACTTTAGACTAAATGTTTGAGTAATTGTTCTACAATTGACATGTATTTTGTCCTTGCCAAGATCCACTTTTTTTTACCACTCTTTTCTTCAAAGAGTAGATTAATTTGAGTTGTGAACTAACACATGTTCCGACTTCCGTACCAGGCTACACTTACTATTTGTCTTTGTCAAATATTTCGACAATTATAACTTCTCATTGAATTGGAATACCTTTATGTTTCTTGTTTAGGTTCCTTTTTTAGATCCAACCAATACCCTTCTGCTCCCTATTTTGCCACTAACACCAGATGACTATGAGGAGTTTGGATACCCTGGGGATATTGAAGATTTCCGGGCTATACGCGAATGCTCTCCATATGATAATATCCGAAAAGATGCATTGTACCCTGCCATCCTAGTGACGTCATGTTTTAGTACAAGGTATTTTTTTACTGGTTAATGCCAAGAGTCATCTAAATTTACAAACTGTATTATTTACTGTTGCTGCCTTTTCGTTATGTATATATCAGGTTTGGGGTCTGGGAAGCAGCAAAATATGTCGCACGAGTGAGGGAATATTCTATTTATGATCCCACACGTGCGGTTCTTCTTAACTTAACAACTGATATAGTCGAGGAAAACCGATATTTGCAAAGCAAGGAGGCGGCACTAGAGACTGCTTTCCTGATCAAGAATATGGATTCCTAATCATGATCAAGGTGAATGATTTCAGGAATCTACTGCTACTTTTTTCTTCCCTAGTTGAATTTGACCTTATCAACTGTTTTGCATGCACACCAGTCAAACAACATGCATTGGAGGATGCCTTTTTTTGTTTTTTTCGTTTTTCGCGCATGGTTTTGTTCAGTGGAAGTAGCTTTCTGTTTGGACAGTAAATGTCTGTTCTCCTTTTGGTATGACAACAGCAGCAAAGGGTAGCTGCTGCTTTTAGTCGAGAAATCGTTGAGAGTGTGGTCTCTTTTGCTTCGTGCAACCATCGAATATGCTTAAGGTCACTTTACAATTCATTGTTCCACTGGGGTTCTTTAACCCTGATTGAAACATTTGAGCTCAGAAACACCTCTTTATATCAAATGTAGGTTCAGAGGGTTTCTTTTTCCTGCAGAGACTGAAGAATAATTGTCAACATAAAGACCCTTTTTTAATTGCTTTAGGACACACCTTTTTGGTTATCAAAATGGTGATAGAAAAGGGTTTGGATGAATTGTCTCTTGATTTGTATATCATGGGATGCATGTCATGATAAAAGAATGTTAGAGTGGAAACAACCTTTTCATGATCTCCTGGAATGCACAGAATCTACAGAGCCCAATAAAGAAAAGGGACTGCACTCATCATTTGAAGCCATTTCATCCATGGCAAACACTGCTAAATGGTGTGTCCCAAATGTAATCATTACTATATCAAGTAGGACTCCATTTGACCCATCTTCTTTTCTTTGAAAAGTTTTTTTTTGATAATTCACAAGTTCTAAATCTGTTTGGTGCTTCCAAATTGTTAAATACTCCTGTATTAGTTATGAATCAGATGTTGAATAGTTTGGATAATAATAAATTAGTATCTCCTTCTCACAATAAGGGTTACAAAAAATTGTAGTGTTGTAATAAAGGAATAATGCATTTGAATAGACTTACTTTTTAAGCTCACCTGAACTTGTAAGACTCACCAACTCTAAGAATCCATTCAAGATAAAATGTACAATGAAAGTAACAAGCAAACCAACCAGATGGATTTTTATGCATCACAAAGATCAACATAAACTCACTGAACCAAATGGGGTTTCTAATCCTCATTTTCATATATGCTTTCAGTTCATCACAACTATCTGAAACCATACAAAAACAAAACACAAGGCCAAAATAACAACCCAAACAATTTTAAGAAAGACAAGAATCAACAATCCTTAACCCGTTTTCCTTCCAGCAATAGACGCTCCAACCACCATTCAGATACATCACTACAACGCCTCATTCTTCAACCTCCTCAGCAACAGACGGAAGCCCGCCACCCTCTTTCACAAATCCCGGGTCAAGAAACTTAGCCACGAAGGCCCACAGCTTGTACACGTCATCGAAATCACTCAAGAAGCTAAGCGAAGCCGTGACAACCTCAACCCTCATGAACCCGCTCTTACCATTTTCCATCGGCTTGCAAAGAGTCGTGCCATCAAGACTCGAACCCCCACGCTGGTGATGTTTACCGCTATCTAAAATCCGTATGTGGCTCAATATCCCAACACCTAGCGAGATATTGTGCGACTCCGCCAGTTTCTGAATAACTTCCGGACTAATAAGCCCCCTGTTCCTATCCCTGACGTTGAAAGCAATCGCCGCACCCCGTTCGTACTTAATTTTCGGGCCGTAAATGTGGACTAGCTGCACCCGGCCCGGCCCATTTGAACCTGGCAGTCTCAGTTGCAGCATTGAAGTGACAAGCCAGTTGATCAAGAACCGCAGCCGGGAGGTGGTCTTGTTGAGGCCCAACATGTTTATGTGGTCAAGATGCCGGCAGGTTATCTCGGGCTCGCCCCTGTCCGAATCCTGACCGTCGCCATATTCACCGTTGCTCATATAATCCTCATCGTCGCCAGATAATAAGTCTCCGGTCTCGAGGGTTTGAGTGGGATTACCTCTATTGTTGTCTTCTGTACTAAATGATACCCTTCTCCCCTTCATTCCGGGTTGTTCGCTCTCTTCTATCCCAAAGAATCTACTACCTCCGGCAATTCTACTTTTCTCTCGCCTCTCAAGTAACCTAAACTCGCCTTCCGTCTCTCGTCTTATCATCGCACTTCCTTTCTCGAGGCGTGTCTCCGAACTAGAGCCCTTGATGGAAGAACCGATCGATTTTCCAATTTCAGACTCTTCTTCGATTTCGTGAAAATATTGAGTATCTGGGGTCCCACTTGACACAGGCCGACGCCTCTCCATAAATTGTTCTTCTTCGGGAATCATCTCGTTGAAATGGTCCGATTCGTGAGACACCGACCGAACCGCGGCATCGAACGACAGCACATGGCGGTGATCATCATGACAGGCTTGGTTCAAATCCTTGTCGTTTGACGTTTGAGGAGAATTCACCTTATTGTTATTACTTTTATTCCGGGTCGAAAACCAAACAGGTGGCAACGGAGAGGAGACGAACTTGTGCTTGTTCGAATGACCAAAGTCGTCAGACCCTAACGGGCTCTGGCCCAAATCAATCCACAGCGAATTATCTGACGATTCGTCCTCGCTGAATGCAGGACTTTTAATCAGCTCCCCGACAGAAATACTTTCAGTTTCTTCGAATATCGTGCTAGCTCCATCTCTGTCGGACCCGTTATCTTGGTCCATCTCGCTCTCGAACACATCCCTCACTTGAGCAGAAGTAAACGCACCAGAAAAGGCTGGCAACTGCGATACAGGACGGGCTTCAGAATTCGCCTCGCCATTCCCACTAACTTCTTCCGTCTCGCCAAATCCAGGGATGTTATCCATCGAGTCACTCAAGTACATAGGAAAAACGGGCGAGATCTTCACAATGCCGGAACCTGCGTGGCCCGACTGACTCTGCAGGCTCGCCATAACAGATTTCTTGATCAGTAGGCACCCGAACCCAGTCGGGTCGTACCCGAAAACCCTGTAGAAAGACGTGATGATGAAATCGGGCCTGAACAGAGACAACCCGAGAGAATCCATATCTTTCGGGCCCAACGCCCCAGCATCGAGCAAGACGTGCCAATTATTCTGTTGGGCCAAAGCCATCCACTGATACGAGTACTTTGCACCGGTCACCCTGGACTGAACCGGGAAAACGAAAAGACCCGTGGCAGAGTCTTTCTTTCTCTTCTTCTTGTTCGAAATCTGCTTCCTTAAGTCAGTCGAGCAGAGTTTCAGAGTGGGCCACTTAAACCACGCGCTTTGAACTTTCGCCCCTTTGTCCCGAGCACTCTGCGCCATCCAATTCACCGACTGGCTCTCGTGGTCAAACATGGTCAGAAGTCTCTTGTTCGTATGGAAAGGGTACGACTCAGCCAGCAGCTTGAAAGCCGACCCGCGGCTCACAGTGAAAACAAGCCCATACTCATTCTCGGGAATATTCAAATAATCCATTATCCGGGCTTTTATATCATGCTCCACCGTGCCCGGCGAGGCCCCACCATACAAAGCGTGGTTACTCAAATTGGCAGTAATTTCAGATAAACTAAACGTAGAAGACTCCCAATAGTGAATGGTTTGCATCAATGAGAAAAGCCCGAAACCACAGTAATCGAGGCATACCTTAGAATCAGAGGCTGCTAGATTCGAATACTCGTCAGATCTCAGCTGGTCGATTTTTTCCGACAATTGGTATTTCGGGTACATCGTGAGGAACTTGGAGAAGGCTTCATTGAGCCCTGGGATGGATTCTTCGGACTCGAAGGTGCGCTCAGCAGCTAGTGAGGTGGCTTTGAGGAATTCTTTCTGGGCATTTAGGCGGGCCAGGGAGCGGGACCTGCCTAGCCCGTCTTCTTGATTGTTCAGTAAGTCGGAGTCAACGTCTTGGGACTTGAAGAGGGACCCATCTTCGGATGCCTCCTCGAGAGCCTCTCGGAGCTTGTTCTCTTGCAGTTTACGGAGGGCTGATGGGTTGGACTTAGATTCTTCAGACGAGTGTTCGGAGTTGTCCTTTCGTCTACTCTTCTTGTCCAGGAGGAGAGAAGCGCAGTGAGCTAGTGGTTTCCATAGAAAGAAATGCATTAAAGATTCCTCTTTTTTTTTTCTCTCACAAGTGGAGTCTACACAAATGATCTGAGAAACAGAAAATGGGACATTCAAGCAAAGCAGACGAAGGGGAAGTGCTTTTTCTTTTCTTTTTTCTGGGTTCAGCCCATTTGAGAATTATAAGCGCCAGATGAAAAAAGAAGGCTCAGTTCAAAGTTCAAACCCTAAAACCACAAAAGCAAAAGGGAAAGAAGAAAAAAAGCTTCTTCAAGAATAAAACTTTGCTTTCGGAAAAAAATAAAAAATCAAAGAGGGAAAGGAAAAGGGGCAAAATTCAAAACACGGAGAACGGATTTATGAGGGAAAATAAAATGGAAGGGAAAATCGGCCCAGATCAACGAAACCCTAGATTCAACATTTCTTCAGGAACCCACAAGAAATCAAACTCCCAAATTCACAAAGATTCAATCTTTTTTCGAAACCCAGATCCCCAAGAAACGGTAAAGCCGAGAAGAAATTAAAAACACGCTCTTTTACTACTAAATCACCTGCAAAAGCTAATGAGCTCTTTTTTTTTTCTACTCTCTGCGGAAGCGAATTCAAAGAAAACCCTCGAAATGAATTGCACATTTATTAATTTCCAGAACTATTTTATTCTATTTGGGTTTCTCTCTGTTCCCTGCTGCTTTAACATTGACCTCACCCAGTGGGGAAAGAAGGAGGGTCGGAGGGAGAGGTTATTTGTGGAATTTGCTCACAGTTCAACAGAAAACAGTGAGTGAGGAAAGAATTAGGTTTGACTTTCTATCGCTATCGGCACAATATAAGTTGACTCTGTTATGCCTCACCGGTTATTTATTCATCGAAATCTTGGATTCTTGTTTTTTTATTTTTTTTATTAAACATAGTTTTATTTGTGGGGCCTACGCATTTGCCTTTTCTTCAAACAGTCGTGATTTAAAGTCAAATAATAACCTGACTTGTTTTATTTGGTTTTGTTTATTTATTTATTTTTAAGAATTTTTTATTTATAAATTTTGAATTACACTCACTATGAATGTTGTGATTTTAACTCACAAAACAAACTTTAAAATGTAACTCGAAATAGATAGTGAAATTATTTATTTTTAATTTATAAAGATAAGTTCTTTGGGGGCATAAAAAATACATTGTTTTTGTTATTTAAAAAATTAATATCCCATGTTGATTAAGCCGTACACAAAGCAGACACGATTAGTGCCATCTCAAAACTTTTTTCCATATTGTCCTTGTTTCTCGGGTTCACCAATACTTTGTTGAAAATTATTTTTCATTCGTTAATGAATTCGAAAAATAAAACTTGGATGAATCGAAATATAAGACCGTTATTTTAAACATAAGAATGAATGAATACGAGTGCCCACCTAGAAACATTAGAATTAATGTGGTAGTTTATTGCATTTATTTATGGGATCATTTAATAATTTAGACACTGATATAAAAGAACCTTGTGTTCTTGTGTTCTTTCATGGTGTTTGATTGTGTTAAACTAGACACACATTCTGCAACTTACATGATAAAATATCAAGTAGCAATGTACAATGAGAATATGAGATCGCACATGTTCGCTAGAATAAACGACTCATTCTAAAAGTTTGCTTCAAAATTATGAACACCAAGATGCCATTCAAAACAGAGTTTCCAAAATGTCTAACTGAATTCCATAGTTTGTACCTGCCCAAAAAAAATGTTCATTTTATAGGTTGACCGAATCTCTCAACCGACAAAAAAATGTCCACCCTTGACCTATTGTGCTGCTATCCGTCTTCTTTTCAGTCGACTGGCAATGCTGTCGTTGGTCTGATTATGTCTCTGCCTCAACCTTCCGCCAATGCTATCAGGCGTCTTCGGTTCATACCCCACACACTTCTTGCTCGATTTTGGACTTTTTCCTTCCAATGCAACAAAACTCTTGATTACCTTGTCATCATCACCACCTCTTTCGCTGTCCTTTGGTGACTCTATAGTGGATTCAGTCTCAGTAACAGTCTTCAGCTTTATAGTACTCTCATCAAGCTCATGCTCGACCACAGAATTAACCCCTTCATTTTTATCATATTCTGCAGCAAGGATTACAGGTTCAGGCTTCAATGGACGCTCAACTTCACTTTCTGGATGGATTGTAGTGTCGTCAGTTTCTTTATTGATCTTTGTTATAGAATGATCCGTATTTGAATGTTCATTGCAGGAATCAGCAAGATCATCGTCGTCTCCCTTGGTTGCATCGACGTCTGAAAAAGGAAGTGATCTTTTAGCAGAAACCTGGACGTGCTCAGTACCAGGATTATTATCGTTACTGGAATTATCCTGTTCCGTATCTGAGCGTCGTGTTTGGATGAGATAATGGGCCACTGATTTGAATCCGAGACTCGAAATCTGAAAGATTGTGAATGACAAAAGGGTGGAGTTAGCTATAAATGCTAAGACAACACTACTCACTTAACCGGAAGATTCTAGATTTTTACCTTCCTGTAAAGGGACCCGGTAGCAGGCCACCCTTTTGCTTGCCTGCACAAACTGCAGTTGCAAATCCCTCGACAAACGGGGCAAATCCAGTCTGGGTTTTCATTTGCTTCCAGCACATTCTCCCCATATCTGAAAAACGGAGATATTCTCGATAAACAGTTCTGATTGACCGAAACATTTGGCCAGCTTATACAGCACATCACTATAAAGTACAAGCAGATTCCCGAATACACGATTAGAATATAACACATGATATACCTCATAAACAAGCAATCACCACAGAACTGGCCCTGAACCATGTTGCATTGGCTGCAGCACGTACGGTGTCCAAGAGTTTTTTGCCTGAAACAGCAGTAAGGCCCCCACTTACAAATTAAACACAACCACCATTGATGATATAATATGAATAATCGAGGAAACAAAAGACATAACTGACCTGCACTGATGGCACGTCTTCCCCTTCACCGGATCATAAATTCGCTTCCCGTCTTTCCCATATCCATCAACAAAAGGAATCCAGCTCTTCTCAATGCTACCCAGCAATTTTTCGTGTTCCTCGGTGTACACTTCGGGTTTGGACCCCACCTCTCTCAGAATATCAATGCGGTTCGAATGATTTTCTTTCTTCGGCACAGGCAGTTCACAATAGCTAACCGGCGTCGAGTTCTGTAGCCTACACTCCAAACCAATATACATACATAAATACTACTAGTATTTTTAGAGTTTGCAAAAACACCATAAACTAAGAAATCAAACCCTAAACCAAATAAATCCCCAAATAATTTAAGTGAAATAAAAGAAGCTGAGAGCATAAACGAAAGCAAGTGAAAAAGCGCACCTGGACGACCGGCGGGTGGGGCCCGAAGGAGGCAAAGGGATCTGAAGCTGATGGATTTTCCTCTGATACGATCTCTTTGGAGAGGGTTTTGTCAGGTCGTTGAGCTTAAGAGAAATATCAGCGATCCCGAGCTTCTGCATTCTCTCCCGATTCGCTCTAATCCTCTCTTCTCTGGAAAGCTCGTAATCGGAAATCTTAGGGGCGGAAACCCCCGCTTTCTCCATGGTTACTGTTTCCGGTAGCTCTCCGGGGCTTTTTTTGTTCGCGGGAGGTGTGTTTTCCGGAATCGCCATTGTTGCGGGTCAGGGTTTGTTGAGGAATTTGAGTAGCGAGTGGGAGAGTGGAGGAGGAGAAGAAGGAGGGTCCCCAACGGTCATATCGGTATGGGGAAGTGGTGAAAAATGGAAATGATTGTTTTACAAAAACCATTTTGGGCTTCCCGTGATTAATGAGGGTGAGAATGTAAATTGACAAAGCCCATTTACGATTTTTGAGGTGGGCCGCATTTGAACTTATCGGCCCATAAAAAGATCAGATGTTTCTCACCTACTGAATGGGCTATAAATGACTGTAATGTGAATTTCGATTTGTATGAAAAATTCATGCTCTCTCCATCATTTAGACAATTAAGCTACACTAAAAATATTGATGACCTAACACAAGAAAATTGACCATAATTTTCAATTTCATTATAAATAAATATAAAAAAAATTATTGGGGTCATACCAAATCACAACTCCACTACACTTAAAACCTCTCAAACAAGTTTCCCAACAACCAAAATTTGAAACTCAACTTACATACATATTATATATGTGCCACTGCATTTGTTCTAAATGTGTACATCGATCGATCTGCATTAAACCATGGCTTTCAGCATTCATCGACGCATGGCCTCATTCGTCTCCCTGATTATCATGCTCACAAGCCCTTTCGTCACATCACAAACCGACGAAGACTTGACAAAGGGAGCTTCGTTTATATTCGGTGATTCGTTGGTGGATGCCGGTAACAACAACTACCTCCAAACCTTGTCCAAGGCTAATATCGCCCCAAACGGTATCGATTTCAAGGCTTCCAGTGGGTCCCCCACCGGCCGATTCACAAACGGAAGAACCATAGGTGACATCGTTGGTAATATATATATATATATATATATATATATATATATATATATATATATATATATATATATATATATATATATATATATATATATATATATATATTACTAACCGACCGACGATCCTTTACATATATATATATATATATATATATCCTTATTCCCATGTTGAAACTATAGTTTGCATGATATATACAGGGGAGGAGTTAGGGCAGCTACACTACGCAGTCCCGTTTCTTGCCCCGAATACGACGGGGAGAACCGTATTATACGGCGTCAACTACGCATCGGGTGGAGGGGGAATCATGAATGCCACCGGGAGGATATTTGTGAATCGGCTCTCGATGGACGTTCAAATCGACTACTTCACCATCACAAGAGGACAAATCGACAAATTGTTAGGGGCGACAAAGGCAAGAGAATACGTCACAAAGAGGTCCATTTTCTCAATCACAGTAGGGTCAAACGATTTCCTCAACAACTACCTATTGCCCGTCATTTCAATGGGTGCGAGAATCACACAAAACCCGAACACATTCGTCGACGATATGATCAATCATCTAAGAGGACAATTAACGGTATATACATATATATGCCAAATTAAAAAAAAAATTAAAAAAAAATTATATTAATTTCAATCGATGAGATAACGACGGGTTCCATGAATTTTTGAGTGTAGAGACTTTATCGACTAGATGCGAGGAAGTTCGTAGTCGGGAATGTGGGGCCGATCGGGTGCATTCCGTATCAAAAGACCATCAATCAACTGAGCGAGAGCGAGTGCGTTTCGTTGCCGAACAAGCTTGCACTTCAGTACAACGCGAGGTTGAAGGATCTTCTTAAGGAGCTAGGCGAAAACCTACAAGGGGCTACTTTTGTCCATGCAAATGTCTATGATCTTGTGATGGAGCTCATAACGAATTACGACAAATACGGTAAATATTACTCCATATAATCTCGTCAATTATGCATGTACGTACTGATCAAGTTATAAGCTTCGATCGATCTATAGGGTTTACGAGTTCGAGTAAAGCTTGTTGCGGGAACGGTGGGCAGTTTGCGGGCATAGTTCCGTGCGGGCCCACCTCGAGCATGTGCTCGGATCGCGATAAGCATGTGTTTTGGGACCCTTACCACCCGAGCGAAGCTGCAAATGTTATCATCGCGAAGCAGTTGGTTGACGGTGACACCAACTACATATCGCCCGTCAATCTCAGGCAGCTTCGGGATCTTTAATTGAGTGATTTTATTTTTATTTTTTTAAATCTTGATTGTGACAAGGTTGTTTGTGTAAATTAATGCAGTTTGCTTAAGATTATTTGTCACAAATCAAAACAGTTTCGAACAAATTATGTGATCGAATTAGTTCTAAATTCAAGTTATACATGTACAAATTAACCACGTTGAATGATCGGAGTCGTTGATCCTTAAGGACATATCTATAGCTGATTACACATACAAGCTGAGTAATAACGGTCGAATAATTACATTGATTAATTAATTAACTAATTTGATTTAGTGATTAGTAATTTGAAGAAATTAATTAACTAATTTGATTTAGTGATTAGTAATTTGAAGAAAGGTTAGGTAGACTAGAAAGCATACTTGATAAAACACAATCTGTGGTATGGAAAACTGGGATTATATTCTTCTCGGAGAAGACGACAAAAAGGAGAGAAGAAGAGGAGAGGAAACCAACCAAACGCCTGGGAGGACAGAGGCGGGCCCCACTGCATGCTTTGTTTTCTAAATATATTAAACTGAAAGGGACTTGATATACAAGCGGACCGGAGTGCGCTTTGTGGGCCCAAAGGAGGAGGGCCCCCGGTTCGGCTTGACCAACTGCCACACGTATCTCTCTGTCTATGTACGTATATATACTGTATGTATATACATTATACACACACAAGAAAGTACTACAGTACAGTCTCGAGGTGTCCTTCGTTTTATGATTCTGATTCTGACCCACCGGCGTGCTTTGCTACTCACCCGACAGAATCTCACAAATCCTGCCGCTCTCGGTAATTAAATTCCTACTGCTTTCTTTATTACCGTGAGATTTTGAGATATTGAGATGCTTCTATTATTATTTAGTTACTGTGGGTCTCATGTTTTTTTTACTAGCAGTAGAATATTATGATTTGATTTATGAGACATAATCAATCTATCTTGGATGATGGAAAATATTTAATTAATTAATTTCAGTTTTATTATAATTCAATTCGAAACAAAAAATAATTAAAATAAATAATTTCAAATATAAAATATAATTTATGTTAAAATATTAATTATAATTTAAAATAATAATAATATATAAAAATATTAATATTAATTTCAAGAATACATGATCTAATTATGTTTATTAAATTATCAGTTAATAAATAATTAAATACTCCCTCAATCATGAAAAATAGCATTTTTTTAATATATAATTAAAAATAATATTTTTTTAATAATATATAACTCTCTTTCAAAGGTATACTGTTTTTTAAGAGCAGAGATCACACTTAATTTGTATTTCATGAAAAAAAATGTGATTATTACTCTAAAATAGAAGTAGTATATTTAACACGGAGAATATAATATTTTTTCTCTCAATGAGAAATTTGTCATTTGAAGGATTGTGTTTTTGTATAATTTGAAGAAACGTGAGATTGTGGGTTGTGGGACCCGGTGATTGCATGCATTGGTAGAGACCGAGTCCCGTGATGTGATTGGGTAGTAGATATATAGACTGACGGGCGTGATGGATGTTGGGGAATATTGTAATTACTGTGGGGTATAGCCGTATAAGATTAACAGTACTGTAGAGAGAGGGAGAATGTGAAAACCGAGAAATCCGGCAATTAATCTTTATGAGAGAGAGAAGGAAGAAGAAAACGACGTCGTACGATAGGGAGGGAAACAATCCAATAATTGCTGCCCACGCTAACCCGACAATCATTATGTTGTCTGTCTCTCCCAATTCAATCACCTACCCATCAGTCAAATCTTTTTCTTCTTCTCGCTCACACTCTCTGCGTGCTTTCTTTTTTCTCTTTTTATTAAGAGATGAAAAATCTTCTGTAATTGCCCGTTGCAATTTCTAAATTTAAGTTTCTAACATAATCTCACATTTCTTAAAAATAGAACTTTGCTTTTGTATTTTACATATGCATGACATCATTATATTTTTATGAAATGGATAGAGCATTGAATTGATTAAGAAACTATAAAACGTTTATTTACAGTCAATTATGCACTATTATGTGAATCCCACTACACTTTACTATATACAAATGCTAATTTCATATGATGACCACACATATTCCCACACACATGTACATATTTTAATGCTTGCCTCACAATTCTATTATCAACATTATAATAATATATTTCCCAAATATCATATTTTATATTCTTTTGGTCTAAAATATTAAAATAAGAAAAATAGGGTTAAGGAGATCGTGTGGTTTTGTGATTGAATATGCACTTAATATATAAATTTACAAATGATTAATTACAACAAGTGTATAATTGATAAAAATGAAAAGTATGATTGAAAAGTATATCATTAATAGTCATTCTTAGTTAAAAATCCAAATCCATAAATTAATAGAAACATATATTAAATAGTGATTATAGTCGGTGTACTATTTAATTAAATTTTTATAAACAAAGTTGATTTGATAAATAAAGTGTGATTTATAATTATATTATCAAGGGAGTACATGTAATGCAAAATGATTTGAGATACAATATTGAAGAAAGAATGATGTTGTCCGCGGGCCCACATTGATCTGGTGACACAGTTATCCATGCAGTACAAACCCTAGTCGGGCCGAGCTCAAGCCCAAGCCCAAAGAAAGCCTGTTTCGAGCCGACTGAATATATGACAATTGCCTCTGACAAAGCTGTTCACAAATCCCCTAAACAAACGTTATCGATTACACACACACTCTCTCTCTCTAAAAACTTCCTCAATAAAAACCACACCACCCCCAAATTCCTTAGACCACATTTCCCGAATCAAACATAAAAAAACAAAACACGAACAAAATAAACATGGCCACGGAAACGACCGAACGGAAGGCCACGAGGCTGGCCCAAATCGGCGCGCCGCCGCCGGAGCCGGAGCACCTCCCCTGCCCCCGGTGCGACTCCACCAACACCAAGTTCTGCTACTACAACAACTACAACTTCTCCCAGCCCCGCCACTTCTGCAAGTCCTGCCGCCGCTACTGGACCCACGGCGGCACGCTCCGGGACATCCCCATCGGCGGCGGCAGCCGCAAGAACGCCAAGCGCTCCCGCACCGCCGTTTCCTCCGGGGGGGTCTTCGCCTCGGCGCACCACGACATCCGCGGCTTCCCCGGACCGGCCGCTCAGCTCCTTGCGCCCTTCGGCGGCGAGCACGGCGGCGCGGGGCCGTTCCTGGGGGACGCGAAGGCGTGCGGGAGCTTCACTTCTCTGCTGAGCACTCAGGGGACGGGGATTTGGGCCTTGGGTGGGTTTGGGCTGGGGATAGGGAGTGGGCTTGACGATGTGGGTATGGGGTTTGGGCTCGGGAGGAGCGTCTGGCCGTTTGTTGAAGGTGGGCCCGGGAGTGGTGGGCCGAACATGGGTGGTCACACGTGGCAGCTTGAGAATGGAGAGAGCGGTTTCGGTGGGGTCAGTTTTATGAAATAAGACAAAAAGAGAGTCAGTAGTATACGTTTGTTTGTGGTTTTGAATGTTTGATCTTGTTATGTTTGTAATCACCGAATGAATCGGCTGAAGAAGTAAAGTAAAGTAGCTACGTACTTAGCTTAGCCTTCGTTCCTTGGATCATCGATCGACAGTACAAATCGCGTTTTTAAATGTTTCAATTTTTTTTTTATCACATCTTTGATGTTTCTTCTGTCTTGTTTGATTAGTGCTTTGGGCTATACTTTTAACTATCACCCAATTAGTAGTAAAGGGTGACCGATTAATTGATGCAATCCTTTAGTCCTTTAGGTGCTTGTTGTTTATTTTTGTATATATAGGAAACAGAAATTAAAAATCACTATTTCAAAAACAATATTTTCATTATATAGAAATTTGTTTACATGATACAAATGAAAAAAATAATATTTACGTAAAATATTATATCTATTTTTAAAATCTATATAATTTATATTATATCTATTTTAAAATAGATATAATTTATTTTATATTCGAAAAACAATATTTTCATTATATAGAATTTTGTTTATTGTTATGCGGGAAAAGTTCGCTTGTATACCGAGCATGGTCCAGAGAACAAATGATGAATTCGAAGGCGACCCACAAAATGTGTTCGTTCGAGGTGAGAGAGGAAAGGCGAACAGATTTGAGGTCTTCGGGCATAGTAATACTGATGAGACGACCTGAGAAGATGCTCGGACAGGAATGAGGGATGGTTCGGACGGTCATGCATGGCATGCCCGACATTCGAGGGTATGAACTGCCTCTTTCCTGGGCTTTAGGACAGAAGATAGGCTTAATGATGGCTTTATTAGTGGGCTTGGCCCATTAACCTATTTGGGAAACCCTAGTTCACATCCTCTATAAATAGTAGGTGTAATATTTTATTAAAGACATCTACACATTTCCCCAAAAATTCCTAGAGAGCAATATTGCCTTGTTCACTACTCAATCCTCAAAATATCGATTTTTAGTTGGTCATTGGAGAGCACGATTTTTCCACCATCAACAATTGGCGCTAGAAGGAGGGGTGATCCTCGGGCGTTGAGTAGATACTGAACGAGCAGAAACATGAGTCATCCGAGCAGCGCAACAGGTCTTCAAGCAACGGCCGAGATATCGGGCCTCACCTCGGTAGAAAAGGGGAAGGGTCCCGAGGAGCCCAGCGATGTCAGGGCAAGGGGGATGGAGATGTCCCAAATAGAGATGGAGCAGCTCGACCACATTGAAATGCTAAGGGCCGTGCAGAGGGAGATAAGAGCAGAACAGAGAGTCCTCCAAGAGAAGAAGAGGGAGGCCATCAGGAACCCACGTTCTGTGGAAGGCCTGCCCGACCTGAACCTTGAATGCTTCCAGACCCCCGAAGATATCAAGAAGACTATACAACTGCTGCAAGAGAAGTCAGCCCGGTTGGAGAGGGCAAACAGAAATTTGGGTCAAGGACCCATAGTGAGGAATCTAGACGGAGAGTTCCAAAATGAAGAGTTCGAGGAAGAACAAGAAACGCGCAGAGTTTCCCCAGTGCGACCTCGCAAGAAGGGTCGAAGGTTGGGATTAGTTCGGCAAGAGGAGTACGACGGCGACTCTAGTGGGTCGCAAGAGTCAGACGAAAGTTATGAAGAATGGGATGACCAGAGAGGGATCAGAGCACCCCGACAGCCTGGGAAATGTGTTCGACGACCAAGGAGGCGTCCAGGAGGCCGCCCGGACGAGGACGTCATCAGAAGGCTGGAGGAAATGGAGAGGCAAATCACCTTGAAAAAGGGCGAAGGAATTTTGTTTATATAGAATTTTCATTATATAGAATTTTGTTTATTGTTATGCGGGAAAAGTTCGCTTGTATACCGAGCATGGTCCAGAGAACAAATGATTAATTCGAAGGCGACCCACAAAATGTGTTCGTTCGAGGTGAGAGAGGAAAGGTGAACAGATTTGAGGTCTTCGGGCATAGTAATACTGATGAGACGACCTGAGAAGATGCTCGGACAGGAATGAGGGATGGTTCGGACGGTCATGCATGGCATGCCCGACATTCGAGGGTATGAACTGCCTCTTTCCTGGGCTTTAGGACAGAAGATAGGCTTAATGATGGCTTTATTAGTGGGCTTGGCCCATTAACCTATTTGGGAAACCCTAGTTCACATCCTCTATAAATACACTGAACAGCCACCAAAAACATAAAAACACTGAACAGCCACCAAAAACACACAATCAAACTGAGTGGCCATGTAATGACACTGAGTGGCACGCAGAGGCACTTAAATGGCATGTAAAGACACTGAACATGCATATACAACACTGAACAGAACATAAAAACACTGAACAGCCACCAAAAACACACAATCAACACTGAGTGGCCATGTAATGACACTAAGTGGCACGCAGAGGCATTGTGTGACTTGTAAACACACTGAACAGGCATATACAACACTGAACAGAACATAAAAACACTGAACAGACACCAACACACACACAATCAAGCTGATCAACACATAATCACACCGAACCTCCATCAAAACACATAAAAAACACTAAACATTCATTCATGCAATGGAAATTAACAGATTGAAAGTGAAAATCGAATTAGGGTTCGAAATACTTACTTCCTCTCCTTCTTCTCGCCGGCGGCATGCTGAGGGCTCTCCTACTCTTCACTCGACGGAGTGTACTGAACAAGCCTCCGTTCAGTGTTGTCGGAAGCAGCAGCGTCGGTTTCTTCGCAGCGGTTTTTTTCGCGGCAGCGGTTCTTCTCGACGGAGCCATAAAGGAGATGAAAATCGAACAGCTAGCTGAGATGAGAAGGAAAAGTGAGAGAGGATTTCGTGTTGGTGGAGGTTTCGAAGTTTGGTTTCTGTGTGTTCTAGCGGGAGCGAGAGAAAGAGAGAGAAGGTGTGGGTTTCGTGACTTCGTGCGAGAAAAGAAATAAATGAGGAAACCCGTTTGTTCAAATGTGTACAGTGTATATATGCAAGGGTAACGATTTCTTTGCACATTTCAGGCGGCCTAAATGACACGCGTAAGTTCTCGAAAGCCTTATTGCCGAAAAAATGCTGAAAATTGGCCTTATTGCCATTTTTCTCATGTTTTTTTAGGTTAACGAATCCTAATTATTTTATTATATTATTATTTTTATTTGTTATTTTTTTCAGAAATCTAACAATTTTGTTTTTAGTCATTGTAATACTCAATAAGTATATCAATTCATTCCCGATCGATTTATGCATTGTATAATTTAATGGCATTTATCCAATTTCTTTGGTTTTTATCTTTTTTAGCTACCAATGTAAGTATGTTTATAAATTGTTTTATTGTATTTCTCATATTTTAAGCAAATACATCACTAAAGAAAAAAAGGAAATCCCTACGGACTTTCCCGCGGGGAAAGTCGTAGGGAAGCCTATCCCCTACGTAATTTGGCCGTAAGGAAGCCTATCTCTTACTTTATATATATATATTTAAACTACTTTATTATATATTTTTTTTAGTTTTCCTTTGTAGGTTTCTTGATAAATTAAAAATATTATAAAGAACAGATTAAACTTTAAAGTGGAGAAGAAGATGATGAAGAACATATTAAATTTTAAAGTGGAGAAGAATATATGATGAAGAAAATATTAAACTTTAAAATGGAGACGTATTATTGTTTTACATGTTTATCATTTTTTAATACTGTATATTAGTTTGATTTTGATAATGATAATGATTTATTTGTATATTCTTCTATATTAATCAATAAAGTAAAAAATAATTTTACTAACAACATTTTTATTTGTTATTATTTATTCAAGAGTTTTCTTCTACTTAATTAAAACATTAAACGATATTTAAAATATTAAATAAAAAATAAAAAATAATAATTAGAAAGAAAACTTAAATATTTGTTTAAAAAATTATTAACTCTATTTTTTTCTTTTGATAAATTTTATATTAACTTACTATTTATTAAATAAAATAATTTCAAATTATCACGTAATTACAAAACTCATCCGTATTGTTAATTTGTTAATGAATGTGAATTTAATTAATCGGATGTTTTAATTAAATAATGAAATTAAAAAATAATTTCTTGATTAATTAGTCAAATTGAATAATGTTTTAATTAAATAATTAAATTAAAATATCATTTTTTGATTAATTAGTCAAATTGGCGTGGTAATTATTGTGAATTCAACTTGCATAAAATAATAAATTTAATTCAATTTAACATAAATCAACTCCTAATTTATAAAAAGAAAATAATTTGATACAAATTTTTATTAATATTAAACTTTAAAATGGAGAATTATTATTGTTTTACAGGTTTTATCATTTTTTAATATTGTATATTAGTTTGATAATGATAATGATTTATTTGTATATTTTTCTATATTAATCAATAAAGTAAAAAATAATTTTACTAACAACACTTTTATTTGTTATTATTTATTCAAGAGTTTTCTTCCACTTAATTAAAACATTAAACGATTTTATATTTACCATTAATATAGTTACTCACCATTAATATATTTACCATTAATATATATACTATAATATAAAGGAGTATTGAATTTGCTTAAAAATTATATTAATAAATATACCACAATTTTGATTTTTATCACTTCTAACCAATTTTATCAATTCATCACTTCTAAACAATTTTATTTTTATTCATCACTTTTAGATATTTTTATTTTTATTTGATGTGCAATTAATTATAATATAATAAATTGTGTGTGCAATTTACTATATTTGTTATATAATTAATTTATCAATTCTGAACAATATTATTTTTATTCATCACTTTTAGATATTTTTATTTTAATTTAATGTGCAATTTATCATTAGCGAGAGCTGAAAACTCGATATCATCAGCTGGAGCCTGAGCTCCCTCCCCATATCGAATATTACAATATGCTGTAATTTGCCTACATTCTATTCAAAGTTTAAAAAACAAAAGTAAAAAATTATAATACAAATTGATGTTTTTAAATCAATTTAACTTACCACAATGAACATGTCGGAAGCAAGCACTCCGTACATGCTACCGCACATGTCAATGGTAATGACATGTGCTCAACAGTATGACCCTCCAAGCTCGGACTCTGGGTGCAAGTAGTGCACACGATATCAGCAAATTATATAAGGCGGCAATACACTCCACAACCACGATTTTGAAGTATCGGTGATGAGATATGTAACCCCTGCAGTGATAGAGTAACCGACCAAGGCAAAAACAGATCTCGTACCGACAAAAATCTGTATATGTTACAATATTAATATCATTATAAATTTATCGATCAAAAGAATTATAAATCTGCACACATCCGATCAAGCACCAAATTTAATACTAATACAGTAAAAACTCTATAAATTAATACTCGATACAACATTAATAACCTCTTTAAATTAATAAAATCTTTCGGTCCCGACTTTGTCTTTTAAATGAAAAAAATACCTCGATAAATTAATAATCTCTCTAAATTAATAAAATTTCACGGTCCCGAGGCTATTAATTTATAGAGGTTTTACTGTATAATAAATCGTGTGCAATTTACTATATTATAATATATTATGTGCATACTAATGGTTAAATAATCAATTCATCGCTTCTGAACAATTTTATATTTATTCATCACTTTTAGATATTTTTATTTTAATTTAATGTGGAAATTAGTATAATATAATGAATTGTGTTTATTTTATGTACACTTTACTATATTATAATAAATTATGTGCATATTATTTGTTATCTATTAATATATAAATTTAGGTAGACCGATAGAATAGCAAAATTATTTTAGAATGTTCAGTTAGGTGGATTTTGTATACCAATATAATTTATTATTATTGTTATCATTATTATTATAATTATCATTATTATTGTTATTATTATTTTTAAAATAATAATAATAAGTTATTATTATTATTTTATATAAACATTAATTTTTTAATAAAAATATTTATATTGCAAAAAAATATTAAGATATTTGATTAATATTTTATATTTTAAAATTTAATTCTATTAAATTTAATTTCACTTCAGTTCAGTTAAAACTAATTTAGTTCATTTCAGTCCGTTTCAATTTAGATAATTTTTGCCATCTTCAGTCCAAAAAAATAGGTCCTTAGTCCATCTGAATCGAGAATTGCGTTTTGATTTTAACGTTGTCAATTCTCATTGATGGTATCTTATGCTATGACAATTAACAAGAGTTAAGGTCAATCTTTGTGACACAATAAATTATTTTTGAAAAAGTATGTGTTTACTCAAGCATGATCAGTTATACATTTCAATTTCAAGAGTAGAGCCGATATGAAATTATTATGTTGCGATAAGAATGGAGAACTCACAAATAATTGTGACGTATAAAATTAAGCAACGAGAAAAAAATTTATACTCCCTCTATCCCTTAAAACAATGCATACTTTTCTTTTTAGTCCATCCCTTAAAACAATGCACATTCCATAAATGAAATGTCTTTTCACAACTTTATCCTCTCAATACACATTTATTTACACTTATACCACTACTTTTTCAACTAACTACTTTATTACTTACACATCAATACCTATTATACCCCTACTTTATATAATAAAACACCTAAAAAATTATTTTTTCTTAATCTACGCGCAAGTTTCTCTATGCATTATGTTGAGAGGGATGGATGAGTATAATTTTTTTTCTTATTCTAATTGTATTAGAAAAATTATTTGAACACGGGACTTTGATAAAAATTTTGAAATTATAATGCTAATTGTATGGTCACGATTTATAATTTCAATCTAAAAAATCTAAATGAACATATTAATTAATTAAAATTGTTTTATAATTTTTTCTGTTTAATAAATATTAAATTTCTTGAAATGAAAATAAATCGAAAGATAAAATTTTTTACTTCACGTGGATTGCACGGACAGTTGTTACTAGTCTATCTAATTTTTTAACTTAATTTAATAACTACTATTAAAAAATTTAACTAAATTTAATAACTACTAAGTAATGTATTAAATCTAAATGTCAATATTCGATAAGGAGTATCAATTTTGTGATCTTGCAATTTTTTGTTCTTTTTATTTTTTAAAATAGTGCATATCTTCTTTGTAGGCAACTTATAAATTACACAGTGAGTGATATGAGAATTGTGTACCCACTTTCTCATAATGTCAATTATAATAATGATATTAGTGTTATTTAATAAATATTTTTTTGAAATGTTTTATAACGATGATTTTAGTGTTACTAGTGAATATTTTCTTGAAATGTTTAGTGATGATTTATTCAATTTCGATGATGTTTTTGTATATTTATAATGAAGGTTTGAATTATGTGTACAATAAATTATATACCTAAATTCATGATATAGGTATTATTCTTTGTAAATTACAAATGAATTATGCACTACACTGTTTTAAGAAATAGAAGTATTACATTTTGTTTTGTATGTGAAAAGACAACAATTTATATATCTCAGATCGTTGATCACTCGATCAGGTTCAACCGATTGAGAGACGTTTTATAGTAAGTAGATGAATTACATTTTTAAGTATTAATAAGTGGATGGAATGTGGGTGAAATTCCCCGGCGATGCAGGGTTCGAACCTCGGGTGGGGCAAATTTTCATTGAAATATTATGAAGGTTTGTTCTGAGGTTCGACCTGTTGGCTCTCTCGCACAGATGTCTGCTACTCAGACACATCCCTCGATTACATCCTACTCGATCGAGGGACCTCCGATCGGGTGGGGGTGGAGTTTCTCGTCTCTCCTCTTTATCAAAAAAAAAATAAGTGGATGGAATGTAATTTAAATTGAATTTCAATTTTTCGTAAAATAAAAATAAAAAAAATGCGTGACTATTAATAAATGGCGCCCTTTTAGTTAAGTTTTCCTCAGATTAGGGTTCCGAATTGAAAAGGGGGTTTCTGATTGCACAAACCCAGTTTTGAAAACCTCTGAAAAAAACTTCAATTTTTGATTCGCAGTGGTCCGAATCGTGAAATTGAAAACCACGACAATGGCGTTCTCCTTCAGTCCCCAGCAGCCACAGCAATCCATATTTCAATCTCCGTTTCAACAGCAACAGCAGCCATCGCCATTTCAACCGCAACAACAACAACAGCAATCCCCTTTCCAGTTACAACCTCAGCAACAGCAGCCGCCGGCGCAGCCCCAGCCCCAGCTTTATCTTTTCACGAACGATAAAGTTCCGGCAACGTACAGTACCAAATGGGCAGACCTTCATCCTGATTCGCAGAAAGTTCTTCTTCAAATTGAGTAAATTTCCTGTCTCTCTAAGTTTCTGTCTGCTTTTTTGATTGGGGGTTTAAGGTTTTATGTGGTTGTAGGGAGAGGATATTGGAGTACAGAGGGGAGAGCCAGCGATTGGACCAGTGCAGCAGGCTCTACGACTCGTCCGTTTCTAATAATGGATTCGAGATCGATGCCAGCTACATTGTCAAGGTTTTTTCTTTATTGGTTTTTACATTCATGTTTTAATTCTTCTGGGACGTGTCCGTGGAGATTTTTAGGCTGTTTATGAAAAACAACAACTTGATTAAGTATTTCGATAATTTCTCTGTTTTACGGCACTTATAGCTTGTTGAACTATGTCACCACAGTTCTCGTGCGAGTTTAGTTGGATGTTCTGGTAGGGACTATGACCATTTTGTGATCGAGTCTCTGGAATCCATCTTTGTTGTGTTTGTTCTGACATTCTTAACATGTCAAATGTATTGAAACTATTTTACGGCATGTTTTGTTAGGTTTTCTCATAAAGTTTTATTTGAAAATATCATGTCCAGATTTGTTTTCTCCACTTTCGTTTTTATATTCCGACCAAAAGTGTCTGGGCCTCAATCGCGTGTAACGAAAAAGTCCAGTATTTATAGATACGCTGGAGTGGTTGCACAAGTTTTTATCCTTTTCAGTGATAGGTTTCGTGTGTTCTAAACTATTTATTCTGTACCCCAACAGGAACATAGTGGAGTTAGCATAGCTACGGAAAGACAGAAGGCAACTTTGCAAGAGCTCATGACTGTCGTGAAGGAAATGCTAAGAAACACAGAAATTGCCGTTCGATCTTTCATGATGCTCCGCCCCAGGTTTCTACATCAAAACAAAGTGGCTGCGACGGACCCCACTGCCCCGTCCCAAACTTTAGGAGCAACTGGCACACAGGCATCAGGTAGTCAAGCTGCAGCAAACTCTATGGTGCCGGTGTATGATTTCTACAGTGGACTGCCAAATAAACCATCCCCCTTTCTGCAACAAACTGTCGCCAGATTTGATAAGTACTTATCCGAGTGTCGACAGTGGATTGAAGAATTGGAGCAGTTGCTACTTTTAGACTCTGAAAAGAACTCTTTGAATTCAAGCTCTTCATTGTTGCAATCTCTGCCTAAAGTCTTGACAAATGTACATGATTTCTTTGTGCATGTCGCGGCAAAGGTAATGTAGAGATTTAACATTTTTTTTTTCTTGATAATTTGATATTGTTTTTTTTTTTCATCAGTACCACTTTGGGATTTCTTGATTATGAGTGGTAGAGAGTAGAGACTAGAGAGGTGTACTTGTGCTTTTACTATTTGTTCTGTGGTGTGACATGAGTTTTACTAAATATAATATTTTTTAATTGCCAGTGATTCTTATGTGCTCATCATTGTCTTCATTACTCACTTAAAGTTGGCGGGCCACATATATCTCATTGTCTTCATTACTCACTTTAAAGTCGTCTATTGTTTAGAAATAGACGAGTCCACAAAAAACTCCCTTCTCTCAGAGTGTTGAAAAGAGAATTGAATGCAAGAAAAAAGCAATTCTATGAGCAAGGTCGGACTTATGGATTTCATGTCTGATATAGTTTAGAAATTCTTTCCGGACTGCCAAAGTGTTGTTGGGTGTGTTAAATTTGATTTGCATATGATCTAGTATTTGGTTAATTGATAAATTTTTCCATTTAGAATTTTATAAAGTTTTTCCCCCATAATTTTTTTTTCAATATCTCTACTTTTTAATAACTTGTTTCCCCCCTAAATGATTTTGGAAGGTGGAAAGCATTCACCAGTACATCCAGTCCATGAAGACGGCATATCTGTCCGACCAACGCCGCCGAGGGGAGGAAAGCAATCCCTTTCTCGAAGCTGATCGCCGGGAAACAGCTAAACAAGAGGCTGCTGCTCGAAGGGTTCACCCAACTCTACATCTACCTTCAGTCTCTCAACCAACTAATCAGATTCCCGGACCCTTACCCATCTCAGCACCACCCGTAGCATCAACGGCTGCAAACGCATTGCCTTCAACCGGAAGTGGGTCCACACTCTTTTCTACTCCCGCTGCTGCCTCCTCAAATCCTCTGTTCTCTACCCCCACAGCTTCAACACCTTTCTCTGCCCCGACAGCTTCAAATCTGTTCTCTACCCCGACAGCTTCAAATCTGTTCTCTACCCCCACTGCTTCAACTCCACTCTCGTCTACGTTTGGCCCTCCAGCCACTCCACAGCCGTCACCTTTTGGGACGCCTCCCATGTTCGCTTCAACCCCAGCTCCCGGAGTCTCAAATTTTACAACGCCTTTTGCTTCAGGTAAGTTCGTGGAAGTGATTATAAAAACTAATCTCTAAGGTTTGGAGTTATTACAGAATACCCCAGATTAGTCCCCAAAATATAAATATAAAAGTAAAATTGAGGTCTGGTGCTGCAATAAATTTAAGGGAAAATAGTCCTTACAATCATGACATTTTTCAAATCGGGAGAGTTGGCTTTTGTAATTCCTTTGTAGTTTTTTTTAATACGCTATTAAGATTATCTCAGACACCGAAATAGAAAAGAGAAGAAGAAATTGTTTTTTCTATTATGAAGTATGTATCTATTTAGCTAATAGGAGTATTTACATTCCAATTTTGATTAAATCATCCAATAATTGGTTGCCTGACATATATTATTGAACTGGAGATTGTGTAGAATGTAGCAAATTAATGAATGAAAGATTACACATATTATCATTGAAAAAAGCTACATGTTCGAATCACAAAGGCACTGTAATTTATTACATAGATATTAGTGCCCTATACTTATTTTGGCTTGACACTATCTCCGAACCTCCTTTATTTGATCAACAGGAGCTGCGGCAGGATCTGGAGCAAGCTTCGGGACTCAATCAGTGAGTGAATCTGGCTATTCTTCAACATAACTCTGTTTTGTATTCGTATCCTTAATTTGACCGATAATTAAAGATTCTTTATTGTTGATCAGGGCTGAAATGACTTAACTTGGCCTTGATATTTTTATGCACTTCATTATCTCGAAACATATTCAGATTCTTATTCTTTTTTACACCCTTTTTGTCCTGCAGAAGGCAAGAGGGAAAAGTCGCACTGGACGTCGCTAGTCAGCAAGCAGGCATTCATATCCAATTCTCTTCAATCCAAAAGGTTTATACAAGCATAATTTGCTGGGTTGTCTGAATCAAAATGAAATCATGCAACTACCACAAGTGATGTTCTGATTCGGCATTTCGGAACTTGCGCTTCGGATATTCATGTGCAGATACTCTCAACACATAAATTTGTGCAGTTCATGCATATCAGTTCTCATTTCTACATTTCTATGGGGGTTATGTTTTTGTGACCTTATAACCCTTCAACGGATTTCATTTGTTTTCGGGTAAGAAACTTTCCTTTTTAACTTGTACTATATCCGAGTTTTTTTGTTTTTTTTTTTGTTTTTTTTGAAAGTGCCCTTTATTTTGATATAAACATTGCTTAAATATGTATACTGAAAATATCATCTCCCAAAACATCAGAGAAAAGTAGTATTTGCTATGTCAAGTAGACATTGGCAAAGATGTTCAGGTTGTGACACCATCACCATATGATTGGATGCGTCTACTTCCATCACCTTCTCCACTCCACATGTTTCGATCATCCAGCGTTGGAAATTCACCGGAATAGCCTTGTCCTCTGTGCACACTATGTACACCTTCTTCACCGACCCAAATCCTTGTTTTGAAAATGCACTCCTCTTCGACAAATCTTCGAGGAATAAAGAGCTTGGCCTTACCAACATCCCTGCTAATGCCACAACCTGCCAATAAATTGAATCTTTTTTATATTATCAAAGGAATACATCAAACGAACCTCAGGTGGACATTAAACGAACCTCAGGCGGACACAGACCGTAGAGTTTGGAAAGGAATTCAGGGCCGAAGAACATCGAAACTCGAGGCTCTTCTGGGGAGCCAAACGGTAAGAACTCTGTGTCCAACCAGTCTTCAGCCGGAGTCCGCTCCTTGTACTTAAACGTCAAAGGGTAAAAATGTAATTTTAAGTTGAAAAGTAAAAGCAGTTGTTGTGTGTGTCGATTATTACACTACCTGATCTATAACATAGGACGGGGGATGCACGGAATCGGGCATGAAAGCTGTAAGAAAAACAGCGACGCTGATCTTGTTCGGGAACATGTCCATGGCGAGAGCCAGGTTGAGTCCTCCGAGGCTGTGGCCCACGAGGACCACCTTCCCCTCGTCCGAGGAGATGGTGGACATCAGGTCCAGCAACGGCCTCGTGTAGTCGGCGATCCCACGCAGTTGGTGCAGGGTCCTCGAGTCGATGCCGGAGGCCGCCATGTCTAGAGCGGTCACGCGGTGGCCGGCCGCCTCAAGCAGGGGCTTGAGCTTGTACCAGCACCACGCCCCGTGGCAGGCGCCGTGCACTAGAACTATATGCACCTGCCGCTTATGATCATCAGATGCCATTTTTTTATTATAGATAAATGCCAAGCGGTGTGGACTATGTAATAAAAAACGATCGAGGGCAATCTATATAATATTAGGGTGGCCCATTATTACATTTATGCGGTGGCGTTTCATTATAAAATAATACTACTGTACTTACTATTTCTTAAATACTCTTATATATATACTCCTATTTTTCACACAAAAAATAAATTTATTTATTTATTTTAATTATTTTTTTATATTATTTATTATATGTATTAGATGAAAAAAATCAACGTGACTATAAGTAAAATATTTTTTTTTATAATTTTTATATTTTATAAAAAAACAAAAAATATTTTTTTATATGTTTATTATATGTATTGGACGAACAAAAACAATCAACTAATTTTTATATAAAAAATAATTATTTTTTTATATGTTTATCATATGTATTGGACGAACAAAAAAAGTGAATGTGACCATAAGTATAGGACGGAGAGAGTAATTTTTTTTATATAATTTTTATATTTTATAAGAAAAAACAAAAATAATTATATTTGTAAAATACAAAAGAAAAGTCTATATTGGACAGATGAAGTAACTAACTAAAATAATAATTATAGGTCTATTTGAAGTGACAAGATAGTGCATTGAAGTGAGTCGTTAGTTGATTGAAAGAAACGTACCGAGTTGGACCCCTATATAGTAAACAATTTTTTTTAAAATAAAACTGATGCTTAACATGCGATGTTGTGGAGCTCAAAAAATTCGGTTCAAAGAAATTCGCCTTGCTTTTCGGCGAAAATTTGATATTTTTTATTTAATTGGATTTAAATTGACTACATTTTAATAGTTTGATGGACTTAATTAAAACTAACATTTTTAGTGTAGTGGATCAAATCCAAATTTGATCCCTATTGAAAGAGCAACAAAAAATTTCTCACTAAAAAACTGCAAACTAATAAATTAAAAGCTCACTTTAGTTTTTAGATTTTCAATGATTCCTAAGAAATTTCCTCTATATTATTATATTATATGAAAATTCTAATATATTATGGAGTATATTTGTTGAGATATCATCCTCGTTAATTTATTACACTCCAATAATGTCTCGTACGAGTTGATTGCACACTAATTAATAAACGAAAACAACATAACTTATACTTATATGGTCCTCCAAACATAATTATGGTCCTCCAAACATAATTATGTTTAATATTTTTTAAGGTACATTTTTTATGATGTGGATTTAGACAGCTGATAGTAGGGGACCAACTAATTCACCTTCAATGTGGTTTCTGAAAGTCAGTAAATAGGCAATGTAGTTGGATGATAAATAGGCAGAAATAGCGCGGTAGCATGCTTTGTAAGAAAACATTTATCTTTCGTAATTTACTTAATTTAAGTATTTTAATTAGATTAATCAAATTGTTAAATGATAAATATATAAGTGATATATGTATAAGAATTGAAGTAAAATTAATAAAAATAAATCACTCGAACTAACACACACGTACGAAAAGTAAATGAACATGGATTTAATCTTTGTATATATATTAAAATTATACATATACGAACAGCTTTACAACTAATTTTTTTATTAAAGAACCGAGTCTTTACAAAAAAAATACTCTTAAATTTACAAATGATTTCATCTAAAGCAATACACCTATATGCCTTATTTCTTTATTGTATCCGAAGAGTATGAACAATCAACAACAATGAAACCTAGCTACATTATAACACCTATTCTAATGTCAAGATCACCAGCATAACAAAAGACCACTCATACGAACGAGATGGCACACTACACGAAGAGCTTCACACGAGAAGTCTTCGACTCAAAAGTTTGATGATCGATCTTGAGAGGAAATGTGTTTCTAAGGTGTAAAAGTGTTGTTGAATAGTGTTGGGATCGTCCTCTATTTATAGGAGGAGAGTCCCAACTGAATTCCTTGATTTGCTAGGTCAACAAGGTGATTGAGAGATTTAAGAGCATGCTGTTTGACCACTGCCGCATGAATGCCTTCTGAAGTTCTTCTGGAATGTTGCTTTGCTGCACTGTCTTCCATACTATCTTGATTTCAGCAATCCTTTGCCCTTCGTTCATGACTTCACTTATTCTCTTAACTCACCACCTTGGTCCATGCCTTGTAGAGCTGCGACATAAGTCTGCCTTGCTGTGCTGCGACATAAGTCTGTCTTGTGCTGCGGCAGAAAGCTTCTATGTTGATTGTTTTTTAAGCACGTTCCAACTTATGGATTATGCTAAATCAAATCACTTATACAATGAGTGATTATAACAATCCAAATATTGAAGAAAGAATAAAACAAATAAATACGTTAGCATAAGAACTTCTGCTTAGTTCCTTTAAGGCGTTGTTATTCTCAAACATATTTCACATAATGTTTGTGTTTGAAGTGGAGAGAATATTATTGTGTATTCTATCCAATGTATGCTCAGAGTCCATATTTAGAATCGATTCGACAACAACTGTTGGAAGATGTGGAGTCGAAAGCTAGTCGAAAGAAGGAAGAAAACGAAGTCGCGCGGACTTGAAGGCGACTAGCGGTCGCTGGGGGAGGGCCAACGGTCGCTGGCCCTGTACAGACCGATTCCAGGCGCGAGCAGCGATCGAGAAGCGTCGAAGGAAGCGCGGGGTAGCGGTCGCTACCCCTCAGATTTCTGCCAGCGAGTTTTTTACTTGTGCGCTAAGTTTCGCGGATTTGTGTCCTTTTTCGGCGTGGACTCCTACCTAAATTGAGATTAGGGTTTCTCATGTATTTAGGCCTATAAAAAGGAGTCTCCAACAATTGTATTGCGTATCCGAAAATCATCGTGAAAAATACTAGAGTGCTAGAATAGACGAGAGAGAGAATACTGAGAATACGTGTGTGTGTGTGTGTGTGTGTTTGTAATCTCCCGGGTTCGTTTATTGTTATTCTAGTGAAAAAGTACTGCAGCGGCGAGTGGACGTAGCCTTATTGGGTGAACCACTATAATTCCTTGTCTCGTTTATTCTTTCGTTTTTACTTTTCGTCTTGTGTTATTCGTCTCTTGCAGCGACGCGGTTAGGCGAAAATCCTAACAACAACATCACGAGTCTAATACATATTTAATTTGATTTCCTTCAAAATAATGATTCTTCTGAATTTCAATTCAGTTCAAACTATTATTTAGCTCATTTTAATTCAAATCAATTCAAAAGAAATGTTCTTTTGACAACAATATTATGAGTCGAATATTCAAAAGATTGATATTGTTTAACATTTATATACTATTTCTGTATCGAATTATAAAATTCATTTGACTTATTACAGAATGGATTGAAGAGTATAAATTTAAAGGTAATTTTATTTGTATCCCAATAATCACTAAGTGCACCACTATTAATTTAAATTTAATTTATTTTTATTATAAAATGACTATAACACCCTTTGTTTTAATAAACACAATAATTTATTTTATAAAAAATATTCTGATCTATATACCAAATCTAACTACGTATTTATTTTATTTTGTTCTCAATTCTGTACGAAGAGGTTCATCGTCTTGTAATTACAGGTATTTTCAATTTTATTTTTTTCCTTTTTTTTCTTGTGGATCTCTATTTTGATTCGGATTTCGATATTAAATTTGAGATTCAAATCTCAGAAGAAAGAAAAAAGGATTTGGGGAAGAAGACACCCAAAAATATCAAGCGGGAAACCTCAATTATTTTATTCAGCTCAAAATAATAAAAGACCCTAAGTGCGTCTTTTATAGTCACAGTACAAAAGTGCTAAAAAATAAAAGACAACTTTATTCAAAATAAAAGAGGGAAAAATTAAAATCCTGCTTCACTTCTTTCTTCTTCAACACAGCAAATAAAAGTCGCATTTGCTCTTCAACACTTCTCTTCATGTATCAATCTCAATACACCCCCTTAAGATGGAGAATGGATACTTCCAAAATCCATCTTGACCAATATCTCCTTCATCTCAGCAACACCAAGAGGTTTAGTCAACAAGTCAGCTAGCTGCAGACTGTTTTTAATATGCAAAGGTTTAATGACACCTGCAATGTACTTTTCCCTAACTGTGTGGCAGTCTATTTCAATGTGCTTGTTCCTTTCATGGAAGACAGGGTTGGAGGAAATGTACACAGCTGCTTGATTATCACAGTACAATGGTATTGACCTGGCTTGATCAATCCCCATCTCCAGTAATAACCCTTTTGTCCAAACTGCTTCACAAGTGGCCAGTGCCATGGCTCTATATTCTGATTCTGCTGAAGATCTGGAAGTTGTGTGCTGCTTTTTAGACTTCCAGGAAATCAGAGAAGATCCAATAAACACACAAAACCCTGTAATTGATCTTCTAGAATCAGGGCAGCCACTCCAATCTGCATCAGCAAACAAACTGAGATCCAAAGAGTTTGTGCTGGAGAAGAAAAGTCCATGACCTGGAGTTGCTTTTAAATACTTAACCACTCTCTCAGCTGCATGCATGTGAATATCAGTGGGATTTGCCAGAAATTGACTCAATGTGTGCACAGAATAAGTAATATCAACCCTTGTGATGCATAAATACAACAGCCTGCCAATAAGCCTTCTATATTGAGTGATGTCAGTCAGTGGAGTTCCAACAACTTTGCTCAAATGAAGGGTTGGGTCCATAGGTGAGTTAGCTGGTTTGCATCCCAATAGTCCTGCATCTTTAACCAAATCCAAGGCATACTTTCTCTGGCATAAAAAGATACCTGAAGAATTTCTAGCAATTTCCAGACCAAGAAAATATTTTGAAACACCTAAATCTTTGTATTTGAATTTTGTTCCAAGAAATCCTTTGAAGTCAGTGATCAATTGCTCAGAATTTCCAGTGATCAAAATATCATCTACATATACAATAAGGCCAAGGAAAACACTGCCAGAACTCTTATAAAAGAAGGAATGGTCATGAGCAGATTGTTTTAGGCCAAAATGTGAGAGAGCCTTGGAGAAAGTGATGTACCATTGCCTGGATGCCTGCTTTAAACCATACAATGACTTCAAGAGTTTACAGACAGATCCAATGGGATATGGCACCCCCTAAGCATTGAGCAATCCAGGAGGTAAAATCATATAGATCTCCTCATCCAAAGAACCATACAGAAATGCATTGTTGATGTCAAGATGCTCAATATTCCAGTGTTTAGCTGCAGAGATAGCTAGCAACATTTTGACAGAGGCAAGTTTAGCAACAGGGGAATATGTGTCAAGGAAATCCAAGCCAGCATGTTGTGTATAACCCTTTGCCACCAATCTAGCTTTGTACTTATCCACAGTTCCATCAGCCAGAAATTTCACCCTATATACCCATTTACAACCAATGGTAACTTTATGAGGAGGAAGTGAGGTAACAATATCGCGTCAAAATTTTATTATTTTAGAAATCTTAAATATAAACGTAACATTTTAAAAATATTAAAGAACATAAAATTTAAATAAAAATGACATAAGTAAAAATCTTTAATATTATCAGCTTTACAATTTAAATTAAAAGAACTACATTTTTTTTTCTATACATTTTTTTTTATCTCAAATAAATAAATAAACAAAGTAAATAATTAAAACATTTCTATATAAACACAGCCTCAAATAATTGGGGCCCCGATCAGAACAAATTTTCTTACTGACAAAGTATATTTCTTGCCCCCACTTGGCTAAATAATTGAAGCTCCCCAAAATAATTGAGGAGAGAACTCCTCCTACCTTTCACTATAAAAGCTTAGCACACCTGCATCCATTAAACCCCACCAACAAAAAGAACAAAAACTCATATTCCTCTCTCTCTGCATAAAGAACGAAGAAAAGAAAAAGCCCATCTCTCTCTCTCTCTCCATCCTTTTCAACCGAAGGTACTTTACTTTCTTTCTCTCCTGTGTATTTTTAATTAACTCACCATCTTAAAAGAACATCTTAAAAGAAAGGATAGAAAACAGAGGAATGAGATGAAACAAGATTTAAAAACTTTAAGGTCTGTTCAACCCAGATTTATCTCTCCAACCCAGCAGCCCAAACCAAGCACTCTCTTGTTCAAAACCATCCCTGAGTCTGAGCCAATACTCAAACGCCAACTAAACCATCGACCCCTTCCCCGTTTAGCTTGAACAGGAGCCCGAAACACGTAGTCCCAACACGATCATCTCAAGCCGAAGTAGAAACCCCAGTCGCTACCTCACCACCTCTGAAATGCCGTCTAGAAAACGAGTCGTGCAACCGTCGAGTCCGGTAGTGGATCCGACGTTTTCCCCCTTTGAAACCACGACGACGTTTTGGTCATCCCAGCAGGTCGTGTGTTAGCTAAAACCAGACCATAAATCACTCGAACCAACCCAATTTCTTATCGCCGTGGTTTGCCCTGTTGGGGATCGTGCATGTATACGCAGCGGAAAACAAAAATTTTATGAAAAACCGTTTTTCATTAATGTAAACATTTTACATTATATTTATTTTATTTTATTGAAAATCATATTTTCAATATTACATGCATTAATTGATTTAATTCAAATCTATTAGAATCAATAATTCACCATTTAATTTAATTATCAAATAATTAAATATTTAATTCATGCATCCCATACTACACAAATTAAATCTAGCGCAATTATATTTATCATATAAATTAATTACTTATAGCGCAACTATATTAATCATATTAATATATTACTTGTAGCGCAATTATATTAATCATATTAATATATTACAATCATATTAATATATTACAATTAATTAGGCAGACATAATTAATTGCGTCAAATTGACAATTAACATAATCTTATTATTTAATTCTAATCAACTTGAGTTTATGTAAACATCCGCACATAATTAATTTCCATCACAATTAACATAATCATATTATTTAATTCTAATCAACTTGAATTTAATCAAATTAATTAATTACCCATATATGAAGGGAATATTCTCGATTTATCTATAGAAACTTAAACCTTTAATCTTTATTTTAGATTACAACTTTATATATAGACTAAAGTATGGTAGAAAGATTCATCTATGTTCTTTCTACCATACTACCTATCTCTTCTCTTAGAATACTGCCCCTTCTAATTAGAGTCCGCTCAGTTCGTTTAAGTTAAGACGTGCAATTGGAATCTTTTTCATTTGACTTCGTCAATTCAATTTTTTATAAGAACTCAGAAGGAAAGTTTCAGTCAAATGAATTAATCATTTTGACTGACTGTTTTTACGTAAATGATAAGTAGAAAAGCAGTAGGAAATTATTTAATTTTAATCAACTTGAATTGTGCAATTAAATTAATCAAATTAATTAATTACACATATATAATTAATTACGTATTGCGTCAAATTAACAATTAAGATAATCATATTATTTAATTCGAATCAATTTGAATTTAATTGACATTTAAATTAATCACAATTAATTTTTCTTTATCAATTAAAAATCCCATAGCGCAAACATTAACAGTACATAGCGCAAACATTTAACGCAAACAATTAAATTTAAATTTAATCGTAAGTACTTCAGGGATTCATCGGACGAAACGAAGTTCGTCGGAAGTCGCGCGGATGCGACGCGGGGACGGCACGGGTCGTGTGCAGGGAGAGCCGAGCGAGTGGCGGGGCTCTCGGCTGGACTCGTGTGTCACGGCTGGAGCGCACGGGCGCGACTCGGGCTGTGCTCGGGCTTTCCTTCGGCGTCTCTCGTCTAATCAGGTTTCACCTCGTATAGGTATTCCAACTTACGTATTGCACTAGAAACACGTAAGGGAGAATACGACGGGAAAAACGGGCCGGAAAAACGGTGCCGGAATTGGATTCCGGCGAGGGGAGGCGGCTGCCGGCGGCGGCACTAGGCGGCGGCGGCGGCTCCGGTTGTCGGCGGTCCTCCGAGGGAGGAGCCGAGGGGGCGGACGAGAGGGAGAGAGGAGAGGAGAGAAAGTGAGGCTAGGGTTTTGAGCTCTTCACTTTGGTGTGTTAATTCTCATGCCTATGGAGCTCCTTTTATAGGTGAAGAAAGGAGCTTGTTGGGCTCAAACCCTAATGGATCGGATCCATTAACCCTAGCCGGCCCAATACATTAGCCGTCATTACGTTTCTCCAAAATTGACAATCAATTTCATCTCCGAAAAATATAACGATTATATTTTCTTTCTCGTTTTAATTTTCTCATCAATATGAGATAAAAATAAAATTTTCCAATTTCACAAAATCGGAAAGCCCATTTCAGGGGTACTGCTAAATCGGGAAATTTCCCAAAATAGAAAGTGTACACCATCATGTCCGTTTTCTTTAGCTCATTATTATTTCCAACTCATAATCACAATTATGAATCTCGGATTCAATCATATTGACCTCCGACTATATGTACTTAATTAACAGTTAATTAATACATGATCGTATTCAAGGATCGGTTTACACGAGAATGTGACCCTCAATGGTTCAGGTGTATAACTAGCCGTGGGCTCACAACATATTGTGATTCGAACAACATATTGTTCTTATTTCAACTACTCCCAAGAGTTTTAGATTAATAATCATATTATTTAATCTCCGAACAAGTCGGTGCCCAACGAATCAGTGACGAGCGTCTAGCAGCCACGCTTCACTAATTCCCTAGATACAAATGAAGTGCCTGCAAGAACCTTGTAATATAGTTAGCGTACTGTACGATCCCTCCGATACATATGTCCCGATCAAACTAGAGATATTGGTTAATCGAGATCTCTTGTTGAGTTTGATAACTGTGCGTACGTTCTAGGTTTCGTAAAATCCATTCGTGATTGATTCAGAGAAACACATTTCTCTAATCACCTCACTATTCAACTCTGGCCAGAGATTCCGGGACTACGAACCATCAGAACACACAGGACATCCATGATCTATATCAAGCGATCAGATCCCCTACTACCATGCACAGACTTCACATCAGATTTCGAACTGCATGAACATTGTCTCCTTTTTCGACTTACTCCCTTTCCAGGGAATCAGAGACACGTCACGATACAGCTAGTCCTCTGATGAAGTCACGGTGATGTCTGGGTCTTAAGGATTAATTGTGTACAACTATATTATGGAATTCTCTACTCGATCAGTGATAACCACTTAGAGATTCCAGGGAGAGGGGGTTCAGTGAACTCATCAACAGTGAGCACCCACTCAAGTATGTCGATGTCCCAACACCGAGGCTCGAGATTAGCCCACATACACTAAGTGCTAGTCTCAAGGGGGAAAGGCCGGGTATCCTTGTTATTGGCGTAACCCATCGACTAGGAACTGAGTTTGACCAGTTACGTTGCGTTAACAGAATTATCTCTCGGTTTCCACAAAACCGAATTCATACAACATGTGTAACTGTACAGGACTATATCTATGATTCAACATTGGGAGCAGATATAGTATATGCCATTAATAAAGGTTTCATTAATTAATGAAATAAATCGTTATATAACGGAATACGGTTAACCGCTCGGCCAACCGTTGGCTCGCCGGTCACCTATTCCAACATGCCCTTCTTTTCCCTCTGTACGATTCTTGCCCAAATGAAAAGAATGAAATTAAGGATTTAGGATTTTGGCTTTCCTGTTCCTTTTACCCAATTCACTAAATGGACCCTTCAAAGACCAAGCCCAGACTCCTAAAATTCAAAAGCCCAATGTTTCAAATTCTAATTACATCTATCCTACTATTTAAATAAAAACATAAACAGAGATAAATAAGTTTAAATAATAATAGTAGAAGATTTAGAATTTTGATAATAATGTGAAACAATGAAGTATTTTAACGTGATGATATAGGAGACGTATCTCTCGGAAAGTAGGACCTCGCACGTGTTCGACTACTATTTCACGCATCAAAGGTAGGGTCTTTCTTATATCTCTTTTAATGTTGTAAATTTAAATGTGATGTACATGAACTGTTTTCGAGGCGACTGAACGATATTATGTTATAAGACCTGTGATCCCATGAGGGGTCAGTGACCGAACTAAGGGTCATCGGGGAGAGCCCGCCGTGTTTTATGTGCGCACCACATGTTTCAATGTTACAAGTATGTTATGTTATCGTTGATGTCTTTCGCATTTGTGAACATGTTTTATGTGTGATATGTTTGAATTATCGGCATTAGACTAGATATAGATTTTCTCTACTGAGTCGTTGAGCTCACCCCTTCAACACATTGTTTTTAGGTACGAACGGGGATGCCAACGGAGGAGGCGACGGGACAATAGAATGAAAACCCCTTACAAGTATTAAAGTTTAATTATATGATGCAGTATTATGTCTAATTAAGTGATTTGGTGTGATAGCTATACACCTAAGCGAAGAACATTATAAAATTGTGATAAACGCATAAAATACCTATGTTTTTCAAAAATAAATAAATATAATATGCTCCTCGGTTTTTCATTTAAAGATATCTGTTTTAGTTTAATATTTGTCTTTAGCATTTTATAGTGTTAATTTTTTTTTTTAAACTCACAATAAAAAAATCTAAATTTAGTACAAAAAATCTAAATTTACATTAATTCAGTATTAAATTCTAAATTTATTATAAATATCTAAATTTTTAGTATTTACATAAAATCTTAAATTTATATGTATAGCATTTATTTAAGACTATAAAATAATAATAAGTTTTCTTTAAAAATTTACTTTCTTTTATTTTTTTTAACTAAAACACTATAAATAAATTATAGTACTAATAAGTATATGAAAGTCGGGGCGTTACACAATCCAAGTCATTGTTTTTAAGAGCTGTGAGTTCAACATTCATAGCATCACACCATTCTGGATACTGAACTGCTTGAGAATATGAATTAGGTTCAGGGACAGAGGTAATGAAGGATATAAAATGAGAATAAGAAGGTGTAAGTTGGGCTGAGGAAATAAAGGAAGATAAGGGATGAACACAAGAGCTTTTTGATGTGTTGCAAATGTAATCATTCAAGTGAGAAGGCCTTTTAATGATCCTGCCATGAGAAGTAGAAGGGGTAGCAGTTGAAGAAGGTGGAACAACAAGTGAGGGTTGTGGTGAAATAGCTGTAGGTACAGAAGGGACAAAAGGTTGAGTGGGTGATGGATTTGGTATCTCTGATGTGGAGGGTATAAAGGAGGTTTCAGTGGAAGGAAAACAGTCTTGAGAAGGAAGATGAGAAAAGGAAAAAAATTGTTTCATGAAAAATAACATCCCTGGAAACAAAGACTGCATTAGTAGAAAGATCCAGTAATTTATATCCTTTGTATCCAGGTGGATAGCCAAGAAAGGCACATTTTGTGGCTCTAGGTGAGAATTTATCTCTGTGGTTGGAAAGGGTGGATGCAAGACAAAGGCATCCAAAGACCCTAAGGTGAGAATAGCTTGCTGGATTTTTTAATAAAGCATGAAAAGAGGTATTAGATTGAGGAAGGACAGAGGATGGGATTCTGTTTATTAGGTAGGAAGCTGTAAGAACACAATCTCCCCAATACTCAACTGGTAAATGAGATTGAAATAATAGACTTCTGGCTACATTCAACAGATGTTGATGTATTCTTTCAACCCTAGCATTTTGCTGAGGAGTTCCAACACAAGATTTTTGAGGGAGGGTACCAGTTTTAGAAAAAAGATCAGTGAGATTGAACTCAGGTGCATTATCACTTCTCATGCACTTGATGTGTTTCCCAAACTGAGTATGAATGGTGTGAAAGAACTGAGTTAAGACAGACTTCACATCTGATTTGTGTTTCATGAGAAAAGTCTAAACAAAACGACTATGATCATCCACAATAGTGAGAAAGTAACCAAAGCCATCAACTGTGAGTGTGTGAAAAGGACCCCAGACATCACAGTGAATAATATCAAATGGATTCTTGGAATGAGAATAGGAATTTGGAAATTTAAGTCTCTTTTGTTTGGCTAAAGGACAAATTTCACAAACAACATTCTTATTACATGGAGAACTCAGAATATTAGAAAGCAAACTAAGTTTACCATTAGACAGATGGCCCAACCTAGAATGCCACAAATCAGACTGAAAAAGCTGAAATAGAAGATGGAGGAACAAAACCTGAAGCACTTAAAACATAAAGGTTACCAACTCTTCTACCCATCCCAATCTGAGTTTCTTTGGAAGTTTCCTGGATAAAGCAAGAATCATGTGTGAAAGAAACACAACAATGAGAATGAAGTGTCAAGGCACTTATGGATAAAAGGTTATAACTGAAGGAAGGCACAAACAACACATATTTTAGAACAATATGTTCATTAAGTTGGACAGAGCCAATCTTAATGACATTGACTGAAGTTCCATTAGGAAGATTAACATGTGTGTTTGACACTGGATGAGATTCTAAGAAGACAGACTCAGTACAACACACATGGTGTGTAGCTCCAGTGTCAATAACCCATTCTGTATGTGAATGAATAACAAAACCAACAAAGGGGATAAGTGATAATGAAACAGTACCACTGAAGTTTGCTGAAGGTTCAACAGTGGAATTAGGTGGAGTAGCAGAGGTTGTGGAAGCTTGCTGGTTGGCTATCTGACTTTGAAGAAGTTGAATGATCTGCAAACATTGATCACCAGAAAGAGTAAGGTTGGAGAGGGCTGTAGAGGTGGTTTTTGTCTGATCTCCTGTGTCTGTAGGTGTAACACCTTGTACTGAATTAGCCTGACCAGGTTTGACATCACCACTGCCTCTGCCTCTTCCATATCCAGGTGGAAATCCATGGATGAGAAAACACCTATCAATAGTGTATCCTGTTCTTTTACAGTGAGTACAATGGAGCTTTTCTCTTCCTCTATTCATACCCATAGCTGCATTCACTGAATTACCAGGTAGCTCACTAACAGATTGACCAAAACTTTGTTGAAAACCTCCTTCAATACTCCTTTGCCTTTCCTCATGAATGACTAACCCAAAGATTCTAGGCAAAGTTGGAAAAGGCACCATACTCATGATATTAGATCTCAACTAAGCATAACTAGAGTTCAAACCAAGCAAAAATTGGATAGCACATTCCTGCAATTGATAAGCATTCCACTTCATACCACTTTCAGCACAATTACACCAGCTCACAGGTTGCAAGTGTTTATACTCATCCCACACACTTCTCAGTTTAGTATAATAGGAATTGACATCTAACGCACCTTGATTTAGAGTCATAAAATGTTGACGCAGTTGATAAAACCTAGCAATATCACCCTGAGAAAATCTCTCTCGAAGATCAGACCATATCGCAGCGGCATCATCGAAATACATTAAACTTGAGCTGATTGCCGGTATAGCAGAGCTCCGAATCCACGACACCACCATACTGTTGCAACGAATCCAGGGAGTATACATCGGATCACTCGGATCTGGACAAACAATCGAACCATCGATGAATCCGAGCTTGTTCTTTGCCATAAAAGCTGTAATCATCGCCCTGCTCGAGACGTTGTAATTCATGCTATCAAGCAGCTGAGGAACAAGAGAAAAACCTGGATTATCACTAGGATGAATGTAAAAGGGACTCATGTGGTCGACTGGTCGTCGGCAAAATTCGTGACCTCGCGATTTCCAGCTCCTCTCACCATGACACGAAAGCAAAAATAATATGAGAAATAAGAGAAATCAAACAGAGATGAGCTCTGATACCATATTAAATTTGAGATTCAAATCTCAGAAGAAAGAAAAAAGGATTTGGGGAAGAAGACACCCAAAAATATCAAGCGGGAAACCTCAATTATTTTATTCAGCTCAAAATAATAAAAGACCCTAAGTGCGTCTTTTATAGTCACAGTACAAAATTGCTACTTGAATAAAAGTGCTAAAAAAGAAAAGACAACTTTATTCAAAATAAAAGAGGGAAAAAATAAAATCCTGCTTCACTTCTTTCTTCTTCAACACAGCAAATAAAAGTCGCATTTGCTCTTCAACACTTCTCTTCATGTATCAATCTCAATATTCGATTTCGTCGGTATATTCATCTCATCTCGGAGGGCGAACACCAAGTCGAAGTCCTCTCCGTCAGAAGACTAAGACTTGACTTCATTTTCGATGACAACACTTGTGTTGCAGTGATGGCGGAACGTGATTTTGCAAGATGATTTGTACGTGATTTTGCAAGATGATTTGTATTCTTTGAATCTGTTAGAGAATTTTTGCAAGATGATTTGTATTCTTTGAATCTATTAGAGAATAAATTTGCGTTAATTAAAAGATGATTTGTGTTCTTTGAATCTGTTAGAATAAATTTGCGTTAATTAAAAGATGATTTGTGTTCTTTGAATCTTTTGAATAATTAAAAGATGATTTGTGTTCTTTGAATTTGTTAGAATAAATTTGCGTTAATTAAAAGATGATTTGTGTTCTTTGAATCTTTTGAATCTGTTAGAATAAATTTGCGTTAATTAAATCATTGACGTTAATTTAAGGGTAATTTTGTATAAAAGGTAATTTTTTATGTTTGTTTAAAAATAAATGACTCATTTTTTCCTAATTATAAATCAGGGGAATTTAATTAATAAAACGAAATTAAGAAAAATAAAACAAAAAACATGTGGCTGAAAACAAATAACAAGACGGTTAATAAATATAGTTAATTTCTTTGATTATAATTATAACTTTAACAATATTTTAATTAATAAAAAATAAAAAATCAATAAACCCTAAATTTCAAAATATATTTTATAAAGTTTTAGATGTAATTTGATAAATTATATTACCCTTTTTCCGAAATAGTTCTTAATTTAATTTGCGTTATTATGATTTTTTTTATTATTTATTATTTTGTTTTTTAAAATAAAGAGTATCATGGTCATTTTATAATAAAAATAAAATTAAATAAAATTAGAAGTGGTGTACTTAGTAATTATTGTGGTGCAAATAAAATCACCCTAAATTTAATTAAAAATGCAATTGTACTTATTACAATAAAATTTTTATAAATTAATAATTTTGAACTGTAAAATTTTATTAAGGGATCAATTTTTTTTATTAATTTATAAAAATTATTAATTTATTCAATATTAATTTAAAAAATCTTTTATTATTTTGTTCACGTGAAATTTTAATAAATTAGAATATGTTATTAATTTATCGAGTAATATTTTTATTAATTCAAAACACTTATTTTATAAAAATTATTAATTTATCCAAAATTGATTTAAAAAAATCTTTTGAAAAGTTTTTACTTTAGGACCATTGAGTATGTCTAAAATATTTTAAAGGCATCTTAAAGCTTGCATGTCATCCACGTGTCTCTTTCCCTCTACACACAATATACGTGTCAATATTCAACATTACTTCATCTATATCTTCTTCTCAATTCCCTGGTCGTATCATCCAACAAGATCAACACATCGGAGTAATCAACCATGTCGGATACATCGGAACCTCCACCATCTCCTCCGCCATCCCAGCTTCACAACCAGCCAGGTATATATAGTTCAACAAGAAAAAAATTTCAATTTCTACAAAACGTATAGTAATTAATTACATCAATTTTTTTATTTTATTTTTCAAGATTTAATGAGCGACGTCATCTTATGGAGAAGGAAGAAACTTAACCTCGCCGTCCTCTTCGCCGCATCGGCTTTGTGGACAGTGATGGAGTTTTATCAGTACAACTTCATCACTGTCGTTTCTTGGGCGGCCATGGCTGTCGTTGCTTGCTTGTTCTTCTGGGGCAATATTCACCGCCTCCTCAAAAGGTAATCAAATTCAAATTCAAATTCAAAAACCTAAAAAAAAAAAAAAAAAGAATTTTACTATATATAAGTGTGTTGCAACTTGCAAGCAGAGAGGCCCCTGACTTGTCGGAACTAGAAATAAGCGAGGAGACGGCAATGGAGCATGCTAACTCATTTCGACACTGGGCGGAGGAAGGCATTCGATTGATGTTCCACGTCAGCTCGGAGAGGGAGTGGTTCGTGTTCGTCGAGGCTGTGGCTTCTCTGTTTTTGATTTCCATTGTCTCAAGGAAACTCCATTTTCTTACCCTTCTCTACATAGGTAAGTATGCATAAGTTTATGGTTATACTGGATTTTTTTTTATAATTGGATTTTTATCTTTTTTCGTTCGGTTTTTGCAGGAGTAGTTGGAGCGATGACGATTCCTGCTATTTATATAAGAAATGAGAAGAGGATAACAGAGATGGGAGAGAAGGTGAGGGTGAGATCACAGAGGCTGTACTCACTCACCAAACAGAAATTTCAAGAATTCAAAACCAAGATTGGGCACAAAGAGGTCAAGGAGAAGAAACAGGAGTAGCTACTCCATGTCAAAAGTTGTCGTTCAATCCATGTTCGGTTTTTATTCAATAAAACGTAGTTTGCGATTCAGGTCTCGGATTGTTTCTATCTTAATGTATTCGATACGAATGAATTAGTTGAACTAACAATGGCAAATGATAACATCAAGTCAATAAGAGAGTAAGGTTAGAATTATGATCAAAGTACCCAAAACCTGCAAACAAAATCATTCAACCTAATACTCAAACATTCCATTCGACATATAGAACCTAAAAACACTTCCATTTACGCGTTAGAACCTAAAAACCCAAGAACCCAAACTCCATTTACGCATTAGACAACTAAGAATTAACAAAAGCAGAGAAAACAGAGCAAATCTTCATCTACATAAACCTGGAACAACAGTCATTCATACGGGATCTGAATATACGCAGCATTAGACAACTAAGAATTAACAAAAGCAGAGAAAACAGAGCAAATCTTCATCTACATAAACCTGGAACCACAGTCATTCATACGGGATCTGAATATACGCAGCATCACACACAAACGGGACATCTGCATACATCCCAGCAAGCGAGCAGCGAATGCATTCCAAAACCGTGAACAAGTACCCAAACGCAAACGCAGTCCAAAAATGCATCCCGGCCTTCCCCCAATACCAAGCCAGAGGCATCCAAGTGCTCACTGTCCCCACCACCTGCAAGGCAATCTCGAGCAGCATACCCATCACCACATGGAACCTGAAGAAATGCGGCCACTCCTTTCGCTTCACCACTCCAAGGTAAGCAACGAAGAAATAAGCCATAAAGAACCATCCAGGCAACTTCCCCAACGACCCCAGAAAAGGGTATGTCAGGAATTCAAAGTCTTCCAAGAAAGGATGGAGATGGTAAGCCGTCTCTGCACATATACACGTCTCGTGAAGAGGCAATAGGTAGGGGATGCACGCTAAGGTTCTCCACCACCATCTCGGTTTCTCTTCCATGGGGGGGAATCTGTAGCTCTGGGGCACATCCATGGATGCCCTTGGGGGCTGTGGCTGGAGACGACGACGTCTCGGTAGTTTGGGAACGGCCGGTAATAAGAGAGGCGATGATGGCGAGAAACGCAAGGGGTTGATGACTGCCCAGATAATTTTTGAAAACCGAAAACAGAGAATAAGATACTATTTAACTAAAATACACACCATTGAAAAATCAATACTACAGTAATTGTTTTTCTTCAGATTTTCAAATCAAACACGTATTCATCGACGTATACCTAAGGGTTCCGACCGCCGCTTGATGATGGGAAAGGAAGGGTTGTGCGGACGAGGTATGGCTGCGATTGTTGAGTTGTAAGACCTAGAGGAGCTACCGGGGTTTCTTTCACGAGCTGCTAGCAGCGAACCAGGAACCCCAGATTTCGCGAGGAAGCAGCCATTCAGAATCATACTCCAGCTCACACACACCCTATATACACACAAAAAAATATATTATGAATCTCGAAAATCAAACCCTAGGTTTAAATCGAGAACAGAAATTGTATGTTGAAAAGAAGCAACGTGATTTGGATAAGGTATAAATGTTACCTCTGAGAGAGTGAAGAAACTTGAGGAAGCCGTACGTAGGGGTTGGTCAGGGTTTTGGAGAGTGAAGAAGAAGAGGAATTTTGTAATTTTGTAGGTACTATAAAGTATAAACTACTCCTATAGTATTTGAATTCGACCGGGTTTCGGGTGGAAGGCCCAAACTTTAAATCAAATATCATTGGGCCAGCCCAGATACATTATTAAACAAATATCATTGGGCCAGCCCGAATACTTTATTAAGTTGGTCCGGTCTCCGGTCTTTAAAATTTAAGGATTCCAGTCCCGGTCCAAACCGGTCCCGGTCCCGGTCCGGTCCGGTCCGGTTTTGGACCGGTGCACACCCCTACAGAATCAGAATCAACCTGATTTTCAAACTAAGAGCCTGTTTGGCTGAGCTTATAAGCTCCTTAAAACAGTTTATAAGCTGTTTAAGAGCTTATAAACTCATAAAATTTGTTTGGTAAAATTTTGGGAAAAGATCTTAAAATTTTAAAAAATAAGCTGTTTAACAGCTTATAAGCTGTTTAAAAAAAAGTAAGGGGGAGGTACTTTTTTTTAAACAGCTTATAAGCTCTTGTAACTTAAACAATAAAAGACCAAAATACCCTTAAAAATATTACCTTTTATATATATACAAAAATTCCAAATTCATTATTTAGTTAATATAATTATTTTTTTCATATATAACAATTTATTTTGAGTAATTTTATAAATATAAGATCTTAAATTGCCAAACAAATTAACATCTTATAAGTTTATATATCTATTTTATCCAAACGGTTTAACAACTTATTTATTAAATAAGACTTAACAGCTTATCAGCTCTTAAAACAACTTATAAGACGTAATATCTTATAAACTCTTTTAAATAAGCTCATCCAAACAGGCTCTAAGATAAATTCTAGGAGTATAAAAAATGGGAGAAATTTAAAAATACACGTTTAACTATAGTTTAACTATAGTAAAACTCATTTTTACACTACCTTTTAAAAGAATTGCAACCACGTCACTACAAGTCTACAAATTTTACTACTCGATTATGCTTTGAGCAAATTACATATATTTTATACACAGTAATTTATTATGAATATACTCCCTCCGAGTCTTACTATTCGATTATGCTTCAAGTTACATATATTTTGTACTCCATAATTTATTATGAATACTCCCTCCGTGTCACTATTATATTTCTTTAGTGTCACTATTATATTTTTTTATAATTTATTAACATTGAAAAAACAAGCAATTATCAGTGTTAGAAAAACAAAGATGAATTATACGGAGTATATGAATTTGCAAGTTTTTCTTTTCTTAGTTCGTTATTTCATTCCAATATATTATCCTTTTAATAATTTATTGTTATGTGAGAAACCTTTTCAATATATTATAAGTTCAATAATTTGTTGTTATTATTGATAATACTTCAAATATCAATAACATTGGTAAATTGAAAATGCTCGACCAACATTGGAAAATTGTTTGGCCATCCGTGGTCGAATCAGAGTCGTTTGTTCAGCCGGCTAGAGACGAAAAAATAAAACCATATTTTGATTTATCTTTTTTTATAAATTTCCAATCATATTTTACTTGGGTATATCCCTATATTCAATTGACAAGAACAATGTACACTATCTACAACCCTGTCATAATTGAAAATAAACTTGAAACATAATCTTCTGAGGGTTTTGTGTACATGAGTAAAAGTGAGAAGGGTTAGAACTTAAAAATAAAAAAGAATGAACCTTACCAAACACAAAAACAAAGAATATATGTTACCAAGCAATAGTTCCATTTATTCATTAGAAAACCCAGAATTAAAAAGGAACAAAACAGAGCAAACTCCCACACCTACATAAACATGTACCACCACCACCTTCGTTAGTCATACGGGATCTGAATATACGCAGCATCGCACACAAACGGGACATCTGCATACATTCCAGCAAGCGAGCACCGAATGCATTCCAAAACCGTGAACAAGTAACCAAACGCAAACGCAGTCCAAAAATGTATCCCGGCCTTCCCCCAATACCAAGCCAGAGGCATCCAAGTGCTGACAGTCCCGACTACCTGCAAGGCAATCTCGAGCAGCATACCCATCACCACATGGAACCTGAAGAAATGCGGCCACTCCTTTCGCCTCACCACTCCAAGGTAAGCAACGAAGAAATAAGCCATCAAGAACCATCCAGGCAACTTCCCCAACGACCCCAGAAAAGGGTATGTCAGGAATTCAAAGTCTTCCAAGAAAGGATGGAGATGGTAAGCAGTCTCCGCGTACATCCACGTTTCGTGGAGAGGCATTAGGTACGGGAGGCAAGCCAAGGTTCTCCACCACCACTTCGGCTTCTCTGTCATCGGAGGGAATCTGTAGCTTTGGGGCACATCCTTCGATGCCATCGGGGGCTGCGGCCCCCGATGGCGTTTAGGTAATTCCGGTGATGATGATAAGGTGAGCGGTGAGAAATGCAACTGGCAGTGGCGGGTGACTGCCCAAATAATTTAGAAAACGAAATAAATAAATAAATAAATAGTACAATTCAATAACATACACCACCATTGAAATCAATACTAGAAAAATTGATTGTTTGCAATTGGCCCAAGTTCCAGGATGTTCATCGACATACCTGAAGATTCCGAGCGAGGAAAGGAACATCTGGGCGAACGAGGAATGCGTGCAATTGTCGAGCTACATGGGTGGTTTCTGTGACGAACTAGAAGCAAACTAGAAACCCCAGAATTCGCGAGGCAGCTTCCATTCAAAATCATATTCCAGCTTCTATATATACGCAAATGAATCCCGAAATTCAAAACCTAGGTCAAATCGAGAACCGAAATTGTAAGTTAATTAGGTGTTGTGTTACCTATGAGAAAGTGAAGAAACGTCGTCGTTCAGGGAGCTCTAGGGTTTGGGCGTTTTGGATTGCGAGAAGTAAAAGTGAGCGACTGTGTGAGGAGAGTTCACTCGAGAGAGGAATTTTGGGACTCAAATTAACTTACTCACTTTCACTTTTTTATTTTATTTTAACATTTCGTTAAATTTTTTATTTTACTCACCCTCACTTTATTTTTCATTTAAAAAATATATTTCTACTTTTTTTTTTCACTTTAAAAATTAATTCCAATGTTCAACATTATTTGTTATACTTGTTTTGAAAAGAAAATAACATTTTTTAGAAAATAACAGAAAAAGTGCGACAAAATTTCTAATTTTTCTAGAACGGAAGTAGTATAATTTATAGCATATTCATTAATAGTCAGCCATACCAACATAAATCATACTGTAGTACATAGGGGTACAGATTCAGTATACATCATCCCATGTTTATGAGTAAAAACAACAACAAACAAAAGATCATCCGTCATGTTTATAAAGAAGCCAACTTTCCAGATAAAGTGAGTCACATGGCGTAAATGATCTCTCCACTGCTATCAACTTCGAGTTCAGAGTCCGATTCAACATCATCAATGTCATCGTCCATCATGTCCATACAATTCTTGCCGGCAGGAGGTATGGTGGCTTCGGATAGTATCTGCATGATCACCTCAAGGCTCTGCATGGGCTGGTCGGGTTCTTCAAACTGGTTGCTCATAGTCCTGTCGTCCACCAGGTCCCCTGGAAGGTTCTTTAGAAACCAGACGTGGTTCCTCAATTCAGAAATGGTAATGCGCTGTGCAAGAAATTAGCACACGACGTGAGATCCCAACACACTCTCTTACTGATTATTTGAGTCTAAAATGGATACAATATTTACCCTACAAAACCCAAAATTAAGACTTTTACAAAGAACCCCTTAAAAGCTGAATAGATTAAAACCAATCATTTTTTAAGATAATATTTCAGTTGCCCAAATTATTGGTGAGACTCTACAACATCAAGGGGACAAGTTTTCCTAGTTTAAAACATTGTTGCAAGGATTCAATAAATAGTTGTTGAATTACATTCAGAAGTTCCATGTTTTTATAAAAAAATGAAAAAAACAATAATACTTAGATAGATAGGCTGAAATCACTAACTTGAGTAGGGTCTACTACGAAGATCCTCGAAATTAGATGCAGACACTCCTCTGATATATTAATATTATTTGGAATGGAGTACTGGACATTTAGGATTCTGGTAAGTGTCTTCCGGAAGTCCTTGGGTCCAGTAGGATCTTCAAAAGGATAAGAACCAACCAGCATAACATATAAAGTCACACCACAAGACCAAACGTCTGCAATCTAAAAAAGAAAACCTTTGTTACAGTATCAATTTTTATATCAATTGCAAGCAAAATTTTATAAAAATTGCTCCAAATGAGCCCACGTTCATTTGCAGAAAAAAAAATAGTGTTCTTGTAAATTCAGTCTCGGCCTGTTAAGAAAAGAGGTTGGTGGTTTTTACCTTGCCATCATATTCTTTCTTAAGTAAAACCTCGGGAGCAATATACGCAGGAGTTCCCACTGTAGATTTTGGTTGTGAATGCAGCAAGGAAGACTGTTAAAAGAATAAAAAATAACTATAATCAGATGACCATTCAAGAAAGCAAGTAAACAAATCAAATGAGCGATTACGAAAATATCTTTTAAGTTGATTCAAATTTAATAGCAATAAATCCTCAGTCATTTGTCATGACTTTGTAATACAAATATTACCTTAGAATACCCAAAATCACATATTTTCAACCGAGGAGCAGGGCTCCCATCCAACAATGTGTTCTCCAGCTTCAAGTCCCGATGACATATTTGCTTCATTAATAATCATATAAGAAAGACGAATTATATTTCTTTTTAGAATTTAGATAGGGCTGAACCCTATATCGAATTTGCAATTAATAAGAGAATAAATAAAAATCGAACAATATTATACACATTATGATGATAATACCATTGAATGGCAGTAGCTGACTCCAGATATAAGTTGTTGGAAAAAAAAACGAGCCTGCATGAAAAAATATGTGAAGGAGTGGAACACTAACAGATACATACTACAAGTCAAAAAAAGAAAAGGAAGGACATGGAAGACAAAGTTTAGGACCTCGTCCTCATTGAAGCGTCCGACATTGCATATTCGCTCGAATAATTCTCCACCAGATGCATACTCCATTACAATAGCCAGATGTGTTGGTGTTAGTATTACCTGAAGCAAAATATTGAGAATTTAGATACTTAAATTTTTAGTGGAAGTAAAATGCAGAGAAAAGTCAGTGGCAACCTCTTTAAATCTAATAATGTTAGGGTGCCTTAAAGACCTGTGATTGATAATTTCCCTCTGTACATTTTCATCTATCTGCAATAAGAAAAAGTACCAAAGAAGTTAATGTTAGTAATAGTTGAAGCAAATATTACAAGGAGCCCTCCACCACCACCAACCCTCAAAAGAGGGGAAATGCTACTCCAGGATAAAAGACCTGGTGGAACCTCACAGAGGAAGTTACATATGGAAATAAAATCGCAAAGTTTTCAATATCATTACCAATAAAGGACAACACAAGTAATCCAATAAGTGAAATTTGAATGGCTGAACTGAAGTTTGCTCATTCATAGCACATAATTATTGGGTCCTCACAACCACTCACATATATATGAGAAAAAAAAAGCAGATGACGGAAAACAAATAAAAATATCTTCCAGAGTAATACAGATATTATGTTTCTACTCTCCCCACCCCCAATTATCTATCTAATCCATATTTCATAATGTAAGAAGATGTGGACCTCGTAGAGTCGTTCCATACTTACTCTAATGCGTACTTTATTTTAAAATTTTTAAAGCAAAAACACAAGAGGATGTATTGGACTGAGAACTAGTGCCAAGGCAACAAATGCTTGCTCTACTTGATCAAACTAAATAAAATAAAATGTTAAATATAACAATAAAGCAGACAATTATTAATCTGTAACACAACCTTAACAGTTATTACTGACGGAATTACACTAAAACAAGGAAAAACTCGCCATCACAAAAATATATATATATGTGTGTGTGTATACATTTTGTGTGAAATTGTAACATTTGGATGAACCCAAGAACCATCTCAGCAAGATAATTCAGCAATTATTGCTAACAAACCGATATTCCCACGAGTACATCATCCTGCCTTAATCACACTTAAGCAGAGAGAATACACTTTTCAGTCACTCACATAGCATATGGTGGTGGCTCTAAATTCACTTGTATACCGTCAAATATCAGAATAGTATGTAGTCATAAATGTTTAATTTATATCATATTTCCTTATAGATTATACATCAACTGATCAAGCAAAATTGCCAAAATCTGAGTACTAAATTAAGTGGTGTGCATAAATATTTGCAATATAGTATTTGGAGAAATGGTGTCTGCCCTCAACTCACTCATAAGAAGAGAGAAAGAGAGAGAAACACTCTTATAATCTCATAGTGATAAATGGAAAATTTCAAGTGAGACATGATGTCCTTCAATTACTATCGAACAAGATTCAACCTACTGCAAGTCATAAACTTGGGGAAAGAAACAAAAAGCATTTCACCAAATTTTAAGAAACAATCAAAACTCATTAGTAGCTAAAATTATGTAAAAGAAGATTAGTGAATGAGTCAATGATAATAACTGAATGACAAATTAAACACCAATAAGACTCTAAATTAGTTTCAAAGTTTAATTCAGAAATTAAAAAAGTCAATTTGCAAATGAAGTTACAGAACTGACCGGGAATCCTCGCTCGACGTACTTAATGGCAACCAATTCATTTCTCTGCTTATCCCTCATAAGCCGAGCTATCCCAAAACTACCAGATCCAATATTCCTAATAAAAACAAACCGATCACTATCCTGTACGATCGGTACAGAAGCAGGATCGTTCCTTTTTACGGAGTCCATTTTCACAAATTAATCAGCCCATTCACATAAATTAATCGACTCTGCTATTGATTAATGTATCAATCAGGGAAAGAATAGTCAATATAGAAATGGATCTGCAATTTGTATTCGATACAGAGTCAAATGGAAAGGTTTAAAGCATTTGGTGCCGATTATAGATAGTGAAATACTTTATTTGCTTGGATATTGATGCAATTGATGTCTTAATTCTGATTTATTCTAATAAAAATCTCAAGGATTAGGAAATATGTGATGAAGATGATCACGTCATTTCGCACTAATTAGATGACAATTGATACGACAAGTTACTCTGCTCACAATGACGTACTACCTTTTATTATTGTTGTTTTACCAAAGATTTCCAGAGTACAAACAACTAGCCTGCAGCTAAAGTATAAAGTGGAAAGCTTCTTTGGGATTAAATGACAACACTGCCCTGGTTCAATTAACCTGGAAGCTTCTAGACTGGAAAAGGAGTTAACCTCATTCATTTGTTCTCTTGTACTATTGTTTTCCCAAAGATTTCAATTATAAAAAATTAAATTTGCAACAACTGATAGAAATCACATACTCCAGTTATATTGAAGTGATAGTTAGAGTTCGGAAAAAGGAGTATGATCCGGGTAAATTATCCGGATTCATATGTTTGTCATGATATGCAAAAAAGATTTAACTGCACATGCCTCAAAACAAAGCGATTCAGTTAATTACTTATTGGTGATGTCCAACACCTCAAACACATGTACATTCCTAAGTTCCTTTATTTTCCATTTCTCCAACCTAAACACACTTCACCAGCTTCTCATGAAAAAAAGATCACGTTGCACCTAAACTTGACAAAGGGTCTTGACATGTTTACACCATATTTCTAGATACCAACACTCTATGTGACACATTAGAAAACTCCATCCATAGTGTGAGTTTGAAGTATGAACAAGGATGATTTGTGAAGTGAGTGACAGCAGGGTTAAAAGGGGATTTTTACAAAAAAATCCAAACTCAATCCATTTAATCTCAATGTCAATCACATGTGCTTAACCAGCCCTAATTTTCATTTATAGCATATCCATGATTGTTACAGAGCAACCCGATTCAAAACCCTAAACCGGACCGGTAAAAGAAACAAATCGGAATTTGACTACACACAAAAATCAGCTTCAAAGATGCATAAAAGAATTTTCAATAAGCAGATTTCACAGCATTTATCCCAACCATCATCACCATCAACAACAACAACAAAAAACAGCAAAAAAATAGGTTTCCATATTTGTTCAGACAATAATAATTGCATGCTTAACTAAATCAAAGAACGCGATTAGCACTATGCATAACAGCAAAAGGAATGAGCAATGGAAGCTAACCCTTTCCCCTCGCTCGATGTACTTAACCGCAACAAGCTGTTTCGTGTGCCTATCTCTCATCAATCGGGCAACGCCGAAGTTACCCGAACCGATATCCCGAACGAAGCCGTACCGATCACTGTTGTGCATGATCGGCATAGCGATATCCGTACCCGGACCCGCTGCTACCGGCGCCCGATCCATATCAGGCAGTTGATCTATTGAGTAGTAGGAGAAAGAAAAAGTCCGGGTTCGAAAAGCCAAGCACAGCTCATTCGCATTACTCGGGTATCTGAGCGACACCGCACTGGTACATCGTCAGTGATTGCCTGACACTGTATAAAAATGGGGCGAGGGGTAAAAAAGATGGTTTTGCCCTCGGGAGTCGCGGAATTTGAGAGAGTGGAAAGGCGGTCGGTTAGTTGGGAATTTTTAAATTGAGATACAGTACAATAATGTCGCCTCTGTATCCCGTTATGGAATTTAGCAGGAAGAAGACGGAGAAGGGGAAAGAGTGAATGTGACGAGACGTACCGTGCGTACAACCCTATCACGATACTCTTCCCGGTTATCAGATTAGACGGAAAAGTTTAAGACGTCGATGTTAATATGTGTAATGACAAAATTACCCCTCCTACCGATTCGAATTGAATTACTCGGGGGTCCCACTATTGTAATGATTTTTTTAATATTATTTTCACATATTTTTTTTTATAAGGAGGACACATATTTTTCACATATTTTCACATATTTTTTTTTATAAGGAGGACACATATTTTTTTTTATAAGGAGGAGAGACGAGAAACTCCACCCCACCCGATCGGAGGTCCCTCGATCGGGTAGGATGTAAATCGAGGGATGTGCCCGAGTAGCAGACACCTGTGCGAGAGAGCCAACAGGTCGAACCACAGGACAAACCTTCATAATATTTCAATGAAAATTTGCCCCACCCGAGGTTCGAACCCTGCGTCGCCGGGGAATTTCACCCACATCATCACAGGCCTTACCACTCGGCTATTTTCACATATTTTACAATAAAATAAAGTAATGTCCAGTGGGCCATGAGGTAATTACATCTAGTTTCTAAGTCTTCTATTTTTTGTAATTTATGAAAGTAGTGTGACCCAAAATTAGTATGGAGAACAAATAATATACAATTCTATAAAAATTCGTCTTCCTCCGCTTAGGTTCTGACTAAAAGCGTTATAACAAGGTCGACGACGTAGATTTTAGTCTTGCTTAAGCTCTAGAGCCCTCAACGCATAAGCGCCGTTTAAACTTAATTTAACCTACTTTAATTAGAACTTAGAAAGTACCGAAATAGGTTTTGTCAAAGGACTAAAATGTGATACAAAAAATGATAAATAAAATAAAATAAATGATAATATAATAAATTTTAAGTATGATGAGACAAACATCAAATTAATATTAAAACAATAATAAAAATAATTTAAATTTTGTAAATTATTTTAAATTTTATTTACTATATTAAGACTTGAATTATTACTATTTTTAAATTATTTTGCTCTAAATATTACATTAATATAAATAAAAATTATTTTTAAAATTTAAAATTAATTAATTAAATATAAAAATATAAAATAATTAATTCTCGCACTACGAAAAAAATTATCATTATGGAAATCCGTAAAGAACAGGATTTTCTACGGCTTACCCTACGAATTCACGCGTAGCCGGGTAAGGTCTAGGCCGGTAGAGAATCCGTTTCCTACTTCAATTTTTCAACAAACATTAACAAATTTATTAACATAATTATCAAAAATCATTTTATACTAATATATATCATTTCAAAGATCATTTTATATCATTTTATCTTCTTAGCCATAGGGGCAAATTAAAATGTGATAAAATAAAAAGAGAAAAAATTAAAGTACACTATATCATATAGTTGCTGGAAATCGATATCCCGGGCTATTAAAATTTGCGGAAAATAATAACCCGACCGAAATCCTCGATCGCCGGAGATCCGACCACGAACCACCGTACGAGCCGGAGCTCAACCGAGCACCACCACGGTCCGCCCGTGGTGCCCAGCCGAGCCCCCGTACGGGGCTCGCGATCATCTCGCGATGATCGCTGGGATGCCTCACGGCATCCCCGGGGCTGCTCGTAGCAGCCCCGCAGCGAGTCGCTGACTCGCTGCCCAGCGAGGGGTGATCCCCTCGCACGACCGCTGCGGGTAGCCCCGCAGCTCATGCGAGCCCGCTGCGGGTAACCCCGCAGCTCACCCGCGATCGAACCCTAGGGTTCGATCGCCCCCTCGGCTGGAGCCGAGGGATCTTTGCCTCGATCCCGGCGGGGATCTCTAGACCGCCGGCGGTCCGGTGGTCCACAACCACCACCGCCCGGTCTATCCCCGTCCCCGGTCTCGTCGTTTCCCGGATCGTGCGTTCATGTATGTATCACAATCAATTCACATAAAATCATAGAAGAGAGTATATGATTTTACCTTTTGATTCGTTGTGCGGAGAAACGAACTCAATTGATGACCTTACGATCTTCCCACGTATTCCTTGCACTAGCTTGAACGTCGGGTGGGCGACGATCTTCCAAGCTTATGGATCCTCTTCAACTCTCTAGAATATCAAGTATGATAATCTTGTCTTATGAAAAAGTGAAGACCATGTAGTGCTTTTATAGGCTACGTAGGGGATCTAAAGGAGGTGGAATATTGGACTTCCAATATTAATGATTAAATTGAGCCCAAGCCCAAATCTATTAATAAATTCCTCAGGCGATCCGCCCAATACACCAAGTGTACAAGTGTGATAAAATAATTAAGACAAATTATTTTCTCTCTCACACAACGACTATACCGATGGATTGGTCCGTGTCCATCTAGGTCGTGAGCAATCGTTTGATTAAATACGAGTAACCGATAGTATGATCTTCTGTGTGACGTCGCACACCATACAAACTACAACGTATATAATCCAGGACTATATTTTGCATATATCTAATTATCAATAATTAAACGCAAACAATTGTTTATTAATTTAATAGATTAAATGCTATGACCGGGAGTTTATCGTTACTTAAATCTAGACATTAAGTACACAACTCCAACAATAGTCATACATCTTATTTACACTAGAAGATAAAAAAACCGGTTATTTGCACACAAAAGCGGTAAACATCCGAAAATACCCCCGTTACATTCGACATGTCGAATCTACATTCGACACACACATTCGACATTCGACACACACATTCGACATGTCGAATCTACTTTCGACACACACATTCCACATTCGACACACACATTCGACATACATTTCAACAAGTCAAATCACATTCGACACACATATTCGACATGTGATTCGACACCCATTCGACATGTCGAATCGCATTCGACATAAATACACATTCGACACAACTTCAACATGGCGAATCACATTCGACACGACGAATCTCACATTCAACACGACGAATCTTACATTCGACAAGACGAATTTCACATTCGAAAAGACAAAAACTTATTTGTTTTTTTAAAAAAAAAAATTCTTTCATTTTTTAATCGTAACTTTTACTTTATGCACACAATAAACTTGCTGGATTCAATTTTTTTATTGAACTTTTTTTGGATTCATTTTTTTAATTTCAATTTTTATTTTATTTAAACAATAACACAAAGAAAAATTTCAATTAAAAATTTTGACAAAAATATTATGAGAAAAAACTACAAAAAAACAAAAAATATTCGACAAATAAAATTTCAAAAATGAAATATTCAACAAATAAAGTCCTGCACACATCGATATTCATATACGGGGAGGAGCTCCGTCGAGAATCGGTGAGGGTCCCACACGACGAAGCTGGTTTTGGCGAGACCCCACGATATTATCGTGTCCGTGCGGGGATCGTCCACCATCTCGTAGGTTTTCCTCAGGAACAGCGGCAGCCCGGCGTCTCTCAGCCCTTCGATCGGCTTTGGAACGTCGTAGTCGTCGTGCTCGGAGATAAAATCGAACGGCTCTTTGTTTGCGTGAATGTATGAAGCGTCTTCTCCACCACCATCGCTCGCCATTTGCGTGGATCTATGGATGTTTCATTGCGGAAATGATGTTTGAAGAGAGAGAAAAATTGAGGGAGGCGGACAAGAAAGAAAGTGAGAATGAAAAATTAGGGTTAAGTGGGTTTGTGGGCTTTTATTGACAAAAATAAAGGTAAATTGGTCTATTTAAGTATAAAAGTGGGTTTTTTATGTCACAGTGTAAAATAGATGTCTTACTATCCCATTTAATGCATTTTATAACATTTACTCAAATAAAAAACTCACACATAGCATAATATATCTATAAAGTGAGTGTATTGTGCAACATGTGTAGCATAGAATAGAAAGTCAAATTTGTGCATAGAGGTAGACTATTGAGAATATGCAATTACAATAAATAAACTTACATTGTACTCTACTCTTTTGATAAATATTTTGTAACATGTACTTATTATAAAATAAAAGATATGATCAAATAATTTTTTTACAAGTAGCATAATATCTATGTGTATTGTGCATCTCAATTTATACTTACACATTATGTATAGTATATTGTACACATAATATTAATTATAATGATGATTGTATTATTGATAAATGAATACTAATATTATTTAAAAATATTTTTTAATGATAATTTATTTGTTATTTAATAATGATTTTAGTATTGATAAATGAATATATATTGTATGCATTATTTTCTACTATTATAAGACGGGTTAATTAATTTTCTCAAATGATGATTATTTATGTTTATAACGACCTTTTATATTTAATTAAAAAATACAATTTTAGGTATCAAATATATGATACTATTATTTAGTATTTACTCTATTCGTCTTATTAAAATCATCATACTTTATTGGGTAAGAAGATTATTTACATTAAGTTTATAAAAAAAGATAAATGTAATTTGATATTTACAGAGAAAATGTAAAAGTAATGCGTAAAATTAGAAAATATTTAAAAAATTGATGATAAAATTGTATTTTAAAGTGAAAAAGTAAGAATAAAACATTGTTCATTTTTACTTAAATTCAAGTTCTTCAGTTTGAAATTATTTTTATCATTATCACCACACTCATTTTCCATATTCTATTTTTTATATTTTTTTTTCATTTTTACTTAAATTCAGTTTAATTTAGTTAAGTTCGAAATTATTTTATCATTATCACCCCACTCATTTTCCATATTCTTTTTTTAAATATTTTTTTCTTAAAATATTATCACCACACTCATTTTTCATATTCTTTTTTTTTTAATATTTTTTTCTTAAAATATATGTATATATTTATATAATTAAACAAAAAAAAATTTAAAATCTTCGGATAACATTTTTTTAATTTTATTTGAAATAATCAGTTAAGATCCAATAAGTTTAGTTCAGTTAAGTTAATTTTAAATTAAAAGAACAAAGAGCTTAATTGTATTAAGAGTGAAGATATTTGTGAAATAATAAAAATGAAAAATGTAAAAATATATGTAAATAAAGATAAAATAAAATTTTTGTATAGTGATAAAATTTAAATTTTATCAACACGGTTAATTAACAGATATATGTATAAATTGATAGTATATCATTTGGCACACCGTTAATGTTTTAGACATTACCAAACCAAAAAGTAATTTAAATTTAAATTACTAGGGCAAAACTTAATAAAATTAACCCTCTCTGTAACCCCAAATCACAGTACTAGTTAAAACCTAAACATCGAATTCGGCAAAAATCCTATTCAAACCCAAACGTTACCGGACCGGAAACCAACTCACCTAACTGCTCGAACCGGAGGAAAACAACAAACAGTGAAGATGATATCGGATTCGGAACTGATCGAGCGGCTGCGACAATTCCTTAGCAACTCCGACCTCAACACGACCACCAACACTATCGTGCGCCGGCGACTCGAGGAAGATTTCGGCATCGACTTGTCCGATAGAAAAGTGTTTATTAGAGAACAGGTCGATGAATACATGCAAGCCCAATTCGAAAATGCAGCCGATAATGAACAAGAAATCGATTGCCAAGGAGTTGAAGAAGAAGAAGTGGAGGAGGAGGAGGAGGAGGAGGAAGAGGAACCCGCCGCCAGCACCGCCAAATCCTCCACAAAAAAACGGTTCCTTTTCTTGAATTTCTTATCTTTTTAATTTGTGAGCCTTTGATTTTTATATATGCTTCATTTTTGTTTTGTTTCAATTTAAGTTGTTGTTTTTTGCTAATTCAATTGTGTGCACAATTAGATTTATGGGGTATGTTGGGTTGAAGTGTAATAGCTCAATGGATTAACTTGGTTCGTCACAAGTGTTTCTTCATTTGATTGAATGTTGATCAAGGTTATTGGGCATATTTATCTCTATAAGGATGGGGTATCCGCTATCTTTTATGTGTTGCTTTCGTTCAAAGACGAAATACATATACTGGACACGCTCGCATATAAAAGCTTACATTTTTTTTGTTAGACCTAAAAAGAACGATGTCAAGAAAAGAGGTGGAGGTGGAGGATTTACCAAATTATGCAGCCTTTCGCCCGAACTACAGAAATTTACAGGAGTGCCTGAACTGGCTCGGACTGAGGTATAGAAACTTTGAGTACTCTTGGAGCAAAACTTATTGTTTAATTTAACGCGCCTACTGTTTTTTGTATAACCAGGTTGTTAAACAACTGTGGAAATATATTAAAGAGAATAATCTGCAAGACCCATCCAACAAGAGGAATATCATCTGTGACGACACATTGCGCAACCTTTTTGCTGTAGATACCATAGACATGTTTCAAATGAATAAGGCCCTAACAAAGCACATATGGCCCTTGAATTCTGACGGTGGTATTTTTTCTTCTTTTTTAATCAGAGTCCCTCAGATTTTACTTGCCTTGAAAGGTTAATGGGATGTTGTATGTCTTTCCTATATGCAACGGTGCCCGCTTGAGAAAGTTGCTTATTTCTTTTACAGCTTCTTGTCTTTTGTGAATCTTGACAAAAAAGAATGTGGTTTTAAGGAGTTGATGATGTAGAATAACTGAAAATAATTTCTGAATTTATACCTTTAATATGCACTTAAAAATTGTACTGTATCTTGGAATAAATTGAAATAGAGCTATGGGAATTTCAGTCGAAGAGTATTAAGCACCAAACAAATCTTATTTTCCTCTGTGGTACTGTGTAATTTTAAGTTGAGTTTAACCTTGTACATTGGCAAGTGAACCGATTACTAACAACTGGTACAGTTTCTCACAATGGAAATTGCGCATGTAATAAATGGCTACAAGGGCGCAAATATGGCCGGCAACTCAAACTATATCTTATGAAATTCTGATTAAATATTTATAGAAGAATTGCATATGAATTTAATTTATGTTATCTGATGAACTTACATTTGATATGTAGATTTTTATCCTGTGAGTGGAAGATTATGACACTTCCTGACACTTTTTTTCTACGCTCGAGTGACTTTGGTTGCTGTGCTCGATTTGTTATCATTGATCTTTCAATCTATGGATATCGCTTGAATAATTGTTCATTCTTTCCCTTGCAAGGCAGTTTGGTTTTCTTTTCTGGGCAATATTCTGAATATCATATTAAATGAAATATTTTAAGATGAAGCTCTTTATCTTGTGTGAAGTTGTCCGTCTATGTATGTACCACAATTCATTTTTACCTCACTCTATATTTCTTTAATATAACTAACTGTAATTTCTTATCTTTGAAATCAAGCTACTCCTTCGGTCAATGTTGCTCCAAAAGAGAAACAGCAGAAGCACGAGAGAGATGAAGGTCGGAATTCTTTACTGAGATCTTAGATTTTGTGCTCTTCCTTAGTTGATAATTTACTTGTATCCGTAGACCGTAGTGGTAAGATTCACCCATCAACTCTCATTCCCTTCCTTACCATTCATGTACTACCAAAACGACCACCACAACAACAACAACACTTGCTCCTCTTTCTGAATCTGCCTTTAGTTATTGTACTTCATTTAATTCTGTCTGTGCCAGATGAAGACGAGCCAAAGAGAAAAGAAAAACGTCCGAGGGGTGGGAACTCGGCTTTCCTTGCTCCTGTTAAACTTTCTGAAGCTTTAATGAAATTCCTTGGCACAGGGGAAAGTGAACTACCTCGTTCGGATGTTATTAAGAGGATTTGGGATTACATCAAGCTAAACAACCTACAGGTATTTTGGAGCCTTTTTTATATAAATGTACAATATAGTCTATTCGAGTAAACTCTTCAATTTGAGGTAACAACTTGCAAAATAACATTTGAAACGAGCTAATCAGCTAATCAAGACTTTATGGTTATACTGTATATAAACCAGTAATGCCTCACCGTTATTATATATTCACTTCAATTACCCTTGCAGAGCTTCTTCCGATACTCAAAAAAAATTCTAGAGGGCTCCAATTTCACTATATGGAAATTATACGCTATCAATTTATCATCACTTTTCCAACTAAAAAAGAGATTTAAAGCATGACTAAACTAAATTGCATCGGTAGAAGTAATTCTCATTTTTGTCTATTGTAGTGTCATCTCCAAATCCTATTGGTAACTCCATTCTTTTATCTGTTTGAAGGACCCGGCGGACAAAAGACAAATATTATGTGACGAGAAGCTGAAAGAGCTTTTTAATGTAGACACCTTCCACGGGTTTTCTGTTGCTAAACACTTAACTGCCCATCTCATAAAGATCGAACAGTGAGTTATCCATACTAACGAGTCTCAATTTGCTCTGGGAAACATTTTTGTTATGTTGAATGGAGATGCTGTTGAGGCTGTCCTCTTATCTCTCTATTGTATGTCTTTTTTCTTATGTACCTCTTTGGTAAAAAGATGGAAATTTTGAGAAAACTCTAATCTAAATTTCATGGCGAGCTTCTCTCATGCCATCTTAATACTTATTTCAATGCTAATTCACCGAGCTAATGACAAATGTGAACAATGTATATCTCGATTAATTCAAAATTCAGTAGGGGGTCTATAGATTCATATGTTGGTCGAGATTCGCAAATCTGCCTATTTTTGGTTTCAAACACGAAGGAGGATTACAAAAATGATTCTAGAGGCGTGCCTTTTGTTTTTTCCTTTGATATTTTAAACTCTGAAGCTCCTGCTATATCATTACGTTTGTGCATTTTCTGACATTCTGGTTTTACTTTTGATGATCTTATGTTTAGATGCTCATTTTCTGATTTTACTTTTGATGATCTTATGTTTAGATGCTTTACTTTCATTTGATAAAATAAGTATATTTTTATTTTTTATTTTTTTAGACTGAATCTTTTGATTTAGCCACCTTATACTGTTATACATCAGATCAGTAAATTGATTGCAAGGCAAAAGGTTTATGTGGGCAAGGATTTCACATGATCCATATTGATGTAAGCCGATTTTAGCAAAATAAGAGATTTCACTCTAAGACGAAATTGACTGAACTGAACTTAATAGTTTTGAACTAAACTTAATGAATTTGAACTGAACTTAATATGTCTGAACTGAAATTAAGTTCAATTGAATTAAATTCTAAAATATTGAAATAATATTAATGAAAATAATAAATAATAATTAAATAATAATAATAAATAATAATAATAAATAATATTAATAATAAAAAAAGAATAAAAAAAAATACTAATAATAATTAAAAAAAAAAAATGACTTAATTGAATTTAATAGATATGAAGTGAACTGAGAATAAGTTCAAAAGAATAGGTCTTAATTGCAAGAGTTTCCTACCATGAATATAAGTTGCAAGGCAAGTTGTGTGTACTTTTGACAGTTTAAAATATGACGTATGAAGCAATGTAGTATGCACAAAGGGATTGAAAGCAGAAAACGATCCCTTCATTTGGGATACCGTAGGCTATTGCTTTGCTATGTGGCGAATAGACAATGTTCTGAACATTTAGATGTTTGTGGAAACTTGTTCTCATTTTGGGACCTGTACATGGCGATGTGTATGTTTTCTAGTGGATCATGAATCATTGTAGGTAGGAAAAGGGTCCTCAGGTTAGGAATTCAGCCAATTCTGTGCCATTGGTGGTCACTGGTGGTGGTGCTCTGATTCGACCACGGAACGGAAGTCTATAGTTGCTGGCATAATATAGTCTTCGTCTCTTCCATGTCTTTTTTTTTTTTTTTTGAAATTTTGTCCATTGTTGTGTCCTTCAAATGATGCTTTTGAGATTATTTTCTAAGTTGATAATTGAAAAGGAGGTTAATTATGGCGCAGGAAAATAAGTACTCCTTTCGTCCCTAAATATTATTTATAGATAAACATGCGTGTGTGTTAAAAAAAATGATTTTTGAGTGTTTTATAATATAAAGTAGGGGTATAATAGGTATTGATGTGTAAGTAATAAAATAGTTAGTTGAAAAAGTAGTGGTATAAAAGTAAATAAATGTGTATTGAGATGATAAAGTTGTGAAAAGACATTCTATTAATAGGTATACACTTTTTAAGAAAAGGATTAGAAAGTATTTATTGTTTTGAGGGGAAGAGGTATTAGACTAGGGTCTATGAGATGCTACACCGGGAGCAATACTCTGGTGGCATATTAACCGTAGATGCATACATCATACACGTCGGGTATGTGTGATTGAGTGTGTATTTAATATAATAATAATAAATCTACGGTCAAGATGTACATGGTGTACTCCACCCGGTGTAGCATAGATAAAACCATTAGACTAGTAGTGAGTTCTTTTTTGACATGAATTTCAAGTTTGAAAAATAAATTGAATGTTGATTGAATAATATAAAATTGTTTAATGATTTAAGATGGGATGACATAGACACATGGTAAAACAATGAACAATAGAAACATTTTTTTTATGAGGAGAGACGAGAAACTTCACCTCACCCGATCGGGTAGAATGTAAATCGAGAAATGTGCCCGAGTAATAGACACTTGTGCGAGAGAGCCAACAGGTCGAACCTCAGGATAAACTTGTTGGCACCTTAAAACAACAACAATGCAACATACTGTACACACATCAATTTATATTTATATTTTCTACAGGAATAGTCACACTTTTTTTTTATTCTTATTAACGATCAAGCTCAATTTAGGTAAATTATTATTTATATTTTTTCATTTAAAAAAACATACTCTTTCTATCCCGAAGAAATGTGCATAGAAAAATGTTTTTTCTTTGGTTTTTTGAGATATATAAGCGTATTTTCATAGTGTTAAATGTGCAAATGAAGAGTTCTGACCATTACGGTGGGACAATAAAAAAAATGTGACATTTTCTATAGGATGGAGTATATCCCTTTATTTTCACTTATTTTTTTAAATATTACTCTCAATTACTTATTTTATTAATTTAAAAATAGATTTTTTTCAACTTTTTGTTCAATAAATTAATAAAAAATTACATATTTTATTAATTTAAAAATAATTTTTTTCTCAATTTTTTGATCGATAAAAGTCAACATAACAATAGAGTACTACTCCATGCTGTACGTACTAATAATATTATACAATATTAATTCCTCTGCACGCACTCCCACAAAATAAATCGAGATTCTACGGTACTGTGCGTGTGCTTGCACGTATTCTATTATTAGTTCCGCAACCCAAAATAAATAAGAAATCAACAAATCTGGAAGAAAAAAAAGACCAAGCTCAAAATGATTAGTTTAGCCCAACATACTACTCAATACTCGTATCATTGATCAAATTGGATTTAAATTTTGAAATATAATTTTATCTCTTTTTATTATACAACGAATTGATATATAAAATTCTTTTTTTTTTTAAAAAAATTCAAATTTTCTTATCTCATCCTCTAAAGAGGAGGGAGTTCAAAATTATCTTTTAATCTTTTCACATTAATTCTAAAAAAAATTAAAATATAATAAGTCGGTAAAAAGTATTTTAGCCTGTTTACGATACTACCCTTGTCTTTTGCGAAACCAACACTAATAGTAAAAAACATGGTTGATCCTCCTTAATTAGCTACCACTCCACATATCAAATGAACGCACTTGTCACATTAATTCTAGAGTTTGCATTAAGCAGAGTAATGAAAACTAATGATGCTTCGGGTCTTTCCTCTCTCTCTCTCTCTCTTTTGTTTCATTTTTGTACGCCCTCCTACTTGGTGTTTTTCTGCCCTAAAGTTGCTGCAACAAAAAACAATACAAGAGTTAGTAATATGATCAGTGCATCAATTAAAAGTCAAAAACACCACCTAACTTCATCGATCGTATCAAATAAAACAAAACAAAATATACATACGTACATTAATCATAACCTATAATGTTAATTGAAAAAATTATACTAACAATTAAATAAAGAGGAACTTAATTAGGTACGTAGAGGACAAATTTTAAAATTCAAAATCTATGAGCTACGAGATTAGAGAATCAGATACTCATCATAACCCCAGATCTTTAATTTTGTCGTCAACACTCTGCTTCCCCATTTTTCTCATTTTTGTTTACTGTTGTGGTAAAAAAACATTAATGTCACCACGAAAATAAGTGCAGAAAATACAAAAAGGGTTTCTTAATTAGCTAGGGTTTCGATAGGTGCTCCCCTACGAGTTATGATTACCGAACAGTGACAAGTCCGGGCAGTGACAAGACAGTAATTCCCCGCCTGACCAACCCACCTGCCCGAGTCGTCGTTCTTAATTCTCCAAGAATAATACTCCTACCTCCTACACTATATATATGGTGCATTTAATTTATTCCACCTAAAAAATACAAAACCAAAATCTTCATCCCATTTAATGCGTACGATCAATCATCCATCACCCCTCAGACGACGAAAGGGACGACAGAGGGACACACCAATATCCATAATTCCATATATATATATAAATTTAATAATAATAAAAAAACGGAAATCATCAAGTACCTGTATCATGACAATTAATTAATTTTGTTCAACGAAAGAATTCAACACGGTAGGCTCCTGCCCTCCTCGCTTTTCGCCGGCGGCTGCTGAGCCGTCGTCAACAGCTCCTCCGGCGGCTGTATGTGATTGTAAGTGACGACGCTGTCGTAAGAGCCGCCGCCTAGAGCCGGCTGATTAAAACCCGTGGCGGTGACAGCACAGCCGAGGAACTGATTCTGCTGCTGCTGATGTTCGTAGCCTCCGAGGAAGTGCTGGTGGGCGGAGGAGACGACCCCCATCATGTAAGGCGGCGGCGGAGGAGGAGGAGGAGGAGGAGGCATCATAATGTGGAAAGGGGGCGGGTGGATGTAGGCGGCGAGCTCCTTCTTGGCGGCGTCGAGGTCTAGCTGGACCTGCTTGAGCTTGTGCTGGAGGATGGAGATGAGGCCCACGCAGCCGTAGACGGGGTCGCGGAGGCGGTACTCCGCCTCGTAGGCAAGGGAGTTGACGGCGTCCTCGCGCTGGGAGGTGCTCAGCTCGTTCAGGAGCTTCGCCACGTTGCTGGCCCCAAACACTTTGTGGACGTTCGTGAACTTCTGGGGGTTGTCCGGCGGGAAGTACGGGGCGAATACGCACTCCTGCGTGCACTTCCGCCGGAGGCACTTGCACGCCGCGCACGGCGAGTTTGAAGATGATGATGATGACGACGACATTGTTTTCTTTCTGAATAAAAATAATAATAATAAAATAAACGATGCTGACAGATATGCACATAAATGAGTAATTAATATATAATAATAATAATAATATAGATATATGGTATTCAGCGAAATTAGTGAAACAAAACGAGTGGACTGTGCGTATATCGAAGATGCGAACATGGAAAGTCAATGAATTCATTCATTCTTATAATCGAGCCGAGCGGCCTGTCATTTTATATGAGAGGAAAGTCAGAAAAGGAAAACTCTAGGAATATAAAAATAATTATATTATCGTATATATATTTTTATTCGATCGGCCGGAATCCGAAAAAATATTTTTACAGTTTTACCCCTCTCTAAAACTGAGTGAAGATTTCTCAGATCTAAAAAAGGAGATTATATGAGAATAAAAAAATATCAAAAAAAAAAAAAATCAAACGTCGAGATCTTTCGATGTCCGTAACCAAACCTTACCGAAATTAATCAGTCGGAGAACCGAAACCCTACTAGAGACGGCGGGTCTTTCAGCAACGTCGATCAGAACATGATGATCTGGAAAATCAAAATTAAAATTAAAACTACGAAAATACAACTGCTCGGAAACGATTATTAATCGGCGTGAGAGAAATAAAATGAAATCCGATACGATATTACGGAACGGACCTTCTGTTCATCGGGAAGGGATGGAGTCCTAGGGCTTGAGTTCGATATATGAACTCTCGATCCGATCTTCGACTTTCGCGAGCAATTGTAATTGCTGAAATTTCGCCTGCGAATTTGAAACTGGAAAACCAGACGAAAGTGATCGGTAAATAAAATGAGATGGAGAGACCAATATATACTTACATATATATATAGAGAGAGAGAGAGAGACGAGAGGGTCTACGTCAGATTTCTCACACACTCATATATTGTAATTGTACGCGCGTAGTGTGTGTAAATATGCCGTATGTGTACATAGAAGGTGGTATTGTGGAAAATGCGCGTGGCTTAATCTAATCCGTTAACCACTGCAGGGAGAACCGGGTTTGACCGTTGGATCATTATACGGGTAGAGTGGGCAATTTCTATCTGAATGAATATTGTTGTGGTATAATGATTTATGACCAAAATTTTATTTTTGTTCTTATTTTAAATTATTTTCAACTTTGTATCATGTAATTATACAAATATATATTGAGTTTCGATCCTGTAATCTTTTTTTTAAAGAAATTGTGATTTGGGTAAATTTTATATGAAATTACAAACTTAATTATCAAAATACATGACCATATCATTCAAAAAAATGATAAAGATTATGAAATATCTTTGAAATGAAAATCATAAACTTCTATTAAAATATGAAATATTTTGTTTTTGGTAGAATATGGTCAATCTGATGAATGATTTAGAAGATGGTCAATAAAAGTGATGATGAAATTTTTTGGTGGGGGCCCATGTGGGACCCAGCCTGGGGGGACAAAAAGGACGTAGAGGTGCGCAGTGCGGTCAGTGTGTGGGTTAGCAATTGCGTGCATGCACCCTCGATTTCATTGAATGCCATACCCTCCCGCGCGCGGTACAATTCCTTCCGGATTCAGAATATTGCAGACACACGAACTGTACCTCATTGCAACAATTTAATTCCCCCTTGCACACAATGTGTGGTGTGGTGTGGTGTGGCCTTTCAATTTTGTTCTCCCAATACCAAATTTCACTTGTTGCATGAATTATTATTGGTATTTAAATTGGAATAAATTATCTCGCAATTAGAATAGCCAAGTTAGTAGAGCACAGAGAGATCACCAGTTTGTAATTGAAACAAATTTGAATGTGATAGTGTTTGTTATTTAACGACTCATATTGAAATTTGTGGAGCGTTCGTTTGCGTTCGAAATGGGCAAATTGACCCCGGAAAATCGAATAAACCTATTATGATTTACGTAGAATATAAAATCAATACCATTTGTGCAAAAAAAAATTGTACTATTATTCAGCAATAATAAATTAAAAAAAAACTATATTTTTTTAGCAATATTAAAGAATATATTGATGGATTTTTATATTAAAAAGTACAATAATCGAGAGTAAAATTTATAAGTGTAGAAAAAATAAGAATAAAATTTTTATTTTAAAATAAAAAATTAAATAATTAAATACATTTTTTAAAAGTGTGCATAGTGTGTTGAGATATTAAATAAAAGAAAATGTGCATAATTTTATGGACCGAATTAGTAAATATTTTAAATTTGAATTCGATACACAACACAGTAACTAGGGATGAACATGAAACGGAATGGTACGAGATTAGAAGAATTCCGTCCCATCCGATAATATATTTTTGGGATGAGACGAGATGGAATTCGATGTATACAACAAAATGACACAATAAGTTGAACAAATCTTTTCTTTTAACATCAATGGTTAGGCTGAGGGGTAATTCAGAGGTGCTCGGGGATTGAGGCAGGGGGACCTGATTTCACCCTTTATGTTTGTCCTTGTGATGGAGGTATTATATGGGATCTTGAAGTGACATATCCAGGCTGAGACGGAGTTCCAGTATCATTGGAGATGTGAGAGGACCCAAACATATAAGTTGAGTTTTGCTGATGACCTTCTACTTGTCTGTCATGCTGATCCTGTGTCTATCACTACACTCAGACGGGGAGTGCAGCTTTTCTCGACTTATTCGGGTCTACATGAGAATGTAGATAAGAGTAATATTTATCTCTCCCTCCAAGCGCAGGATGATGTTTCGATACTTCAGCCAGTGTTTGATTTCTCGGTCGGGACCCTTTCGGTGCGTTATCTGGGAGTCCCTCTGATCTCTTCTCAGTTGAGTCTGAGGGATTAAGCCCCCTGCTACAGAGGATTGATGCTAGACTGGGTTCTTAGACCTCTCGTACCCTATCTTATGCAGGGCGTTTACAACTGATCCGATCAGTTCTTGGTACACTACATATCTACTGGGCCAGTGTGTTCATCCTCCCCAATGGGATTATTGAGGAGATTGAGAAGAGGCTGAGGCGATTTCTTTGGTTTGAGTTGGGCAATAAGAGGTACGCCAAGGTCCGATGGGTTGATATTTGTCGGCCTGCTAGTGAGGGTTGACTGGGTATCCGTGATGTCACTGCTCAGAATCGAGCCCTTATGACCAGACACATCTGGGCTATTCTAAGTTAGGATCCAAATGCAGTTTGGGTCAGTTGGATTCTGGAGAAGGCATTCCTTTTGGAGTGCTAAGATGCCGAGGGCTTGCTCCTGGAGTTGGCGTCAGCTCCTAAAGCTATGCCCCGCTGTTTTACCAGCTATACAAATGCAGGTTGGGGATGGATCGCAGATTTACCTTTGGAGGGACCCGTGGCACCCCCTAGGTCGTTTGGAGGAGGTGTGTCAGCTAGGACCGTGGCTTAGAAGGCTTCCTAGGGCTGCGTCGTTGAGTATGGTCATAGTTGACACTACTAGAAAAAAGGCTTTTAGCGACCACGTTTTTTGCGACCACACGTCGTGGTCGCTAATAATGACCTTTTGCGACCACGCGTGGTCGCAATAACTGGTGCTCGCTATTTGTTCCAATAAAAAAGCCGCGAGCTTCCCGCTTATTTATTAGCGACCACGGTGTGGTCGCTAGTAACAGTTGTGGTCGCTAAAAACAGTAGCGACCACAGCCGTGGTCGCAAATAAGATGTTTCTGAAAACCGGAATTTCCACGGTGGAAAATCGCTAATAAACCTTGACACGTGGAAGGTCTTTTGCGACCACGCGTGGTCGCTAATACTGTGGTCGCTAATGTTTTACAGATATCAGCGGGCAGAAGGGTTTTCTTCTCATTACTTACTTCATTCCTCTGCAGCGGCGGCGAATTACGACTTGCGACTTCTAGTACGAGCGGCGAGCATCTCCGGCAGACCACCAACTCCGGCGGCGCCCCATCTCCGGCGACGGCCCATGTAATTCGACCAGGTATGATTTCTTCGATTTCGTTTCGATTTCTTATGATTTCTTCGATTTCGATTTGGGGTTTTAAACACAGAAGTATATGTTGTTTTTGAAGCCGTTTAACGTGATCGATTGAGTTAGGCCTTTGTTTAGGGTTTGTTTGATTAGGGTTTTTGATTTACAATTTGGGAATTTTTTGATTTGGGAAGAATTTGGGGGTTTTTTGATTTTCAATGTCGTTTCTAAAGCCATTGATTTATTTTTTATCTACGTACCTAACCGTGAATTGATAGAAATGTTTAAGTAACTTAATTTGGTTATTTTGTAGAAACATAAATATTTGAACTTAAATCAAATCAACAACTACTAAGACCACATTTTATATTGTGTGTTATAGGTTCTTCTCCATCGGTATCGTCTCGTTCATCGTTTTCAAGTGCATCTCAATCTTCTGCTGCATTATCCCAGGCTGAGTACGACAAGAGAATGGCTGACATGCTCTTCTGGAACCAGCAAATGGCTAGAATGTTTCCTGATCTTAGACCTCCTTCCATGTCAGGTGCAGATGGTTCGACTACTCTTCCTGGTTCTTCAGCTCGTGATTTGACCCGTGACTCACCGTAGCTTATTTTTAGTTTGATTACGGATTGTACTATTTTTTCTATTCTATTAGGATGGTGTTGATGAACTTGAATAATTGTTTTGATGGTTTTGGATTATATTTGAACTGTATTTTGGATTCGGTTTGTATTGCGATTGGAATTGATTTGCAGGTCGGAAATTGCAATTTTAAAATATATTTTTTTTCAGAAAAATAGGTATTTGCGACCACGCGTGGTCGCTAATACTAAGGAGCTGTTTTTAAGAAGATGTGTATTTGCGACCACGCGTGGTCGCTAATGCTTTCAGACCGAAAGTTTGACCATCTGTATTTGCGACCACGCGTGGTCGCTAATAATCTGACACGTCACCGCTCAGTGCCACATCAGCATGGAGCATTAGCGACCACATATGTGGTCGCTAATAACAATCGTGGTCGCAAATGTATTCCCGACCGCGCTGTTGTCGCCAAAAAAACATTTGAGACCAACCATTAGCGGCCACGCATAAGCGACCACGCGTGGTCGCAAATACCACTTTTGCGACCACATTCCGTTTTTTGCGACCACATTGTGTGTTCGCAAAAACCCCTTTTTTTTGTAGTGTGATGGGGTGTGGAAGTGGCCAGCAGACTTTGCGGCGGAGTTCGTTGATCTTATGGATAGCCTGCCGAGTATAGATGTGAGGACAGATACAGTGCGATGGACACTGCATCGATCAGGGACTTACACCTCTGACTTAGCATACTCTCTTTTCCGCCCGGAGGGTCCTAGGGTGCTGTGGGCTGCTCTTTTGACTAGTCCAGGACGCATCCCACGACATTGTTTCATTCTTTGGATGGCTATCCGAGGTCGATTGCCGACTAAGGATAAGCGTTGGATTGGTTGGGGGGATAATTTGTGCGTGCTTTGTGGTGGGGAGAGTGCGGAGACACACTCTCACATTTTCTTTGATTGCGCCTTCTCACGGGAGTGCTTGCGGAGACTGGAGGTGGAGGTGGGATTTCTATGGCCACGTGGTAGTTGGCATAGTGCTGTTTTACGGGCTTCTAGTAGATGACGTGTGAAGCACTTGATATCCTGTGCGTATCGTGAACTTCTCGCTGCCCTGGTCTACTTTATTTGTCTCGAGAATTCATGAGGCTCGTTCGGTGTCCCCTAGAGTGGTGGCCTCTCAGGCGATTTCTATCATTCAGGAGAGGATCCGCTCGTTACGACTTCCAAACTCTCTTCAAACACGTGCACTGAAGAGAGTATGACATATAGTTTGGTGATTGTGTTTGTATTTTAGTGTTATATGTTTAGTTTGGTTGGTTGGAGAGCTAGTCTGTTAGCTCCGTGATGCGGTGGGGCTTCATCTCCTATGCACCGTAATGTATCATACATTTTTTCTTTTTATGTGATTGACCTTTACAAAAAAAAACTTTTTTATAATTGACATATTACAGTAAGTCAATGATAAGTATTTTATTTTTTTCATTTTAAAATTTCATTTTAATCATACTTTTTTAAAAAAATACAAAAAAGTTACAAGGTAGTTTACTTTTTTAACTTAAAATATATATTTTTATTTTACTTTTTAGTTAATAATTTTTCTTAATTTCTGTTCACTGAAAATTTTGATTTATACAAGAAGAAATTAGTTTAATTGAAGAGAATTCGTTTAATTTATAGTTGTATTGCCCCGACCATATTTTAATCGATCGGCTCTTTTACGAATAACTGTTAATCTGTTATTGAGAGTGATATTTTGGCTTCTATGTATCAACAAGTGTTTTTTCTAGCGCAATTTTTCTTTATTTGTGTGCACTCGAGACACTTTACAGGGGTCACTTATCCTAAAATTACTCTATAATCAACACGTTTATACTTTGGATTTTTATAAGAAGATGTTAAAAAAATGCATCTTTGTCTTGTTGTGGGAATACCGGATTCAGGACCACCTCATAAAATAAATAAGTTCTGAGGCCCTGTCCATAAAAGTAGAAGTTTATTAGGCAATTGAGTTGGAAAAGTCTACACTGCCCTCGCTGTTTAACAAATGAATATAAATTAAATATGTAATTTAAATAGAATTTCTGTTTTAAAAATTAATAATAAAACTCCAATACAATTTCAGACCATCCACGGTTAAAGTACGCCGTTAGACTATGCACGATAATAAGACACCGTGAGACCATCCACGATAAATGGACACCGTGAGGACATCCACGATAATCGAACACCGTGAGTTCATCCACGATAAAGAGAGACCGTGTGACCATCTACGATAAATGAACACCGGGAGAAAATCCACGATAATCGCACGCCGTGAGACAGTACATGATAACTGGACACCGTGTGCTCATCCACAATAGTCGCACGCCATGAGACAAATCTCGATAAATGGACACCGTGATACAATATACGATACTAAGACAACGTGACACCATTCACGATAATCGTACGCAGTGAGTTCAATAACGATAAATTGACACCGTGAAAAAATACACGATAACTGGACACCGTGATCCCAACCATGATAATCCTACGCCGTGAGTTTATTAACGATAAATAGACACCGTGTGAACACCCACAATAAATTTACATCGTGAAACCACCATATACGATAAGTGGACATCGTGAGCTAATCCACGATAATCGCTCGCCGTGTGACCATCCATGAATACCGTAAGACAAAATGATAATCATACGCCGTGAGACCAGACACAATAAATAGACACCGTAGTACCATACACGATAATTAAAAGCGACTGTGTGATAAATTTGAACGAGAATCTCAAAAAGATAAACCCTAAAACTTGAGAAAAATTGACGGATCAAAACTCTAAACCCTAAACACTATCGGTCAGCGCTATACAAAAAAGCTGAATGAAAAAAAAAATAACATCACATTAGTGAATCTCCTCTTTGGACATCTGGTCAGCAACAAAGGTTTTTGAGACTCGACCAGACTGGTGATTTCAACGGAGACAAGGAGATTAGGCTACATGCACACTCCGAATCGAATGTGAAGAAGGTGACGGATATATATACGGAGGTTTTGGAAACTCGTGTATCTCGTCAGGTTTTCAACAGGAATGCAAAGAAGGTTACTGACCAATACCACTCGATACTGTAATGCAACTGTGAAATTCGAAAAAGTGAGGTGATAACTGATCCATGTAGGCTGTAGCCTAAGGAGCTTAGGCTACATGCACTCCGAATCATATGTGAAGAAAATGATCCAGGCAAATGATGGTTTTATTTTTGAGGCTCGTGTATGACGATTCACGATACAGTAATGCAACTAATCGTATTTATAGGCTTAATATTGGGATCTAATTTAAGTCATCCAACAACCCGGATTTCAATTGTTCCACGAAACGATTCAACTGCCAACTACGCTTATTAATTACTCGTATTAATAAAATTAATAGTAAATCAACCCATCCAACGCTCCATATCCATTAATATGATATGACCATTCAATTCAGGGAATTGATGCATCTCTGTTCTGAGTCAAACCACCGCCGGACTTCAATCGTTGCACGAAACGTCTCATAAACAGATCAACTCCCAACCACTACCATTAAACACAATGCGCTTATTAAATTAGGAAAATAAATAAAACCCTAGAACTGTGTCGCCGTGGGGTTCCCTCAGTGGATTGTAACACCGTGCAACTGTATTAGGTAGAAAAACTTTAAACCTAATGGGTAGTCGTGGTTAGATCACGGTGGATTGTGTCACCGTGGAATGAAATAAATTGCAATTTTGCCGTGGATATTTCACGACGAGAGAATAAATACACAGTGAAATATTATTAAACCGTGCAATAAATTACGGAGCTATATCTCCTTATACCAATGCACGGTTACACACACCCGTATTCAATACGAATTTGGTTGATCCCGATAGAATTTGGGTTTCAATACGAATGAGAAACGTGTGAGCATTATTAATAAATGACGGTGATATTATAATATTTTAATGATATATTAAGGAAAAAGTACAGTAAAGATCGATGGTTCAAAACCATAAACCCTAAACCCTAAAACCTATTGTGAAAAATTGATGGATCAAAACCCTGAACACTATCAATCGAAAAGTAGCAACATCTTGAGGAAACTCTACTGGACGGTGAAAAGAAAATAAAATTAAAATTTCACAACATGAAAATCTCCTCTCGATACAACTAGAAGATTAGTACTTGAGCCGCTTGAGCCTGGACCAGGAATCGTTAGGAAGCCATTCGAAGTCGGACGACATAACGGAAAGAGATCCCGACCAACCCCATATCGAGCTGCCCAGGAAGAAGACTACAAGCTGCCAAAAAAATAGGGTCTGGGCAGGATATATCAAAAAGGGATTTCTTCCGTTGGCCGATAAGAAGATGGTAAATGGCCGATAAGAAGATGGTGAATGATGGTTTTCTTTTGGAAACTCGAGTATCTCGATACAGTAATGCATCTGTGAATTTCAAAATTGTGAGATGATAACTGATACATGATAAGACAAACAAAAAGGAGTATCAATGGGTATAGAAAAATGGAGTTTTTCCGTTCGTATTTATAAGCTTAATATCCTGATCTAATTTAAGTCATCGCAGCACTCGGATTTCAATCTCTTCCACGAAACGATTCAACTGCCAACTACGCTTATTAATTATTCGTATTAATAAAATTAATAGTAAATCACCCCATCCAACGCTCCAAATCCATTAATATGATATGACCATTCAATTAAGGGAATCGATGCGTCTCTGTTCCGCCGGATTTCAATCGTTTCACTAAACGACTCAACTCCCAACCACGCCCATTAAACACATTGCGATTAATTAATTAAGAAAATAAATAAAACCCTAGAACTGTGTCTCCGTGGGTTCCCTCGGTGGATTGTAACACCGTGCAACGGTATTAGGTAAGTAGAAAACCCTAAAACCTAATGTATCGCCGTGGTTGGAACACGGTGGATTGTAACACCGTGTAAGGCTCATAAATGAGAAATTAAAGCCATAGAACAGGGTCGCCGCGGGGTTCCCTCGTTGGATTGTGACACCGTGCAACAGTATTAGGTGTAAAACCCTTAACATAATGTGTCGCTGTGGTTTGAGCACGGTGGATTATAACACCGTGGAAGGCTCATAAATGAGATATAAAACACAGAACAGTGTCGACGTCAGTTCCTCGTTTTAGAATACACCGTGAATTAATTCCACAACGTGAAATAAGGGGGTGAAATAATTAACCCAGCTTACAACGTTACACGGTTTTACAAACATGTATTCAACACAATAAAAATACACAGTAGACCATGATTCGTTTATCAAGGAATGCAGTAGGGTGTGGAAGACGGATCGAAATAAATGAAAATACAGTCGAAGTGTGTTCATTACAAAATTTACAATGGAAACCATAAAGAAAATTATTAAACAATTTAAACTTAACAAAAGTAGTCTTATTACAATTGATGGATCAAAACCCTATTGAGAATTACAATTGATGGATCAAAACACTACTGAGAATTAAAATTGATTGATCAAAACCCTATTGGGAATTACAATTGATGGATCAAAACCCTACTGGGAATTACAATTGATGGATCAAAACCCTAAACCCAGAACCATACTTGGTTAAACAAAGAAAAAAAAAGAAATTCAACCCGCCTCAGAATCTACTCTCTGGATGGGAAGAAATTCGAAGACCTTCTTTTTCTTTTTCCTCAATCATAGCCTGTTATGATCTCAACATATGGCCAGATTCACCGCTACGGAGAAAGTGGCTCTTGAACAGATCAATATCTAACAAAGATACTCGAGATGTTTTGGAAACTCGAGTACCTCGTTATTGATGATCTAGGGAAAAGAAGGTTTTCTTTTGGAAACTCGAGTATCTCGATACAGGGCTGCAACTATGAATTTGAAAGATGCGTGGTGAAAACCGCTCCATAAGAAAAAAAACAACGCAGAAAACATGGAGAAAAAATTGGGTATAGAAAAAAAAATGGTTTTTTCGTTCGTATTTATAGGCTCAATTTTCTGACCTAATAAAGTGATCCCGCCGCCGGCTTTCAATCGACTCACGAAACGACTGACCTTTAAACTACGCCCATTAAAAACCTAGAACTGTGCCTCCGTGGGTATTTCACGGTTGATTAAATCACCGTGTCGCGGTCACTGTGACTTTGGTAACGTGACTACACCTCTGAATGGGTCGTCGTGATGTTAGCACGGTGCATTCTAACACCGTGTACGTACATGTTATAGGTGACATAAAAAAACCTAATCCTCCGTCATCGTTGGTATCCCACGGTGCGTAAGCCGTGGTATTTTCATATATGACATAGAAAACTTAACCCCCCATCCACCACGATATCCATTAATTAGATATGACCGTGAAATTCAAAGAATTTATGATGTGTGTCTGTTCTGATCCTCCTCCCACGACCCAACCCAACTTCCAACTACGCTCATTGATGGTCCAGATATGATATGATATGACCATTCAATTCAGGGAATTGATGAGTATCTGTTCTCACGTCATCGCCGGATTTAAATCGTTTCACGAAATCACTCAATTCCCAACCACCCCCATTAAACACATTGCGTCGTGGGTTTATTACAATGGATTTCCTCACCGTGTAACGGTTACTGTGACGGTCTATGTGACACTGATAACCCTTGATAAAAACCCTTACCCACCGTTGCCGTTGGTATCTCACGGTGTATTGTGAAACCTGTATTAGTTTATTAACCCCTCAACTACCCACTTTTGGCGTGTATACATAAGCACCGTAACACGCTGAAAACCCTAATTTTTATAAAATCAAATTTCATATTCAATGGCCACCCCAATCCCGATTTGTAGATTCTTCAAAGTTCTGGACACCATTGATTTCCGTGAAGTTTGTCGTTTACCTTCTGATTTTGCTCATGAACATGAGTATCTGGCAGGCAGGGCTACTTTGCTTGGAGATTGTGAGACACTCGCCTCATTTGCCACCGCTCGTGCCCCGTGGTCCGTGGAAATCTCTTGGGTCAACGGTTACGTGTGCTTTCGTCGTGGCTGGACCGATTTCTGCACGGCTCATCATCTTAAATTCGGTTATTTTTTGGTTTTTCACTACGCCAAGAAATTGGGTCCTTTCTTTGTCAATGTCTACAATAAAGATGGTCTCGAGATTCGGAACTTTTCCGATCCTAAAGCACCTGGAGACCCCCTTCTGCCGACCATATCTAAGGTTGTAGAAGAGATCCTGTTTGAGAAGGTGGTGGAAGTGGTGGAGCTCTCGGACGATGAGGACGATATGGACGATGAAGCAGACGATAAGGACGAAACGACTGATTTTGGCGATGACGCAGATGGCGAGGATGATGAACCATGAATGCAAAGAATGTTTCTTTCTGCGTTTTGTTTATGAACCGTATGTTTTTATTTTTGCTTTTACAGTATGTTTTTCTGGTTTCGTAGCTACTACACTACGTAGTCTACGTTATAATACTGTACTAGTGCTTGTTTTTCTTTGTTAATATATTTCGACCTTCTCCCACCGTACACGAGTAACCGTGTGACTTTAGCGTTTGAAGATATTACCGTGCGCCAAGGGTCGTGTGATTGAACCGTGGCAAAAGGCAACCGTCCTCTTTTTTTTTTTTTGGTTTTTGGGAATCCCGGTAATTTAATTTATTAAATATTAAAAGATGAATAAAAAGGTTGAATAAACCTGCGGCTTCAAAAGCTGTTCTGTTCACTGACAAAACCCTGCCACGTACATTGATTTGACCGTCGCACGGTACTTACTCACGGTGAGTTCTCACGACATTACCGTGTAAGTATGAACAATGACGTTTTCACGTGATTCTTGCACAATCGCGATAATCTTTTTGGCAAAATGCTTAAGCAAAGTTACTTTCCTATGGAATTGATTATATTGAACCTAAAAAATTCCACAATAATCCATCAAACGATTAAATTTGACATACCATGTGCAATATGATCACACTTGAGAGTAAATTGTTACCAATGAACTACACATCTCTTGAATTTGAGACATGCACTACTGCAAATCGCATCGTACGTCTTCAATTTCAAATACCATACGTCTCCTAGCCTGAAACATGACCCCGTTGATGGTAACGACGCCTTAAAAGTGTATACAAACGATTGACGATCGTTTTTTTGCGGGTTGAACAAGCCACGGTGTAGATGTATTGATGACCAACGTAACGCCGTGCAGATACAACCGTGAAACTAAATGACCGTGCGAAACGGCTTCCATCCTCTCATTTATTTTCCGGTGTTTTAACTCGAATTTTAAATAAAAGAATAAAGGATGACTATACCCGCCTGCAAAAGCTGTCCTGATAACTGACACCACTAATATTTCGCGTGCATCGGTTATCCCGCTCCAATACGAAAATACGCCATCTAAAAAAAGAACTCGTTCAATTTCAAAAATGTTTAAAATTGATTTGATAACCACACGGTGTTGTATCACGGTGACGTCTCGTGAGGTCACCGTATGAGCATGAACACTCACGTTTTCGTGTGATTCTTGCACAATCGCAATAATCTTTTTGGCTAAATGCCTAAGCAATGTTAATTTCCTATGGAAATGATTATATTTAACCTAAAAAATCCACAATAGTCCATCAAACGATTAAATTTGACATACCATGTGCAATATGATCACACTTGAGACTACTCCAGATTGTTACCAATTTTAAGTTTTAACTAAACATCTCTTGAATTTGAGACATGCATTAATACAGATCACATCGTACGTCTTTAATTTCAAATACCGTACGTCTCAATGCCTGAAATATGAACCCGTAGATGCTAACGACGCCTTAAAAGTGTATACAAACGATTGTCAATCGTTTTTTTCGGGTTGAACAAGCCACGGTGAAGATGTATTGATGACCATGTATCACCGTGCGTATACAACCGTGAAACTAAATGACCGTGCACAATATACGTTTTACTGAGCCGTGCGTAAAACGGCTTCCTCCTCTCATTTATTTTCCGATGTTTTAATTTTAATTTTAAATAAAAGAATAAAAGATGAATACCCGCCTGCAAAAGCTGTCCCGATAACTGACACCACTAATATTTAATTTCAAATATTTTTAGAATGGATTTGATAACCACACGGTGTTGTATCACGGTGACGTCTCGTGAGATCACCGTGTGAGAGTGAAGACGTCTTAAAATTCAAATACAATAACCGTCGCCGTTGGTATATCACGGTATATTGTAAAACCGTGCCACGGGGCATTGGTATACCGTGAAATGTTTATAGATGACATTATTAAAACAGTGTCGTGAATCGTGAACATACACGACCGAAAGTACACACGGTAAATTTACACCGTGAGATATATCACAGTCGTGGTTCGTGCTGATACAAGACCGTAAGTGCACACGGTGATCAACAATTTTTTTTAGATACAGTCATTGATAGTTTTGCACACGGCGCTGATCCACCACACGGTGATAAACACACGGTTATACATACAACGGCATACAGTATATGAAAAGTTTACTCTCTTGCAAACCAAAACGAAACCAACTGTTATCCATCCCTTAATCAAAAAGGGAGTTCAATGTCTTTGCAGGACATCCAAAATATCTTCAGTGCTATGTTTTTTCTGACAACTTTGATATCGATGTCGTCCGCGTTACGATACAATGATGGGTCGGTGAGCAATCGTTCCAAATACATTGTGCAGAAAGGACCGCAAGAGTGGTTGTCATCTTGGGCAAATTGGTCTTCGGCTGGCATGACCTTGAGCTTGAAGTCTTCCGTTTTCACAGGTAATCTTTTTCTTTCCCAGTAACCTGTTTCCTCCAACATTCGAGGTAAGACCTTCAACAAACACTCGAACTCAGGGGCGCGAGGGTTCACACCAGGCTCATAGTTATGAGCTAACGAGTCATACAGCTCGACAGTCCAATCATCAAAACAAATTCGAACTACGACCCAATGTCCCGGAAGATGACAAACCATGACGGCCTTCACATAAAATAAGTAAACGATATCATGAGTGCTTAATTAGTGTTCAGAGTTTGTGATTTAGGGTATATGATTGTAGTACTTACGTGGGAATATCTGAACCATTCGAAATCGTCTCTTAAACTGCCTGGGAGTTCCCCATTTGGAATGTTCAATGAGTTGTAAGCATGTTTGAAGGTCATTTGAAGACGTGCAACGAAAATATATAAGGTCATAAGTGAGCTAGATTTTATTGAGTTCATACCACGGAGTTTATGAAAACTTATAAAATAGTTTGGGGGTAAAATTACGAAGGATTCCCTAGGCCACTTTTCCTTTTCCATTTTTAACTCCATGTAACTGCAGAAGATAGTTATCACCTGATATAAAAATACTAGTTGGTAAGTATATAAAATTTATTTCTAAATTATACTACTATATACCTTAAATTTGCAATGGTTACCTCTTCGTCGAAGTCCCAGTCCACGTTTTCAATGTCAAGAAACGTTTTCCGTTTCACGGTAATTTGCGTGCCACGGAAATGTACACAATCGACAGAAGATTTGGTCCGTTTGGATTGTCTCAGAAACGACCGATATGCTTTTACAACGGCTTCAAGTCCTTCACTGGGAGAAAGTGGTGTCTTACCGTGAGTTTGGGGAGCATTTTTCGCCGCTTCAGGCTTACGAGTTCTCAGCCTACGGGGAGAAACAATTGGCCTACCAACATTTTCGCACGCATCTGTGGGATTCACTGTGAGCTGATCGGTGGGATCAGCTGCGTTTGATGAACTGTCGAGATCAACCGCCGCCAAGTGATCAGCCACAGCGGTTGTCGAGGCTACGACACTGGCCACATCAGCAACCATCCCGGTATCAACTGTTGGCGATAGCTCAATGTTTTCTTCGACTTCTCCGGCAGGGAGTGTCGGTTCTAGGACACTGGCTTCATCTGCTGAAAGTTGTCCAACAATAGACATCACTAAGTCGTTGGGATCAGTGGTTTGGCCGACTTCGACGGTATCAGAAACAGGGACTGTGAATATTTGGCCGACTTCGACTTCTCCGGCAGCAACTGTCTGATTTTGGACGTCGGCTTCTCCGGCAGCCTCACTTGTTGTATTATTGTCTGATATGATCGGCGATACAGGTCGGCACAGATCTCCCGGCGAATCATGCTGAGACGCGCTCTCATGAAGTTGTTGTGGAGTGATGCCTTTAATCCGCTCAAAGATATATCCAGCAAAATCTGCAATCAATCCCTCATCAGACAAAATCCGTTCATGCTCGGCTCTCAATTTGGCCCTCAAAAGCCCAGTCAGTCGTCTGTCCAACTCAGAAGCATCTTCATGCGGGCAACAAAGTGTAAAAAATTAGTGCTTGATTTGGCAGTAAATTTATTCCCATAACACTTTTCATGTAAGGCAGCGCAAAAAAATCGCGAACTGCGACAGCATCACCCCCGATATCTTTTATCGTGTCCGTGATCAGTTTCGGAACTTCGTAGCGAGTATACAAATTGAGACTTAAAGTGACCGACTGCAGATTGATTGGTCTCTTCCATTCAAATCCAGACTGAAATATGAAATAAATAAATAAGTATTAAAGGATAAAAAATGAGAAATATAACGACACGGTGAAATTACACCGTAAGAAAAAAACCATAGAATATCAAGGTGTAAATTCACCGTGAACATACAAAGCTGTGTTCTTCCACGGTGAACATTACACACGACCTTGAACATATGGTGAATATGTTTTTCCACGGTTTACTTTATACACGGTGTTTGTACACCGTGAAATAAAACGCTGTCGTGGATCGTGCTCGTACAAGACCGTAAGTACACATACACCGTGAAATAAAACGCTGTCGTGGATCGTGCTCGTACAAGACCGTAAGTACACATACACCGTGAAATAAAACACTGATCGTGCTCGTACAAGACCGTATGTACACATACACCGTGAAATAAAACGCTGTCGTGGATCGTGTGCTCGTACAAGACCGTAAGTACACATACACCGTGAAATAAAACACTGTCGTGGATCGTGCTCGTACAAGACCGTATGTACACATACACCGTGAAATAAAACACTGTCGCGGACCGTGATCGTACAAGACCGTAAGTACACATACACCGTGAAATAAAACACTGTCGTGGATCGTGCTCGTACAAGACCGTAAGTACACACGGTAAATGTACACCGTTAGATGAATCATAGTCGTAAATCGACAAGACCGTAAGTAGACACGGTGTATGTTACCCGTGAGATATATCACCGTCTTAAACTCTACCGTGATAATACACGGTGATAAAACTCACGGTTGAACCGTCGTCTACTAGAACTGACACACAAACGCATGCGAAAAAATTGCAGAGAGCAATAAACCATTAACCATTTTAAAATGTCGGAAACAAAAACCCTATCTTGAAAGGATATACCAATATCAAATTACAATCGAATGATTTACAAACATCAAAGCTCGAATAATCGAAAGTTCGAAAGCTAGGGTTATGGACTTACCGGAGGTTGAGCGCGATTGTCTGGGTTGTCCATGTTGTCACTGCTTGCCATAATGATGATCGTCGGAGACGGAGTTGAATAGTTGATACGATAACGGTCGGGGCTGGTGTTTCACCGTGGCGGCGCTCGTCGTGCGTGTGAATTTCAAAAGTCGAAAATTGATTTTGTGGGGCAACTTTATTTTTCTGATATTCTTTTTGTTATTTTGTAATATTCGATTTGTTTTTTGTGAGAAAAGATAACTTTTGAGGGCACTTAAGTCTTTTCATTCAAATTTGCCTACTTAACTTCCATTTTTATGGACGGGGCTTCAGAACTTGTATACTCTTATGTTTTGGCCTTTAAATGCCTCCGCCCCTTGTCTTGTTTGTATGAGTAGTGCATCGAAATCCTTTACGTGCTTACATTTTTGGGGCGTTACTATAGCATCTCAATTACTTTAAGCACTTAACTTGTTATGTTTTTTTTTTTAATATATCATGTGTGTAATGATGTATAGTTGTAAAATTTAAAATAAATAAATATTACACTATATCTAAATTGTTAGGGAGTACAATATAATGTATAAATTGAAAAATATTTTTTAAAATTTATTTTTATTGCTGGGAAGTGACAAAAAATTGTATTCTTTCGTTCAAAGTAGTGGTTGTATTTTTTTTATTTTTTTTATTTTTTTTTTTGTTATTTACAAATGAAGTTCGATACCTAAACTAATATGAGACAGGGCGACTATATATTAATGTAGCAAATGACAATTGAAAAGGGTTGATGGTTTGATTTTCCCGAAGCTAATTTGAAGCTTTCATAAAACCTGGGGGTTTGACTAGTGATTTATTAGAACCACATGCATGGATTTGACATCGTAATGCCAAATTCACCCTTTTTCATTCAATGCAGAGACTGTGGTGGGTCAGATCAGATGGGCATCAGACAAATTTTACAAATAAACATTTTCTTACAAATAAATAAATTAATTAATATGGTAAATGAATTGGAAATACATGGAGAGATGGACTAGTATTATTTGGTACTCTCTTGTTCAAATAAGTGTTTGACTTTGTTCTTTTGAACTGAATATTTGAATTAAATTGATTTGAAGTAAATAAATTTGAACGGAACTAAACAAGATTAATATTTGTATCGAAATATTTACATTCTATAATAGATCGTGTACATTTAGGTACTCAAACTGGCTAAATCTATAAATTGATGTGTTTAATTTAATGATTAATATTTAACAAATGTATAATATAACATTAAATTAAATACTATACTCTATAGTATATGTTTTTTTAGATTGAAGTTAACGGACAATTGAACTTAATTAAACATAATATGAATTGAACTTAATATGCATGAATTAATTTGTTTTTTTATAATATTTTTTATATATTTTAAAATAAATATTTTAAAAAGTATGAATAATGTTTTAAAATTAACTAAATTATTTAAGTGAAATTATTCATTTTTTAATATTTTGATTTGTATTGAATCTAGTACTTTAACTAATCTAAACTTGACCGAATAGAACTTAAATTAAAAAAAAACTTAAAAAATGATTCTATATATGCTACATCATTTTATAAATAGCCGTCAAAATAAAAATAATTCATAATTGAGGTTGTAGCTATGTACTAGCTATCAAACCCACAAATTTAATACATTTGACAACACTTTCAAATCAATGTTGTTAAAAATACATATACAAACATGTCTTTTCTTTTGTTGAAGAGTTGATCGATTTTAGACAGGACATTGTAACGAATTGAGTATCAAGTGGGAGCAAAATATATAGGAGTACATATCTCATGAATTATCCCACCAAAACTTTAAATGCCCTAAACTCTTATCACCCTTTTTCGTGACAGGACGAAGTTCATTAATTAATATGTTTGGGCTCTGATTTTGAAGCCTAATAAAAGTAGTTAATGAATTACTAGTGTGCATGGGACTTGTCTCAAATCAGATGGATAGATAGATACATGTAATTAATTGATTGAGTTATCAACGTACAAAAATGTACAAACGGAGGATCAAGTTCAGTGCCCAAATGTAGCAAAACATTATTTTCCAAAAGTTAAGAGAATGGAAAAACTTACAACCAGTGTACGCATTGAGTAGTTACAATCCTCTTATTCATTTCGCTTCAGTTTCCTTTTAATTAAAAGAATTCTACTTTTTTTTGTAGCAATATTGTTGAAAAATTAGTGTTTTATAGAGAAATTTTATTTGAAAATATATTTGACCAACAAATATAAATGTTAAATTGTTCAACTTCAGTTTCAGAGTTCGACTCCCAAAATTGATGAGAAAAGTATTGTTTTTATTTGTAAGAAAGTACTTGTTAGTAGTAATATATTGTTGTAACTAGTGGTGGGAACAACCGCACATGTCGAGGCGGTTCCAAAATTTTCAGGACTCAGGTCTAAAATTTGAAAATTTTAATTTGAGATGAGTTGATTTTTTTAAGATATGAAGGTTCTGCATGGAATGAGCTGGGAGATCCGAGCAGGGTTTTCAGGCCCCAAGATTTTATTATTAAAAAAATAACTTTTAATTTTTTTAATGAGATGTAAAATTTTAAATATATTTGTATAAATTTTTTGAATTAAAATTTTATTTTTTAATTAAAAATTAAAATATCAAAAATTATATAAAAATATTACTCACTAAAATATTTATTACTAAAAAAATTAATGAGACTATCTAGCTTTTGATTCTGAATTATTTTTGGGCCCAAAAAAATTGAGCTGAGTTAAGCTTTTCCAAACGCCGCTCCTATTCATAAGTACTGCTATATACTACTTATTTTACCTTTTAGTTATTTATAATGTTGGTCAAGTAAGTAATGAGTTTTACAGATATATTTAATTTACATTCACGGTTTAAATCATTTAATTGTTGATATATTTTTTCTGTACATTAAATTCAGCCTAACTTATAATGATTTATTATTAATCTCTCCCATCTATATCAAATATCATAAACCATGCTAATATGATATTTAAAGAATATGAATTTATTTCGACAACCTAAAATTTTAACATCCATATATATTAGAGATATTGTGTTTTTCTAAAATACTATTGAGATATTTATCGAGAAAATTTATAACTTTAAAAAATAAATCAGAGGACTTTACATTTAATCATAACAACTTGAGAATTGTATCAAAATTTAGGTAGAAAAAAGTCAATTGTTCCAAATTTCTATGTATCCCTTGATTATTGTTCATACTTCATATTATTAGCCTAACCCCATATTGTTGTTTATCTAGCTACAAAAAATATATACTAGTATTTGACGTTTTTTATACCATAATATATTTTGATATAATTTCTTTTTGGAAAAATATTTTTACTTCAAAAATAAAAATATAGTCAAAAAATATATTATGATTACATTTTATATAATATATAACTATTTTATTAATAATTACTATATAATTATTTTGCTATCATTAACACTTTATTTATTTTTGTTTGTAAAGTCATAAGATGAGTACACCATAATTTAGGGTGTGAGAGTTATAGATAGTCCGGCCTAAACGTAAACATCCGGCCCGTTTAGTTGGTCCATTTCATAGACTGTTTGTTATCGAAACACTCAAGCCCAGTAAAAGTCCACGATTATTAGTTGACTTGATACGACAAATTATTATTATTTTTATAATTTCAATTTTAAATTTAATAATCATATTTTTTTCAAAAAATCCGCCCAAATTAAGAAGATGAATTTCTCCCAAAACCCTAATACTCAAAATCAGAGATAATTATTTTCATCGTGAATCGTCGACCCCGCCGGAAACCTTCGCCATCAACAGTGAGTGGATGGGCGGCTTGATTTTCTCTGGTACGTCTCCACTTTGATACATTTTTATTATTTTCATGTATGTGTTCCTATTAGCTCAGTGCTCCACTAAGCTATGCCCGCCGCCATTGATCGATCATGATGCACTCTATTATATTATCAATCAAGTTAATCTTGTGGCGGCGTTTCTCAATTTTTTTTAAATATGTAAAACGCGTTGTTGTTTTGGATTTTGGTTGTTATGTGTTAAAGAAATCTGTCACCTTCGTTTGGGAGTTTTTCGAAGAAAGTTCGGGTTGCTCGGTGTTGTCTAATTTCTTCGAACTTCGAAGTTTGCTTAGCTTGTTGAGTAGGAGAGATGGGTTCGGTTGATAATCGTCGTTTAGTTTTAGGTGATAGTAAAGCTTATTTCTCCCGAGACATTATGTAAATTTCTAGGAAATTTGCATCGCAATGTGCCCCGAAGACTTAAATTATCATCATGCGTGAAATAGGATTTTGGGACCTTTGGTTATATCATTGGATAAGGTAATTTAGTACTCAGTAGTGACCTTTATGTTAGTGGTTGTTGATGCAACATTTCATATTGCCACATTCTAATTAAATTATAACTCCAAAGTTTAATTTGATGGATTTATTTCGTTTTAATGAGCAATTGCGATCATGCCCAGATTGTAGGATTAGGATACTTCTGATAAAGTCGTGTTGTGTTTGTTTCAAAACATGATAACTAAAAGAAATTACTATGTTCATGTCAAATTCTCGTGTCGTTCCTTCACAGGAATTGTCATTCCTACTTATATTCTTGATGAAATGGCTTGATGCTTTCCTCCACTACTTAATCGGCCACTTGGAAATTTTATAACTCACAGAGTGACAGAGTTACGATGATGTAATATTGGATGGCTTTTTTTGTGTGTGTGTGGAATTTCGCCAAACTTTATTGAAAGTGATTTCTAAAAATGGCTTTGTCACTCTCTAGTATTAACAGTTAAGCCACCAATTGCATTCTCTTATAAATCATCCTCAAGCGCATTACATTTCCGTCAAACAACAAATATTAATCTCCTTGTGAATATGAATCCAAGCGCTTCTCGATTTTCATCTCTTCCTGTGTTTTGTTTTCTGTTACTGGTTACATTTGGTAACTGTCAACTTGATTACAAATTTTACGATAGTAGTTGTCCGAGTTTGTCTAAGATTGTCAGATATGGAGTTTGGTCTGCCATAGCCAACGAAACCAGGCTTGCAGCCTCTCTTTTGCGCCTGCATTTCCATGACTGCTTTGTTAACGTAACTACATTAGCAAGTTTAAAGATAATACAGATAATTGCAATGGATATTCTTGTTTTTGTAGCTCTTGTATATTTTTGTTGCTGCTTAAAATAACCAACTTTTTCTTTGTGGTGTAGGGATGTGATGGATCTATATTGCTTGATGATAGCAGTAGCTTCTCGAGTGAGAAGAATGCACTTCCTAACTTGAATTCGGCTCGCGGGTTCGAAGTCATTGACAAAATTAAAGAAAGCGTCGAGAAGGCTTGCCCATCCACCGTCTCATGTACTGATATATTGACTCTTGCTTCAAGGGACTCTGTCCTCTTGGTAAGGATTACAAAAGTTGTCTAATGTTACTTATGAATTTACTGTTGTTTTCTTCTTTCCGAAAATAATACAAATATTATTAGGCTGGAGGTGGGTTTTATCAAGTGCCTTTGGGACGTAGAGACGGCCAGACAGCAAGCGAGGATGCAGCTAATCGAGACCTCCCGTCACCTTTCGAACCCTTGGAGAATATCACAGCAAAGTTTGTTGCAAAGGGCCTTGATGTTAAAGACATGGTTGCTCTATCAGGTACTGATCGAGGTTTGTATATATCTACGTAACACGAAACCCCTTTCGTAATTTTCGTAATTTTGAAATGCAGGGGCACACACGATTGGCTTTGCACAATGTTCGACGTTTAAACAGAGGCTTTTCAACTTTAATGGGACCCGTAATCCAGACCCAATACTCGATGACTCGCTCCTGAGCAAGTTGCGTGGTCTTTGTCCTGACCAAAGTGACTCGGACACCAGCCTGGCTCCTTTGGATCCTACCTCGAGCAAGTTCGATAACTACTATTTCAAGAGCCTCGTTAACAAATCTGGGCTTTTACAGTCGGACCAAATTTTAATGGGAGACAATAAAACTGCTGCCTTGGTTTTGAACTACAGCAAATTCCCTTTTCTATTCACGAAGGATTTCGGGATGTCGATGGTGAAGATGGCCAACATTGGCGTCCTCACGGTGAAGCAGGGAGAGATAAGGAAAAATTGCAGGGTGGTGAATTAGAAGTGTGTTTACAATGAATGAAAAGAAGTGTATGTACAATGAATAATGATCGATCATGAAACTGGCCCTGGTGGTGATGAATTGTAAAATTGATTAATATAAGGTCAAGATTGATTTTATGATATTTAAATATCTCTAACTCTTATTGAAATAACATGCTCAAACTACTCATTCTATAATACAAATTTCTAATTGCTTTGTATTTAATTTAAAAGTTTTTTTTATCTCTCTTTGGAGGAAAAATGAAAGATTTCTTTAGGCATCTAAATAAGAACATGTCTCGTTGTGGTGGACTAATTCATTAAAATGTCATTTAAAGATTTCATTTTATAGTCACAATGACCAATATGAATGCATGTCTTCAACAACTCTTTCAAGGTCTTAAGAGGAGATAAATGTATATTACGGACTTGCGTTTACAATGCTGCAAGAAGAGACGAGAAGCTCAACTCACGTTAGATTGTTGATTTTTCGATCGGGTGAGATTTAAATCGAGAGATGTGTTTGAGTATCAGACACTTTAATCGAGTAAATACCTATGAGAATCGGATGATAATGAGATGTAAATTGAGAGATTTGTTTGAGTAGAAAAAACTTTAAACTATTAAACTATTTATTGATTTACTTCATTTGTTCAACAATTGTTTGTACACTTTTTTTGTTATTGTCTCAATTATTTTCACGCATTAAAATGATTTTTTTTATCATCTCAATACACTTTTACTTACACATATATCACTATTTTTTAAACTAATTATTTATTTAATTACAAATCAATACATATTATACACATATTATACTTTATATTATTCCACATAAAAAATCGTAAATATTTTAATGTTATCACTAATTTATTATTAGAAATTTATTTATTTTTATCAATTTTCGTTTATATCTTAGTGTTGTTCTTTTTAATTTAATAATTAATTCATTATGTTATTTAATTAAAACATAATGAAATAAGTTAGTAAGGAAGGGTTGTGAATGTTCTTGAAAAAAATATGAAATCAAATGTAATTAAACTCATATTGTGAGGGTAAAAATTGCTAAATAAGTTATTTTTATTTTGATAAGTATCAACAATAAAACTTAAAATATCGTGAAACAATGTGTAATATTTTTGAAATTTAAGCCTCTCGACCCACTATAGTGATGTGTCTGAGGAGCAAACACTCCGATCGGATAAAATGTAAACAAAATTTACTTTTTGCACATCTATTATCAATTTGATTTTCTTTCTAACATTTTTTTGATTGAGTTTGTCCCACCCAATTTGCCTAATGTGATTTACTTGATTAACATAATTTGCAGGCTAATTAATCCAGCTCGAAAGTTTATTGAAAGCGCAGGAGTAGTCACTTAATTAAAAAAAAGTCTTTTATCACTTTGCCTGTTGTCAATTGAGACTTACGATTCAGTAATCAGTAGTATAAATGTATGTACATATTTTTTGAATTTGGTAGGGTAGGGGGTATTTTCGGTATTTGAGCACCCCTGCCTAAGAGAGGTTTTGTCTGGATAACTGAAAAAAACTCGGTTCATGTTAGCAGGTCTACCCACAGTCTACACTCTACACGACTCTACTCTATCAGTGTGTGTGAGACTGTGGGCTACACGACAGCCCAACCCGTACAGCCCGCCAATATTATAAGTATCTTTTTATATACATTATACTGTATTTCTCATCTCTCACCATATTATGTTTGTACATACAGCTGTCCCGGATTGTACCTCTCCCTCTCCCAAATATACATACACTCTCACTGACATTACATACAGATACACTACCCCACACCCACACCCGCCTCTTCGTTTTGCCTTCTCCAACAATACGCTTAACCTCACTCCTTTTGCAAAAACCGCCTGCAACGCTCAGAAAAGGAATGTTTGCCTCTTCTCTTTTTTCTCTATTCACGCACTTCGTCTTCCTCATTTGAGCAACTCTCTTTTCTTTTTTCTATTTCGGATTTGTACTTGATCCGACGGCTCACGTCAACTTCATCAGCGGCGCGCGAGGGTTTGGTTTTTTTTTTCAGGTTTTCGGAGGAGGGGTTGATAATAATGGCGAATCCGAGGTGCTATCTGGATATCAGCATCGGAGGAGAGATGGAAGGGCGGCTGCTGGTGGAGCTGTACAGGGACGTCGTCCCTAAAACGGCCGATAATTTCAGGGCTCTTTGCACCGGCGAGAAAGGCCTTAGCCCTCGAAGCGGCGTACCTCTCCATTACAAGGTTTGTTCGATTTTCACCCCACACACGCAGTTATTTCTCTGTTTATGGTGTGCATGGTTGTGCTGTGATGCTACAGTTGATGCTTCGGGTTTTCATTTCCGGAGTCGATTGAAAAATCCATTAATGTGAATGTTACTTTTCCGTTGATTTCGTTTGGATTTGGTATGACTGGGAGTGGAAGACGTCGTGGAACTCCGATTGAGAGTTAGGGATTTACATTGTTACAAGGTTTCTAGTTGTTGTTGTTTTTCCTGTGAGGGAATTTTTCGGTTTTCCCCACGAGTTATCCGAACTATTCGTATAAATTACTCTGTACATCTCAATTTATCTTTGATTTTGTAGATGTGCAGCTGACCATTTTATGATTTTCCAGAACAAATGTAGTTTAGATGTTGTAGTTTACGATGCTACATTAATCTTCACAGAGGCTTTTACCATGTTTCTATGTTTCGTGTAAATCACAATAAAGAAAAGATTATAAATCAAGACATGCCTTTGTACTCTGTTTATGTGTTTTTTCTTTCTATGTTTTTCTTTTTCTTTTTTCACTCAAGACCTTTTATCTCTCTTCCTTTCTGATTCTTGTTCAATGTTAATACAGGGTTCACAGTTTACACGTATCATTCGAGGTCTTCTGGTTCAAGGCGGTGACATATCTGGTGGAGATGGAGCATCTGGAGAATCCATCTACGGAGTGAATTTTGAAGACGAGAACTTCGAGCTAAAACACTCTAGGAAAGGGATGCTCTCAATGGCTAACTCTGGTCCAGATACTAATGGGTCCCAGTTTTTCATCAGCACAACCCAGTCTGGTCATCTGGATGGAAAGCACGTTGTCTTTGGTAAGGTGATCAAGGGATTGGGTGTTCTTCGTGCAATTGAGTATGTTGCCACAGTGGATGAATATCCAACTGTTGATGTTGTGATCGTCGACTGTGGAGAAATTCCAGAGGGGGCAGATGATGGGACACTCAACTTCTTTGGAGATGGTGATTTATACCCTGATTGGCCGCTGGATCTTGATGCTAAACCAGATAATATCGAGTGGTTGATTACTGCTGTTGAATCTATCAAAGGTCTGGGGAACGAGTGGTTTAAGGTAGTTTTAATATGTTATAAACCCCTTCAATTTTTCTTCAAATGGTTCAGGATAAGACTGTGAGCAATTTAGTAGTATTATATTTCTGTTTTATTGTACAGAAACAAGACTACAAGATGGCCATCAGAAAGTACCGTAAGGCCCTCAAGTATCTGGATTTATGCTGGGAATTGGGAAACATAGATGAAGGTGAGCCTAATATTTTGATACATAATGAGAACATAAATATTTTTCTAAACACTGTTTATTGGTGGGATTAGTCTTGTAACATTATACATATGGCTGTACAGATCAGAGTATATTTGTGAAGAAAACTAAGACTCAGATCCTTACAAATAGCTCAGTAAGTCCCTCTCTCCCTCTCTGCACGTGTATCAAATGGCGAATATAAGACCAATATTCAGTAGAAAAATGTTCCACAGATTTTATTTTACATATTTAATTATTCTGAAATTCAGTGATTATTTTATGTGCAACTTATTCTTTGTTTTCTTTATACTCTCTTGTAATAACATTACTCAGTTTTTCCCTAGAAACAGCAACATCGAAATGTATTGATAACATAAAATACTTTTGTTTAATAAACGGGTAACAATGGATGTGCACATCCTAGAACATTTAAATTTGTTGATCTACACTAATAGGCCTTCATAGACAAGACATATACAAGAACTATCTCCTGAGATCATTGTGTCGCATTAAAGGAGTTGTGGCTTTCTTACCTAACCAGGTCTGCAAGCTGAAGCTGGGAAACCTTAAAGGAGCATTGCTTGATGCAGACTTTGCTGTTCGTGATGGTAAAGATAATCCAAAAGCTTACTTCCGCCAAGGCCAGGTTACTGTTCTATACTTATATCAAATCATATGCATGTTTTGTATGCTGGAAATAATACACAAGGTCGACCCTGGCAGCAAGAAAAGGCAAAATGCTAAAAAAACACAAGATTTCTCTATATCTCATATGCACTCATGTTGCAATTAAATCTCCTCTTCTGTTGGATGTAGTCAATATATTTTTTTTTGTCAGGTATATGTGGCACTCAATAACTTAGACGCAGCACTCGAAAGTTTTCAGAAAGCCTTTGAGTTGGAGCCGAATGATGGTAAGGACTAAGGAGCCTATGGTTGTGGGAACATAGTATATATATATATATATATTATACTATATTTTCTGGAACTATATGTCTATGTTCTAACAACATTTATTCGTTTATATGCAACATTCAGATTGGTTAATTGTGAATAGTGATTAGTAATAAAAGCCTTTTGTTTTATGTTTAGGTGGTATAAAGAAAGAGCTAGCTGTTGCCAAGAAGAAGGTACATATTTTGACTCTCCCACTTTATATAATCAAAACACGGAGAACAATGTGTATATATTCAAGATTGTTTGCTTGTAAATGGTAATAGATTGCTGATCGGCATGACCGGGAGAAGAAGTCGTACGCCAAAATGTTTCAGTAATAACTGAAGTGTTGCGTTGTCATCCATTGTAAGCAAGTTTTCCATCGTTTGAATTTACTTTTTCCTTTTTCCTTTTTTCCTTGCACACTCAGTTCAAGCTGATGTTTTTTTACGATGTTAATTACAGGCTGCTAAGAACTCTGCTGCGGACCAGCTCCTATAGTCATTTTTTTTGGAATTGGATTTTTACTAGTCAAGACAATATTAACATTACTCATCTGAGCCAAATTTTTGTCATAGTCATGGTGTTATTGTGGGAAGTACAAACTGAATCAGGAATTGATCTAATTCTATAACTGAGCGTATTGGCTATTGCCACGCAAGTGAAGAGAGTTCTGTTTTTTCGATCTCAATATGTGCATTTTTTCTTCTTCGTTTTTTAGTTGTTTTTTCCTAGGAAATATATTTCTTCAATCTATATTCTCCATATAACTAACAATTAAGTTGTTATGAAAGATGAAACATTTGATTTATTATTGATCACACTATAAAAAGAAATAATTACACAAACTTTTTTTTAACAAAAATCTACTAATTATTATTATTATTTTTAATTTAGAAGTTAGAACAAGAGAGATAAACACTAGGAAAAAAGGTGGGCTTTACGAAGATGACTGATACTCTTACTGAACTACAAATGGGCCGGCCCACAATTCTACTGCCCAGCGAACTTATTCGCATTCGCTTATCATGAACGCAGTGAGCTATTCCTCCATTTCTCCGCCGGTGCCCATTATCCTCCGTCACCTGAGCTCGCTTGTCTCCAAAAGCCCGAAAATACATCGGCGATCGTCACTCGGCCCGATCTTCCGCAGTAATTTCATGGACGACTACAGGTCCGCGCTCTTACATCTGTACATGTTTCAGCGAACAAATTATTCGAATTGGCTGATTTTTGCGCGGTTTTGTTATTGCACTGTTCATTGTTAGATGACTAAGCGAGTAGTTTCGTTTCCTCGATCCATGTCGAATGGGGAATCGATAATTTGAAATTAGTTGAATGGTTTTGACTGAAATGATTAGTGTCGGTGATGTTTTTTTTTAATCTCTTCAGGAATGAGGTTTTAGTTCAATCTGAGAATGGCGGAACGAAGGAGGCCGTTGGTCCAAATTATGCTGAGATTATTGTAATCCGACACGGAGAAACTGAATGGAATGCTGATCGCAGAATTCAGGTGTTTTTATTCGTGCTGAGAACTTCAATTGATAGGAATCAAAAGTATGTGTATGTGTTTCACTCGAATTTAGTATTAAAACAGCGGATGATTTTCATGTGGGTAGTCGCTTTGATTTGAAAAATCTCAAAATACTCCGACGCAACAGTCGAGCATAGTGTTGTTTTGTTATTTGTGCTAGGATTATTTACTTTGTTTGTGTGTAGGGGCACCTGGACGTGGACTTAAATGATGCGGGAAGACAGCAAGCGGTTGCCGTATGTTACGATTCTTGCAATTTCTAATGTACTCCTTTTTTATTATCGTCATTGCCATTGATTTCGATTATTTTTTCTTGTCTAAGGTGGCTGAGAGGCTTTCGAGGGAACCTAAAATCTCAGCAGTATATTCGTCCGACTTAAAACGAGCATTTTACACTGCTGAGACGATTGCAAAAAGATGTGGGCTACTTGAGGTATGAAACGAAGATCACTTCAGCTTTGATTCACCATCACTTTTTTTTAGATAAAGTTGATTTTCAGCATTTCTTTTTTTACATTTAGTTATTAGCCTGTAAAGTGTATATAAATCATAAACATATGGTCTTTTTCTTCTATATGTTTCATATAGCAGTAGTATTATTCGAATTCCTGAATACTTATTTCAATCTGGATGATCATTTATCTGTCTTAGATGTCATACATTTATATATTATATGATTAGTTTGATTGAGGTTCTAATTCTTGTAAATCCAACTTTGGATATATTATATATATACTGTATCAGATAGTTTAATCTGACTCAGCTGTTACCCTTTTGATGACCTAATGCTCATTTGGATGCTCTAATGCTCGTTTGGATGATTTTATTATCAATAATGATCCTTTTCAATGATTTGTGTTGTACCGTTAGGTTACTAAAGATCCTGACTTGCGGGAAAGACATCTTGGAGATGTTCAAGGTGTTATCATTCATGAGATTGCCAAAATTAATCCAGAGGCTCACAAGGCATTTGTATCAAACCAAGACGATCAAGAAATCCCCGTATGTTAAATTTTATCTCCCTATCTTCTTATGTTCCTCTGTAAATCCTATCTCAACATTGAGGCAGGGGTGCTTGAAATGAAGTCTCAAAATGTTTGGTAAAGTTTTCAAATAACAATTTCTATTTTTCAACTACTCATAAATTATCATTTAAATATAATATTTTTAATAGGACTCATCACTTGGCATCTTTATTATATTCTATTTTCAATTAAAAATTATAAAAGTGAATCCCACCTATAACCATTAAATTGGACAAGGAAACATAACCAAACATATGCCCTAAGGTTTCCTTTTGGTTTATGTGAATTTTATTTTTGCACACAACACAGAATATATATATATATATATATATATATATATATATATAAAATCATAATCCTTTTGAAGTCAAAGTCCTAAACTCAAGAAAAAGATGCGAGACTTATTTATTATTTATCGAGCTATTATTCTATCATGTTTTCTCCAGTAACGTTACTGTTGCTGTATATTGACCCATTTATTGACCTATTTTCTTCAATTTTATGCACTAACTAAAGCTATACTAAAATTGGTAGATGAAAAATGAGCAACATATTTACTATTGCAAGTGAAAAAAAGGCTAACTTAAGGCATGTGCAGGGTGGTGGAGAGAGTTTTAATCAATTATACAACCGTTGCACGTTGGCTTTGCAAAGAATCGCAAAAAAACACAGAGGTGTGTAGTAGTTTATTAATTAGGCAAAAGTACCCATGCGGTCTAGCTTAACCCAAAAAGCCCATTTATCTTGTGAAATCACAAATAACTCCGTGAAGTTTGTATTTACCTTAGGGATACCACCCTATCAAGTATCAACCACCCCTCTTTACTACGTAGTGACTTTTGCAAGATAGATAAATGCCAGTGGCTAATTTGTACATAACCACTTTTTTTTCTCGTTATGAATGGCGTTCTAATTTTCCAGTTTAATGATGCAGGTGAGAGAGTTGTTGTAGTCTCGCATGGGGGTACAATTAGAGCTCTTCATAGAAAGGCTTCTCCGCACAGGCGCCCCTCTGGTAAGGTTCTGAACACTTCTATCAATGTGTTTCACTTGACTGATGAAGGGGAATGGAGTATTAAGTCGTGGGGAGATGTGAGTCACCTCAACGGGACCGGGTTTCTCGAGTCGGGTTTTGGTGGGGATCGGAATTCTGGTTAAGACTTAAGCATAAGGTGATTTAATAAATTTGAAATTAATTTCTTATTCGAATTTGAAATGAATGTTTTTGTCATGTGATGGACCATTTTTTGATGAAGTTCGGCATTACATACATTGTAGCTTAAGGTGTGATTTCAAAATCTAAATATGAAGTACCAGTATTCTTTTAACGTGATATACAAGCATTCAATGTTATTTTTAAGCGTAATCGAGTGGTGCGTACAAAATTACACAACTGGATTGTTGTGTGGCTTGGACCCATTCTGGTTAGTGATTGCATGTGCGTCGATTTATGGGTCCTGGGCCAGGCCAGGCCAGCCACGGTCATGTTTTCGGCCGCGTAAGGTTTGTTTATTTATGAAGTGTGCCTAGTGTATTGTTTTTGTTCCGATCCGCAAACGATCTTCGGTTAACTTTTTCGATTTTATAGTGTCCGGGCCCGGGCCGAGTGTGGGAAACTGTGGTGGGACCCATAAGTTTGACTTTGAATTTGTAAAATATCGGCCATCATAGAAAAAGTGTGGGAAAAAAAATATTTTGCATCATTACCTCGCGATTTTTTGCTTGTGGCGATGTAAATTTGAATAGAAAAGCGTCTGCACTGTTTTTTTTTTTTTTTAAATATATACTATATTAGTAATAGTTATTTTAGTATATTTGCCATTACTTACTGAGGAAAGAAAAAACAATTTGTTAATTTATTTTTAAATGTTCATTTGCATGCTTATGTACCAATGACATTGGTAGATGTTTTATGTTGGAGTTTTATTTAAAATTGTGATTAGAAAACTTTCATTGTTTGTTTGTTTGTTTGGTGAAATTATGTGATGGCTGGATTCATTTCATGAGTAAAAGAAAAAGTGAAAGAAGAAAAGTGGTCTCAGTGTATAAATATTATTGATGTGGTTTGCCACTTTTAAAGTGCAAACATCTTTATAGAATTAACACAAATATTGATTGAGATCAAATTAGGTTAGATTTTTTCAATTCTGTTGTGAAATTATTATTGTGCCCTTCTCATTGTTGTGAGAGTTTACACGATCAAGACAAAAATAGAAAAACGGTAAATAACCATACACATTATGGAGCGAACTCTACAACTATACTTGTGATAGTCCTCTACGATTATGTTCATTCTAAGCCTTGTATCTAAATTCTCGTTCGCCCATCTTCTCTGAGGTTAGCAAGACCATGTTCACGACGCGTTCATTCTTGTGCAAGATCAAGCTACTAGAAATCATCAACACCATTTGCACCGTCGTCCATAAGCCTAGCATGTGATAAGAATAAAAATTAACCATTATCATAGACCCCTTCCTCTCTAGAAGTTGAGTAGAAGGTCCCCTATATCTTATACAATCATTAGCAATCTTTATAATCTTGAACCAAAAACTTATTATTCATAAAAAAAGCAAAATGAAAATGAAAATAGGAGGTATGTGTTTGGTTGAAAAGGTGGTTGGCCATCTTAATTGTGAATATTATTATCCTAGCTGGATAAACAAGAATTGAAGTATGTCATTTTCTCATCTTTAAGCATAAAAAGGGTGCAGTCCCTATTTCAGAAAAATACATAATCCACAGGCCATTACTACTTATTCAAATATGTTTGATTTGTTTTTATTTATTCTGTTTCATTATGTGTTATGTTAAATTTTAAGAATTTTTTTTGTTGTTTGATAGCAAGAATTTTAAAATTTAAAACATTAATTATTTCAATATTTAAAATAATTTTTAATATGAATCAGACATACACTCACAATTTAATGATTTTTTGGGAGACAATTGTAAAATGTTGGATAAGTTAGTAGACCAACACCAACATACACTATTGGTATTTGATTGTACAATGCAATTTGGACAACAACAATATTGGTCACCTAATATTTACTGTATTACATCTCTCCAATTCTTTTAAATGTATAAATCAATAAGTTCATTGAATGTGATCATGTACGTACGTGTAGGCCGTTTTCCCATCTCCAACCATTTTTGTAGAAACAATGGTGTGAAATATTTTATCATTATTTTAAACTACAAAATTGTCGTTTTGTATAATTTGAGCTATGTAAAATTCATGTTATAACTCAAGTGACCCTTCAAGATCAACGACTTGGCATTATAAGCTCAAGTCAACGAGATAAGTGAAGATATGAACTAGAAAGACAGTTAACCGAATTTGATAAAGACCAAATCATCCGTGACACCACTACGGAAGAACCAAGGTGAGGTTGAGGGAAGATTTTTCAAAGTCAAAAAGCCGAAAATGCACGAGCAATAGGGAACATAGCCTCAGTATCAACTATATATGTACTTAATACAACACGAGGCAACATGAATTATGCCTCTAAATTCCCCCTACAAACACTCGTAACTACATGAAATACCCATGACGATATCGAAAAGTTGATTCAATTTTCGACTACAAACAATGTTCGTTTATTTTATTTTTAAACTCACTTACTCTTATGAACCTGAAATGAAGTTTTTTTTTTTTTGTTATAATTGCACATTTTGAGTCAACTAATTAATATATATAGATAGTTAAATGTAATAACCCCGTAAAAGGTAAAGGGGAAATTAGGGATAAAAAAAAGCACTAAAGTGCAGATTGAATCTAACTTATTCCTGGCAGTGAAAGACAAAACCAAAAATAGATTTGTCTATTCTAAATTCCCTTTTGTTTTTTGCCCAAATCAATCAGACAAAATCTTAACTCAATTTCAGACTTGTACATCTTCAAAAAAGCTTAAACTATTTCAATATCATCCACTTGATTATATACTATATACTGTATTTATTTATTAAGTACTCCGTATTTTTGTTTATTTGAACATGTACAACGTGGACCACCCTGCCCTACATTCATGTTTAATTAATTTCACAACTTTTTATTATTTCCTCTGAAACAAAAATCAATTTTAATCTTAAATTAAATAATTTAATTTTAATTCCCCTTTTACAATTTGATCTTCTTTCTTTCTTCTCCTACAGATCTCTTCTCTGCTAGCTACTCTCCCTTCACTTTCCCACTCATCCCAAAACCGAATCGAAGATTAACAAAAATGTGTTCTGATTTTTGAAATTTCCCTTTTTTTCTGTACAGAAAATATTTATTTTTCAAAACAAAATTATTGTTAGGGTATTCAAACATGGGAATCTGTACTTCCAAACCCAAACCCTCCCCTGAATCCGATTCTCATTCATCGGGTGTAATCGAGAACAAGGAGAACCCGATTGCGTCGGAGAAAATTGATAATGATCGGGGAAATACCGAGGAGAACAAAAGAAAGGAGGAAAATCCGGAAGCGGGTAAGAAATCCCCGTTTTTTCCGTTCTTCTACAGTCCCAGCCCAGCTCATTACCTGTTCTCGAAGAAATCTCCTGCGAGATCTCCGGGGAACGGGACGCCGAGAAGGTTATTCAAGCGGCCTTTTCCTCCTCCGTCGCCGGCGAAGCACATCAAGGCGTTGCTGGCGCGGCGGCACGGCTCCGTGAAGCCGAACGAGGCGGCGATCCCGGAGGGAAACGAGGTTTCAGACGCGGGTCTGGATAAAAGCTTCGGGTTCTCGAAGAAGTTTTACGACAAGTATGAGCTCGGGGAGGAAGTTGGGCGAGGGCATTTTGGGTATACTTGTCGGGCCATGTTCAAGAAGGGTGAGCTCAAAGGGCAAGACGTTGCTGTGAAAGTCATTCCAAAAGCAAAGGTTTGATTTTTTATGTTTTTTAATTTTTTTCGGCTTCAATGATTAATTGTTGGGTTTGAATGAGATCTGATCTGTTGCATTTCTCATCATTTTTTCCTCAGTCAATTTTATTTTGTTAGATCCAAATGAGTTTATTATTGAAATGGAGTGTTTTATTCAGCTACACAAATGCTTTGTGAAATATTACCAATTATGTTATTGATGAATCTTGATTTTCATTATGATTTTGAGTATTTGGAGATAGAATTTTGAGTGTCCATGTCCGAAAGTCAACCGTGGATCAGAACTTGGATTTTAGCTCTGCTATTCCCTTTTGTGTTTGACTACATGTGATTGGATCTGTAAGTTCATAGAAGATTTAGTCTTTTAGAAGTATCCAAGTAAATTTCTGACGTTGGAAGTCAATGAAAAGATATTGTATTCTAGAAATTGCGTGTATATCTGTTGAAACTTGATAAAGAGCCCTGCATATTTGACCTTTTCTTTTGCACTTGTTTTAACAATTTAAACTGCAACTAGCTACTTGACCTCACTATCTTTCTCCGTAAACTTTCCCTTACATAGCGGTGAACCAAGATTCAAACTCAGGTGGAATTTGAAAATGTATTTTATTTATTTATTTTACAGATGACCACAGCTATAGCTATTGAGGACGTTAGAAAAGAGGTGAAAATATTGAGAGCTTTGACAGGTCACAACAATCTAATACATTTTTACGATGCTTTTGAAGACCACGACAATGTCTACATTGTGATGGAGTAAGCTTTTTATGTTTGATTTTATTCTCAACTCATTTCTGGGTATTCTATTTCTTTCTTCTCTGTAATTAGTTTAGACCTTATCATCCTTGAAGCAATCTGATCACTAGTGGCTTGATATCTCAGGTTATGTGAAGGGGGAGAGCTTTTGGATAGAATACTTTCAAGGTATTCTTTTTCTCACTTTCACACAAATTATGTATTTAGTTGGTAAAACATACTATGGAATAGTTTTTTTTTTTAAATAAAATTATATGTAAGATTATATTTACAGGGGTGGGAAGTATTCGGAAGATGATGCAAAGACGGTGATGATACAGATACTTAATGTTGTTTCATTCTGCCATCTTCAAGGGGTGGTCCACCGGGATCTCAAACCTGAGGTAGTTTTTTTACGTTAACAAGACTTAATTTAAGGTTGCGTTTGAATATACTTATATTTGAAAATCTGTTTTTTTTTTTTTGCTTGAGAATACTGACGAGATAAGTTATTGAATGAAGAAAAATGAAACTTGGGGTTAGGGGTGTGAAGGTGATTCGCTATTAGATGAAAATGTAATGATAAAGTTGTGTGATATAATTAGTAAAATAATGAATGGAAATGATTGGCCGTTAGAAATATGCGAGTGTGTGAATATAGATAAATTACTACTGATTAGTGATTTGATGTTTTTTTTTTTTTTTTTTGTGGAAAATGAGCTGGAAGCTATTGGAGTATTAGTAGGAGAAAAGGAGGGTTAAGTCTTTGTATTATGGTATTTTGCATTTGCATTTTGGAGTAAAGAAACATTCTCTTGTTGAATGAAAATGAAAAGGTATTCAATAGTTATCAGTCTGATGCTTGTGTGTTAATATTGTAACTATTGATCATTTTGTGTCAGACTTTTTAGCAGGACTCTCTTATTGTATTATATTATTCAGCATGTTTGAGAGTGAGAATGCTTTTTTGTTATTTAATTGCTGAAAGTTTGACCAAATTACATAAAAACCCAGCTAACCTTCAAAATTACAAAATACACACTCATTTTATCACATCACATTTACTGCTTCGAAAACAAAATACATGTTAACAGTGAATCAAACATCAAAGGTATCTTTGTAATATTATAGTAATTTATAAGTTAGCTGTTTTTATTTTGTGTATTTAGGTGAGTCAAACTTTTTTTGGTAAATTTATCGCTATAGCATGTTTAACCGTAGCTTGTTACTGGATCAGAATTTCTTGTTCACATCAAAGGATGAAAACTCACTATTGAAGGCCATTGACTTTGGTTTATCGGATTTTGTGAAACCAGGTCAGTCCTTATTCTTCTCGATCCAAGTTTTCCAAAGTTCACATGCAATCTAGGAAGCTTTAAGCATGTAATTTGACTTTTTAATAATTCTTTTGCAGATGAAAGGCTGAACGACATTGTTGGCAGTGCATATTATGTGGCACCAGAAGTCTTACACCGGGCCTATAGTACTGAGGCCGATGTTTGGAGCATTGGTGTGATAGCGTATATCCTTCTGTGTGGTAGCCGTCCATTTTGGGCCCGTACGGAGTCTGGCATCTTTCGAGCCGTCGTGAAAGCTGAACCGACTTATGAGGAACAACCCTGGCCAGACCTGTCCTCTGAGGCCAAAGACTTCGTCAGACGTCTTCTGAACAAGGATCCGAGGAAAAGAATGACTGCGCCTCAAGCCTTGTGTGAGTTTTTTTTTTTTTTTTTTGTAAGAGATAGTTTGGAAAAAAGGGGATGGTTACTTTAAATTGAAAATACCCTTAGTCTCGATTAAAAAACGTTGAAAATTACGAAAATCATCCACAATGCTTTACTCCTGTCTTACATTTTGTACCTGCCTTTAGTGTGGCTAACGATAACTGATGGTGTTATCAAGTACTCCGTATCTTATAGTCATGTACCTTAGCTTTTCTAAAGATTATAAATGGCCTCAGGTTTTCATCTTACATCTTAACATTTTACATTTACTTCCCCAAAATTTAAAATATCATAATAGCTAGATGAAAAGTTTGGCTATTTGCAATTTGCGGGTGTTCATAGTAAGACTCTTTGATGGCTTTGTGAGTTCTGTTAAAATGTATTCAAACCTTATAATCTTCAGGTCATCCATGGATTAAAGAAACTACTGGCGTAAAAGTGCCAATGGATATACTAATTTTCAAGCTTATGAAAGCTTATATGCGTTCATCACCCCTGCGCAAAGCTGCTTTAAGGGTGCGTAATCTTTTTTTCTTTTCATTTTAAGTTGCCAGTATTCTGTGTTTGCCTTTGGTATCAATATGTGGATAACTAATATTATCAAATATCCTTATTAAACCAGTGCCTTTAATTTTTTTGCCTCACTGTTTTCTTAATGATGTTTCTACTTATAATTGTTATTTTCTCCGGTACTTGATCTTCCGTTTCCTTGATGCAACGACTTTCTTATATCCTTTCTAATTTACTTGTTTTGAATCTTTGCAGGCTCTGTCTAAAACTCTGACCGTTGATGAACTTTTCTATTTAAAGGAGCAATTTGTGCATTTGGAGCCAAACAAAAACGGCACCCTCAGTTTGGACAATATCAAAGCGGTTGGTACTTTTCTGATCGTTATAGAAGTTGGTGATTATTAGAAGATAATATTATGCTATGCCTGCTGTTTGTAGTATTTACAAATTACAAGAAAAAGCAATGAACTTGGAAATTACACTTACTAAGATGGCACAAGTCTTTCTGAAGGCCTGACCTATAAATAAATAGGCGCGTTGTTCGGATTACATTTTTGCTCTGACTTGGCGGATTTGCTAATGGTATCTGACATTTACAAATACACACCTAAACCTTTAAAAATATTACAAATACCCCCAATGTTTTGCATAACTTTCACATATTTTATTAAATTGACTCTGTAGGCTGTACATGTCTACTGCAAGACATAACATTGGGTTATTTGTAATATTTAAATTATTTGAACGATGCAGTTGTAAAAATACTTGATGTCGTGAACAATCATTTCTGTTGTTGGATTTGGAACTAACTACATGTGCAAAATGTAAGGTGGGTGTAACCCAGAATGATTTTGTAATTTTCAAGTTAAATTGTGTTTTCTTGTAAATTCCCCAAATCTCAATTTTGCAATTATCCCTAAAAGTTAATACTATTACTTATTTGATTCAAAACGTGGTCATAACATCTATTTTATTTGTCCAGGCTTTGAAGAAGAACGGCACTGATGCCATGAACGAGTCGCGCATTTACGACTTTCTTAATTCAGTATGCTTCCAACGCTGCACCATTAATTACGTTCCACTTTGTTTACTATACATTTGTAATTTATTTTATTTTCCCTGCTGTGACAGCTTAGTTCACTCCAATACAGAAGAATGGATTTCGAAGAATTCTGTGCTGCCGCATTAAGTGTTTATCAGTTAGAAGCTCTTGATAGATGGGAGCAACATGCTCGCTGTGCTTATGAGCTTTTCGACAAGGATGGCAACAGAACTATCATGATTGAGGAATTAGCTTCGGTAATAAGAGTTTATTTAATACTTAGAGCTCGAGAATACAAGAAACTATCAAATAAAACGACCCATGAAACTTTCTAGTTATTAAAGCTTTATTTTTTGTGGGGAATTTTGCAGGAACTTGGGCTTGGCCCTTCTGTTCCGGTTCATGCTGTCCTCCATGACTGGATTAGGCACACCGATGGGAAACTTAGTTTCCTCGGATTTGTCAAATTACTGCACGGTGTTTCAAGCCGGTCACTTGCCAAAGCACACTGAAACATCGTTGCAAGGATTCAAAAGCTGTATTTGCAATGTTTCATTTCTCGCCTCAAGATTTTTCACGGGAAATAGGAAAATGTTGTGGAAATCTTTTTTGCACCCCCTAAATGTTGCATCTGGCCGATATGAGGCTCAAGTGAAGTTCATCATCAAAAGAGAGAGAAAATAATGCAAGAATGTAAGTGTACCAATGTGTAAAGGCTTTGTTGTAAGTTTATTAAGTGTTGTGTTTAAGTTAATTGCAGGCTGAGAACATTTCTGAGCTGCTTAGTGGAAACAAAAACACATTCATACTTCTAACATACTGTATTATATATTTATATTGTTGGAGAAAATGAGATGATACTTACAATCAATCATATACTACTTCATATCTCAACAGTGTCTGATCTCTTTGTGTATTTGAGTTCTCTAAAATACTGAAGTAAATACCTTAACACTTGGGTGTTGGGTGTAGTACAATACTACTATTTTTTATACTGTTCTTGTGGGGATTGTTTTTAGGTTTATCCTTAGAATATTTTCAATTAAGGTTGATATTATAGTATCGAAATAAAATGAATTCATACCCTTAATACATACTCTTTATGATAAATTTTTGCATATTGTTTATCATATAAATGAATTCATACCCTTAATACATACTTCCTATGATAAATTTTTGCATATTGTTTATCATATGTAATACATACTCCCTATGATAAATTTTTGCATATTGTTTATCATATGTATTGGACGGACAAAAAAAAGTCAATGTTGACCAGTTTTGCCTAAACAAAAAAAAAGTCAATATTGACCAGTTTTGCCTATCTCTCTAAGAGAGGGGGAGTATACAAGTTAATAAGATAAAAAAATATTTTAATAAATAATAATAAAAATAATTTTTAAAATAAAAATTATACACTTAAAAATAAAGGAGATTTCGAACTAGCAGGAAGAAGGGTATTATTGTCTTCACAAAGTTTTTTTTCCTCTTCGAACACAGAACTCTGTATTCTGTATGCCACACAGAGGTAACAAGTTCGCCGGATCCAAAACTGCGAAACATAGCTCGCGAGGAAGATTATTGAAGAGAGCCTCTAACTTTTGATTGGACCTGTGCTTCGAAAAATTTCTTCCCCGGACGACCCGATTTTTTTTGGCGGTGACAAGCTGATAAATTTATTCATGCACGATTCAATTGGATCCATTTCCGTTACCGTATTGATTTAATTTTACGGATAGATACTTTAGCAGAAAGTATCCGCCAGATGGAGTGGGCGACGGTGCAGCATTTGGATCTCCGGCATGCGGGTCGGAATTCCAAACCCTTACAGCCACACGCCGCCGCGTTCCACCCGACTCAGGCACTTGTCTCCGCCGCTATCGGAACTTATATCATCGGTAACCTTTCCTGATTTTCGGGTTTCCTCTTTTCATCAGAAGGAATGGCGAGCAGATTGATTGATTGATCTAATTTTTGTGCAGAGTTTGATGCTTATACAGGAAGTAGGATCGCGTCTGTAGACATCGGCTCCCCTGTTGTTCGAATGGCGTATAGTCCCACTGCTGGCCATTCACTGATAGCTATTCTCGAGGTCAGTGTTTACTGTTAAGTACTATTTCACTTTGTAAGTTCATTTATTTATTTTCCTTAGTTTTATATACTTAATGGGATATTAATTGAGGTTCTGGAAAAATTCTGACGTTATCCATTTATATGAAGTGTTGTCGTGAAATATGTTATGTGGTGTGGTGTTTGAAAATGTGTGCAGTGTGTGTTTTTGTGGGTGAAATATTACAAATGTATGCAGTGTGCGTGTGTGTGCCTGCTTGAGAGAGAGAGAGAGAGTTATTTTGTGTGTACTTTATAAATTCGAAGTATTATATGTAAAGGATGAAGTTTAATCCACCAAAAATAAACTAAAATAGAGGTATTTAAAATCCATAGATTTTGAGAGCCAAACATATTGGATGGACTGGATGGTGAATTTTCAAATCCGCTCCATTTGGATAGAGCCTTACTTACTGGGTAATATAGTGAAAGGAGGGGGGGGGGGGGGGGGGGGTCAATTTTCCGGCAAATCAGAATTGAAATGGTGCACAGTGCTGAGCTCCGTATCTCCACTTTTCAAACCTCAGTACAGCCATTGGATCATGGAAGAAAATTATGTGAAGGAGAGCTTTTGGCGGTTGTATATTATACTATCAGATTTTGTGCTCAATACTACTCCAACTGGACATCAACTTTTATGGGTTCAAATTCTCACATAATCAGCCTTTCTTTTTTTATTTTGACAACTGAAGGAAGACTTATTTTTATTATTAAACTTTAATAGTTGTTGCAAAATATTAGGTATGGTTTCTGGAATTTATTGGTAGAAACTACCTTGTTGAAAATTGGATCTTTTAGTAGGATTCCACAATTGAAATCATCCCCTTGATCTTTTATCCTTTTTTCTTGATGCTGGTAGCCTTTGATATCAATACTGAATTTTTATTGTGTGAACTTTCTCAAGTCCAGCGACCCTTGAGAGTTGAGGCTGAAGTTGTAGTCAATTATTTAACAGTTCATCCATATGCTGTATAAAGCACCCTTGTATTGAAAATAGTTGAGTTATAGGCAGTTTAAGTGAGTGAAAATAATTTTTTTCCCATTATTGTAATTAATATTCTGTTTTCGTAGTCACTTATTATAGAATTTCTTCTCTTGTTAGTACTCTCTTAATTTTCCACTGATAGAATAACTACAACGATATTTCTGCGTCTGATTTGCCATATAATGTTTGTTCATTTTTTTTTTGATTGCCTTTCATAAGCTGTAACATCCCAATCCATAACCAGCTTGATAATAATAATTACTCTATCTAGTCTCCTCTTCACGTGTAAGTGACATCTATTTTATATGCAGGATTGTACAATACGGTCCTGTGACTTTGACAGTGAACAAACTTGTGTGCTACATTCACCTGAAAAGAGGTCGGAACAAATATCTATTGACACCGAAGTCCATCTTGCCTTGACTCCTCTTCAGCCTGTTGTATTTTTTGGTTTCCATAAGAAGATGAGTGTAACAGGTTAAGCCAATCCGATCCCTTCTATATGTTGTATTATACTTATGTATAATCTATCTTCACTGCATATGAATAACTAATGCACCAAGGGGTATGTAAGGATGGTGGGGAAGGGGATACGTAAAAACTTTGTCATGCTGACATGGTGAAGTGGCACACATCCGTGGCTTTCAAATCATCCATAATGTATACTGCCTGTGATCAGGGGCGGATCCAGAAAAAAATTGTAGTGGGGGCTGAAATAATTTTTATATAGTATATGTATATTGTACACACATTTTAGTAGGGGCTGAGCCTAAGTTAAATACATTTTTTCAAAAAAAATAGCAAAAAATATAAAGGATTTTTTTTCCAGGGGGGGCTTCCCCCCTTGGTCTCAAGTAGATCCGCCCCTGCCTGTGATGATAAATATAACAAGTTCTCTAAAGAAAGCAAAAATAGCATTGGATGAAGCAAATTGTAATGCTTCTCTACAGCTTAATCCGAACATTTTTTGTGATTGAACTGTTACAGGCTTACAGCAATCTGTGAGTATATATTTGTTCTAACTTTTGTTTTCAAACAACGCAGTCATTATATCATCTTCTCCCTGTATCCCTGATAAATTATAATTTCCCGCCATTCGTTTTGGACAACCCAAATAGTATGATAACATTGCATTGATTCCACTCACAATTTCTATATAGGATATCTCAGAGAAATTTCATTTACACTTTACTAAATTTATCATGATTGTGCTTATGTCAAGTCGTGGGAACTGTGGTGGGTGGGAAAGCGCCGACAAAAATTAAGACGGATCTGAAGAAACCTATAGTCAACCTGGCATGCCATCCTCGTCTTCCTGCATTGGTAAGAGTTTTCTGTCTTAAAACACCATTTTGTTTCTGTTGGACCATTTGCCTATGTCTAGTGCTGCATATCATTTTTGGAGCTGATATTTGACCTTTCCTTCTTTTAGTATGTGGCTTATCAAGATGGTTTGATTAGAGCTTACAATATCAATACATATGCAGTTCATTACACCCTACAACGTAAGAGTCCACCAGTACTTCTATCTCCATATACTACTGTTGGCTGAAATACATCATAATGTAGTTTTATTCCAGTTTCTATTTCCTTCCAGATTGTAAATTATTTATTGATGCCTTTGCAGTTGATAACACTATCAGGCTACTGGGTGCTGGAGCATTTGCATTTCATCCAACATTGGAATGGATTTTTGTTGGTGATAGACGAGGTACAATTTTGGCATGGGATGTATCCACTGAAAGACCTTTGATGATTGGAGTGTAAGTTATACATATAAGTGCCACTTTTGTCTCAGAAACGATTTTTTATTGTGTTAATATGTATACATCATTAAGTTTTCAAACTGAGAGGAGACTAATGGGATGAGTTATTAGTAGAGAACTGCACAAATTGGAAAATCATAAGATTGATTCTTGGCTTCTAGCTCATTAAATGTTCAGATGGCATAAACATAATTCTTAGCCCCCTCATCCTTTGTAGGAAATTCTTGCACCTTGAAATATGTACGCTGATTATTTTTATTGGATTTATTCTTAAACGTTTCTGCAACTTTAATATCCATTCTTCATACTTAAATAGTGCCGTTTTCCGGTTTTGACATTCAATTTTCTAGTACACAAGTGGGTTCACAACCAATCACATCAGTTTCATGGCTCCCAATGTTGCGGTTGCTTGTCACTTTGTCCAAAGATGGAAGTATCCAAGTGTGGAAAACTCGAGCCAATGTGAATCCTAACAAACCTCCGATGCAAGCAAATTTTTTTGAGCCTGCTGGTAAGTTGAGGACTATATATTTGTTCTTTCAGGGCTAATTTTATTTAATAATGTTGAAATGATGCTAGTAAAGGGATACATCTCCTGATATCATTCTCTTAGAGGGTCAGTAGGCATGAAATTATTTATTATGTCTTTCTTTTGGCCAAGATTGTGCTTGCATTAAAGTAATTATTGAGTGTCCTTTTCAATAGATAAGGTAAAGTTTCATCATCACTCTTATAGAAAATTCATTTTGAGCTTTGAAGAGCGATAGTAGTTGTAAAGCTTTATAAGCAAACGACAGCTTTTGGAAACTACTTTCTTCAATGAAAAAATCTTATAAGCTTTCTTTTCTTTGTTCTTTTTCCCCACTTTGAAAATTTTCCAGGGTTTTCACCCTTTCATTATTTTTCTCTCCCCTACACTGGCCTGTGGTGTCAAAACTCAAAAGTAAAAATGTACCTATGGTGGGATCTATAGATGTAAAACCCAAACTACTTATTGTTTCCTGGATATTGAACATAAAGCCTCCTCAGTCTTGTATGTTAGGTATTCAGTATTCTTCATGTTCTTCATTTAGGATTGATCAATCTTGAACAATCAACGCTGTTTTGGAAGTAATGATCTAATTTTTGGTGATTTGGATTGCTTAACGATAAAGAATGACACATTTCAAAGTAGTTACTTGGTTATTCTGGTTCTGATCTTCTTAAGAATTACGATGGAGAAAATTGAATATACTTATCTCCGAAGCTTTTCTCGTGATTACGTTGTAGTGGGAACTGTGAATATTTTTGTCTTCAATCTGGTTCTAAAAACTAGAAAGCAACATTTGATTCTCATTCCATTGTCTTTTTCTGAAATAATATAATCCTGACATTCTGTCTTGAAGGAAGGTTAATCAACAGATTATTGATTCTTATGAGCTATTTTGCTGTTCAGTCACATGCATAATTTCTGTTTGATACTGTTCATATTGTGCTCTACAGCTATTGAATCTATCGATATTCCTCGCATTCTATCTCAGCAAGGTGGAGAAGCCGTTTATCCGCTCCCACGGATAAGGGGTTTAGAAGTGCACCCAAAGTTAAATCTAGCAATATTACTTTTTGCAGTAAGCATCCCTTCACTTGTCATCAGTCATGTAATTAGATATGATGAACATTCATAAATCAGTTTAAGTGATTCTTAATAGAGCATGGCTGGGGGAGATACTCGCAAGAACAGAGCTGCATACACTAGAGAAGGACGGAAACAACTCTTTGCTGTTTTACAAAGTGCAAGGGGATCATCAGGTGATTGTTTAGTTAGATAAGGCACATATACTGGTGCTTTTGGTTATTGAACCTGATTTGTTTTCAATACATATCTTGACTGTTATCTGTCTTTAACTGTAACCCCATAATATCATGTTTTGGATATAATGCTGGATACTGAATCACATTATGTGAGTGAACTCCTGATGAATTTTGTTTGTAAAATTGTACTCCATCAGCTGGCAGTTTTCTGAACTACTATAAAATAAGTTATTAAGTTGGATTCTTAGGCTGTGCTCGATTGAAATTTTATTTTGCGAAATTCTCACTCTCAGATTTTTTCACATCGCAATAACATCCAGTTACTATTTTACCCAAAAATATCATCATAACAACTAGCATCTTCACATCTCCTACTTATATCCAATCACATTCTCAGAATTTATTCTCAATTTTCCAAACAAACGTTTTAATGCTGTTATGTTAAGAATTAGATGGATGGAATGAAAGATCTACCAAGCACACACTTTATCTGTCAATTCTTTAGGTTTGTGAACTATCGTTTTGTTATTTTGCTAGATTCATCTTGTCAAGATAGAATCATAATCATTCCAATTTTCTCTAACTATACATTGATCCATGTTTTGACATTTAAAATAAATAATGCAGCGTTAATCATTTATTTGAAATTTTGTTCCTCTCAGTCATGAATTGAGCAATATATTTTTGGGTTCTGTCCCTGACTATGATTTGTTAAAGCAGCATCTGTATTGAAGGAGAAACTTGCGTCACTTGGTTCTTCTGGTATATTAGCCGATCACCAGCTGCAAGCCCAACTGCAAGAACATCATATGAAGGGGTGAGTAAGTTGCTTGATAAATTTATCATATCACATTCAGTTAAGTATCAACTAATCCATATTTAATAGAAACATAATCAGGAATTAGCATAAGGCAGGGCGCTATTCTAATGATCAGGATTTATCTTTTCAGACCAAAATGTTTATGGGTTGTCAGCTTCAGAATGGACCCAAAATCAAATTATGACTGGAAATATCTTGTACTATTTCCTTCCCTCACTGTACCCAATAGAAGAGTCTATAACTGGTCTCATGGAAGCAAATATTCAATATGATTGGCGTGACTCACAGTTATATTGAGTATTTGGGTTATTTGCTTGGAGTCTATAATTGGGCAAAAAAAGAACATTCAGACTTGCATGATTAACCGTGATGCTCTAGCTGATTAATTGAATTAATGAACATCAACTTTTAGCTAATTAATCACAATTTGCTTAGTCATGCATAACCTTATCAACCACCCTTTAAGTCAACTCTGTTTTGAATCTACTAGTCATAATTAAGGAAAAGTATATAGCATAACCTTATCAACATATGATATCCCAGCTGAATGTCAGAAGATTAGTAACAAGCTAGCAGAATTTATACTCTCTTGGCATCATTGACACTTTCTGTTCCTTTTTTGTCAGCCAAAGCCACCTTACAATCTCAGACATAGCAAGGAAAGCTTTTCTTTACAGTGTACGCTACTTCTCTTTCAGATGGTGCTCTACTACATATATATATATATATATATATATATATATATATATATTATTATTATTATTTTGTGTATGTGTATGACTGAATATATCGAGCATATTAGCAGTGAATGGACATTGACCTTATACTGTAGTATTTTTGTCAGTCTAAAATTCAGAGATTGTGTCAAAATCATACTATTTTGTTTTGATGAATTAATAAGAAGGTAAATGGAAGAGTCAGGGTGTTCAAGACTGAATGTAATAAATATGAAATCTACATAGCATTTTTTAGTTGGGGAGAAATGACTAATTAGTTACATGTTCTTTTTGAGGACATAATGTTCTGGCAAACATGTTTTGGAAAGTACGCTAATAACTTATTTTGTTAGTAATTGTATTTTCTTCTTTAAAGCATTCTGACAGCCCATTATAATGTAATTGATTGTTATTTTGTTAGTAATTGTATTTTGTTAGTAATTGATTTAGATAAACTAGTCAGTTGGTAATTAAATAAAGGAACCTTGTTTGACCTAGTTTTGGTATTGAGGCAAACTATTGATAGATGCCGATCTGCTAATCAACTTACTCTGAACTTTAAAACAACAATAGAAGTTTTCAAATTCAAAGGTAGATTTAAAGTCGTTTATCTGTTTAAGTGTTTGCCGTTTATGTACTAATGTGTACGAGTTTTCCTTCTCTATAAAAATTAACAAATAGGATGCCCCATATATTTGTGCCTATTATCCGCAATTCTTCCTTACCTGTTAATTCACCAATAGATGCATAATTCACCAATAAACAGTGGAGGGGAACTGTTAATTTACCCAAGTCATTTTTTATTATGCATCTCCACTGTCTATTGGTGAATTAACAGTTCCCCTCGCTTGTCTCAGCATTTCATGGAAGGCCATGCAAAGAGTGCTCCAATATCCCGATTACCTCTCATTACTATAATGGATGCTAAAAACCATTTAAGAGATTTTCCCGTTTGTCAGGTAGGTATGAGAACATATTGTCAGATTGACTTGCATAAATAATAAAGTTCAGATTGTATAGTCACTGACTAACTCAATTTGGCAGCCAATTCATCTAGACTTAAATTTCTTCAGCAAGGAGAATCGTGTTCTTCATTATCCTGTCAGAGCCTTTTATATTGAAGGGGCAAACCTCATGGCTTATAATCTCACTTCTGGAGGTGAAAATATCTACAAAAAGCTTTATTCTGCGGTAATATTCAGTTATTAATTTCTAATATTAACCATTCTTTTACATCAGCGTGTGAGGATTTGAGGAAAAAAACTTTTGCTTTCAGGTTCCTGGAAATGTAGTTATTCAACCAAAATATATTACTTACAGTAAAAAGCAGCACATATTTCTTGTAGTCTATGAGTTCAATGGTGATTCAAATGAGGTAGTGATGTACTGGGAAAATACAGACCCTCAAATTGCGAATAGTAAAGTTACCACAATCAAAGGTTTGTATTGTCATTGTAATTTTTTATTATATTTCTGTGCATTAAATCATTTATGATTACTTCAGTTACTTGTGTGAATTTCCAGGTTCAGATGCAGCCTTTGTTGGTCTTAATGAAAATCAGTTTGCTATTCTTGATGAGGATAAGACTGCACTTTCCTTATATATGTTGCCTGGAGCTACTCCACAAGGAGCTTTTAAGACAAATGGTCTAGTCCATGAAAATCAGCCTGTCGAAACTGAAGTCACCTCTATTAAGGGTCCCATGCAGTTCATGTTTGAAACTGAAGTGGATCGTATCTTTTCAACCCCACTAGGTGCTGAAGGAAGGATTGTGTTTTAGTTTATCTATGGTTGATCAAATTGTCCGGATACTGATCCAGGGTTTAATTTAATGCAGAGTCGACTGTGATGTTTGCGTCTCATGGAGAACAGATTGGCTTGGGAAAACTCATCCTAGGGTATCGCCTTCCGAGTACTGATGGGAATTATATCTCAACAAAAGCTGAAGGCCGAAAGTTCATCAAGCTGAAAGTAAATGAGACTGTACTTCAGGTAAGTATTCATGTTTTAATTTTTGGTTAACGATAACAGTCTTCCTTTGTCTTTAGTACCTATCTTGCCTTCTAAAATGCTTGTGTAATGTTTTCAGTTTTCACCTATCAAAGTGTGCCGCTTGTACCTTTTTGCTTTACTAGCCTAGAAACTTATAAATTGAGGATATTCTTAGTTTTGGTTCTAATTTGACAGCATATGAACACTATGTCCTTGAAATTGAGTTAATAAGTTAGAAGCTTCTAATATATTTTTCAAATATTCTTGTGTAGGTACAATGGCAAGAAACACTCAGGGGCTTTGTTGCTGGTATATTGACCACACAACGTGTGCTCATTGTTACAGCTGACTTAGACATATTGGCCAGTAGTTCTGCAAAATTTGATAAAGGACTTCCTTCAATATCCTTCATAACTCTTAATCTCTCAGAACCCTTACCCCCAAATAAAGCAAACTCAATCGTTCTCTATTTAACACACTACATAGTTGTTCTTATATTATTCATATTTTGAAATAGATATGTGCCCTTAACCTTTGCTTACTTTAGATCCCTGATGTGGCTTGGACCGGCACTTCTCTTTTCTACGTCTACTTCTGTTAACGTGCTTGGTTGGGATGGGAAAGTTAGGACTATTCTCTCGACCAGTATGCCTAATGCAGGTTGACTAAGACACTGAAAATTATTTTTATAAATTCTGATGTGATAAGATAGATATCTACAGTTCTAAATTATCCACTATTTTTCTGATACTTGTTTATTGACTGCTTCCAATGCAGTGCTTCTTGGAGCTTTAAATGATCGTTTGCTGCTCGTAAACACATCCGATATAAATGTTAGGCAGAAGAAGAAATTTGAGATAAAAAATTGTCTTGTTGGGATGCTTGAACCTCTTCTCATTGGATTTGCTACAATGCAGCAACATTTTGAGCAGAAGCTTAATCTTTCAGAAGTTCTATACCAAATAACATCAAGGTTCTTTTTTGGCTTACATACATGCTTAAAAATTGACATTATGCTTGGCTCTTAGCCTCTTACACATGACTAATACACCTTACTGCCCTTATTTATCTTTCTAGTTTCTTCGGCAAAAGTCTCTTCTTTAACCTTGGTTGGAATCTATTTGATAACATATTTAGTATTTGTCTGAATGAAGGTTTGATAGCCTGCGGATTACTCCAAGGTCACTCGATATTCTTGCCAGAGGTCCTCCAGTTTGTGGTGATCTTGCTGTATCTCTATCACAATCAGGCCTGCAATTCACTCAGGTGCTTTTCTACTATTATTTTGTGAATATCTATCAGAAAGTTCATGTTCATGAGTAACCTTTTGGCATTCAGGTGTCGAGAGGAATTTATGCAATCAAATCACTCCGCTTTTCTACTGCTTTATCTGCACTTAAGGACGAGTTTTTGCGCTCAAGAGATTATCCTCGATGCCCCCCAACCTCACATTTGTTTCATCGGTTCCGCCAGTTGGGATATGCATGCATCAGGTAGTAGACATAACTACGTATTCCTTGTTTACAGAACTTCTAGGACCATAGGCACTGTGGGCACAATGATGGAGAGCCGAAACTATAAAATGGGGTGGGCCAACTGATTGAAAACAAACATTTAAGGCCATTATTTATTTTAACACTAAGGGACGTCGTCACAACAACAAAATATAATATAAATCCACTAATTTTTATCCATTATTTTCCTTCTACGCTGTTTGGACGGAGATTTTTTTGGGACAGGGCCCGGGCCTCTGGTTGGCCTCCTATCTCCGCCATTGGGTTATACTGTTGACATAAGTGTTTCTATTTTTCTCGTATGTATATCCCCTTCAATTGTAGAAGTTCATACTCTTCTGGCATTTTGTGGGTTATTAGCTTTTTGCATTCTATCTTTATTCTTTACTCTTTCACTGTGGTGATATTATGTGTAATGCAGATATGGTCAGTTTGACAGTGCAAAGGAAACTTTTGAAGTCATAGCTGACTTCCAAAGTATGCTTGATCTATTTATATGCCACCTTAACCCCAGTGCAATGAGACACCTAGCCCAGAAGCTAGAAGAAGAGGGCTCCGATTCCGAGTTGAGGAGATTCTGTGAGAGGATCTTGAGAGTTCGTTCGACAGGGTGGACACAAGGCATCTTCGCAAACTTTGCTGCGGAAAGTATGGTTCCCAAAGGACGTGAATGGGGTGGTGGAAACTGGGAAATAAAGACCCCAACAAACCTCAAGGACATACCTCAGTGGGCCCTGGCTGCTGAGGTCATGCCTTACATGAAAACCGATGATGGCACGATCCCATCCATTGTCACTGACCATATCGGTGTCTATCTTGGTTTGATGAAAGGAAGAGGTAATGTTGTCGAAGTAAGAGAAGACAGTTTGGTTAAAGTATTACAATCCGATAATAATAATGCTATCAGGGCCAATGGGCTTCAGACATCTTTAACCACTCCAATACCTAACAACACTAAGGCACCAGCATCGAACATTGAATCTAAAATTGGTTCTCTTATGGGGTTAGAAACTCTCTCCCAAAACTTTGTGGGCTCCAATGCCACTACAGACGCTCAGGCAAAGGCAGAGGAAGAATTCAAGAAGTCATTATACGGTTCCACCGCCGATGGTAGCAGCAGTGACGAGGAAGGAGGAACTTCCAAAACCAAGAAATTGCAGATAAGGATACGTGATAAACCAGTTACATCCGCCACTGTGGATGTCAACAAAATTAAAGAAGCCACCAAGCAGTTGGGTGTGCCAATGGGTAGGACCAAGCCAGTAACAGATCTCGGCTTACTCTTACCTCAACCTGCTCCTGGGTCCACTGGCCCCGAAACAGTTCAAGTTACTATTCCTGCCGATCCTTTTGTAACCAATGCATCCTTTTCACAGCCTAGTTCCGGGAGACCTGGTGTTGGCGTTACTGTGGGGCCAATACCAGAGGACTTCTTCCAGAATACTATATCGTCTGTTCATGTTGCGGCATCACTACCTCCCCCCGGGACAGTTTTGTCGAGGTTGGATGGATCTTCTCAGGGCGTTGAGAATAATATGGTTCCTAACCAGGGTGCGGTTGAGACTGGTCTATCTGGTGGTGGGGTACCCCAACAACCCTTTCCGTCGGCCATTGGACTTCCAGATGGTGGTGTTCCACCTCAATCTCTGTCTGTACCTGGCACTCCATCACAACCTCTTGATCTCAGTTCACTTGAAGGTCCAGGTTCCATCACAACCACGGGTGCTGCACGTCCAGCTTCGCCTCCTAGAGTATTGCGTCCTGGGCAGGTTGTGATTTCATTTCCTCTTATTTCGAGTTGACATTGTTCTATTATTTCTTTATTGTTGGATTATAATTGGGTCTTAAAATTTCTTACTCTTGAGTCTTGATTTATTAAATATATTAGAGAAGGGTGCATATGAATCATTCATTCATAGCTCAACTTATTTTCCATGTAGGGTGCCTTTCCCGATCCCATATTGAAAATTGTGGGTCAGATTCCCCACTCTAATGGTTTGGTTTAACTTCAATATATTTAAATTGTTTTGGTATAATTGTGTTCTAGGTTCCACGTGGTGCTCCTGCTGCAGTTTGTTTCAAGACAGGACTTAGTCACCTGGAGCAGAATCAACTTTCAGATGCATTATCCTGTTTTGATGAGGCATTCCTAGCTTTGGCCAAGGATCAATCACGTGGAGCTGACATCAAAGCACAAGCTACTATATGTGCCCAGTACAAGATTGCCGTTACCCTTCTCCAGGTATTATGTGTTTCTTTTTGTTGACAAATTTCATACCAGATTAATATCTATTGTCTTCATCTACACTTCTTCCAACAAAGAAAAATTCTCCTAGGATAGGTAATACAGTATGTTTGTTGAAATTCTCCTTTTGGTGTTGCACAATTTTCTACAATTTTCATGTATAGTCATATTGGCAATCACTCGGTACAAGAAAAAGGAGTGATTTTACTAAATGCAACATAGGAATAATATTCATTTTCAGCCCTCAATCAATATAAACCCAAAACAACTTCAATATAAAATTTCTTATTAAACTTTCGAGAAAGTAGCTTTCATCTAAATTCTATTCCCCATCAGTCAAACCCTATATTTTATCAATAATTATTCTGTTATTATACAGATCACATCCTATTTTGCTCCTCACTATCTAATCCTGTATCACATTCACATCCCTATAGGAAATAAACCGACTAGCAAAAGTCCAAGGCCCAAGCGCAATCAGTGCAAAAGATGAGATGGCTCGATTATCACGCCATTTGGGCTCGTTGCCTCTTCTCGCCAAGCACAGGATAAATTGCATCCGGACAGCCATAAAAAGAAACATGGACGTGCAGAATTTCGCCTATGCCAAACAGATGCTTGAATTACTGTTATCCAAAGCGCCATCTGGTAAACAAGATGAACTGAGGAGCCTAATCGATATGTGTATTCAGAGAGGTTTGTCTAACAAATCCATCGATCCACTGGAAGACCCATCCCAATTCTGTGCGGCTACTCTCAGCCGTTTATCGACCATTGGATATGATGTTTGTGATCTGTGTGGTGCCAAATTCTCTGCTTTGTCGGCACCCGGCTGTATTATCTGTGGCATGGGAAGTATTAAGAGATCAGACGCAACTGTTGGACCTGTTGCTTCACCATTTGGCTGAGGTCGATGTACAAAGACTGATTTAGGATCTCTATGAAAGCACAGAAGAATAGAGATTATTCACAAGTACTCTTTTTTTTTTTTTTTTTCGGTAATTTCTTGGTTGATTTACAGTTTCTCCAGTGTTATATATTTCAAGTTAAACGATTTTTGTGCTTCCTATGTTTCTGTAATTGTATCTTCTGTTAGAGTTCATTTTGTAGAGTAACCCACAAATTTGCAAGTTGAGTCGGCTTTTCTTGCTTGCAACTTGGTTCATTGAATTCGTTTGAAGGACTGAAATGTTTTCTCTCTCTCTTTGTTAGTTTCATTGGAATCTCCAAATCTTAGCAAGTTTATAACTACTGAATTTAAATCAACTTACTTTCTTGAGATCCTTTTTTTTTATACCGCCTATCATTTATTGATCTAAACAAATTGACTGACATTGAAGTAAAAAAAGTAGAACCAAAAATTTGTTACTGGTTCATAATTGTCTGCACATTTTTCTTTTTTATATTGTTCCGTATTTGTTTTTGCGCCGTAATGATTTTTTTGCCGCCGCTGTCATGCAAAATTGATTTTTCAGTTTTCACTTTCAAAATCATCACGGATAGGAATAATAAATGAAATTAAATATAATACTTTATTTAACAATTAATTATAAGTTCATTTTAGACATTTTACAATATTATTCTAAAAAATAAAAATAAAATGGAGTGTGAAAAATCCTTAGCCATTAAAAAATCAATTGTGAAACACTATGGAATCACTCCTTTCGTCTTCATCTTTCATTTTTAGTGTGTACATATTAAGTTTGAACATAAAAAAAAAATGTGCCTATATAATTTTTCAGATCTATTTTTATATCATATATAAATTGTCATTTACTCATTTTTTTTAATTTTTTTATTTCCCAGTTTTAACTTTTAATTAGTAATTAATTATTTCCAAGGATGCACGAACAAATCACATGCAAATGGAAAAGCTGCATACAATAAGAGTTCTTGTAACTTAGTAAATACAGTACAATTCATTATTAATCAACCACACGTACGTATAGCGATTGTAGCTAATACATTGTGTAATATATAACATATTCAATCTGCATGTGAAGTGTAAAAATATAGGAATTCATATAAAATAGAAAATAAGAACAATCCAAATACAATTCTTCAATAACACAACAATTCTAGTCATGCTTTGAATGACCTATGCCGGGACTATTACCAGGCGACGTAGGTCGAAAAGCTTCCACGGACTTCTCCACGAGCCTAACTCTTTGCCCCCTTATTGAATGACCCATACCTGGACTGTTACCGGGCGTTGTAGGTCGAAAAGCATTCGGTTTTTCTTCATCAAGTCTAACTCTATGCTCTCCCAACATGTTAGGGCTCATTGGGACATTGATGTCCCCACTCTTGCTTCTCAAACCGTTCAAAACTAGTCCTTCGATATGAAAAACGTCGTTCAATAGGAATATTGCAAGGATGAAGATCGAACAAGCAAAAGTGCTGGCCATGTTTGAAGAAGATTTTAATTTTTAGGATTACTGTCTGTATATATGTGTGTGTGAGGGTTGTTGATCTTTAGTTTGTTGTACTTGAGGGCTATTTATAGACTTAGAAAGGTGAAGAATATTGCATGTGAGGACCCCGAGTTCAAGGAAGATTCCTTCGTGTAGTAGGTGCATGCAAAGAGTAATACAAGAAATATATATATACAATTGTTCAATTGATATTCGAGCATAACTACGATTGTGAACTTATGTGTTATGTGTAACCTTTGATAATGCGGAAATTTCATCAGTTAGAACACTCATCATCGTTTTGACCATGCATGCTCTGAAAACATGTTGAAATTTGATCAATATGCACTTTAGAAATATTGTATATACGTAAACTTAATTATATACAATATATTTGAGTTTAAAGATCTTTTTTGAGTTGATGTGGATAATAATTAATTAACATAATACGAATGACATTATTACTTACATAGGCAAGAAGTCGCACACTCGCGCATCCGTGTACGTATAATAAGACACGATTTGAAATGGGCAGAATATACATGGAAAAAAAATGTCTAGGGCTCGCAAAAGTGGAGAACAAGGCGACATTTGAAGGTGATTTTTGCTATACCGAAAATGGTGTGTACATATATAAATGTGAATGATCTGTACATATTGTTCCAACATTTTTGTTCAAACAAAAGAGAGACATAAAACACAAATTCCTCCCCACTCGTTCATGTCTAGTAATTAGACGTGAGTGCGCGCTATACAAGTTGATTATTAAGAGAATATACATATATTCTTGTTTTAATGGAGTAAGGTGATTTAAAAGTGTTATTGTATTTTATTTGTACAATTTGGGTTGCTCTTGATTGAAATTGTCATAATTTATTGTAAAAAATATAATTATTTTATGGTAAAAAAATAAAGTAATTTAATTATGGCATTGATACATATTCCAAGTTCAAATATAATATAATGAAGAAAAAAGATATAATCCAACTTATACTCTCTTTACGAGCATATCTTAACACTCTCCCTCATGAGTAAGACGAAAATTTCATTGGAATTACTTGTGGACGGACCAATCGACGTGGGATATTTTAACAGTACTCATCCTCATGAGTAAGGGGGAAATTCCACGAGTAAGGGGAAAATTTCATTGATCGGGGCACCCACAGTCGGAAATTCCATTGACCGGGGCACCCACATCGTATTGAGTCTGCTTTGATACCATGTCAAAATTGAGACAATAATAACTTAAAAACCCTTGTTAAAGTGATAATGTAATTCAACTTATATCTGAGTTCAAAGTTCTTTAACCAATCTATGTGAGATATCTTAACACCAAAAAAATAATTCACTGCATTGTTTTTGTTTACAAAAATTTATATTTATAAGTATAGCAAATCTGTCAAATAAAAATAATAAAAATTAATTAAAAAAAAAAACTCTAATCCTTTTAAAAATATAATTATATTATCAATATAATTATAATATTACTAAATAACAAACATATATATAAAAAAAGAACAAATCATTACGTCCGACCAATGAAGTCCACACTGCTAGGCACATGATGATGTCATCAATGACATCATCCCATTCGAGTTAATTGACCTTGTGCAATTAATTACCGTAATTAATTAGCACGGTCGTGCTTTGATTAAAAGAGCATTCTCTTCGTTCTTGTTCTGTTTTTATTTTGATTCGAGTCACACTTTAACAGTTTATTCGTAAATGTAAATTAAGATGATTGAAAATCGCTTCATTTAAAAGCTCGAACTGTTAGAAAAGTTAGATTCGTAAATGTAAATTAAGATTGTTGGAAATCGCTTCATTTAAAAGCTCGAACTATTAGAAAAGTTAGATTAAGACTGTTAGAAATCGTCTAAAAGCTCAAACTACTAAAGAAGAAATTGAACAACGTAACAATTATGTATCTTTATCATATCAATTAACTTACATATGCATCAATTGAGAAGTGAAGAAGCTATTTGACTCAAAATAAATAATTAGGAGATATATAGAAAACAAATTTATAAATTGGAAAGGCAGAGGAGACGGCATATTCTCAAAATCTAAAGGAATCATAATTTCGAATGTCCCGCGGGATTCTTTAAGATTCGTACATTTGCGGCTCATAAAATATAATTTGCCACTCACAATCTACAGTCAAACCTAAGTATGATAATGTAAATTAATTAAGTTTTCTAAGAATCTTTTTTCGACCTTTATGATATTTAAATGCCATCATTATGTATAAATATTAGGAATTGTTGTAGTGTAAAATGAATTTGTAGTGACGGTTATTTTCTCTCTCACTGGAAATGTTTTTTTGGAGTTACGTTTTATTTACAATTATTGAAATTAATAATTATACAAACTTATTTTATGCAATATATATTTTTTCTACTAGTAGTGAGACGGGAATGAGTATATTTTTTAATATAACTAAAAGCTCGGGAAAGTGTAACTATTGTTACCGTATGCACAAAAATATTTAGCTCTTACATTATTAAGATGTAGAGAATATCACAAGTTAATCAGCTACATTTAATTATGTGCAAGTATATATATAAGAATTAAGGGTTCATAATATATGGCTTGCATGTGGAATTTATATCTACCATATAAATTAAAGTTCATGTTTACAAAGTGGTGGGCTTGGCTTTCCCACAAATGTACTTTTTAGAAATTTAATTAAGTAGAAAATATCTATTTGAGTAAATTAAACCTTTAGATTGTGGGATCTTTTAGGTTTTTTCATGCCCCATTTAGAAATATGTATGTATATATAAAGTTTTATATATTGTGGGATGAGGGTTTTCTCATGCCCCATTTAGAAACCTTATTCCAACTTTTTGCGTTTCTATTACACCCACTCCCTTCTTTTAATTTAGTACATTAAATGATAATTAAGGAAAATATAATTTATTTTAATTTTAATTTAGCTAAAAATTGATAGTTTATTAAAATTCAATAAATCATTCTTATTTTTCTTCTTCTAAATTATGCTTTAATTTATTTCCTTAAAAAAAGGAAAAAAAAAATTATGATATTAATCTCTCATTGGCTCCTTATTGATTTTTGAGCTATAATGTGGAGAGGGTGTGCAATACGTACATTAAAAATATAATACACTTATTGAATATTAACTTTTAAATTTAATACATTAATTCATAGCCATTAAATTAAGTAACAAATTTCAATAAGAGTGATGTGTGTATGTCAACTTGAGATTGATTGTAAAACATAAATATGATGGATGCCATGTACATGTGCTTAGAGTTTATTATTATTAAAATAATAATAATTTTATAAATTAATAATTATTTTTAAAAAATATTAATAATATTATAATATTAACCAAATTGTATAACTAGAATTATTATTTTTTATTTATTTTAATTTATTTTGAAATTAACTTAATCGAACTGAATCGAATGAGTTTGAACTGAACTGAAACGATTTAAACTGAAATGAACTAAAATTAAGTTTAAAAGAAATTTTTTAATTAATAATGCATAGTTATTTAATATTTTCTATGGTTAGGAGAAATAGTTTTTTTTTTTTTTAATTTAGAAATAAATTATATAGTTAATATAGTATAGAGGGAGTAATGATTAATGACAACATAGTATCATCATAATGTGTGGCCAGATTTTTGAGTGTTTTATTTCTTGTACATAAATTGTTCAAATTAAAGTGGGAATCTTCTTTTATTATACTAGTTCAGTCAGTGTAATCACTTTCGTAAAGGTAGGATCTTGGAGATGTGATTTTAAGTTTATTCATCGTATACTTTAGAAAGGAAAAGTTTATAAATCTTAACCATCAATCTCAGCAGACAAAATAAAAAGAAATAGTTATCAAACTTATCATGTTGAATATATCTTTGATCAGATTGTCTTTTTTCGGTGTTTAGTGGTTAGTGCTAATCATGTTAATTAATTGTGAGTTTATTTAGAAATCTTTAAAGTTTGACCATTAACATTTTAAACGATTTGATAATACTATAATAGTGTTTATTTTGAATTCAAAATTTAGTTGAAAATGGCAATATGAAATTTTTTACTTACAAACTTTCATGTATAAATTTGATCGATAATCAAATTCGTTGTATAATGTTTAACACACTCTCACTTTCAAATTACTTGTGTAATTATTTGTTAATACTTAATACAATATAATATATCTCTGGCAAACCAAAAATCTCATCAACTGTAGCTTTCATTGTCATCTATCATGGGTCAACTTTGATAATATGTTGAAGTTGAGTCGTAAGTTTATGTTTTAATTTTTAGATTGAATATGTTAAAACTGAACTGTTCTGAGTAATCTAATCAATGAATCCGTATGGACCAACTTGAATCAATTTGATTTGATGATTTAAATTGAATCGAAATCATATGAATCAAAGCGGGGATATGATTGAGTAAATTATACAAATAAAAATTTGGGAGAAAAAGAAACACAATTCAAAAGTGAAAAATGCGATGTTATCTGGTGATATCATGTAAAGAATGTACATATTTGATTCATGTTAAAGTTGGGTTAATAACACCTTAAAAGGTTTTTAAGGTGTTATTGATCCAACTTTGACATGGTATCAGAGCGGACCCAATAAGATGTGGATCCCCCAGCCGATGGAATTTTCGGCTTACCACAAAGATGACCTTAATCCACGAGTAGAGCCGATGAAATTTTTGACCTACTCATGAGGGGGAGTGTTAGATATCAAACATCATTAAGAACTATGGGCGCACATATATGTTGGTAACCTTATCATCTTAATAAAGTATTTTAAGATATTATTGGCTCAACTTTAACTGAATTGAGTGAGTTAATCTAAAATTAATTTAGTTAATTAAATTAAATTAAGATTATGTTAAAAAATTGGCCTAAAAAATTATATTAATTTGAACATGAACTCATTGTTTACTTTTTTGAGTCAAGATTTAATTAATTTTAATAAATCAAGATTTAACTTAAATAGCTAGTTTTGATTCAATGTTCCTTATAATACTCTATATAGAAATAAACTCCTTATAATAATAAAAAATTCAAGTCTCAATTTAGACTAATTACAAATAGAAATAAACTCCTCATTGTCACAAGTCATACATTTTTTAATTTTAGGATTTATACCTCTATATAGGAATAAATAATTAATATATAATAAAAATATTTATCAATAATATTTTTATTTATCAAAATGAATAACATGTTTACTCTATATAGGAATAAATAATTAATATATAATAAAAATATTTATCAATAATATTTTTATTTATCAAAATGAATAACATGTTTAAGATGACTTAAAATATTTATCAAAATTAATAACATATAATATATGATTAAAGTTTATAGTCTCGATTCATTAATATTTTATTCAATGCGTATGTGAAACACAATTTTTACATTGATAAAATTTTATTATTCAAAAATATTAAATTAATTATATATATTTAAAGATAGGTAATATGGAATGTATATTATTTTTATATTTATATTATTTTTAATAAGAAAAAAAATATTTTTATTTTGTAAAATTTTATATAATAATAACTCAGTCTCAATGATACCACTCTACAAGTATCTACTGTAAATGTAAAAATAAAATAAATTGTTTTGAAATTCAGAACCAATTGGGTAAATAGTAGGGATGTCAATCCAAACCGAAACGGTGGGCTAGCCCAAAGCCCGTCCGAAAAAATGTAGGGTTAGGGCCGAATATTTCCGACCCGAAAAAATTTCAGCCCGATCAGCCCGAACCGAAATAACCTGATAGCCCGAGTGGGCTAGCCCGATAAACCGTGGGCTAGCCCGACAACCCGATGTATTTAAATATATTATAATTCATTTTATTTATTTATAGAAATATTTTAAATAAATAAAATAATATATTCAAATAAAAGAAAATTGTCAATTAAAATTACAATTTTAAATATTATTGAATGAATATTTGATAATTTGAGCAATTTAAATATTAGAATTATAATAATTATTATTAAATATTAATATTTTATTAATATTAAATTTAATTTGGTATTAAAATTATTTTTTTTATTCTATAATATTATTTTTTCCAGCCCGACGGGCTAGCCCGAGACCGAAGATTTTAGGGTTAGGGCTACAAATTTACAGCCCGAAAAAATTTCAGCCCGAACCGAAGTAACCCGATAGCCCGAGTGGGATGACCCGATTGACATCCTGGTAAATAGTAACCAATTGGGTAATAGTACTCCGTATATGAGAAGAGTAAAACTCCATATATATATTTCATATACTTATAAAAATCATAGTTTTTTCGTTATTATTCAATATGAAACAATTCATAAATTAATAGATTAACAAATTGGATGATAAAGAAACCGAGATACAATATTGATTAATATTTGCACATTGAAATATTATTCTTGTATGAAGAAGAACACAAATATTTATTGTTTTCACCTAATTAAATTGGAAAACAACAAATATATTAAATTAAAGAAGCTAGAAAATTCACAACAATTACCACCATTCGACAAATATATGACATCGATCGATCAACAACTTATGCATTTTTCTCATCCTAGACGACTCCCGAAGAATGACCTATTCCAGGACTACTTCCCGGTGTCATGGGTGGATGCACATCGTCTATTTCCGCGGTAGATGCAAAATGCTCGGTTTCCACCTTTGACTGCATGTCATGTCGATGAATATTGTCTGTTTTCATGAGTCGTTTTTGCTTGTGTCCCATTCCGGGACTATTTCCCGGCGTGCTATTAGGACGATAGCGTTGGTTTTCGATCAGTTTCCTGCCTTCGGAGAAATGAGTTTCTAGGGAGGCAGAGATTGCAAGAAAGGCCAGAAGCAATATCTGTGCATGATCATGTATGTGGGCCATGGGGACTGGGGAGGGAAAAAAAGAAACCTATGATTAAATGTATGTTAGAGAGATGCTGATGATAATGTTTTTTTTTTGTTTTGAATGAGTTAATGTTGTTAAGAAGGCACAAGTATTTATAGACTTAGAGAATTCATTCATTAAAGATGTGTTGTGTAATTAAATCACTAGATTTGGACCACTTGTAATTGCTGTTTTTGAAGTCGATCCACTTCTAATAAAAATAAATTTAATTAGCATAATGTGATTACCTACGAGCCCCGAGCCAATCTTCCTCCGTCTCAAACTAATGGTTACTTCTCTTTTGTAATTTGTAAAAAAAAAATGATCATTTGTTACAAATAAGAGTATGTAAAGTATAAAATAGCTAGTTCAATCCCTACGACGACTGACTCGTTATTTGTAGATCTGCCAGTGAATTCAAGCTCATGTCTGAAAGAGCAAGTCCTAAAAATGTGTTATCTCTGTTAAAAGTTTGGCCAAAAAGAATATACTGTATAAATTATCATAAATATTGCAGAATTTTTTTATCAAGGAATTTCCCCCTAATAATATTCTACATAAGTTACATACAAGGCTGTAGTGTCTATACACATTTTTAAAAAACTTGCAAAGACCCCAAACAAAACCCCAAAAACAAAAATGAAGAAAAAAAGATCAACTTTTCATTGATCACGGGTTAAATGATCAGAGTCAACAGCCTCTAATTAAGTGTAGTCAACGGAGTGAAGAAAGCTCTCGTACATCGTTCCGCTGAGAGCTGTTTTAACGTCGTCCCAATTCTTGATGTGATCAGACAATGAGCCTCTGTGTATCTTCACCTGCCGACTAGTTAACTCCATTAACGGCAGGCCAAGAAACTTTTGCACGTCTACCAGTTTCTGCAATGCACGCGATCGAGGCATAATGAGAAAGTGTTCCTTCCAAGGAATGAAAAGAACTGTCATGTGTGACATAAAAGGACTCCAAAGACTCTTCTTGAGTTAAAATTATACTACCAGAAACATCAGCTGGTGAAATAAGTTATAGAAATACAAGCTCGACTGAAGTTCAACCCAAAGTTCGTCCAAGATCAGTTTGATAAATAATGACAAAATTAATGCAATTATCTAACAATAACGAGACTGAGATTCCCTAGTGAGGTGCAAACTACTTACAGTTCGATTTGTGACGAGATCTTCGTAATAGAGAATAATGTGTCTGGTGCTACTAAAAGACTGAAGTGCCTCTAAAACCATCTTTTCCATGTGCTTTAGATCCGTCACCAGTGATGTTGAGTTAATTACAGGTTTGTATCTAGAAAGGGTGTTAGCCTACAAAAAAAAGGTAGAAAGATAAGATTATCTTATATGCACCTTGCAGTTTGTTCGGTTTAACTATAAAAGGTTGCAAACAGTACCTCTTCGTACGAGTGAACATGGGACTTGTGGGTCCCATTCAGGAGTTTCGCATACCGATCGTAGGAATTAGCAAGCACAGAAACCATTCGGCGAAGGAGATTTCTACGGAAGAGAAATATTACAGAAACGCCCCTGTCGTTAAAATACTCTACGATTTCTTTATGGTACTTTGTCACCCCCTGAATTACAAATTATGGGTTAATTACAAAACTGCCCCATGTAAAACTTTACCATTTCAAATCCCGAGTGTATTTTTTTTCTAATTACCCCAAAACAAGCATTTACCTGATTGAGCATCCACTTGAAGCCAACAGCAGCCGAGCACTGATTCTTGGAAGCACTTGTTAACCAGTCCAGATTGTAAACTCTATCCAGAGTCGACAGTATTGAAGAGACGTTATCTCTCCTCTCTTTGACAGAGAATATCTCTCCGTTTGAGCTAGCATTAGCATGGCTATTCAACAGAGTCTCAAACCATCCGCTTCCGGATCTTTGCATGGAGAGGATGGCAAAAGGATGAACGGGATTACACGCACATTCAGCCCTTCAAGAACAATTAATAACGATGATGATAATAATAATAGTGCATTGTCAAATCTTCATGAACTTGAACACATGGGTTATGATTCAAAGTTAAAATTAAGTGGCTAAATGTATTTATTTATTTTTAAACGCAAAGGGGGGTTTGGTGAGTAATGATTACCTGCTAAATGTAGTCGGTTTTGGGTAGTGCAAGTGCGGAATCCGGGATCTATCGGTGTCCTGATCATGACAATGGTTCCAATTAACTTTGATATTTACGGAATCAGTACTAGCGTCACCAGTAGTTTGCTTTAGACACACCGAGAAGATATAAACACCACACAGAATTGCAAATACCATGACTAAGTTCCTCAACGAAGCTTGAGATTTTTTGGGAGGTCTCATCATTAGGGCATCCTGTAATATGTCACCCACAAAACCGAAACCAAGGAATGCTAAGATGAGAGAAGTGTTAAAACGTGCTATGCAAGTGTCGGGCACAAATCTCTTCAATGATAGTAAATCAATCGAATCACAAGCATTATATATATAGTTGGCCTATGCTTCGTATAAAACACACAATAAGAGATTTCTGCATTTCAAACAGGTCTCAGTTTACCACAAGGAATTCAGACGAAATAGATAAAATCCTGAACCAAAAATTGAACCTTTGGGATGTCGGATACGCGTAACTAAATACCAAAGTAGCAACAACCAAAACAAAAACACATTGAACTTCTTTCAATTTCAAACAAACAAACAAAAAACGATTTACGCATTCTGCAACAACTTCAGTGCTCCATTGAACTCAAACTGTCAAACCCACAAAAATAAATGACTGCAAATTACAAAAACAAAAAAACAAAAAAAAAAACTCACCTTGGTGAATTGACAGATGCCTTCAGCCATTATAGAAATTGAAGCAAGATCCAAAAAAAAGATTCCTTCCAAAAAGCTTCAATTTCTCAACTCAAATAAAGAAACTTCACATATGCCGGTGTACTAGAATAAAAAAAAAAGGGGGTGGGGGGTTTGTGGGGGTTTTCCTAGAAATAGGTTCCTGATAGAATCGGTAGCTGAGCTATAAGCTCCTCGTTGAAAAATTGGGATGTAATTTGATATACTTCTTGAAGCACTTGATAGTAATAAATTGAAAGGAACCTTTGGAGTTTGAAGGTGGGCTTTAATGGCGGCTCGAGTTGAATAGAATATGAATCCGATCGATCCGACGTCGTTTAGGGCAGGACACTCGAAATTCAAAAAACACGGGTTTTGTTTTCTGGCGTGCCCAATGGTAAAGCTGACGATCACTGTTTTTCTATGCAATAATAATTAAATACGGAGTATTTTATATTTTCGATCGTGTATTTTAAAAAGAATAAGTATTACTATGTGTGTTTAGTCAATTGTGATTAAAGTTAATTTAATATTTTATTAATCTTTCCTATTTATAATAACATAACCGTTTTTTTTAAGTGAAAATTTCAAGATTCTCCTTAAAAAAAATACTCTTATGTAATTTAGAGAAAAAATTAGAACGATTTTATGATTTTTAAAAAAATAACATAGTTTACGTTCCTAATAAAAAAAATAATTAAATTTTGGAATATATATAATTTAATGTAATGATATTAATTGTATTCATAATTTAGGTATGCTTTTCAAATTTGATTTGTCTATTTTAACATTTTGTATTATATTAATTATATTTTCCTTTTATTAGTTTGCAGGTCCTGACTGCGTATTAGTGTTTCAATTTTTTGTGGTCGTTATTTCTTGGCACCCATCACACCGGCGACACAACCCGACAGCGGCGACCTCGTCGCACTCCGCTTGATTGCAGCAGCCGCGACCCACGTACCTCTGTATTTGAGGTTATAAGTTTATTGCGGAGAAGTTTTCGGGGTTGATTGAGATGTATTGCTAAGTTGGTAATTGTTGGGACTGTCTCTATTGATTGTTGGGAAATTGCGTTTATTTCTTGAAAATGGGTAGGTAGGGCACTCGTCGTCGAGCTCGTTCTCCGACCCCATCACCAGACCCTCCTCAACAAGAAGAATGTGTTCATCTTAATTAATCACCATTATTTCATTCAAATTACCATTGAAGAGGAAGACGAGTATTGATAAGACGTCGTGGAGGACGAAGAGGAAGACCCAGAAACAGATCCGGACGAGAGGAAACGCTGAGAGTGAGGGCCCTGCTCGAGTTCCGGTTCAAGGTCGAGGAAGCCATAGTTGGAGACTACCTGTTTGCGAAAAGTCCACAACGAGATTTCAACCCCAAGAACGAGTTGTGGGGCGTCCCTCTGTTTCGGAGCGTAGGGCACCGGGTACGGACATCATCTTCGCGAAATTCCTTAAGACAAAAGCACTAATGAGTACACGAAGCCTTGTCGTCGCTCCGGAGGGCCCTGAGATGACGGGACGAGTTGCAGGCCGGTGAGATTAGCCCGAACGAGGAGAAGTTGTTCTTGCCACGTTGATTTCTAAAAAGAGCCAAGCCCCCGGGATTTGCAGGACTTGGTGTTGCCGCATTCGCTCAAGAAGTTGACTTTATGTGGCAACAAGCTCCATTGGAAGACATGGTAGTAAAGAGGTTAATTGACGCGGACGCGAGAAAACAACAACACTAGTTTGTTCAAACCCACTGTATAAAAAAAATTCGGACGCGAGAGCTTGAATATAGTACATAGCGTATATACGCTTCAATCCAACCGGGTCATTTCAAAAAAAAAAAAAAAAAAAAAACCACATACGTTTTTTTTAAACTACATCGTATAGACAATGTATTATTCATCCTCTAATTGGAACATCATTTGGAACATAGAATGAATAAAAGATTCAAACCATAAGTTTCTAGACCTAAATTTGAATATAAGCAGTTTATGTATTATCACGAACATAAAATTTTGTATAAACCACTTGACAAACAAAAACTATGACAGCAAATGACATAATTTTCACACGACAATGAGCAATGTATTTTGTAGTTCTTGGTTAATAATTAGGTTTATTCCTAAACTATTAATACTGTTTACTACATAATTGATTGCATATGAAATATAATAGTTTTAGGACAAGATTTTTCATATCAATCACAATTCTCTTTTCAGTAAGTAACTTGGGATTGAGTTTTGTATTTTTTTAATGTGTATTTGTTTTTAATTACAAAAAAAATATTGGTGGCTAATTATACATATCCATAGTGTATTTGTGTTAACAGGCGATCAATCACACGACTTACTTCGGATTTTGGACTGAGCAACTGAATCATTGGAGGCACTCTTGAGGAAATATCGCCACTTAATGGAGTATAAATTTACTTGAAAATTAAATTTTTATTTAAGATTCATACAATTATGGAGTATTAATCTGTTTACATTAGTACTACTACAATTTAACATATTTTCATCAATAAAATCAAATCCGAACCAACAATGTAATTAAGTAACACTAGAGTATTAGAAACAATGTCTGAATTTTTGTTACACTAACCATACAAAACTATTTACAAGCATAGAAAACAAAATTATGTTACACTGACACTACGCTAAAAACGGCGAATAGTTCGAAGTGTATCAGAAAGGTTTTGAATGGTTTGTTGTTCCTGGGTTGCTTGCATTTCTTGAAGTGGCATCTCTTCGTAACACCTAAATAAGACAACCAATATCCAATAGAGTTAGGTAAGCGACGAGATTATCGATAATTGCAAACGAAGTTTAACCCAATTACAAAAATTTCCAGGTAAACTAGCAAACCCTGGTTGTTAGCTCAGTTGGTTGAGCACTTGAATTGAGGACTTGAGGTCTTTGGTTCGAATCCCAAGACATTGCAATTGACATAGACCAAAAAAAAAAACTAGCAAACCCTGATAAACGAAGTTTGTTGGAAAATTTATTTGCACGGATTAGATCAAATCATCACAAACTTGCACTGATGTTAAACACAGTTTATCAAATACAATGGTCATAGGACAAGTTATAGTTATTGTATATTATAATTAATTCACAACAACAAAAGACACAATATATCAAAGCATAGTGTATGAAAACATGATTAATTTAAGATAATACAATGATTAATTTAAGATAATACAATACTTGTTGAGATAAGTTTGAAACACAAATCACATTGCACAAAAAAACTTACAGTGCATATCATTGATTCTTAACTATTCAACCAGAATATATCTCTGAATTACATGTTACACTGTCCAACCGTATTCTGTGTATGTAGCAAATGGACAATTACGTAAGGTATGTCTAATCATGTAATCAATTTTACAAGGTTTGACACTAATATAAAATATGTACAAGAACAAGTTTCTCAGATACCAACTTGTGCGCAAATTATTAAAACATAGTATTTTTGTTACACTGCATAATACACTTCCAAAAAATTGAAATATTGTGATTTTTTAATTTGTAATTACACTATTACACTACTTCAATACAAGTTCGTATTATAGTATTCGTATTGATAATTGTTGACCTAGCAAATACACTGTCTTAACTATGTAGTGTACGAATTAGATTCTAAGATCATTAAAAAATATCATCCAAACCAAGCCTGATTCAAAGGTTAAACTATTACGACAATATAACCTAATACGATCGGACAGTGTATGGAAAACATGAATAATTTAAGCTAATACAATACTTGTTGAGATAAGTTTGAAACACCGATCACATTGTACAAAAAACTTACAGTGTATATAATTGAAAATATATTTCTGAACTACATATTACACTCTCTTTCGTGTTGCAAAATTACACAGATAGTAGTGTTTATTATAGTGTTGATTATTAAAACATGGTATTTTTTAACACTAAAAAATACACTTCCCAAATTTGATCTATATAGCTTTTTTAATTTGAAATTGCACTGTTACACTAATACAAGGTCGTATTCTGGTAGTACTATTGATAAATTTTGACCTAACAAATACACTGTCTAAACCTATGCAGTGTATGAACTATATTCTGCAACTTTCGAAAAAAATCATCCAAACCAAGCCTGATTCAAAAGTTAAACCTTACCGACATGCATTAAAAACAATTGCACTAAACAAATCTACCCAATTAAAAAGGAATTCCAATAAACACTACTGAAGATGATATTTTAATACCGTATTCATTTTAGGTTGAGGCTCGGTTGTACTTGCATCGAAGTCGTTTTCCAGACTCCCTTTGGCAGATTTCGAATAGGCCTCACGATTCAGCACCTTCTTTTTCAGTGAATCGAAACGAGTTGTTGGAGACATCGTTTCAAAATACTGTTTCAAAATGAAAATTGGTCAGAACATATATAACCAACTAAATCATCGGCAACACATTGAGACATACCTATATTGTAATCTATCATCCAAAAACTGGCTTGGAACAAGGAATTACAATTACCTCTGTAATCCAAACAACAACGATAAAGATAGAAACCACACATTCTAGTTTGTTGCAAACTATTAAAATGTATATTTTTTTCATTTGAAAAAACAGAGCACTCATATTATTGTATTGAACAGTTAACTGCAAAGGATGAAATTCTCTCTTTAAGGATAAAGGGATGAACAGAGCACTCAAATTCTCCCTTTATAAAGGAATGAAGGTATGAACAAAGCACTCATATTATTGAACAGAGCACTCAAATTCTCCCTTTAAGGATAAAGGGATGAAATTCTACAAAGGATGAAATTGTTTACTAAAAATAAAAGTGAAACAGTGGATACATGATCAATATATCAACCTACGGATTCTCAAAACAATATAACGACAATTATAACTTCCAGATGTGGATTACTTCCAGGATAATATCGACATGCATTAAAAAAAATTGCACTAAACAAATCTGCCCAATTAAAAAGGAATTCTAATAAATTTCAATGGGTAGATTGATTACCGTATCAGCACTTGATCAGAAAAGGTCGAATTTAACTTAAAAACGAAAAACCCTAATCTTTGAACGTAATCTATGAACTGTAGGATTTAGGCGGTTATTGCACCGAGAAAGAAACGAAAATCACAACTACTGTCTCCGGAAACATAAACCTTACCGGGTTTGAAGAAATTCAGAGCTTGAAACTTTGACAGACTCTAAAAAACACTGTCGCCAGAGGAATAACTTTTGTGCGTCGGTTTATTTGGAATATATGAACTGATAGTTATGGTAAGATATCACCTCATTTATTATTGGTAGTGTATTTGACATAAAGTTTATTATTGTCCCGCTAATTATGTGATTATATATAATATACATTAGATAGTTTAATACATTGAAAGGGTTAATTTGATTATATATAATATACATTTGGTATAACTCTACTTTTTCATTTTATCCATCACATCTTCACCAACATTCATCTCTTCCACCAACTTTTTCTCTTAAACATTTTTCATGTTCTTAAATTCAAAGCTTTAATATTTAGATTTCTCTTTATTTATCGATTATCTCACAAAACTACATTCACAAACATCGTTCACCTCGCCGAGCCCGTCATTTCTATTGGGGCAATTTCTTCGGGTGACACGTAGAAGTTTGGCTCGATTCCGGAAGCACGACTCGCCTCCTCCTCTCGATTTCTCGACACCCTTTGTGAGCTCTTTTCGATTATGAGTTATCTATATATTATGTGCTTGCTTGTTTGTATAATCATGAGTAGCTAAATCTCTAGTTAGGGTGTTTGATGAAATGCCTCAATGAATTAGAGTCCTTAATTAAAGTAGCTTGATTTCTATTAATTGGATAATTACACGGTTCGATTTGTGTGGTCTCGTGTTGAACAACCCTCGTGTATATCACTAGTGGACCACATGGTTGAACGGTTCGATTTGTATGGTCTCGTGTTGAACAACCTCCGCGTATATCACTAGTGGACCATATGGTTGATCGTGTAATGTCGAAGCTTGAGATACCGGCACGCCGAGTAGAGGACCTTGAGGGGTGAAACTCTCGTGTGTGTTGTGATCAAGTGTAGGCGATCATTGGTGGAGGTCGTAATAGACAACATCTTGATCCTTAGTCCGATTAGTAGTAAATTCGAGTGTTTTGTAAGCTTCGACTCTAGTTCTTGAGGTAGAGTAGTCGACACACCCTAACTCCTCAACTTCATTGTTACAACTCTCGTTTACTTGCTTTTAATACTTGTTTTAGCTAATTGATCAAACTCTCTTGCAAACCCCCCTTTAGTTATTAATTTGTTTATTTTTATCTCTTTTTAAAACTCAAACTAAACACAAACTCACGATGAGATACACGTTGCGATAGTATTACTCCTCGAGAGATCGATCCGGGGAATCTACTTTCGTAGGTTTTTCGGTAATATTATAAATAACTTTTTGTGCAAACATCTTATTAGGTACGCTTTTCACTATTATTGTAACATAACAAATGAGTATTTATGGCTCAAAGATTATGTAGCATCCCCGCATTGCAACTTTGCTTCATCAGTATTTTATGGTTGACTTTTAAAAAGAAGTCGTGAATGATTATTATATTGAGATTCTTATTTTTATAGCTGCGGGACCCACCTTTCCTTTCATAGTAGCAGCCTTAATATTAATAGGTTTGTGAGGTTTCCGTTTGGGGTGTATGAGGTGTTGTTTAGGCTCTTACTGTACTTTGATCCATTTTCTCACCACCATCTGACTTCATCTTGTTCACATTCGTCAAAGTTCATCCTAAGTAGATGTCTACTCTCTCTCCGTCTTTCATGGAAAGTAACTCAAACTCTCTTCGCAGTACCTGAAGCTGTGCTCTCTTCACTTTTGTAGACACTTGATACTTTTGTTTCATTGAGTCCCAAATCGCCTTCGACGTCCCCTTGTTGAGTATTGTTTCCAGAATTTCTCTACCAATTGCCTGGAACTAGAAGTTCTTCACCTTCAGATCTTTGAGCTTAGCCTCTTCCACGACCTTCCTTTGCGTCTCACTTGTTGATAATGTCCCAATTGCTGGGGCAGGAATTCCCTCGTTCACCAGATTCCACATCTCCTTGCTCCTTAGGAAATTCTCCATCATCATTGACCAATGATCATTGATCAAAATGACCATCGAGTCTCGGGATCGATCGTTGCACAAACTTTTCTAAGATAGACATGGTTAGCTCTCCTGAACTGAACTCACACTCCTTTTTTTTCACACTTAAACACTCAACCGGGCCCTTAAGATTCTCTGATACTAATTGTAAAATATTTGAAGCTAAAAAGGAATGTGTTTATTGAATATCGAGTTGAGCTATTAATATCAGAAGTTAAAAGTCTGAAAGGAACATGTGTATTGAATGTGCGTAGTATTTATGTTTTTTTTGTGGAATATGTAATTGAGTTTTTTTATTTCTTGGTCCAGGTGCAGGTGCATGTATCATCATCAAGGATGTGGAAGACCTTTTTTAGTGATTGAATTGTGCATTTTAGGAATTATGTGTATAAACGTAGTGGTTTAGTGCTTTATGAACATCCGAAATGATTGAATGAATTTCATGATCCAAAATGCTTTTGTTTTTTTTGTTGTCGTTGTGATTCGATTTTGATCGATATCGAGCTAGTATTGCCTACTATGATTTGTAGCCAAGTTCACTGCCCAACAACTCATTGTCTATTACTCCTATTTGTTTGTTTCGATACAACACGTGGGATAAAAGACACTATTAAAATAAAATATTTGGCAGTATGATTATTGATTGTTTTTTTAACGGTCAATATCATATAAAGAAAAAAATGAAAGAGTTTAGAGATACAGTACAGCGCATAGAAAAAAATCCTACCGCATCAGCGAGCTACCAAGCTAGCTCTCAGAATCTCTAAAAATAATAATACACCATCAACAATAATCACTTGATTATTGGTTGTTACTAGAAAAGTATCTGCAATAACAAAATACTTATAATATAAAAACTATATTATTAATAACTTATAAATATATTAAAACCTTGAATGAATCAATATTATTTAAAATATTAAAATCTTTTGAATCATTATATTTATATACTTGGAGGAAATTAAAAAAAAAAAGGCTTAATTCATTTTATTTTTATTCACTTACAAATAAAACGAGAATAAAAATTTTGAAAAACCAAAAATCTAATGCAATTTATTTAAACTTGTTCTATTTAAAAATATAAATAAATATCACACAACGGTATACAAAATCACATCATAATCCTAATGTAAATTGAAAATGATATTTATTTATCCTCGTATTGATTTTGTACTAAGTAAATCAAAAAATATAAAAAATAAATAAATAAACTACTGATACCATACTCTCCTCCATTCTCGCCCCTATCCCCCGAATCATTCATCCGCCGCCGCTCCGCTCCGCTCCCGCCGCCGTCTTATATCCCAACCGCCGTAGAACCTATCGATTCGTCACCTACTCGTTGGTTAATTTTTAATCTATTTTTGCTGCAGACGTTTATTCCTCATCTCCGCCGCTGACCGCCGCATCGACCTTCGTCTGACTTGTATCTAGCTGGGAATTCACGCTTGGGGCCATCAGAGAAGGTAATTTTTCAATACCCTTTTCCCAATTTTTTATTTTTATTTCAAGTAGACTTCAATTTCCTATTTTGGTTACGTATATTGATTGTTGCTTGGTGATTTTTTGTGATTGCTGTTGACTTTGAGTTACGCCAAAGTTTTTTCTAGTTTCAGTTTGCTGATTTGTTTTTATTCGACTTTTTTGAGCTTCATGGTTATGTTTGTAGTTTAGTACTGAGTTATGATTTGCTGGTGCTTATTACAATTTTTGACATAGAATCTTCTTATAAATCTCAAAAGAATAGGCTTTTACTGAAATGGTAAAAAGGTATTTGCGATATCTTACTCGGTATGTATACATAGCATATTGGTGTTTGTTTTTAACTTCCATTAAGCTGATTTATATGGAAGGGTATTGGGTCGAAGTTTAAGAAGATCACAGGTTCAGAATTTTCTGGTGAAAACGTTATTGGTTTTGAACTGTCAGATACGTGTTGGCTACCGAGTTATAAATGCTTATGCTGTAACAAAGTCACTCTGGAAATTCATAATACCTCATAGTGGAGATTTATATTAAGTGTTTGAGTGGATAATGGCCCAAACATCACAGTGCACAAGCAGACTAAATTTTGACTAAAAAATATTGTATGCTACATGACTTGGAATATCTAGCTTAATATTGGTCTTTATTCATATTTACACACACACTTAAAAAAGGCATGCTCGACATGTGTATGATCAGTGATGGATCCTTGTTATTCATTCATTTGATGTGAGGTAGCTATTAGTAATTTTCCTATATGATTCAGGGATTTGCAATGCACCGGGTTCCAAGTTCAGGCAATGGAAATAACTCAGTTCGTACACGCAAGGAAAAGAGGCTGACATATGTTCTAAAAGATGCAGAAGATACAAAGGTAATCACTTCTTATCTAATAAATGCTTCACATCTGGTTAATTCGGATGTACTGTAGTTGTTTAGTTGCTGTATTCTTGTTCTATATTTATGTAGCACCTTATTCTAGTCTGAAAAATGTAAACTTTTTAATGACGTGCCTTATATTAAACATTTTATATGACTAAACACTGAAGGCTACTTTTCATTCTTTTCCCAGAGTTTCCATAATTTATTCTGGGAGAAGTTTACTGGACAATACTGAAATGTGAATTTCATAATAATATGCCCCCTTTTCTCCTTCTCCACCTATCATCACCATATTGCTGACACAATATTATGGAGTATTTTTTCCACGTTATTAAGTTTCTTGTCCATTATATGAGACAATTTGTGGTCTGACCCTGACTTAATTTCATACTCTGTAGTTTCAGCGACTAAAACATTTCCTATTAGGATCACACATTGCTCCCACCTTTAGCAGATACTTTGCAAACAGATGTTTGTTAATTTCACCATCCATCTGCATGTTGTTACCAAAGAATGTGAAGCATGATATATATGGTAGTCTGAACTGATATATTTTACTTACTATTTATCTATTCAATCTGCAGCATTGTGCTGGCATAAATTGCTTAGCAGTATTGAAATCACCTTCTCCAGATGAGTGTGATTACCTCATTACTGGCAGTCGTGATAGCACATTAAAGAGATGGTCGTTGGATGAAGATGGTGCGACCTGCTCTGCTACATATGAGTCCCATGTTGATTGGGTAGGTTCTTCTCATTTTAGATAACTGTCTTGAGAAATTTTATATTGAAGGGTTATGTAGCCTGCCTGCTGATCAACCAATTAAGACACATAAATTACAACAGCTGTTGTTGACTTACTGCTATACTGTAACTCAATTAACCTTTTATAAGCAAGACTGTGTGGGCCTGATAGTCTTTTGTGATATTCTACTATTATAGTATTATGTACATTTCTTGTTGCAAGTAGATAATCAAGTAGATCCGTGTATGGCTCCTTATGCTATTCAATAAGGTTTTTGTGTTATCTGTTGTAAATGATGGTCTAGAGATGTAACTTGACAGCTTGTAGAAACTTATGAAACATAAGTGTATAATTTATTACTCGACTTACTACCTAGGGGGAATGATAATAATTCCACTACTGATTGGTTTGATTGTGCAATAAGCTTATAAGCACATAGCACATAATGCTTTTCTGGGTTTGAAATCTTATTTTTTTTATCATGTAAAGCACATTGACATTCCCCCTAGGCACATTGACATTCCCCCTAGCATATATGTTATTTATATTCATAGACATTTATATTTTAATTTGTTTGCTGGCAGGTCAATGATGTTGTCCTTGCAGGTGGTAACACATTAATATCTTGTTCCTCAGATACCACTGTTAAGGTTTGCACCCCTTGCCTTTATGGCTTAATATGAATGTACCTTTACGTATGATATTCCTTTTTCTTCGTAATATTAGGTGTGGAATTCTATGTCTGATGGAAAGTGTGTTAGGACATTACGACAGCACTCTGACTATGTCACTTGCCTTGCTGCAGTGGAGAAAAAGGTAATCTTCCTTCCTTGTATTCCCTTCTCACTGTATTGAATTCTGGTATTTGCTGATATAGGCTGGATAAGTGAAAATGGATGCGTCATTTATCACCTCATATCCGTTTTGATCCTTTTACTTTAATGTATTATAGAGCAATTTTGTAGCCTCAGCTGGGCTTGGTGGAGAAGTTTTTATATGGGATCTTGAAGCTGCACTTGCTCCCATCTCCAAATCAAATGATGTCGCTGAAGATGAATATGCTACAACCGTTAACGGATTGAGTACTTCATTATCAAACACAAGCCTTCGCCCTGCCAGCTCAAACAATAACATTTCTGTGCATTCCACTCAATGTCAAGGATACATTCCCATTGCTGCAAAAGGCCATAAAGAGTCAGTTTATGCATTAGCCACAAATGATCAGGGAACACTTCTTGTTTCAGGTGGAACTGAGAAGGTAAGTCAGTCCTGGTTGTACATATATGATGGTCAAGGTTTATATGCATTCATCTATGTTTCCTATTTGATCTTTATTATTATTTAGCTCGTATAAAGAAACACTCCAATCTTATAAAGTGAATAATAAATGTATTTGTGAATTATGCATGTATGTTTCTCATTGCATGTCCATATTACTGTATATCTAAATATAGTTGTAATGATTCAGTTTCTTATAATGAATACTATGAATTTATCATAGGTTGTGCGCGTTTGGGACCCAAGATCTGGTTCTAAAACTATGAAGCTTAGAGGGCACACTGATAATATTAGAGCGCTGCTATTGGATTCTACTGGCAGGTTCGTAGGAGTGATGGTGTTTTTCTGAATTTATCATAGGGGTTGTGCAAATTTTAATAATGGTGTTTTTCTGATATTTTGCAGATATTGTTTATCTGGCTCATCTGATTCTATGATCAGGTATGCAGTCTTCACGATTCCCAATAACCATTAGGGACAACGATGAGTCTTATGTATCATAAACCATGTTATCCCCCATTGTTTTCTGTCTGTTCTATAATAGCTTTTGTGGTGTTACTTGTGATAAAACTTCCACAAGTGTTCTTTCTAGAACTATCTTTTGTGATGTTGGAATTAGCTTATGGAGAACTCGGATGCACATATTATGAGTAATTGCGCATGTTTTTTTTCTCTATAATTTAACAAGATGTGATATAATTACATATAAACTGCAAATGCTCATCGAAGGTAAACCTCAATCCATTGTTCATAAGGTCTTTTCCTGAACCATTTTCTTGTTTTCCTAAAAACTCTTAGGTGCTATTTAAACCATGAGATTAGGGTTTCGGGATCATTAACTCATATGTGCTAACTGCTAACTAGTGAACATATCATTGTCAAAGCATGGAGTTCCAAAATTCTTATTTTTCAATTTTCTTGTATATTACGACATGACAGAATTACAATTTCACTGATATAATTACGATTGATTCTTGACTCACAGGCTGTGGGATCTTGGCCAACAACGATGTGTGCACTCCTATGCTGTGCACACAGACTCTGTCTGGGCGCTTGCCAGCTCTCCAACATTTAGTCATGTTTATAGTAGTGGAAGGGATCTTTCTGTGAGTGCAACTCCAAAATTCTTTCTACCTCTGCTTTTCTAATATTCATCACCTTGTTGATACTAACTTTTATCTGTATTTTTAGTTGTATTTGACGGATTTGGCTACAAGAGAAAGTGTGTTGCTTTGTAAAGAAGATCATCCTATATCGAAATTGGCATTGCATGATGACGATATATGGGTCGCCACAACAGATTCTTCTGTACATAGATGGCCAGCTGAAGTACATAATCCCATGAAATTATTTCAACGAGGTGGTTCATTTTTAGCTGGAAACTTGTCATTTTCGAGATCGAGGGTTTCACTTGAAGGTTCCACACCTGTGAGTTCATATTCATTTTTGATACTTTTAATGCATGGTTCAATTTTCCATCTTGAAATAAGACATCATTGAGTTGAATACTTTGCATTAAATTGTGACAATCTCCTTGTTCAATAAAACTGGAGGCGAACAAGTGTTGTTTTATGTAGTTTATCATCATTCTTAGATTGTACTGTGTATAGTTGGAATTGCTGCTGTGAAGCAAAACTAATTATGGAATTGCGAGTTTGCGACATTGCCAAGTAATTTGTGGCTGATGGTTCATAGCACAATCTTCCAAAAAAATCATATTCCAATTCACATACTTTTAGCTTATGTTTTGATTAGTGGACTCAATAATTCTGTAGCATTGAATTATTTGAACCTACGAGTTACCAAAAATTGTCTTGTCTTCAATTATTTGTTTCAATAATTTGCTGAAGGTTAAACTCACTGTTAGATATTGGTATTTTAGGTTTCTGTTTATAGAGAACCATCTGTTAGCATTGACGGAAATTCAGCAATAGTGCAGCATGAGATTCTAAACAATAGAAGACATGTCCTGACTAAGGTAAGTTGATGTATTTTGTGTTAGATCATCCATACTTATACCTTTCACTTTCCCTCTAGCTATTGGTTTTCCTTGTATATTAATTGTTTTAAACTGTTTGACCAAACATCTCTTTTGAAGGACACTGCTGGCACAGTGAAGTTATGGGAAATTACAAGAGGTGTAGTTATTGAGAACTATGGAGAGGTTAGTGCTACTGCTATGTTTTGGATACTAATTTTCTGCAAGGTGTTTTATCTCTGGGAGGATCATAAGAGGTTGTCTGCTGATAATATTACATATATTCTGTAATCTTTATTTTGATTAGATTTATGCATTTTCTGTAGGCCCTTGCTCAACTTCTTTCTATGCTTTTAATATGTGTGTACTTTGTGTAATTAGGTTTCATTTGAGAAGAAGAAAGAAGAACTGTTTGAGATGGTAAGTATCCATATTTTGCATTTGCAATGTCTTAAATTTTCCTCTGCACCCTATAACGTGTTATGATTGTTCAGGTGAGTGTTCCTGCGTGGTTTACTGTAGATACAAGACTTGGGAGTTTATCTGTACACTTAGACACCCCACAATGCTTTTCTGCTGAGATGTACTCTGCTGATCTCAGCATTGCAGGAAAGCCTGAGGATGACAAGGTACTTGCATAAGAATTATCTTCAAGTATTCCGTTGGTGTAGCTTTGCTTTCTAGTGAGCTGTCTATGATCACCTTCTAGATTATTATTTTGCATTGTGAGTGGTTTTTCTGGCCTCTTCTCTATTTTCCCCTTTAACTTGCTTAGTTGTCTAATTTCAAATTTGGTAGGTAGAACTTTCTGTTTCTGTTACCCTTAAAATTTGTAAGTATTTTTCCTATAATTGTGAAATGAGACATTTTGATTAATTATATAAATATCTAGGTCAACTTGGCAAGAGAAACCCTCAAAGGACTGTTGGCGCACTGGTTATCTAGACGAAGGCAGAGATGTGGATCTCAAACTTCCACAGACAGTGAAATTCCATCTAGAAATGTTTTGCCTACAAGAGCGTTAACTTTAGCAAGGGTTGAAGGAGGAGATGGTTTCATTGAAAATGATTCGACAGTGTATCCGCCATTTGAATTTTCTTCAGCTGCTCCTCCTTCCATTGTTTCTGAAGGCACTCAAGGAGGCCCTTGGAGAAAGAAGATTACTGACCTAGATGGATCCGAAGATGAGAAAGATTTCCCTTGGTGGGTTCTTGATTGTGTGTTGAACAATCGTCTACCTCCAAGGGAGAATAGCAAGTAATTTTCCAAACTTCACTTTCTTGTTTGAATTGGTTTCTGGGTGAACTTTCGTGATTTTCTACAAGTAACTTTTTATTTATTTGAAAACTGTCAAATTTAAGCTATAATCTGCCTTCTGATCTTATAACTTCCTCCTTATGCTTCCAGATAACTTTTTTGAAACACAAAGATCTTCATATAGACAATCCATTATTATTATTTTATAAAATTTGGTACACATTTCTGCATGGTTATACATATCTGGTTTCGTCCCGAGAATTGCTCTATAATGTGGAGTTTAGTTTTAATTGTCTTCTGTTACTGGGAATTTCTTGTTAGTTATACTTTGTCATTCATGCCTTGGCTCTTTAATATTCTTTCCAAAACACTAATCGGATTCCTTTCATTTTGTCAGCCAATTTTGTATGGACCATGCTTCCAATCATATTGCTGTCCTTCACTCCCCACCCTCATGTTTTTGACTCTTACTATTGTGTGCCAATTTCATGTAAATTTTGTTTATGCAGATGTAGCTTCTATTTGCAACCATGTGAAGGTTCTTCGGTGCAGATCCTTACACAAGGAAAACTCAGTGCTCCACGCATTTTGAGAATTCATAAAGTGAGAATCTAAACAGTTATACACTTCCATTCAGTGCAGGGTCTTTATTCTACATTGTCCAATACTGTCTATACTTTAGAATAATTATTTTTAATAGTGTGAGAATCTTTTTTGGATATTTCTGCTGAAAATGTGAAGTAGCTTAAATATACCCACGAGATGGAAAATTTGCCAGATGATGTAATTCCAGACAACTGTTTGCAGAAAACTATCAATTGAAATGCTGATGGAATCATCTGGGTTCTACCAAAGTTTTATTAACAATTGACAGACTTTAGTTTATAGTAAATTCTGCATGGAATTAATGAACAATATCTCAACTACAAAATGTAGAAGATAGCCGTGTGCCTGAACCCTGAGATTGCAATAATCTGTTTTTTTATAGGTTGTCAGCTATGTCGTTGAAAAGATGGTTCTAGATAAGCCAATGGATATCATGAACGGGGAAGGAACTTTTACTCAGGGGATGCCTGGTGGTCAAATCTCAATTCCAGCAATTGGAGATGGTTCTTTTCGTTCGGGGCTGAAGCCTTGGCAAAAACTCAAGCCTTGTATAGAGATCATGTGTAATAATCAGGTAAGTTTGAAACATGTACTTATGGTGATGGATGTCTATATGGTCTTCAGAATTGAATGGCTGGAAAAATGGGAAGAATTTGAGCGCTTGAGCTACAAATTTCTCTCTATCATTTACATGTATTTTCGTTTTACCATAGACTATAGATTACGACTTGAGTTTAGATTGACTGCTGAAGTGTTATGGTTCCCTGTTCATCACAAATCTATTATAAATTTATAAAATCCTGTCTCCTGAAATGAATATTTGTTTCTGGGTAGAATCAAGTTTCCTGCCGGTCTCATTTTACTTTCCCTTCAGTTTATCGGTTATTCTTCGTCCTTATATCAACCATCAGTTTTATGGACAGTCTCCCCCACTCTCTCATGTACTTTGTGATGAACTTCAGAATCTTTTTGCCTTCTGACAATGTCTCTTGCATTCTCTAGGTCTTACCTCCAGACATGAGCTTAGCCACTGTACGTGCATACATATGGAAAAAACCCGAAGACCTCATTCTTAACTACAGGGTAGTGCAGGGCAGATGACGGAGCAAGGTGACACTGGCATATTGATTTCCTAAAACTTTCTCTACAAATTTAGACTTTTTCTTTCAGATTTTTTTCATGCTAGTTATAGTTTGTTTAATTTGTGTAAGCAGCTCCATATTACATATCAGATTGACACCAAACTAAGTAACTAACTACCAACCATTTTATTGTGATTTGCTGATACCCTCATCTCACGTTAGAGTTTAAAACAACTTTTATTCAGTATCTTCAATTCTTCATGCAACGTGAACTGAGATCACTTCTATTAGACAAAGGGTGATCAATTTTAGAGTTGCTTTCATATCCAATCTTAACATTTAACTTCGATTTTTGGTACTTACTTTATTTAGTGCGGCCTAGTTTTGTTTTTTGGGGTTCTTCCTTCTTTGACTCTGGTAGAAAACTAGTGTAATTACAATAAAGGCTATTCACAAAATATTTCTATTTTGCATGTTTTATCTGTTAAGGGTGTGTTGAGGAGGGTAGTTCTTATATTGCCCAAACCGAAGGGGGGTATTTGTGTTTCAAAAGATAAGCCAGATTTTTTCATGTGATTAAATCTCAAGGATAGTTTTTGTAAATACCCCAACACCCACGCTTTGTTTGATACTTCCGTCTGAATTCTTAGAACAAATGATGGGGATATTTTTCCTTTATTAATTAATGGGATTGAATTTTTTAAGGATAGTTCCTTATTACTATTATTATTGGTCTTGATCACATTTTCCTTGAAACCTTATGCAGGGATATGGTGCATTGGTGTGGGTCTTAACTCTTATGGTCGTAAAATGGCTTGCGTGTGTAAATACTGTTTGAGTTGTGCATCAATACGGGGCAGATTGTGACTCTATAAACTATTTGCCCTCTTCCTGGAATCAAGATAAGGAAAAAACGAAGACGATGATGAAAATCCGAGGTCGCTCATGAGCAGGTATCAAGTTGGAGGACGACTTGTTTATAAAATCGAACTTGGGATGTTTTCGGCGAGAGCTTGTGGTGATTTGCAGTTATAAAGAAGTGGTTTTTGAGGGGGGGAAATTGAATCAAAGAGTGTCTTTTCCAGGAGTAACTAACTTAATCAGAGGATATGCTTAGAAGATTTGTACTTGGAATGATACAATTGTGAAGGTGTAATAATTTTAACTTTTCTATTAACAAATCTAATACTAGTACTTTGTGAATTCTTGGTTATTCATTTTTGTTGCACATTTGGCCTCACTAGTTGCAACAATAAATTGTGTAACACTTTACAATCTATAATGATCACACTATATATAAAATAATCTGAGATGTTGATTTAAATAGTAACAGACTAACTTGACATGATGGTTGAAAATAAAACTGTGGAAGTTTGGTAAGATTACGTACTGATATTTTTGTCAAATTCTTGTCCATTTAGAATTGGGTCGGTTGATGATTTTTCTCAATTGATCATGCTGATATCCATCGTTCCATGTTCCCAGTAGCATTTCACAGTAGATGATATACAGTCATACAGATTCATGAGAGAAAAATAAATCTAATTAGAAATTAGGAGAGGAAGTAAGTAATCAAGAACTGAAGCTAGTTTATATCCCTGTGAAAAACATTAATTGAAGATGGAATTGAACAGTTTAATTAATCCAAATGTATACATGGATGTAACATCTAGCTAGCTACAACTAATACTGTATACTGTATATCATTTCTATTTTGCCTTAATTCTTAAAGAAATCTTACAACAACATATATACTACAAAATATATATATACATGCACACACAATATATTTTACAATCGCATATATACCACAATTGTTTGCACACTTTTCTTTTTACAAGATGAGGAAGCTCGAAGGATCATCGGCGGCTGGAGGAAGAAATTAAAGAGGAAAGCTGATGAGAAATCAATATCCTCGCTTCAGTTCAAAACGCAATGTTTGGTCGTGAGTAGTTCTGGTTGCGAGAGCGTAAGTTGTGTTAATGTTTTCGGATCATCCAGTAGCAGCAGAACGAGTCCTCACTCCGCAGATCTTAAGGTATAATTAATTACATAGCGAACGATCAATCAAATTCCAAAGAACTAGCGAATTGAATATCATCAGCTTTAATCGATGGAGAACAACACTTACACCACCAACAAATAAACTACTGTACAAGTTTACCGTGGAAATCTAAATGAAAGCCTTACATAAATAACCCATGTTCAATTGAAGAATAAAGATGGCGTAATTTTAACTTTTAAGCTCAAACAATTCGACAGAAATAAGACCGGAAGTATATGATAAAAGTATTCAAAATTATGATACATGACCAAACACACCTTGCAAAGGCTCGACGATCAAGCACGTAATTTTAATCATCGTGTACATATATAGTTATGCTTACGAGTTACGATCGTACTGAAGAAATTGAGCTAATATCATCTTAAAATACTTTAATAAAGAGATGATTATCGGAATTACTTATATTTTAATTTAGAGATATTTTTTCAAATGGATGTGAAATATTTAATACTACATCATCTCACGAGTAGACGATTAGATTTTGTAGGCTCTACTCATGCACTCGTGGCCAAACAAAAAAAATTAATCGTTGGTTGCACTCATAAATCATAATTGTCTTTAATTTTCTCTAATAGCATGTTGAAATGAAATTTGATCAATGTAACTATAAAATATGTTAATTTATGGAACAAATATTGATGATTCGGGTCAAACACAATCTCACTTTGTCTCAGAGTTGTATAATTTGTTCGATCTCTATGAGATTTATGTAGCATTATCCAGCTAAATTAATGTAATTAGAAGCTCCAAATTCTGATCAATAAAGTCAACAAAATGAGTAAAAAAAAAAAAAAGCATTTTCAGTGTATATTTTGAACACAATAAATCGGTAAATCCTGATTGAAAAAAAATATTGTTGGCAGGCCAACAAAACAAAAACCCGTCGGGAATTCGCGAGCTTTCACTTCACGCCTAAGCCTGTCAGTTCGTCAGTCACCGTCTCCAGCGCTTCTCAGCCTGATTGATTAATCAGCGAATTCATCAAACAAAAAACTCCCCCTGCCCTGGTGCCCTGTAACTACTCTAAACCCTGGAAATATCTACCTGGCGAAAATGAAACTCAAAATAGTCCATCAGAGTCAGGAAATTCGCGGCGGCGGCGGTGGGGAGGAACACGTGATGAAAACGGAAGACGTGGAGACGGACCGAATGGAGGATCCTCAGATTCGCGAGGATGCCTCGACGAAGGAGGATTTTCCGGCGCTGGAGGCTCCTCCGGTTTCCGATTCTCACCCGATGCTTGTTTTCGTGAGTACTTTTGTTTCTGTTTATCGATGTGCCTGGATCATGTGAGATTGACGGTTGCGGGGGTGGGAGTGCATAAACGATTTCAGATCTGATTCGTCGTGTACCTGTTTTTTTTTTTTTTTTGTAGGGCAAGAGGAAGAGGAAGCCGAAGGAGATGATCGACGAGGTTTCTCCTATTTTCACAAGGAAGAAGAAAAGGAAATCATCATCCTCTAAATCTACACATGTGAGTTGTATCTCGTGTTTCTTTCTGAAATGATGCACGTAGTTCAGATAAGCAGGGGATTTAGTCTGCTGAGTACTATATTTGGTGCATTGGATTAGGGTTTAAAGTGCGCCGATTTCAATTAGTAATTTAATCGATGGATTGTGTTAGGTATTTCAGTTTGGGACTAGGTTAGTTAGCTTTCTCCCTGAGTAGTTTTCACTGGCCTAGGAAAATATGACAATTGTGTTTTGATATAGATTTTCTTGAGTTCTATGAAAAATTAAAATGGCATGACATTTCTGATTGTTCTGTGAGTTCTCAATCGCGATGCTCATAAAGTTTGAGGCTGATCTACGCTATTCTGGAGATTGAGAAAGAAAGTTTTAACCTTTATGCAAAATCCCTACAATGCAAACAATATACATTGCTTTTGATTATCAATTGTCTTGAAAATAATATACAATTCCCTTACGTAAAAAGTATGTGGTATTTTTTATTACTATGGTTTTTGTAGTCGAAATAGCAAGATAAGTGTCTACGTTTTTTGTTTCCTCATCATTAAAAATACAAAGCAAATGGTATTAGTTGTGTCAGGAAATCAGGATCATCAGGTGACAAGCGCATAGATCTTGTAATTCATGAAAAAATTGATGAAATCAATATGCTTTTGGTTGATGAAGCTAACGTTCCAAATGCTTATTTGAAGGGAAAACGCATAATAATCAATCAATTATTTTGCCTTCAATTACTTTCTCTGCCATGGTGGAACATTGCATAAAGTCATTAACATTATAATTTCTTAGATTTTGGTTACATCCATTCATGGATTTCTAGCCATTATGTTATCCAATTACATTCTCTGTCTGGTTTTATATGCCCTTAAAAATTAATGTAAAAATTGTTTTAGCAGGGCACGCCTGATAGTGGAGAAGCATCACTGAGGTTAGCCCAATTTTAAGCTGCGCGTATATTATCTAAAAACTATTTGTACACATTCTCATGGCAATTGCCTGCTTGTATCAAGCAGTAAAGGAGATGTCACTGTTGGTAGGTCAATCACTCCTCTCCAACTGAAATCACCTACCTTGCTTCGAGCAGAGGAGGTCCAGATGAGTTTGAGCAGTGACTTACCTTCTGTTTTGAAAGTCTTAGTCAGATCACATGTTGGCAGCTGTTTCTGGATGGTATGTTTGGATAAATCATTAAGCTTCGAATTATTATCTAGAATCCAGTCAGTGACGAACATAGAATTATATTTTTGGACCACTAATAATATATTTATAATTATAAAAAGTAATACATATACAAACCTTCTAGTTATGTATAGATAGAAAGAAAAGTGGGAGTGCTCCAACAGGGACCCCCCATGGTCCACCCCTGAGCCAAGTTATTGTATACATTTTCCACATTCCATTTAAGTTCTGTTTGTCTGCAGGGCCTTCCCGTCCCATTTTGCAAGATGCATTTACCTAGCAAGGACACTGAGGTTATTCTTGAAGATGAAAGTGGAGATGAATTTCCGATTAAATATATCGCGAACAAGACGGGTCTAAGTGCTGGATGGAGAAAGTTTGTTGCTGGAAGAAATTTGATTGAAGGAGATGTTATGATCTTCCAACTAGTCGAGCCATGTAGATTTAAGGTGATGCGTGTGATGTGTTTTTACTTTGACTCGACGCTAATTTTTTTGTTTTACGTTCACCTTGACTAATTTCAATTCATGATTTGATTAATTTATTTCCAGAAAATTATTTTGTATTGCGTCATCTTATGTCTAAGAATAGTAAGTTGTCTTTAACCACCATGTCGTTATTACAACATGGAGAATATAATTTGTTATAATACCATTTTCGGCATTTCCACTTGGTTGCTCCTTTCTCAGCAATCATAAAATTATTCTTCTCTTTCTGTTGGTGGCGGGGATGCGCAAATCGGATATGATAACCATTTGCCTGAAATCTAGAATTTTGGAGGGGTTGAATTGTGTGAGGCTGCATTTCTCATCTTGTAATAATCTTACTTCCAGAACTTAAAACAAGAACAGTCAGAATCAAGTCTTTCGCTGTATTCTAAATATAGTTTACATTGTGTTGACCACCTTGTACTATTGAATGATTTTCATTTTATTTTACCATTATCCTATGGTGAAACTCCTTTGCATTGTAACCTTTACTAACATTTGAGCTCATTCTGTAGGTATACATAATAAGGACCAACGATTTAACAGACGTCGATGGTGCTCTTAGTCTTCTAATATTGGATTCTCAAACAAAACAAAACGATGCTGGTTAGTTTTTCCTTGGCTGCTTTTTCTTTTTTTAACTTCTCATTTTTGGGGTTATGTAAAGGAAATCTAAAAATTCCCAACACAGATGGATCCATAGACGCGCAAAACATGAAGAGGTGTAAGAAATCTCTCCCCTTAACAGTCGTCCAGAAGAAGAAAGTGAATGAGGGCCCACTAAGGCCCCACCTCGGCCACTCTGAAGAACATTCTGGAAATGATAGTGACGAAGTTGCTTCCGAAGTCTTGGAAGGCACCAAATCCAATGGATCCTCTCTACATTTCAAAGACGTAAAGAGCTTCGAAGAATTTCGAATCATGGCCAACGGAGCATGCCTCGACCCTGAGCTTCCAGAACACATTCGCCTAACATACTACGACTTGTGCCGCAGCAAGAACTCGTATCTCCATGACCATCTCCTCCCAGGCCTGTACAGTAAGCTAGCTGCAGGTATGATTGTGGAGACCGTCAATATTGCGGAGTTTATACGAAGCTGTAAACTAACCACCCCAAGGAAGGATTTCGAAGTGAGGGAGAAGTCGTTGAGGTCCTTTGAGCTTCTTGGGCTGAATGTGGGCTTTTTGAGGGCCCGACTACGCAAGCTGCTGAGCATGGCGTGCGATTCTGAAGCCAGTGTGGACTCGAGAAGGTACTTTGAAGCATGTAAGGGGCAAAGTCGAGCCGAGGATGAGATTCGGAAACTCGAAGCGAAGATTGTGGAGCTGAAGGAATTATCCGATAAATATGCTGTTGACATGGAATATTTACGGTTGAAGGCAGAGAGCTACGAGGTGAAATTCCAAGAAGAGGTTGATGAGCCTTGGTAATGTACAATGGTAAGTTTGACTGTTTGACTTCATTATGTGAGAGATATAGAGTGTATAACAAACATACTACTGTAGTATAAGCCTTGTTTGAATTATGTTGGTTTCTTATTGGCCGTGAATCGTGATGACCTACAGGTGGATTTTTATTATTATTACAGTATTATTTTATTTTATTTATATTTGCAATTCCTTTGACTATTTTTTAGAAGAACGTTAGTGAAAATTTTGTGGCCAAAAACGGCAACTGGATTAGAGGGGGAGTACTTCACTGCCACCACTCCACGTTTGCACTATGTCAGATGATTGTTTTTCTCAGTAATTATTTCTTTTTTTATTTTTATTAAATGGTTTTTTTTTAACTTTTGGGGGTATTAGACTATTAGCTGTCACCTTGACCGTTGACTCCGACCACAAGCTCCGATCAACTTCTGATACCATGGCCAGGCTAATTAAACAGTGAGTTAGCAGCCGAGCATGTCCAATAAAAAACACCAGATTTTGGGCTGGTTGCGTTTAAGATGAATGAATAATATATCAAAAATAATATATATAAAAAATCATATTTTGAAGTGTTTCTTATTGTCCGGTCGCTGAGCAATAGAGTGAAATTACATTACCAACAAGATTACAAAAATAGTGAAGTATCTCCAGCTACCTGACAAAGCAAGAAAAGATTATCACAATACGTCCTACAACTACAAGCTTGCTCTTACCCACGAAAATTAGTCATTCCAACCCGGATCTTAGCCCACGAAAATAACTCTTAAGTTCGTATAGTCCAACTAGCTATAGTCGAAAATTTCGTTCGCCATAGTCAATTGTTATAGTAATTCATATACTTTAAATCTCGTTCCTAAATGAAAAAAAATTATTATTTCGTTAATTAAGTAGAGCACTAGAGCAGTAAGTTCTATCAACATTTTTGACTATTAACATTAAATTTAAAATTTAAAATTTTGGTATACCTCTAATTCTCTTTGCATGTAGAGAAGTTGCAACATCTTTCGAAATTATAAAAAAAAAAAAGGTGTTTTTAGGATTTGATATGAAAAAAGTAATAATAATGCTCTCTCGGACCAAAGATAACGACATACTTTTTTTGTAATTTACAAATGAAGTAGATAGTTGTTTTTTAATGGAAGGAGTAACAAGTACTCATGCAAAGAGAATTAAGAATATACCGAAATTTTAAATTAACTTTTATGGAAATATTCATTTGATTGATAAAAGTAAACATAAAAAAAAATGATAAATTTTCATTCTCAAAATAAAGATGTCACTCACGCTTTATTTTGTAAATTACAAAACAAGTGTGTCAACTTTTTTTTTAATATTATAAAATACATTTAAATTTCAAAGGAAGTAAAATTAATATGAAATTGAATGTGTCTGATAGACATATGTGGTTGAGACTTGAGAGAGTCAATAGGTCTAATATCTGGACAAATTTTAAAGTATTTTATTGAAAATTTATTTCATTTGAAGTTTGAACCATGCGTCCAAAAATTACACACATCACTGCGTGTCTTTCCACCCAAATATGCCCTTAAAAATAATATGAAATTAAAATTGCAACCCCATTAATACTAGTATGAAAATTTACCACATACTAACCTTAAAGAGGAAAAAAAAACAAAAAAAAACGCAATTTTCAATTATTCTACCTCCAAAAATTGCGTTTTTTTAATCCCTTCCTCATATGCATGATCAGTCAAACAAAATCCTGCAAAATAAATAAATAATAAATAAATTGAATAAATAAAAATGAAAAATTCCAAAGCACGCCCAATAGAATGATTAAATAAAGATAAATGAAAAATAAAAATAAACCTGTGAATTACTAGTATTATTTTTGTTTCTTAGAGCCGGATTTCCCAATTCCCAAAAAGCCCTTCCACCTGGTCGGCTTCTTCGGCGGCTTGAACGAGAATCGCCTCTCCTCGCCGCCGTTATTGCCCTCGCTATTAAGCAGCTCGTCCCTCAAAGTCCCCGTTGTTGCCGCCGCCGCGGTCTTCGGGAAGCTGCTATCGCCCTCCTTCAACGGCAGCAGCCTCCCTTTGAAGATAAGCTCGTCGGCGCCGCTCATCGTCGATTCATTGCCGACGGAGAACTCGAAATCAGAGGACACCGGCGCTTCTCTGTAGGCGGCCGCCCTGATGTGGTGGTCGGAGAGAGACGACGAATCGACGAAGTCCGAGGAGAAGGAAATTCTAGGGCTCATCGAGGATCGGTTGTGCCCTGTGTTTTGTGGGTTGTACATTTTCTAAACATGACAAATCACCTAAATTTCAAAGGGTAGTTGTATAACAGCATATGGTGGGAATTTGGGATCACATTTTATACTCTCTTTTTTAATATGTTCTCTCTCTCTATATATATATAGAGATATAGATATAGTACAGTATATTGTTATAGAGAGAGAAGTGAATGTTAAAATGGGACCCGTATAGGCTCTAGCACTGTTGCAGGGCAGCAGCAAAATGTCTTGTACTGTATTTATATGAGGGGTAGATTCACATGAGTGATATGGAGCACTATACAATAATGTAAAAAAATGTATCTAGAATATTACAAAATGTCATATTTTTTATGTCTCATGTTAATAGTTACATTTTTTTCACAAATTACAAATGAGAAGAAATGAGAGGAAACCATTAGTCTGGAACGGAAATAGTATAATATAATTCGATATAACATTTAGTTAATTAATTTTATGAAAAATCAATACTTGTTCCATTCGACGGTTGGTTTTTTGTGTAATTTCACACGTTCGTAGTATGTAAAGTATGCTTGATAGATCACTATATCATTTTGTCTTGTGTGAAGTCAATTTAGTTGAATAAGTGTCAAAAAAAATATAATTTTAAAAATGAACTACATTCAATCTATTCACATTTATGTGACATTACTCAATTTAATAGACATCAAATAAGAAAAAAAAAAACACTATAGTAAGCCGTTGCGTAATCTTCGAATACGACCAATGTGCGACGACATTCTACTAAAAATGTTGATTTGTTGGGGTAATTTACTCAACTAATAAGATTGTTTCACATTAGATCAGAATACAACTAATGAACTAATGAATTGTCAATCACGTTTTACTTTTAAAAATTCACAAAAGATTATAATGTGGAGACAGAGAGTACAATTTGTTCAGGGCTTTACTATAGTTTTGTGTTTATCATACGGTTTCCGAGAGGGAAGTCCAAGGCACATTCAAATTCTTAGAATGAGCATAAACTACAAAGGAATCTCCCTACAATTTAAACTTGTACTAATGAAGAAGGAATTTATAAAATTTATGCAACAATACATTGATCTCTCTAGTCTCCCTACATTCTTTATTCAATAAGACATCGTATATTGGGATGCAGAAAGTTAGATTCACAATAACAAAGACAAGTCTCTTGTTGTTGATGTAGAAGATGTGATGGTGGTATTTTTGTCATTGAGAATGCAAGAGAGAATGTGGGTGATGACTATATTGTAGGCATGTGGGACTGAAATCAATTTGTCACTTTCTTAGTGTGCACAACAATTTGTGCATTACCAATTACCATGACCCAAAAGATTCCAAGCTACAGAGAGACATTCTTTTCAGAGTACTCCTGGATATTGCTTTTCTCAACCCCATAAATAATTCACCATCTCACCTTTGACCAAGGAAAAAAAGCATTGCATAAAATGTGATTCACTATTGTCGTTTTCTCTTTTAAAAGTGTAATTTAATAATATTATAAATTGATATTATGATTGTTATTTTACTCCTTTGTTATTTACAAAAAAAAATACGACAACTATTATGGAACATAAGTAATATTATTTTTTCAATATTTATATTTGAAAAATAAAATGCACCAAAAACTTATGGGTAAACAAAGTCTTTGTGGACATTGAAGGAAAAAAAAAGGCTTGCTTATTTATGTACATTGAAAAAAACAAAACAAAGCTGAAATCTTGCAACCTTTTTTTTTTTTTCGTATTCAGTAAAACGTTTTTACCGACGTTAACCCTTCTTCACGGTTGAGCACCACTCCGATCAGCTCCCTGGCCCTGTTCGCCTGCAAAATCCAATCCGTTCTGCTCAACACCCAAACCATCAGCACCGCGCACACAATCTGGGCTGACAGCAGGCCCAACCACAGGCCCATTAGGCCCATTTTCATCGCAAAGCCCATAAACACCGCCATCGGCAAGCCCACTCCATAAAACGAGCCCAAATTAATCCTCACGCCAATCCCCGGCCTAGCGCTTCCCCTCAGCACCCCACACCCCGTCGTCTGCGGCCAGTTCCCCAGCTCGCACAGCCCCACCACAGGCATCACCGCCGCCGTCAGCCCCACCACCGCCTCGTCATCCGTGAAAGCCCGCCCCCAAGCGTCCCCGAGCCCCGCCATGAAAATCACCGCGATCAAGCTCGTCACTACAGCCAACGACAACGCCACCAGGTACGACGCCCTCGCCCTCCCCGGCCTCCCCGCGCCCAGCTCGTTCCCGACGCGCGTCGACGCCGCGAGGCTCAGCGCCGACGGGAAAACGTAGACGAGCGACGTGGCCTGCAAGAGGATCCCCATGGTGGCGACCGTCTCCGAGGCGTTCGACAAAATGCCCGAGAGAAGTATCATGAGCTCGTACCACCACCACTCCAAGCAAACGGAGAAACAGCTCGGCAAGGCCAGATTCAAGATCGACACCCACTCCTGATCGAACCATTGGAACGAGCCGCTGCAACTCAGCCACGACTTTCGCCGGGTGCCCCAAAAGCACAAGTAAACTATCAAGCTAGAAAGAAGGACGAAATCCGTTATGGCTACAGCTAAGGCTACACCTCTAACTCCAAGATCGAAACACTCGACGAGAAAATAGGTGATGGGGGCGTGCAGAGCCAGAGCTAAACCCGCGCTGATCATGAGAGGGAGAGTGATGTTTTGGGACCTTAAATAGATCTTGAGAGGGTTTATTAGGGACTGGAAGAGAAGGTCCGGTAGGCAGAAGGCGAGGTAGGTTGAAGCGATTTTAGAGATTACAGGGTTTTGATCACAGAGGACGAGTATCGGTTGGATATTCAGCCACATGGTGGAGATTGGAATGCATGCGAGGAGGAGGATGATGATGGTTCGTTGGAGGGTTTGGGCCATGATGGGCCATTGCTTGGCGCCAAAGGCTTGAGAGGTGATGGCCTCCATGCCAGAGGCGAGGCCCGAGATGACCGAGTAGCCCGTGATGTTGGCTAGCCCAATGGCTAGGGACCCACCGGCCAACGAGTCCTTGCCTAGCTTTCCCAAGAAGAGCATCGAGATAAGGGATTTGCCGTAGATGAGTAAGCCGGTGATGATCATGGGAAAGGCTATTGTGTATTGCATTTTGATCTCTACAATCACCTGATGAGTCGGACAGATATAGATACTACGAAATTATGAAAAATAATGTTCTTCATGTCGACTATAAAGTAAGATATGGTTTGATGATTCGATTCAAACCTCTGATAAGGAAAAACTTGTTGGCTCTTGTCTGAATTTGGGGGTGTTGGGGTCCCCGAGAAGAGGAGTTGAAATCAATGAAGCCATGGAAATGATTCTTCTTTTGTTCTGCTTGGAATGAAAGAAAAAAAGATAGCTTATGTAAAGATGTTTCACATGAAGTAAAATATAAATGTTGGAGATTTTGATATTTATTACATACCGGAAAAGGAACAAATATGGTATGACTGCTATTTTCTGTATCTTGCTTCTGTATCTTATTTCTCCGTCGTTGTCGTCTTCACCGCTTGCTCGTGTGTGTGTGTGTTTAAGGGGGAAATGTGTGTGAGAGTTTGGTGGTGTAGGAACAGATGTAGGCAGGATAAGGTAGAAGGTGGCAGTGAGAAGAGGTTGTCTTGTTTGGAGTTGAAGCCAAAAGAAATATTGTCTGTCACTACTGATACAACTTCAACTCAATTTTTTTTCCTTGGCCTCCAAACACAACACCTTCGGAGTGTGCAGTTATCATCTTTTTGTGGTATATAATAATAATAATAATATTGTATTTGAGACGTATACAATTGCAAAGGGTGTTTGAGTGCTTGGATACCAAAATATCTCATTACCCAAATTACATTTTCCGTGGAAAATATCATGAAATACATTACTAGCTCACTTTCACAAATTTCTCCTATTTTTAGTCGCTTTTGTCTTAAAATAAATATATCAAAATCACTGGTGATCATTAATACGTGTTTCTCACAAATTTTACTTGTACTCTCATTTTGATCGAACTAAACACGGAACTTATTGTTTAAACGTGTTTTTATTTTTCTCAACGAGGAGAATTCAAAAATCTACTATATTACGTAAAACTTTCACTACTCTTAAAAAAAATGTATGAAATCACTAATCCACATTTCGTACAAATGTTATTAGTATAGATGATTCACAATTTTTACTACGTACTGCATTATGCACGACCAGTTGAGTACTGGAGTTTAACATCATGCATTGCACGTGCCATGGACCTGCCACTTAATTTCCAGCACGTGCAACTTGGGCCTGGAACAAGATTATTTCCTAGCTACTGCATTGACACAAGTACATGAAGAAAAATAATTTTACATTGACAAAACAAGTACGTACATGGAGTTTACAGGCAAAGCCGTGTAAAACGTCTCACGGCAGAATGCTTATTTATGCATCAAATTGTAAAATATATTCGCCGTGAGACACTCTCAAGGACCAATTTTCAGATCTGAACTCCCCACAACTCGGAGGATGATGGCAAACATAAAAGGCAAACCAAATCGGGACAAACTGATAAGGCATTCCAATGTTTCTCATTCTGATAAATACCATATATAGAGAGAGAGATTGTAATCAGCATTCACATAAATGCCCAGACAACAAAATGTAGCAAATTTTGTTTGTCACCCTCTAAGCATAACAAGGTAAAAAATATCATTATCAATGGCCCGATTGATAGTAGACTAAAAAAAGTACCACAGAATTCACAAAGCATTCTATTCGATTCAGCACACAGCCAGAAGTGCACTATTTAAAAGGCAGAGGTAGGCCACAGAAAAGGGATGTAACGTTGTTTGTTGCATTAATGGCACGACATATAATACAAAATATCATCGCAACAATATAGAGATCAATGGACCATATCTCAGGATGTAAAATAATATATGTATATATAAATATGTGTCCCCCTCCTTCCCTTAAGCCAGACATGATTTTGCTTTTTTTACATCCCCACTTCTGGGGTGTCACAAACCTTCACATGAGGTAATGTTAACGTGAAAGCTACAGGGGACGAATTGTCAATTTTATCCCCTGTTGATACTAGTATTATTTATTTATCAATTTAAAAATATTCTGGCTATTCTAATATGAATAGTAGGTCGAAGGACTGATCAGTATTCATTTCTCATTGGCACATTAATGCGCAGCACACTGTAAAACAAGAAATGGAAAAAAGTCGCAATTTTGAATAAAAAGCATAAAACAAACAGTAGCAATTCTATTATATTGGAATTGGTCAATTGGCAATATTTCATCAACAAAGGGGCTAACCTACATGATTGTCTACCTGAAATCGAACAATGCTGCTACCACCAGAAGAGATCATATGTCTGTGTACAGTACACTTTCATCACATGTCAAATGGATCCAGTAAATGCGCTTAATTGTTTCAGACCTTTCGTTATGCTGCAACATGAGAAACAAAAATAAAATATCAAAGGTGGTCCAATAAATCTTTTCTGCATTAAATGCAAACTGCTTTGGACTATTTTACAGCTTCTTGCTCATTGCTTTCTAGTTTATCCAGCAGCTCAAATAGTCAGAAATCAAGAAGTCTCAAATATACAAGAAAAATCTATGGATCACTAAACAGTTTAACATAAACAAATAAGTTTTTTAAAGTTATTTGCTTGATACTCTCCAAGAAAAAAGAGAACAAGGTAAATCCACTAACAAATAAGCAATTCAAAACACTAGCCAGTTTGTAAGTGAATGTAAAATATTTGATACATCACTGAGGGTCAATTATAGTGTGTTTAAGGGGGACTTATGATAATAGGTAAATGGATAAAATATGAGTGATTTGTAAAGCTATAAGCAACAGGAAAATGGAAAAGGGTGAGATCTGGATGATAATATTTATTTAAAAAATAAAAAAGGATTCTACCCTTAACAATTTGTGGGGACCTAAAGCTGGACCTGAAGCCTTCTCAAGAACATGCAAAAGATTCATTCAGCAGGACATAACGTGGGCCATTTAAAAAATACAAAAACATCACAATAAACTCCACTCCTAATATATACCCTGGTCCCCATAAACTATTCAGTATTAAGTCATTTATCATACGAAGCAAAGGTCACTCTTTCGGAGCAATGAAATATAGTTAATACAAAATTGAATGGTTGAATCATGGGACCCTCACACAACAAATTTATAATTTAAACAGATTTTGTTTACTGAATTGTTGATGTGAAGATGATGTGGAAGAGGGATGTTCAAATGAACACCAACCAAAGTGGGTGTTCTAATAATTCAACCCGTAGAATGACTATCACCTTCATCTCATTAACTCAAATTTTAAAAACAAGGAAGTACAATAAATTGGTTGAAATCATTCGGATCAACTGTACAAGTCATATTGGTTACTTTCAATAAGAAAATATAGAACATGACATAAGATTAAGGTCATGGTTGGTTGTTTGTATAGAAGTGTTTGGTACATAGGTGACAGCTGATATAAAATTGTGTAAAATGACAATAAGGACCATTACACAATTTATTGGTATTTTCTAATAAGATAAATATATATTGTGAGTTGACTGAATAATTAAAACAACAGAAAAAATAGTCATTATTTTAAAATATTAATTAAATGCACAATTGTTTTAGTTGAAAATATAATAAATTTATCATTAATTTATTTGAGTCAATACCTCACATTTTAGCTGAGCTGTCTAACTTCCAAAAAAGGGGAATGATGAGCCTCTCTCTTTTTTTGTGCCACTAGGCAAAAATGGAGGGAGAAGAAAATAATTGCAGAACTGAACAATTGTAATTTCGGACCAATTTAAAATTGACACATGGTTCACCAAATAAGTATTTCAGTTGTTTTCCTGTAGTACTCCAACTTTTGAATATTGGAAATACTTGGAAATATAGAGAATCAAAACAGCCCATCGAACCAAATTTGTTACTAGTACAAGAGAAAATGAGCATTTCTGAGTATAAGATACATAGTTTGTTGTGAAGGTATGTGTAGCCTTACCTATCTTCTGCCACTCCTAGAGGGTGATAATTTTCAAATCATCTCAAAGATCTGCTCGAAGAGAACACCTCATCAGTTGTGTAAAATAATGCTAAATAATGAAAAATAAATTGAATCTGAAAAGCATGGCTAGATCTGGTGATCGTAAATTGTAGGACATTGATAGTCCCTTTTAGCCATAATAATGATTTTTGGGAATTAGAATATTCCCAGAGCATTTATAAAATGAAAAGAACTTACATGTATAGGCATTTCAGCTATCACTTGACCGCTGCTTTCTTCAATAGATTTAAGAATCACTACTTCTCCCCCAACAACCATGCTAATCACTATCCCATCTTTATTCATTCAGAAAAACAAGACTAATATCATTTACATGAAACTGGCATTACAGAAACATAATGCAGTAGAAAAGTAGAGAATATTAAAACGGCCTTCGTCCATTTGCATGATTATTAGGGGGTAAGAACTACCAGGAAATTTATTTCTTCTCTTTTATAACCTCTTACCTTCCCAATCTTTTTGTAAGTCAAAATTCCTTCAATTGAAGACTAACCTGCTGACAAACAAGCTGTGATCCGCCTCATATATGTTTCCTGTGTAAAAACAATTTGTCAATTTAGTGGGTATCACACACCAGCGAAGTTAAATGATTTCCCAACTATTCATGTGATCAAAATAAATACTCTTCAAAGAATACAGAGAACAGTGAGATCACATTTGTCAAGATTTTTTTCTTTCTGGCATAATTTCATCCATAAGAAAAGAAAGAGATAAAAAAAATAACAAAAAAAAAATAAACACAGTATCATTATTCCCTGTAGGCGTTAAGGATAGTACTAAACGAGCTTTTAAATGGGTTCGGGCTAGAGCTAGCTGCCTGCTAGCTAAGCTTTTGGAATTAGGCTCTCAAGTCAGTTATTTGGGAGTTGTCACAATTGGCAGTCGAGCATATCTGAGCTCAAACTCATCTAACTTTATAAAAATGTGATTTTCGGATAATTTTTAAATCGCATATGGGTTTTTCCAAATGCATATGATTTCGATCATCATTATGTATTATTAATTTAAAATTGTATTGTTTTTTCTTATCATTGTAGAGATTAATACATGGAATTACTATTACACTTAATAAAGTATAAATCAAAGTTTGCTTCCCCCACACCTATATGCATGAAAATAATTCCCCCCTTAAAATTTATTTCGAAGATCAGCAAGCTTTTGCCCATAATACTTCAAAACACATATTTTCAATGAAAAGGGAAAACTGGTCTCGACAATCACAAATTTAACTTGCATACGATGAGTGGTTGTTTGATAGATCTGACATTTCATGAAACATGGAAACACATTTTTTTCTGGAAACCATTTTAATTTTCACACTGACATTGACAAGGAATTACATAGACGGATAGACCTGAATTTAAAATAATCATAATTAACACTTGGATTGAAACAACGTGCTTCCATTCGGATACTTGTTTAATTGTTTTAGCCAAGACCATGCATTAATGCATTAACACACCTGCCTACTTACAACATTTAGCATCAAATTGTGAAACTTTTCTGGTCGTGTGCAAGAATATATTTTCAAACTCAGCACATGCCATTAGCCTGGATTATCTGATATAGTAGAGTAATAAAGCAGCCTCAGACTTACGGCTACGAACAAACATGAAAGATTTAGATGAAAATTCTAGCATGTCTGAAAAGATATTTAACGTGAATTTTGCATCGTGTATTTGGGGAAGAACATCCAATGTTCCTTCCTAAACTGAAAATCAGTCCACATTTTATACCTTCTTTGTTGGCAGCTCATAATTGATCAAAATGCGAGCGCAGAGAGGCAACTCTGAACCCAGCAACGGAAGGCAGACGTCTGTAACAACAATCACATGAGACTTCCGCTCCTCGTCCTTTTCTGCCTCGCCATCAGCTTCCTCCTCTCTTCCAAACCTGTTCCATCTCATCGTGGCCTGCAGAAAATTATCCAAAACCTCGGCTCTATGTGCTTCCGAAAGGTCACTATACTGCAACATTATAAACTATACTGTAATTTATTTACTTACAATTATTTCCCCCAAAAAAAGTTAAAACAGAAAAAAGAATCAATCGTACAAGTGAGGAAACAGAAATATGAGAGGATAGGTTAGAGATATTAGAGCAAACGGCATCCAGCTCGTCGCGAGTGCTGCAGCACACGATCATCGGAAGGCAAGGCCGCCGCCCAGCCGTGCCTAGTAGATCCACCAGCGTATCCTGTTGAAAACGAAATCGCACAATTTTAAAAGTAAATTAAAGAAAAATAAGGAACGCAAAATCCAGCAATTGGAGATTTCTTAAATACCATCTTGAACTGAAGTCTGTCGACGGCGAGGTAGAAATGGCGTTGTAAGCTGAAAATTTACAGAGGTTTTAGATCACCAAAATAACTGCAATTGACGGTGAAGGTAAAAATGGGGAAGACCTACCTGAATGAAGAAGGTGGCGATGGAGAGGTGGAGAGGGGAGATTCAACAGCATCCATTTCTTCTCGCTTTCCAGATTTTACGCGCCAAAATTATGCTGAACGAGAACGATTAGTCCTTTCTCTTTTCTGCTGTGTGCGGAAATTTTCCGAAGGCCAGTGTCTCGTGTTTCTTCGTTTTCTCTGGCGAGGACAAAGGTTTTGGGTATTTGAACTTTAGTCCCTATAATATAATTATTTAACTCCCTACAATAAAATTAGAAATCATATTTTAATTAATTGTTATTCTAATAAAATATATTCGATTAATTATTTAGCTTGACAATAAAAGTAAAACAATAACTATTGAAAGAAAAACCAAATTACGTCTCTCTCGCAAACTCTGAATCTGTAATCGTTAGTTTCTTCCTCGGACTAAAAGACGCAGTAGGGCTTCTCTCTCTAATCTCACCTCTGTCTACTCAGGCCACGATTTAATAACCTGCCGCATTCTTTCTTACGCCGCTCCGAGGTACGCTCTTATCCTGCACCCCCACCTCAAATCAGAATCCATTCATCCATCTCCATCGATCACACTCAATAAGAATATTTCGCACCCAATTCCATTCATTTTCATTTCTTTGTATGCTCAGATAATAATTAAATTTAAGTAATTTATTATTACTATTATTAATAATTAGCATCCCTTTCAGAGCTAGGGTTTCCGTTCGCGTGAGATCTGCTGATTCATTCTTTAATTTTGATATCGCAGGGAGAAAGAGAGAGAGACAGTGAGAGGCACTCAGGGTTAGGGTTTTGATGCGTTGTTGTGGTTCGGGTGATCCAGTTTTCCAGTTCGGGTCTCGGGTCCGGATAGGAGATGTCCAACCATGGCTCCAAGTTCGTGTCGGTCAATCTCAACAAGTCTTACGGGCAGCCCTCCCACCAAACTCACTACTCACAATTTAATGGGCCGGGCGGAGCTGGTCGTGGGCGGGGCGGCAGGAGCGGAGGAATGCTGGTTTTATCCCGGGCCAAGATTGCTCCTAAACTGTCTGCCCCACAGCCTTTGAATCTGCCTTCACTGAGAAAGGAGCATGCGAAATCCGACATGTTGGGCCCTGGTGGCTCAGGCACGGGCGCTGGGAGTGGGAGTGGATCGAGGCCCAATTCATCGGGCATGGGCTGGACGAAGCCCACACCAGCTGCTACTACTGCATTGCCGGAAAAGAATGAGAGACGTGCTGACATTGCTGGGCTCGATGGAGCTGCTACATCTGGGGCAAGTCACAGTGTTGGTTCTTACATGCCGCCTTCGGCTCGTTTTGGCAGGGAAGGAGTTTTGGGATCCGTCTCAGCCGACCGTGATTTCCTTCCATCTGTGGATACTAAAGCAGTGTTGTTGAGAGGGGAGGATTTCCCTTCTCTGCAGGCTGCAAGGCCTGTTTCATCCGGGACGCCACAGAAGCAGAAGGATGGCATAAGTCAGAAGCAGAAGCATGTTGTCCGCGAGGAGATGGCTCAGGATAAGGAGGACAACTTTCATTTGGGCCCACTGGGTGATACGGCCCCACCAGATTCTACTGGAAAACACTTTGTGGAAAATGTTGGTAAGGGCAATGGACTCCAGAAGAAGGAAGATTTTTTTCAGGATCCTTTGCCACTGGTTCGCATGAATCCAAGGTCCAATTGGGCTGACGATGAGCGTGACACAGGCCATGGGTTTGTGGAACATGGAAGAGATATTACTCAATATTCCAACAGTGAAAGTTATTGGGATAGAGATTTCGACTTGCCCAGGCCCAGTATTTTTCCACACAAGCCAGTTCCAAGTCAATATGGCAGATGGGGTCAACATGAAAATGAAACTGGAAAGAAAATTGCTAGTGAAGTCCTAAAAATGGACGCGAGGGCTTCTAGTCGGGAAGGTAAGGAAGTCAACAAGTGGAGAAACTCTCCTCCATCTGGCCCTAATGATAACTTTGCAAAAGAGGATAAATATGCCTCGCCTCAATATGGGGATGTTGGTCATAATCGGGATTCTGCATTTGGGAGGAGGGACTTGGGATTCATAGGGCATCAACAACAACAACAGCGAAATATCACAGATCGTAATATTCACCATGTCACTGAACATCCATACAGATATAGAGCTGATAATTTCCAGACTAATAATAACGTATCCAAATCCTCTTTTGCATCCGGTGGGAAAATGCATCATGTAGCTGACCCGATACTGAATATTGGCCGTGATAGGCGGTATTCAAATAACAACAGAGACTTTAGTGCCACGGGTCTTGAAGATATGAATCTCTTTTCCGATGGACTTGTCGGGGTAATCAAAAGGAAGAAGGACACCATCACATCGACCCATTTTCATGATCCTGTTAGGGAATCTTTTGAGGCTGAACTCGAAAGAGTCCAGAAAATGCAGGAGCTCGAGCGGCAGAGGGTTATCAAGGAGCAAGAACGGGCTCTAGAGCAGGCTCGAAGGGAGGAGGATGAGAGGCATAGAAGGATTAGGGAAGAAGAGGAAAGACTGCGGAAGCTGGAGGAGGAAGCCCGTGAAACCGAATGGCGGGCCGAACAGGAACGTGTTGAAGCTATTCAAAAGGCCGAAGAACAAAGGATTGCGAGAGAAGAGGAAAAGAAGAGAATTCAGTTGGAAGAAGATAGGAGGAAGCTAGCTGCCAAACAGAAGCTTGAAGAATTAGAAGCTCGGATGGCCATGAGGCAGGCTGAGACTTCAAAAATGACTGTGGAGGAGAAACTGGAAGTAGAAGCGAAGGAAAAACTTGTCTCGGGGAATCAAGATTTGGATACATGGGAAGATAGTGAGAGAATGGTGGAGAACGTGATGAATACTGGTTCGTTTGATTTGTCTAGTCATAGCACAACCGTTGAGATGAGCTCAAAGCCTTACCCTCATAGAGAAGGTTCTTCAAATTTTCCTGACAGGGGAAAATCTAATGACGATAATAATTCTGGGAAAAGAGATTTATTCTTAGACAATGGGGGTAACCTTCCAACACCACAAGTGTCAGACCTGGAGAGTGGTCATTACAGTCCCAGGCGTGATGCGTTTGACGGTGGCAGAGCAAATTCTCGGAAAGATTTTTATGGTGGGGCCGGATACATATCTTCTAGAGGTTACTTAAAACCCACGATGCAGGATCCTTTTTCGGATGAGTTTGGATATCATAAAGACCAAAGGTGGAACTCTGGGAACATTTCTGACTCGTATGGAAAATTTAGGGAGATGGATTCGGAATTTAACGATGCTATTGCTAATAGGTATGGTGGTGAAAATACTGGCTGGGGGCAGGAGCGCCCTCGAGTAAATGCTCTTCCACCTTATCCCGAGCGGTTGTATCCAAATTCTGAAGCAAGCAATCTTTATAATAATTATGGGCGGTCGAGATACTCCATGAGACAGCCTCGTGTGCTTCCGCCTCCTCTTGTTCCATCTCAAAGGCCTAATAATCCGAGAGTTACCGAACATGCTGGTCCTTCTTCGGCTTTTCTAGATAAAAGAGTTCATTATACTCATGCAGAAAGAACCGAGTCTTCTGCTTATTATGGCAGTAGTAATCAAGGTGGTCTTCTTGAACCATCTGAGATTTTCAGACACCAGGAAGAAAACAATAATTCTGAAGACAAGAATTTAAATGATGCATCTAGGTGTGATTCACAGTCTTCACTGTCTGTTTCAAGCCCTCCTACTTCTCCACCTCATCTTTCTCATGATGAGTTGGATGAATCCGCAGACGCCTGTGTAGCATCATCTGTTGTTGCTGTCCATAATGGTAATTCTGGGCTGATGGTGTCGGATAACATTTCGAGTGTTGGAGATGAAGAATGGATTGTTGAAAATGGTGACACTATGCAGCAGCAAGAAGAATACGACGAGGATGAAGATGGCTATAGAGAAGAGGATGAAGTGCGTGAAAGAGATGATGGGAATCTTGAGCTGACCCAAAACTTTCAAGGATTAGAACTCGAGGAAGCCGATACATCTCATCCCACGGAGAACGTAGTATTAGGTTTTGATGAGGGTGTTGAAGTTGCACTACCAAACGATGATTTCGAGAAAAGCTTGGAAATTTCAGGGAGTTCTGTTGGAACTGTGGAAGGAAGAGGAGGCATTGATGGATCTCCTTCGGATGCACCAAATGTAGATGAAAAATCGTCGTTGCAAGGCTGTAGTGGTCAACATGTTGGTGGTTCCTCCAATAATACAGTTTTAGCTGCTCAACAAATTACTCCAACTGCTGCCACTATTCAGGCTTATAATAATAAGCCATCTTTATCTTCTTCTTCTGGAGATCAAGCTGATTTACCTGTTAAGCTTCAGTTTGGGCTGTTTTCTGGTCCATCATTGATACCGTCCCCTGTGCCTGCTATACAGATTGGTTCTATACAGATGCCTCTGCATATCCACCCCCCTGTCGGTCAACCCATGACCCACATGCATCCATCACAGCCTCCCATGTTCCAGTTCGGTCAGCTTCGTTACACATCTCCTATCTCTCAGGGGATTCTGCCGATGGGCCCTCAGTCCATGTCTTTTCTTCATCAGCCTAACATGTTGGGCCATTTTAATATTATTCATAATGATGGTGGCTCTGCGACTCATGAGCGTTCCAGAGAGAACGAGACTGAATTGCCATCTCTTTCTAAAAATAACAGTCAGCAACATTCTGTTTCTAGAGAGAATCCGACCAAGGATACGATTCCAAAGGCATGTAGTAATGAGGCTGGGACATCTAATGAACAAGCAAAGCCTGCATCTGATGATAAAACAAAGACAAAAAGTTCCTTTCAGTCATCACAGTCGAAGGCACCTGAAAATCAGCCACAATCTGTTGGTGGGGATAGAAACTATAGTGGGCGGAGAGGTCTAGGCCCATTATCCAGTGGCAGGGGGAGAAGATTTGCCTATGCAGTTAAAAATACAAACACGAGAGTACCAAATGTCAATAATCATGAGAGGGTGACGGATCCAAGTGGGATTCAGAGAAGGCCCAGACGAACTGTCCAACGGACTGAATTTAGGGTTCGTGAGAATTATGAAAGGAAACCAGCAGCGGTGTCCTTTAATAATTCGGGATTTGATGATGATAATAGGTCTAATTACACTGGAAAGACTGTAGGAGTTTTCATGAGAAGTGGGTCCAAGAGAAGTACGATTTCTAATAGAACTGTAAGAAATGTGAATGAAACAGAGCCTCCAGTTACTGGGAATGCAACTTCTCAAGAAGTTTCTGGAGATAGGGCTGCCAAAAAATTATGGGTTAAGAGTCAGAGTACCTCACACCCTGGTGAAGCAAGTTTGAGGAGAAATGTATCCGAGGAGGATGTGGATGCTCCCTTACAGAGTGGTGTTGTGCGAGTGTTTAAACAACCTGGTATAGAAGCCCCTAGTGATGAGGATGATTTCATTGAAGTCAGATCCAAAAGGCAAATGCTAAATGATCGGCGTGAACAGAGGGAAAAGGAAATAAAGGCAAAATCACAGACCACTAAGGTATCAATATTTTTATATCTAAAACGTGTCTTGGTTTTCAGTTAATTTTTTCCCTCAGCTAACAAATTCTCTTTTCTTGTCATATCAGCCACCACACAAACCCCGTGCTTCCAGACCAAAGGATGTAGTCTCCAGAAGCTATAATAAACACCCAGCACCATTGACTAGGGGACAAATGAAGAGTTCTCAGTTGGATTCTCGGTTTGCAAGTAATGAAGTATCAACGGGGTATACAATTACAGCTTCCCAACCTCCGATTGGGACTCCTCCTATTAATACAGATGCGCAGTCTATCAAGTAAGTGATGTTCTTTAGTGAAAACTCTAACTTGAGAAGCTTGTTTCAAAAGGGTGTTAATGTATTCTTTGTGTGCATATGTTTAAGCAGGTCTACTCAAGCAGGGTCTGTGTCGGTTGTTTCTAATGGGGGAAAGGAACATGAGCCTGGACCGATGATAGACAGCAAAAATAAGGTAATGAACGTTGACCAGATGGTATATGTTTAACTTGTGTCAGTATTGGTATAGTTCAGTGATAGGTTGTCATTCTCTTTTAAAACTGTAATTGTTTTCCCAGAAATGTCTTTAAGTTGTTCACATTTGAAATGGCTTGTTGTCAGTTTGAAGGTGAAATTAAAAGTTAGTTTTATTCTTTTCAACTTCCAACTGAGGGTCCAAATCAATCTAGGGCATATTCTCACTACAAAGATTTTCTATGTGACAATTGGTAATTTGTCGTGTTTTTTTTCAATGTGCTGGCATAGTGGCATTAATATTTAAGGAATGAGTAATCAATCTTGACACGAGTTTTTATGAGTCGTCTCTCTTTCTGTTTCTTGGTGATCAAATTATAGTTATTTCACAATGTCTATCACCAAAACTATCGCTGTGTAGTATTTTTGTATTTGAACTTTGAAGTGGTTTTATGTGGTTGAGATTTGAGAAGAGAATGGGAGAATGAATAAGTAGTGTATTTTTAGAAGTTTTTGTTTCTAGAAAATTAACAAGTTTGGTATACAAAAATATCTGAAGTGGAACAAGAATTAAAATCAATCACATACAAGCATTACCTCCTGCCTACATTTTTCTACAGTTTTTTTTTTTTTGTAGAAACTGTTGATATAATTTTATTTTCCAATAGGTGATGTCTTTGAGTCAGTTCCAAATTGATGAGGCCATGAAGCCTTCACGTTATGATTCACATATTCCTACTGTCGGAGGTAATTCCAGCACAGTGAGTGATCCAATCTTGCCAACTCCATCCATTTTGGCCAAGGACAAAACCTTTTCTTCTGGCGCAAGCCCAATCAATTCTTTACTTGCTGGAGAGAAAATTCAATTTGGTATGGATTTGTCCATATAAGCTTTAGTTATTTGCTCATTTAATTACTTTTAACTTTCTAAATTCCATTTTTTCTCTGGTTTCAGGTGCTGTTACATCTCCAACAGTCCTCCCCTCTAGTAGCCGTGTGATGTCACATGGGATTGGTGCTCCGGGCTCCAACCGGCCCGACCCACAGATGGACCGAAGCTTTCCTGAGAAAGAAGATTCTCTTTTCTTTTCAAAAGAGAAGCAATTAGCTATTGACCATGTACAAGATTGCGAAGCAGAAGCAGAAGCTGCTGCTTCTGCTGTTGCTGTAGCAGCCATAAGCAGTGACGAGACAGTCGGGAATGAGTTGAGCTCAGTTAATGATACCAAAAGTTCTGGTGCCGCTGGTGTTAAAGGCAAGCCAACAGGTAGTATGGAAGTGTAGCCCAAGTTTAGAGAAGATGATTTGACTGTTGCCTTATTATTATTATTACTCCGTATTATTTTTGCTTAAATACCAAAAGTACGCTTTAGGTATGACATAATTACACAAGAACCTGCTAAATTCAAAATTACATAATGCCCCTGGTATTTTATTCTATCTTACATTTACCATTTCTTGAGCAAAAACATTTCAAACCTCCCTACATATTTTTTTTAAATATTACAGTTAGCCTTTGTTTTATATTTACCCTTCATGAACAAAAAACTTTATAAAATATTTCAGGCGGACCCATAATTTAACACTGAATAACATTCTTTTTTTTTTTTTTTGGAATTTTGAAGTCATATTTGTTTTGTAATTATTTCAAAACTCAATGGTATTTCTTTCTTTCTTTTACAGGTGTGATTAGCCATCAGCACTTGGCAAATCCGTCCCAGAGCGAAGAGTTATTAAGCGTTTCTCTCCCAGCGGATCTATCTGTGGAGACTACCCCAATCTCCATCTGGCCGCCGTTGCCGAGCCCTCAGGGATCTTCAAGCCAAATGCTTTCTCATTTCCCAGCAGGTCTTCCTTCACACTTTCCCTTCTATGAGATGAATCCGTTACTTGGGGGCCCAATATTCACGTTCAACCCGCACGAGGAATCCTCCAGCCTGCAATCTCAGCCACAAAAGAACACGGCCCTGGCCTCTGGCCCCCCTGGGAACTGGCCTATGGGCCATTCTGGTGTGGACTCGTACTATGGTGCACCAGCTGGATATTCAGGCCCGTTTATTGGCCCACCTGGTGGCATCCAGGGACCTCCACATATGGTTGTCTACAATCATTTTGCCCCGGTCGGGCAGTATGGGCAGGTCGGGTTGAGCTTTATGGGCACAACCTATATCCCTTCGGGAAAGCAAGTTGATTGGAAGAATAATGCACCGGCGTCCTCCGCCATGCATAGTGGTGAGGGAGACAGTAATAACGTGAGTATGAGTAATGTACAGCGAAGTGGGCCCAGTATGACAGGCCCTATGCAGCACCTTGCCCCAGGATCTCCGTTATTGCCTATGCCTCCCCCGATGCCCATGTTTGATGTATCTCCTTTCCAGGTAAACATAGTGTTTTTCCGTACTGCATGCCAAACCTTAAAATAAATTATAATGATAAAATCCCAGATGTTTTTCACAATTACAGGTACTCTATTCAGTCTATTGACAGTTGTTTCATATTATAAATTGAATTCTCAACAATCAATTTGGTCATCTTAAGTGTAATCTTCTGTGAGAGATTATTGTTATTTCTTAAAGATTTCTTGTTTTTATTTTAATTGGGCTAAAGTTTTGGGGTAGTTTTTATAATCCACCCTAATCATTTTTATCCCGTCTGACTCATCACTCTGCATTATGAAACACATCCTAGTATGTGGTATATAATTGCATTTTGGATTTTTAGAGAAGTGTAGCTTAATATTATTCTTATCTTTTTTATCATATCTTCAAGCACTTATAATATATCTTATTTTGTCAGACTGCTTCTGATTTGCCTCTCCAAGCACGGTGGGGTAATATTCCTGCTTCACCACTTCAAACTGTCCCTGTCTCCCGACCTTCGCAGCCTCAACTAGAAGGCACACTGACTGCCAATAGATTTGTCGAGTCTCGAGCATCAAATAACAATAGTATCTCAAGTTTCACCGATAATACAAACGTCGTGCCATTTCCTTCTTCTCAACTAGGACTTGCAGATTCGTCTGTATCTGTCCAAACCTCATCTGAGAGTTCGAATGCCTTGGAACCCAGCCAGACTAATACAGGTGAGAATAGCAAAACTGGGAATTCAGGTTCTCTCCCGAAGAAGAATGTATGTGCCCAACACAGTAATAATAACAATAATACGACTAATAATAATAGTGGTGGCTATGGTTATCAAAGAGGTGGGTCCATGTCTCATAATAGGAATCATAATAATGTTGGAAATGAGTTTTCTCATAGAAGGATGGGGTACCAGGGACGGAGCCAGTCTGGTGGCATGGAGAAAGGCTTTCATCCTTCGAAGGTGAAACAGATTTATGTTGCCAAACAGACCAACAATAGGCCTCCCGCCACGTGATCGTCATCATCCTAGAAATTACAGTTTTGGAGCTTCATTTAGAAATTTGAAGTTATATTAGTATTTTTATTATGTTGAGGTCTGTGGCTTGTGATCTTGTTCCTCTAATCGAGCACGCGTGAGAAATAAAAGGTTGTTGGTTGGTGAATGAAACGTGGAACTTGTGTTTTGCTTTGTGTCTGCAAGATGCATTTGTTTTCTTTTAGAATGTTAATTCATTGATGTACTGGCCTAAATTATTTATAAGAGTGTTATTGATCCTATACTTGATCTAAGTTTTATCGAATTCGTATTGATGAATGTGTGTATTGACATCCCGAATCGTTTGACCTATTCTTACAATCAAATATTTATGTAATGTTGCAATATAGGATTTCCTGTTGTGTCTCAATTTTGTGATTTTTTAGTTTTTGGTTTGTTCATAAAATTTATATAATTAAAATCAATTAAGCTCAAAGATTTTTATTTATTTTTTTAAATTTCAAATTTAGATAAAGAAATCTGCACTTTCTGAGAATTCTAATTATAGTGTACATTGGCATGTTGTCCTGCTCTTTCTTTGGTACATGGAAGCATTTTTTAGAGGTTAATTCTCGAGTTCACTCCTTATCAGCACCAGTTCTACCCGACGTTTATTGACCTCTTCGACCAACTCTGTTCTGGTGTGTTCTTATCAGCACCAGTTCTACCCGACGTTTATTGACCTCTTCGACCAACTCTGTTCTGGTGTGTTCGTGAGCAGTTCGGTCAGGGGTCATGTTTATCGAGCCACGGTCTAGCCTCCGAAAACCACCTCACAAACACATTCTAATTCAAATAGTTATCCTCATGATTCTGTACTATATTTCCAGAAAAAAAAAAAACCCACTATCGAATTGAACTACTGCAAATGTATGCATTCATTTCTATGGAGAAGACTAATACCAGGATCTTTAGTGACATGATTATGTTCCATTACCACCCTCACATCATTCGCATCAACCCACTTCCCTCCCAACGCAAATATATTATGGAGACCAATATACGGCGTAGAATCTCCCGGGTTCTTATCCAGAACGAACCTACCTATTTCCTCTCCAAGCCGGTGGTTCCCATGACTCAAACAAGCACCCAACAACGAGCCAAGGAGGTTAGCCGAATGCTTATTCGGTAAGTTCTTGAACATCTCATACGCCTCATTCAAATGCCCTGTCCTTCCAAAAAGGTCGACCATGCAAGCGTAATGCTCCATCCCCGGCACTATGTTATCACGCAGCATAGAGTCGAAAACCATTTTCCCTTGCTCTACATAGCCCGCATGGCTACAAGCAGATAGTATACTCATGTAGGTAACTCTATCAGGTTTCAAACCGAGAACCCTCATTTGCGAGTAGAGTGACAGAGCACCTACACCATCCCCATGCAATCCGTACCCATTTATCATCGCACTCCAAGAAATTGTGTCCTTTTGTGTCGACGCATCAAAGAGGGCTCTTGCAGTAGTGATTTCCCCACATTTTGCATATGAATCAATCAAGGCATTGGTTATAGAAACATCTTTTTCGAACCCTTTTCTCACCAGATAAGCTAAGACAGAGTCCAAGATGTGCAGGTTCTTGATTTGGACACAAGCTGAAATGAGGTTGAGAACCGTAATAAAGTCAGGCTCAATTTTATTACGAAGCATTTCATGGAAGAAGTAAAACGCCATAGCGCCTCTTTTTGAAAATAAATGTGCTGATATAATGGTATTCCATAGAGAAATACTCTTCTTATCTCCAGCACGAAATAATATCATGCATGATCCCAAAAACTCAAATCTTGCGTACATGATCATTAGAGATGTGAGAAGAGGAGTCTCGAACGGGATCATATTCCTGAGAATATACGCATGGAGGGATTTACCCTGAAAAATAATGTTGCATGCAGGTAATACATTCAACAAAGTTACGTAATTCGGCTTTATATCCGCTTTTATCATTTCTGTAAACAACTCGATGGTCTGTTCATGTGAATGACGATGGCGGTATCCAGTCAAAATAGCATTCCAAGAAACGATACTTTTGTCTGTGATACCATCAAAAACCAACCTTGCTGCTTCAAGTTCTCCACAGTTGATGTACATGCTAACAAGGGCATTAGCTAATTGAATATCCGTCAGAAGAGAAGTTTTGATAGCATAGCACTGAAGAGCAGAACCAAGAATCGGATTCTCACTAGCATGGCAAGTTGGAAGGATATTTATCAAGGTAATGGAATCGAAATTCACACCTCTTCGCCTCATCTCATGGAATAAAACCATTGCTCCCTCTGATTCTCCATAATCCGCACATCCAGAAATCATGGTATTCCACGAAATTATATTTTTTAATGAAATTTTGTCAAATATCCTGAAAGAATATACCAACTCACGGCATTTGCAGTAAAACGCCAACAATGCATTTGACACGTTAAGATTCAAATCTATATCCCTTTTAATACTAAAAGCATGTGCGGATTTTCCTAACAGATTGGATTTCAACTCGGAGCATGAAGACAGGAGACTAACAATCGAGACTGCGTCAGGAATGAAACCACCCTTCATCTGCATGAGACAAAATGCATCCAAGCTCTCTTTCCAAAGGCCGTGGGCAGCATATGCTGAAACCATTGAATTCCATAATAGAACATTCCTTACGCGCACATTATTAAAAAGGAACTCAGCAGAATTCATATTTCCGAGTTTGGAATACACTGATAGTAGTGCTGTGACAACTGAGACCTCCTTTTCGAATCCATACTTCACTACATGTGTATGTAGGGACCCGATGTGTAAGATGCTTCCAAGATTCTGAGAGGAAGGAATAAGAGAGACGAAAGTGACCATATTCGCCTTTTTTTCATCGAGCAGCATTGTTTTGAACACTGCAAAAGCAATCTCCGGTTCTTGATTCCGTGTGTAAGCAGATATTATGGCATTCCAAATGACGATGCTTTTTCTGGTCGAAGTATCAAAAATCTCTCTAGCAGACTTCAAATCCCCATGATTAGCGTAGACTGAGATTAAAGCAGGCACTAATGACTCATCCTTATCGTATCCGAGTTTGTAGGACAACCCATGAAGGGAAAAAACACAAAGACCATCAACCCCAACACGAGAACACGCCGGAAACACAACTGCGAACGTGCTTGCATTAGGCTTCGCACCCTCGTCAACCATGTCCTGAAAACACTCGAGGGCTTCGTAATAAAACCCGTTAGTGGAGAATCCAGAAATCAACGCGTTCCAAGCAACCACGTCCGGTTGAGGAATTTCTTCAAGCACCTTGCGCGCATTCCCCATATCCCCTGTTTTGGAGTAGAAATCCAAGAGCGCGGTTTGCACGACCAGGTTATGACCAAATCCGGTCTTCGAAATGAGGCTGTGCACCGTGTTACCGAACCTGAAGTCGGATAAAGATGCGCAAGCCTTGAGCACGAAAGGATACGTGTAGTTGTCTGACGAGACTCCCGAAAGTCGGCACCGTTTGTAAACAAGGAGCACGTCTCGGAACGATCCATTATCAGATAAGGATTTGATGATCAGATTCTGCGATTGGAGGCTCGAATGTTCGATTCTTCTGAACGCCGGGAGGGCTAAATCTGGGAAGCCCAAATGGCAGCAATGGTTGACGAAGTGTTCGACTACGGAGCGGCGATTTAGGAGTCCGTGTGATATTAGAAGAGAGTTTATGGCCTTCAAGTGTTGGCTTTTCCGGCAGCGCCGGAGTAGAGAGAGAAATTGGCTAATTGAGTCGGAGGACATTAATGGATTTTGGAGGGAAGCGGCGCGCCATGAAGAGTTGCCCAATCTTTTCTTTTATTTTTGGATAAATTTCTTTTTTTCGTATCTATTACTTACCTATTTAAAGCTTAAACACCATTTTGTTATTTACTTTTTTTAAATTATATTCTCAATTATTTTATTTTTAATTTAAAAATATATATATATTTTCAAAAAAAAAAAAAGTAAACAATTTTTTTTATTTATATGCATATCAACCGCTAGAGAAAAATAATAGTATTAGAATTGAGGGGAGTCTAATTCGTAAAACATTTGGCATTCTCTCTTATAATGTTAAAAATCCTGTCGTCTAAAAGTTCAAATTTTAGAGAAGTTTAACAACTTTTCATTTATAATGGATTGAAAAATATTCTTCCATACTTGCATTCACTTATGGGCCCATTTGAATTATATTTTTCTGCACTCTTCATTGTTAGCCAATTTTAAGCTATATAAGAATTAATTAATTCGGGTTAGTGTAACACTCTAATACCATATTTAGAAATTGATATTACAGTAAAACTTTTATAAATTAATAGTTTTGGAACCGTGAAATTTTATTAATTTAGAAAGATTATTAATTTATCGAGTATTTTTTTCATTTAAAATGCCTAATCAAGACCGGAATATTTTATTAATTTATAGAGGTTATTAATTAATGTATCGAGTATTAATTTATAAAAGTTTTACTGTATATAAAAAATCAAACTTTTAAATAATACGAATTCTAATTGTATACAATGAATTGATAATATTTTATATTATACATGAATATATTTAATTAATTATGAAAATTTAGTTGAAGCATAGTTATATATATATATATATATATATATATATATATATATATATATATATATATATATATATATATATATATATATATATATATATATATATATATATATATATATATGTGTGTTGGAAAATCTCAAAGTCAAAGTTGGTTTTTTCCAACGTTTGACTGAGTTGACTGGCTATATAATTAATTCGGATTGAGAATTAATTGGTACGATAATTTTCTACATCGTTCGTAGATAATTATAGAATTTTATTTCGTCAATATCCGATTTTAGTGAGTGAGAAATAAATTGTTTAAGATAACCAATTAAAAAGGCATTTAATTGAATATGTAATAAAGTATAAGACTTTATTACATTGAAATGTGTAATAGTTATTACATCCCACATTGAAATATGTAATAAAGTTATTAATAAATTGTTTAAGATAACCAATTAAAAAGGCATTTAATTGAATATGTAATAAAGTATAAGACTTTATTACATTGAAATGTGTAATAGTTATTACATCCCACATTGAAAGATGTAATAAAGTTATTACACTTAATAAGTGATTGGAGGATTAATGTGTTCAACAAGTGAGTAAGACCATGGACCGTTAAGGTACAAGGCAATCGCCACACGCGCGTCCGTCCGTCCGCTCGGCTCGTGCCCGTGCCCGTACCCGTGCTCGTGCTCGTGCTCGGCTCGGCTCGGCCCGTCCCAACTCGGATCTTGGATCTTGGACTTTGGGCTGGACTTGGGCTTCCTTGAAAAGGCATGGCCTGATTAATAAATAATTATATTATTATTTTAGAAATCCTCAACGGTCAGCCGCTCGGCTCGGCTCGGCTCGTGCCCGTGCTCGTGCTCGTGCTCGGCTCAGCTCGGCCCGTCCCGACTCGGATCTTGGATCTTGGCAATTGGACTTTGGGCTGGACTTGGGCACCCTTGAAAAGGAATGGCCTGATTAATAAATAATTATATTATTATTTTAGAAATCCTCAACGGTCAGCAGGTCTCTGCATGAACGTTACAGAAGTTGAATGGCCAGGTCTTTACACCTGAGCAGTTACAGGTGGTGGTAATGGCAGCATTACTCACCTGCATGAATGCCTTGACCCATCCCTTCACATGCTTGGAGCTCAGCTATAAATAGCGAGTCCTAGGTTGCATTTCGGACACCAGAAAAAACGCAAAAGCATTCCCAGCATTTCATAAGTTCATACTCCCCACAGAGACGAACAAGAAAGTCGTTGTATCTTTGGGGACATTACGTCTGAAAACCGTAGCATACACGGGACGTATTTGTCTTGCGGATAGCGAAAGCGCCTCGACTACCCGCAATCCAGTTCTGACGTTCGATCGAAGTTGAAGACCTGTTCGTGTTTCTCTTCTTCTTCATTTCTTTTATTTAAGTTTATAGTTTCTGGAAAAGTGTAAAGATTCAGTAGTACCGATTCTAATCCAGAAACAAGCACTGTAATAGCTACGAATACCAACAACGCAAGACAAATAACCGTACTAAAAAATGGCAACCGGAGACAATCCTGGTGCTGAGAAAAACGGCCAATCTAGCACTGTTCCACCGATGAACTTGAACGTTCCGATCATGCCTTCATCGGTGGTTCATGCTTAGAAACCTGAGAAGTTCAATGGGACTGACTTCAAAAGGTGGCAACAAAAGATGATGTTTTACCAGACCACGTTGGGTTTGGCAAAGTTTCTCAAGGATGAGCCTCTGACCATGGATGAGAATGAAACTGATGCTAATAAGCGTGCGGCTTATGAAGCATGGGGCCAGGGTGATTACATGTGCCGGAATACCGTTTTGAACGGTCTGAGTAATGACCTGTACAATGTGTATGGGAATATGACTTCTGCCAAAGCACTCTGGGATGCTTTGGAGAAGAAATATAAAACTGAGGACGCCGGAACTAAGAAGTTCGTCGTCGGGAAGTTTTTGGATTTTAAGATGGTCGACTCTAAGTCGGTTGTATCTCAATTCCAACACTTCCAGCTGATCTTGCATGACCTTGAGAATGAAGGCATGAAAATCAGCGAGTCTTTTCTGGTGGCTGCTGCTATTGAGAAATTACCCCCGAGTTGGAGGGCTTATAAAAACTATCTCAAGCATAAGACCAAGGAAATGACTATTGACAAGCTGGTTGTCAAGCTTCGTATAGAAGAGGAAAATCGTAAGAGATTTAATCCTAGAAGTGTGCCTGAGGAGCCTCGTGTGAATCTGATGGAGCAACCCAAAAGGAAGCTGCCTACTCCTCAGAATACCTCTAAAGGGAAAGAGCCTGCTGTTGGGATATGTCCTTCGATCCTACGTGTACAATCGATGAAGTCATAAGGTCGTCTATGGATGTTAAATGATTATTTGATAATATTATATTGTTGGGAACAATCTAATATTGATCAATAAATCATACCTACAGGGTCACACACGGACTCAAAGATGATGTACAATGCTTGATAAATATATTGATTTAGAATCAATATTTACGTGGAATTAATTAACATGCATGGGATGCATGGCTTGCATGGATGCATGTCACATAGTGTGACATGGCATGCCACACAAGCAAGTGGGACCACATACAATGCATAGTGGCATGTGTATGTGGCATGACCTTTCACCTCCTTTGTAACCCCTTTGCATGATTATGGTGCATTATGATGCCCATTATGTTGTAGGTTACAAAGGGGTGTAATGGTATGCATAATGATGCACTTATATGGATGAAAATCAGATTTTCATCATACAATAGGATCAGCCACGAAATTTCACTCAAATAGAGAGAAAAGAGATGATCTTGGAGATTCATTCTCAAGCAAGCAAGGTGTTCATTATCCGGGTTCGTGTGCAACACGTAGAGGCCGGGCCAATTGTGCGGCTTCCACATCCGGACGATCTAAAGGAGTGACGAGGTCATTCACAAGGAGAGCTTCAAGAGGCTGATCCATTTGAGGTGGTTCAATCGACTCAACACCACCTCAACGACATTAACCAAAGTCAACGATCACCAAAAGTAAGTAATCGCTGAACCTTATATATATATATATATTGGATGTGTATATATATATGTTTATATGTGTTCTTATACACATTAAGTGTGCACTAAGATCATGGCATGGTAAATCTATCGCTTTACACGCTTCCGCACACACGGTATATCGATCGGATCGGTATATCGGTACCTTCAATTGGTATCAGAGCCTAGGGCTCGTGCACACTTTTGTGTTGGACACAAGAAGTTTAATCAACATAATTGGATTAATTTTTTAATTGTGATTATGTGATTAGATGTAAGGCCGGCCACCGTTAGTGGTCGGGTGAATGAATTCGTCGTTTTTTACGTTTCGATTGGCCATAGTCTTTTGAGGGCTGCGTCCCTTGGAATCAATTGTAATAGATAGGTTTTTCTATTATATTTGTATTGTACTACTTGTAAGCGATGGACTTAGTCCATGGTTCGATGGAGGATCTCGGCTCTCTGGCGAAAACGAGAAGAAACGAAGCAAAACGAAGCAAAACGGACAAAACCGGGCTGCTGGAGCCAAACGGCGGGCGCCGTTGTAGCTCCAGCGGGCGCTGTTTTGTTTCGGCGGGCGCCGTTTTGGAAACGGCGACTGCCGAAAGCCCTTTTTCTTGGCAGATTGTTCCCGGACCTTTCGGCGGGCGCCGTTTTGGAAACGACGACCGCCGGTGGTGTTCAGCGACCGCTGGTTGTGAAACGGCGGGCGCTGTTCGTGGTTTTATGGGTACGGAATAGATTTGACCAAAATCGGAGGGCACGGAACTAAAACGGAGGGCGAGGACCAGTCTAGAAGATGTTCAAGGCTTTTGTTGTTATTTTAATCTTTTCGTTTGAGAGTTGTGAGGTTCTAGGGGCCTTTCGATTTCGTATTTATTTGCTTTGCTAGTTATAGGTTGTTTTATGTTATAAATGTTCAACTTACATATAAACAAACCTATGCATGCAAGTTCCCAAAAATAATGAGTATAATGTCTTGTCCAAAACGTCATACTCATGAAGCCCTCGATCATAAGTTGGTAGGTCCGCCTCAGCGGGGTACTACTTGTTATCTTGGGATAAGTGGGAGTAAGGGTTAGACCCTTACACGTGAGTTTGGTTTTCTCATCGATAGATCCACTGCAGGCGTGGCTATCGAGACATGAGATGAGAATGGGACTCTCATCGACCGAGAGTGATATTAGATATCATTGACATGGGTGTGTCTACCTATCTTGAAATACTTAAGTGCGGACTCAGTCGGCTTAAAGATTTGCAAGATGAGGATCTCGGAATCGTTTTGTTCTAAGGGACAATGATATTGGATATCAGTTGAACAAAATGAAATAAATAAGTACAATTGTTAGACAACCTTATTTGTTTACCGCTTTGTGGATGTTTACATACTTTAGTTATCTTTCTTTTGTAGTTTATCATGTTAAATATCAACTCAATTCAAGTTTGGTTCAATTCTTGATTGTGAAAAATTGAACAACACAAATTTTCTTGATTGACAACGTAATTTGAGGATGGTCCTCAAATACGAATACAAAGAGAATGTGTTAGATTACCAATTCCTATGATATCATTGAACAACTCAATAGCATGTTCGGGGAACATACTATGATTGAGCGGTTCGGTATGACCAGGGTCATCGCTTCAGCTAGGCTGGAAAAATGAAAATCTATGGAATCACATGTGCAACAAATGATTGGATTATTTGTTTCAAGTGACTGCCTAGATTTTTCCTATGATGATTATTTGGCAACCGATTTCATACTCCAATCTCATGATGGTTATAATGCCTTTAGGCTAAATTTTCCATATGAATGGTTTGAAGAAATCGCTTCGTGAGCTCCACGGGATGCTCAAGGCTGCTGAGCCGGCGATAGAGAAGGACCCTAAGAGGGAAATTCTTATGATATGGGATAGGGTATTCAAAAGAGCAGGGGCAAGAAAGCTACTAGGGTTCCTAGGGAATCTCAATGCGTCTTTGCAAAAGTGTTGGACACTACTTGCAAACATATAAAAGTTCATATTTTATTCAATTTCAAAACAAATGCCTAATTTTTCTTTCATATGATGGATTCTAAGGTTATGATTATTTACACCTCGGGGAGTGATTTAATCCAAAACACTTAAGTTCATCAATGACACAAATTAGAGACTTTCGAGCCATTGGATGGCGTGAATCGATTGTCTGGTTGGCTCCCTCATATTTTATGAGAGATAGGGCTTCAATTGCATGATAATATCGCTGGTTAGAAAACTTCGATTTTTCACTTACGATTTATCACGTTTTGACATTGAGATAATTTTGAATGGGAAATTTGAATGAGACTCAATTATTGGGAATAATTGAATTTGCCCAAAGTTCAAAGAAGATGTGAAGAACGGGGTTGCTTCATCTTCAAGTATTAATGATATAGACATTAAACTTCAAAAATTCTACTTCTTGGGTATTGGATGCCAAATGTGGTTCTCACATTTTTATGTGGAGGAACTACATAGAAGTATAAGTTTGGTGAATAGAGATGTCGATCTACGGGCAAGAAATGGAGCGAAGGTCGCTGCATTAGCCGTATGATCATATGATGTTGTTTTGCCTTAGGGCCTTGTTTGAGTATTATAACTATGTAATTTCGTACCTTCAATAAACAATGAATATTGGTTCAGTATTAGATACTGATGGATTAGTTTTTCACTATTAAATAGTTTGGTAACTATTTTAATTGTGAATTATTCTTTGTTTTGGTACGATTATTATATTGTTTATGTATACTTTAAACTTGACAAATCATATATATCATTAAGACCAAAGGCCAAATCGAATAAGTATCGATGAGACATAACTGAAACATTGTTGATTAGATCAAATCAAAATCTAAACATGTAACGAAACTTCTTTTAGAAGGAATTTTAGAATCATTTGACTTGGAGTCATTTGATACATGTGAATGATGTGTGATTGAAAAGATAACAATGTCATCTTTCTTGGAGAAAGGAGAACATGTGAGTAATTAGGGATGATACATACTGATGTATTGGAACCTATTAGTTCACAAGCACATGAAGGTTATGTTTCGGAAAAGAGAAAACAAACTATATTAGATATAGTTCGACCATTCGATGAGAGGTCTAAATGAACTACTGGTCTCTTTTGGGAACACACAATTCTAGACTTCAACTTATACACTGAATAGGACACCGTCAAAAGCTGTTGATAAGACACCATACGAGGTATGGAAAGGGAAGGTCCCTAACTTGTCTTATATCAAGGTTTGGGGATGTGAAGTTTATGTGAAGAGAAATATCTCTACAAAGCTTGAACCCAAATCGGATAAATGTTTCTTTGTGGGTTATCCAGAAGAAACACGAGGGTACCACTTTTACAACCAATCTGAGAACAAAGTCTTTGTTGCTCGAGATGGTGTATTTCTTGAAAAGGAATATCTTTCCAAGAAAGTAAGTGGGAGCTCAGTTGAATTGAACGAGGTTCAAGAAGATCAAACTGAGATGGACACTCAAGAACAAGTCGAGAGTGCTCCAGTGGTTTTGGAAAACACACCTAACCCTCGAAGGTCCGGAAGGATTAGAACTCAACCTGACAGATACTTAGGTATTCTGACAAACGAGAACTATGAAGTCATGCTTTTAGAAAGTAATGAACCTTCGACCTATATCCAAGCTGTGACGAGTCCAAATTCCGAGAAATGGCAGGGTGCCATGAAATCCGAAAATGGAATCAATGTCTGAAACTCAAGTTTGGAACTTGGTCGATTTGCCTAAATGGGCTAGGCCCATTGGATGCAAATGGATTTACAAAATAAAACAGACATTAATGGAAAACATAGTGTTTTCAATGCAAAGTTGGTGGCAAAAGGAGTTAATCAAATTCACGGGGTGGATTATAATGAAACTTTTTCACCAGTTGCTATGATTAAATCCATTCGGATTCTCTTAGCCATTGTAGCTCATTATGATTATGAGATATGGAAAATGGATGTTAAAACCGCCTTATTGAATAGGATTCTAGAAGAGGATGTGTTTATGACACAACCAGAGGGTTTTATCGATCCTAATCAGGCTGAGAGAGTATGCAAGCTTAATAGATCCATCTATGGATTAAAGCAAGCATCTCGGAGCTGGAATATTCGGTTTGATGAATCCATACAAGAGTTTGGATTTCAAAAGAACATGGAAGACTCTTGTGTTTACAAGAAGGTCAGTGGGAGTTACGTTGTATTAATTGTGTTGTATGTCGGTGACATACTCCTTATTGGAAACACTGTTTCTATGCTTAATTCTATTAAAGAATGGCTTGAGAATTGTTTTTCAATGAAGGATCTTGGAGAAGCACAGTACATATTGGGCATCAAGATCTGTCGGAACAGATCGAAAATGATGTTTGGGCTTAGTCAAGTGACCTATATTGATAAGGTACTTGATAAGTTCAGAATGAAAGACGCCAAAAAGGGTCTCATTCCAATTACTCATGGCACATCTCTTAGCAAGATTCAAGGCCCTACAGGGACTTGATGAGCAAAAGAGGATGGAAAACATTCCTTATGCTTCGGCAATGGGGTCTATAATGTACGCCATGATATGTACACGACCGGACGTATCGTATGCTTTGAGCATGACGAGTCAGTTTCAAGGAAATCCAGGTGAGGCGCGTTAGACTGCGACTAAGAATATTCTTATGTACCTTAGATGGACTAAAGAATATTTTGTTGTCTTTGGAAGACAAAAAGAGTTGATATTAACAACCTGATTGAATGCTAACTTCAAAACATACTAAGATAATTTCCGATTTTAATCTGGTTATATCTTTTGTCTGGTTAGAGGTGATATTTGCTGGAATAGTTCCATGCAATGCAATATAGCTGATTAAACTACAAAAGCTGAGCACAGTATTGCATTGGATGCAGTAATGTTGACAGTTAGGATTTGAAAGTTCTTGAATGAACTAGGTGGCATAACTAGCTCAGCCCATCCGATAGTTCTCTATTTATAGTAGAGTTATCGCGCAAGCCAATGAGCTAGGAAGCACCACAAGTCTAAAACTGGTGCTCAGGAAGTTCCACATTATCTGGGAGATAATTTTGTGGAGACATCGAGATAATAAAGTTGCAACTTTTGATAAGGTTGCAAACCCGCTTTCTAAACCTCTCCAGCAGTTTAAGCTTGAGACTTTCACGACTGCAATAGATATCAGACATCTTAGAGATGGGTTGTGATTTCTATTACTGTATTAGATACTTTTGGAGATTTGGTAAGCATTCACTCATATGTATAATACATAATTCTTCATATAAATATGGTTTAATTTATATGAATTGTCCAAATGATTAAGTTATATCAATTGGGTTATGAGGTCGACTTACCGCATAATGAAGTCCCAATGGTTGAACTGATATACTTGAATCATATAGCTGTTCCTGGTTCGTATAATCGAGTACGGACAAACCGATAATACAAAGAACTAGATTGTAATGTGTACTATAGCGCCACTTCATGGGCTAGTGATGTGGGACATCAAGTACAATTACATAGATATTAGCTGGGAGCTAATGATCGAACAGACCCGACTGGAATAGTATTTAAGATTTCGAGTCATAATACTATTTCATTGACTGTCGAGCAATTTCCTCTGACCTGAGTAGTCCAGAGTGATTCCATTGTGAAATGATGTACTTTGATACAAGTAAACGTCTTTCGTAAAAGGAGGTTATAAAACTTGTTATTGGGTATATCAGGAAGCAAGTGGGAGAGCTTGGATTGACAAGATGGGATTGTCCTCCATTTTATAATGGGATACATGTCTTACCGGCCACTTGGAGAGTCGAGACTGTGGAAAATACGTGGCCACGTCCAGATTCGTATCATAGTGATAAATCTGGTTTTACAGTCTGTCTCAAAGTCCAAGAAAGGTTTGAACCGATTGAGGATGACTCGAGTCTTGCCTCAAGTTCAAACTTAGACATAAAGTGACAACAGGAAGTTGGCAGCACACTGGCTCTGAAGGCCAAGTGGGAGATTGTTGGGATATGTCCTTCGATCTTACGTGTACAATCGATGAAGTCATAAGGTCGTCTATGGATGTTAAATGATTATTTGATAATATTATATTGTTGGGAACAATCTAATATTGATCAATAAATCATACCTACAGGGTCACACACGGACTCAAAGATGATGTACAATGCTTGATAAATATATTGATTTAGAATCAATATTTACGTGGAATTAATTAACATGCATGGGATGCATGGCTTGCATGGATGCATGTCACATAGTGTGACATGGCATGCCACACAAGCAAGTGGGACCACATACAATGCATAGTGGCATGTGTATGTGGCATGACCTTTCACCTCCTTTGTAACCCCTTTGCATGATTATGGTGCATTATGATGCCCATTATGTTGTAGGTTACAAAGGGGTGTAATGGTATGCATAATGATGCACTTATATGGATGAAAATCAGATTTTCATCATACAATAGGATCATCCACGAAATTTCACTCAAATAGAGAGAAAAGAGATGATCTTGGAGATTCATTCTCAAGCAAGCAAGGTGTTCATTATCCGGGTTCGTGTGCAACACGTAGAGGCCGGGCCAATTGTGCGGCTTCCACATCCGGACGATCTAAAGGAGTGACGAGGTCATTCACAAGGAGAGCTTCAAGAGGCTGATCCATTTGAGGTGTTTCAATCGACTCAACACCACCTCAACGACATTAACCAAACTCAACGATCACCAAAAGTAAGTAATCGCTGAACCTTATATATATATATATTGGATGTGTATATATATATGTTTATATGTGTTCTTATACACATTAAGTGTGCACTAAGATCATGGCATGGTAAATCTATCGCTTTACACGCTTCCGCACACACGGTATATCGATCGGATCGGTATATCGGTACCTTCACCTGCCACCAAGGTCTGGAAGTTCATGGGAAAATGCCATAACTGTGGAATAACTGGCCACATGGCTAAAGATTGCAAGAAGCCTAAACAGCCTATTGCACAGTACAAGGGGAAAGGGAAGCAATCTGCTAACCTTGTTGAAACCTCTGGGCAGGAGCTGACTGAAATGGATATGTCAGCAATGGTGTTTGAAGCCAACTTGGTTGGTAATCCCAAGGAGTGGTTCATTGACACTGGAGCCACTCGCCATGTCTGCTCTGATAAGGATGCATTTTCTACCTATGCTCCTTCGACTGGCCGAAAGCTCCACATGGGGAACTCTTCCTCGTCTACTGTTGCTGGAGTTAGGAACGTGACCCTGAAGCTCACCTCTGGAAAGGAGCTGCTGTTGAAGGATGTGCTGCATGTCCCGGACATCCGCAAGAACTTAGTCTCTGGGTCTCTCCTAGTTGAGCATGGTTTTAAACTTGTCTTTGATGCTAAGAAGTTTATTTTGACTAAGTTTGGAACCTTCCTTGGTCGGGGATATCTCGACAATGGACTGTTCAAGATGAATGTAATGGTTGTGCGCCGTGTAACCCCTATTGCCTCGAGCATTAATAAAATTGATTCTGTTTCGGTTCACTTGCTTGAGTGTTCTGAATTGTGGCATATTAGATTAGGACATGTAAATCTAAATGCGATTAAAAGATTGATGAATTTGGAATTATTACCAACTTCAAAAATTGATACACAAAAGAAATGTGAAATTTGTGTTGAAGCCAAAATGGCTAAGTTACCTTTTCCCTCAATTGAAAGGTGTACTGAACCTCTTGGTTTAATCCATACTGATATATGCGATTTGAAATTTGTACAAACAAGAGGTGGAAAAAAGTACTTCATCACGTTTATTGATGATTGTACTAGATATTGTTACTTATATTTATTAAGTAGCAAAGACGAAGCCTTAGAGGCTTTTACCAAGTATAAAGCTGAGGTTGAAAATCAACTTGGTAAACGAATTAAAATAATCCGAAGTGATAGAGGTGGAGAATATGTAGCTCCGTTTGAGAAATTATGTTCTGAAAATGAGATAATTCATCAAACGACGGCTCCTTATTCACCACAATCAAATGGTGTTGCAGAACGAAAAAACAGAACTCTTAAAGAAATGATGAACGCCATGTTGATTAATTCGGGTTTACCTCAGAACATGTGGGGGGAAGCTATTTTGACAGCTAACCACATTTTGAATAAAATCCCACTTAAAGGTAAAAATGAGACGCCGTACGAATTGTGGAAAAATCGTAAGCCGTCTTATAAATATATTAAAGTGTGGGGGTGTTTGGCTAAGGTGTCTGTTCCTGAAACAAAGCAAATGAGAATCGGACCAAAGACGGTCGATTGCATTTTTATCGGATATGCATACAATAGTATGGCTTACCGATTTTTGGTACACAAGTCTGATAATCTAGACGTGCATAAAGGTACCACGATTGAATCGAGAAATGCTTCATTTTTCGAAAATATCTTTCCTTGTAAAGAAAGAGAAGAATCAAGTTCTAATAAAAGAACTTATGAACCTGATGTCGACACAACACCTGTTGGTGACGATCAGGTAGACGAAGAGGTTATTGAACCTAGACGTGGTAAAAGGATAAAAACGGCTAAGTCGTTTGGACCTGATTTTATTACGTATTTATTGGATGACGAGCCAAAGTCCTACGGGGAAGCTCTATCCAGTCCAAATGCACCGCTCTGGGAAGAAGCTATTAATAGCGAAATGGAGTTTATTCTGCAAAATCACACGTGGAAGTTGGTTGATCTTCCACCGGGTTGTAAACCTTTAGGATCTAAATGGATCCTAAAGAAAAAGTATAAAGCAGATGGAACGGTCGATAAGTTTAAAGCTCGTTTGGTAGCCAAAGGGTTTAAACGAAGAGAAGGATATGATTTCTTTGATACATATTCACCTGTAACCAGAATATCGTCTATTCGGGTGCTTATTGCGATTGCTGCTTTGCACAATCTCGATATTCATCAGATGGATGTGAAAACTGCGTTTCTGAACGGTGAATTGGAAGAAGAAATTTATATGGAACAACCCGAGGGATTTGTAGCACCTGGACAAGAGAAAAAGGTGTGCAAATTGATAAGTTCGTTGTACGGATTTAAGCAAGCTCCTAAACAATGGCATTTGAAATTTGATAACATTATGATATCAAATGGATATAAAATCAACGAGTGTGACAAATGTGTGTACATTAAAGGTACATCTGACTCGTTTGTCATAGTCTGTCTATATGTAGACGACATGTTAATCATGGGTAGTACTCTTGAATTAATCATGAATACTAAAGCTATGTTAAAAAGAAATTTTGACATGAAAGATTTGGGGGTTGCTGATTTAATCCTCGGGATTAAAATTGAAAGAACCCCATATGGAATTGTTTTATCACAATCTCATTATGTTGAGAAATTGTTAAAGAAATTCAATGCTCATGATGGTCCTACGAGTAGGACGCCGATTGACTTAAGTATAAATCTTACTGTCAATAAGGCTGAACCTGTAGCTCAGTTAGAGTATTCTCAAGTTATAGGCAGTCTGATGTACTTAAGAAATTGTACACGTCCAGACTTGGCCTATCCTGTGAATAAACTGAGCAGGTATACAAGCAATCCCGGTGTTGAACACTGGAATGCTTTGAATCGGGTTTTAAAGTATTTGAAATACACCCGAGAGTATGGGCTATACTATACAAGATATCCTAATGTACTTGATGGATATTGTGATGCTAGTTGGATATCTGATTCTAAAAGTTCACATTCCACTAGTGGTTACGTCTTCTGTATCGGGGGCGGAGCAGTTTCGTGGAAGTCAACGAAACAAACGTGTATAGCCAGATCCACCATGGAATCTGAGTTTATAGCTTTAGATAAAGCTGGTGAAGAAGCAGAGTGGCTTCGTCACTTTTTGGAAGATATTCCATGTTGGAAAAAGCCTGTGTCTCCCGTGATGATTCACTGTGATAGCCAAGCAGCTATAGGGAGAGCACAGAGCATTATGTATAACGGTAAGTCTCGACATATTCGCCGGAGACATAATACCGTTCGACAATTGATCTCAAATGGTGTAATTTCCTTAGAGTATGTAAAGTCTAAGGAAAATCTGGCTGATCCTTTGACAAAAGGAATGAATCGAGATCAATTGGGCGTGTTGCTAGAGGGAATGGGTTTGAAAAACCACAATCCATCGAACGATCATAACGGTAACCCTACCTTGATGAGTGGAGATTGATACGAACCTCGTTAGGATAGAATTGATAGGAGATGAACGAAGGAAAACGATAAATAGGATACCTTGCGGAAGTCCCAAAACCCTTGATCCTAACCCACGAAATGATTTAGGTTCGAAAGCCCTAAACCCCAACGAGACGTTGAATCAATAATTCGGAGATGATGAAGACACACAACGAGATTGGACTGGCTCGTTGATTCGTCGGTTGAATTCTTTTGGATAATCGGGATAGAATTCGAACCCGAGAGAGATTTAGTAAAACTCACAAAACATACTTTTTATTTTATCAATTCATGGTTGGTTCTTCATAATGAAATAGAAAAGCCTTTAAATAGGCAAAGAAAACAATGTAGAAAAAGGAAGGAAAATAAATAAAACATCCTAAAACCTAAAAAACGCCGTTGCTGGATATTTGTGAAGGCTGTCGGCCGACAGGTATAGCTGTCGTCCGACACTCAACCCGAAGCTCGGATTGATCCGCGTGTTCTGCCTCCTGTTCCGCAGAAAGTCGATTTTTTGACTCTTTGTCGTCCGACAGCTGGGGGTGTCGTCCGACAGCTCGCCAAAACCCTCCCCGAACTTCGCGGCGCGTCCTCGGCTCACTCTCGACCTCCGTTCTACCGTCTTCGTCGTCGGTCTAGCTTGAAACAGAACTTGGGTTGCATCATTCCCCTCCTCTTCAAGAGGATTTGTCCTCAAATCCACGCCGATGCCGGGATCGAACACCACTCTCACGAACAAGCTCGGCACGACATAATTCTGCAGCTCACACCCTCGATGTAGCGGAAATCCACTCCAGACTCCACCGTCTCCTCTCATCGCCTTCTCCATGATGAGCTCAGCTTGGGAGTAATCCATGTCAGCTATCCTGCAAAACAATGTTAGAAACACAATAGAAAATTCCTCACCACTCTCGTGTATCACTCAATATGGTAAGTCATTCTCGCTCGATTTTCTCTCTCAAGGAATCGAACTCAACGCCACACGAATCACGACACCACAACAACGTTCGTCGGAAGGAAAGTACACAGAAAGTGCAGAAAAATCGGAAATCTCCAAAGGACACGGAAAACGTAGATGACTCTATACGATGCCCGAAAACCCTCGAAAACCAACGACCAAATTATGCCCAATTTTTTTTTTTTTTTTTTTTTAATCGGATGAACAGTACCGTGAACAGTAACGTGAACAGTACTTTTCGATTTTTTTTTTTTTTTTTTTTTTTTTTTTTTTTTTTTTTTTTATAAACAAGGAAGAAGAAAGAAAAGAATAAAGAAGAAAAACACGAAAGAAAGAAAGAAAAAAAAACGAAACGAGGTCACGTAAAAATTTGAACCCGAACCTGGGCTCTGATACCAACTGATACGAACCTCGTTAGGATAGAATTGATAGGAGATGAACGAAGGAAAACGATAAATAGGATACCTTGCGGAAGTCCCAAAACCCTTGATCCTAACCCACGAAATGATTTAGGTTCGAAAGCCCTAAACCCCAACGAGACGTTGAATCAATAATTCGGAGATGATGAAGACACACAACGAGATTGGACTGGCTCGTTAATTCGTCGGTTGAATTCTTTTGGATAATCGGGATAGAATTCGAACCCGAGAGAGATTTAGTAAAACTCACAAAACATACTTTTTATTTTATCAATTCATGGTTGGTTCTTCATAATGAAATAGAAAAGCCTTTAAATAGGCAAAGAAAACAATGTAGAAAAAGGAAGGAAAATAAATAAAACATCCTAAAACCTAAAAAACGCCGTTGCTGGATATTTGTGAAGGCTGTCGGCCGACAGGTATAGCTGTCGTCCGACACTCAACCCGAAGCTCGGATTGATCCGCGTGTTCTGCCTCCTGTTCCGCAGAAAGTCGATTTTTTGACTCTTTGTCGTCCGACAGCTGGGGGTGTCGTCCGACAGCTCGCCAAAACCCTCCCCGAACTTCGCGGCGCGTCCTCGGCTCACTCTCGACCTCCGTTCTACCGTCTTCGTCGTCGGTCTAGCTTGAAACAGAACTTGGGTTGCATCAGAGATCCCATGAACTTGGTTCAAAGGGAAAACTAAGTTATGAAAGTTCAATCGAGCACTTGTACTCATCCCTAAAGGCAATTCAAGTGTTGTTTCCTGACGTGTGGTAATAGGTTAAGTTCTCGAGGAGACTTTTAATGAATCCCTACCTTGAAAAGGTTAAGTATGTCAGGATACTTATAATGTGAGGTCACCTATATAAATGTGAAGTGAGGGCCGCTTCAAATGTAAACATTTATGAATCCAAAGTGTTGTCCATGGCCAAAACGGACACAACATAGAACGAGAAATTGAACGGAATTTATTGCGTGAATAGCATTGACTCGTTGTACGTTGTGGGGGAATAGTTCAAGGCATCGTGTCCACTAGGCCTCCTGTACTTCCGATGTTGTTCACTACGGAAGGTTCAAAGCCGCAAACTACCTTTCCGGAAGCGATAGATTCTTTTGGGGAATTGAACGAAGAGTCTGCATACATGCATGCATTGATTTCCACTCATGTGGGGGATTGTTGGAAAATCTCAAAGTCAAAGTTGGTTTTTTCCAACGTTTGACTGAGTTGACTGGCTATATAATTAATTCGGATTGGGAATTAATTGGTACGATAATTTTCTACGTCGTTCGTAGATAATTATAGAATTTTATTTCGTCAATATCCGATTTTCGGTGAGTGAGAAATAAATTGTTTAAGATAGCCAATTAAAAAGGCATTTAATTGAATATGTAATAAAGTATAAGACTTTATTACATTGAAATGTGTAATAGTTATTACATCCCACATTGAAAGATGTAATAAAGTTATTACACTTAAATACTTAATAAGTGATTGGAGGATTAATGTGTTCAACAAGTGAGTAAGACCATGGACCGTTAAGGTACATGACAATCGCCACACGCGCGTCCGTCCGTCCGTCCGCTCGGCTCGGCTCGTGCCCGTGCTCGGCTCGGCTCGGCTCGGCCCGTCCCGTCCCGACCCGACCCGACTCGCCTCGTCCTTGGACTTGGACTTGGACTTGGATCTTGGCAATTGGACTTTGGGCTGGACTTGGGCTTCCTTGGGCTCCTTGGGGCTTCTGGGCCTGGCCATCGTAATAGTTTTGCTGACGGGCTGAACTATATATTGATTGGGCTCACTTATGTTGGGCTAGTGTTGAACATATATCTGGGCTGAAGTTGAAAAGGCATGGCCTGATTGAAAATAATAATAATAATTAATAAATAATTATATTGATTGGGCTCACTTATGTTGGGCTAGTGTTGAACATATATCTGGGCTGAAGTTGAAAAGGCATGACCTGATTGAAAATAATAATAATAATTAATAAATAATTATATTATTATTTTAGAAATCCTCAACGGTCAGCAGGTCTCTGCATGAACGTTACAGAAGTTGAATGTCAGGTCTTTACACCTGAGCATTTACAGGTGGTGGTAATGGCAGCATTACTCACCTGCATGAATGCCTTGACTCATCCCTTCACATGCTTGGAGCTCAGCTATAAATAGCGAGTCCTAGGTTGCATTTCGGACACCAGAAAAAACGCAAAAGCATTCCCAGCATTTCATAAGTTCATACTCCCCACAGAGACGAACAACAAAGTCGTTGTATCTTTGGGGACATTACGTCTGAAAACCGTAGCATACACGGGACGTATTTGTCTTGCGGATAGCGAAAGCGCCTCGACTACCCGCAATCCAGTTCTGACGTTCGATCGAAGTTGAAGACCTGTTCGTGTTTCTCTTCTTCTTCATTTCTTTTATTTAAGTTTATAGTTTCTGGAAAAGTGTAAAGATTCAGTAGTACTGATTCTAATCCATAGCTACAAATACCAACAAAATATATATATATATATATATATATATATATATATATATATATATATATATATATATATATATTTAATGAAAAATACATGAATTAATTTATTTTCTATACATATTTATTTAAAATTTGATAAATTTAAACAATTTTTTCTTTTAATTAATTCATTGATACTCCCTCCGTCCCAGTAAAAGATGCAATACTTCTTTTGTAAATTACAAAGGAAGTATTGCATCTTTTACTGGGACGGAGGGAGTATATTATTAACACTTCAAATTACTAAAATTTCACATTATTAATTTAATATAGAGATGTTAATGTATTTAAATTTTTAATTTTTTTATAAAAATTATTATTTTTAAATATTCATATTTCCAACACATGCATCTTTATATGATTGAAATAAGTAATGTTTTTTGTGAAAATTTAATTATGAAGTACAAAGTATTTTCATAATTTCCTTACTTGAGAACACGATTTCCTTAATTACTTGAGAACACGGTATAAACTCGTTTTAATATTAAAATAGTTTTAGCTATTTCTATGTGTTTAATAAAAAAAAAATTAAAAAAAAAAAAAGAGAAATTATATTAAATTATTGCTTGAGTGTGAAGGAAGGAAAACCAAAAATATCGTAGTTAGTTAGTGACCTAGAGTATCGTATCTTAATTGCATGTGCCATTGGGTTTGTATATATATATATACATACATATAAACCCTAGCTACCTACGTTGAGCTCAACACAACACAACAACTCACTACCATCTACGTATATATTTGTGAACGATCGATTCGATGATGATGATGAACGATATGATGATCCATCCTACCGGTGCACAACATCATGAGAGCTGGATGATCGATTCATATAATTGGATCAACGATTTCCCTCAACCGACGAACGACGTCATCCCTAGCGGTGAGTACACGACGACTACTTTTGACGATGCAGAATTCTTCGATTTCGATGAAATATTCAAAAACTGGGGCCCACAAGAAAACAACAACGACGACATCATCATCCCTAAGGGCCAACAAAGCTCGATCAACGACGACATTGGCTCACAAGGGTTGACTCCGGCTAGCGGTGGAGGAGAGTTGATGATTGAATATTCCGATGACTTATTCGTCGACGTTGATGAATTATTTAAAGACTGCGAGAAGGATCCATGTGTGATGATCGATGGAGGCCGACAGCAAGAGTCGACGAACGTGATCATTAATATTGATGATGATGATGATGATGATACGGAATACACGATCCCACAAGATGAGATTACTAATACGAATATTAATAATATTCAAGAGGAGAACGGCTTAATGATCCAAGTTGACAACGGTGGCCCACAAGAGATCATCGACGACAACGAACGTGATTTGTATAATGATGATCAGGCAACGACAACAAACATAATATTGCCGATGGGTTATCGATTCAAGCCCAAAGATGCGGAGCTGATTTATTGCTTGAGCAAGAAGGTCAACAACGAGCCGCTGCCTACGGACATGATTCATGATGATGTTAATCTATACGACTTTGATGCTCCTAATCTTATGGAAACCTTTGGAGATAATAATGGTGATGGCGAATGGTATTTTGTTACTCGGCTGAAGATGAAAAACAAAGGGCACACGAATAGAGACAGGACAACCCCTAACGGCTGCTGGAAGGCCACGTCCAGTGACCACGTCATCAAGCACGCTGGGATGAAAGTCGGATATCGCAAGACACTTGTGTTTTATTCCGGCAAACGTTCAAAGGCCGATTGGATCATGCACGAGTACAGGCTGCAAGACGACGACGACATGGTCATATGCAGAGTCCATAACAATGGAAAAAGGGAACAAAACAAATCTAATAAGAGACCACGTCGTTTTTAATTTGATGAGTAATACTACTATTCAATACTAGTATTGAACAAAAAAAAAGCAATACTAGCTAGTGTGAAATAAATAAATAAATCTCCGCACATTCACATCATAAGCTATTCATAACCCGGTCAAAATAAATACCTATATACTTGAGATTAATGCTCATCTTTCCGTGCTTGGAAAAGTGATCTTTCAAAATTAATTGTTAATGTAACTACTAATTGAATAGGAAGTGAGCAAAAAGCAGATGCATCGATCACCAAATATTTCAGAGCAAAATTTATAAGCATGCAAGTTGCAGGGCAAATGTTGAAATCTAAAAATTGTACTTGTAAGTACAAGTAGCTGCTACAGTAATATATATAATTGGAAACCTTGATTCTTTGAGATATCCAGAGACAAACGTCGTGCAGCAGCTTGTTTCCGGAAGCATCTTGCTGGTTTGTGGATCTCAATCTCTCGGAAAGTAGCTCCTGTCCTGCACCTTCGGCTATGACAATAACCATATGTCCATGTTCCTTAAGTCTTTTCAGTATGTACTCGAAAAGTCCTCCAGGGCCTTCCAGATAGAAAGGGGACTCCGGAATTAGGCAGCAATCTACATCTCTACTGGCGAGGGTTGCGTACATAGCAATATATCCTGAAACCAAAACACGTACACGTGCATACATATACATAAAACATTATACTCAAAACAAAGAAAAAATTCAACAAGTGTAATTATGTAGCTGTTTATTTATCAGCCTCTATGCACGCATGGACATCATTAGCCTCAAAATAAACCTGATCGATCGACACAACAAATTTATTAAAAAATCATTTAAATTTAAAAAATCACTAGTCAAAACTAAAATATTCACTTAACAAAATATAATGCTTTTAATTAAGTGAATAAATAAACATGTACGATGAAAAGGTAGATCGTACCAGTTAGGTAGTTACAACTTACACATAATATTGAAATTCCATTACCAATATTTAGTAATTAGTACAGGAGACAAGAAACCTGTCGCTAATCTTATTATGAAGTTTTTAGTGAGCTCCTCTAAGACTTATGGAATAAAGGAAATAACATCAGATTACACATTATGCAGATTGCAGACCTTGGAAATAATCAACATTCGCTATTAGAGAAATGGTTACACGTTAGAGATATATTTATAAGGTAATAAGCTATTAATTTACGAGTTACGACAATGGAACTTAAAGACTTAATAACCCACAGCAGACCAATGTTCTCCGGATGCTCCACGAACATGAACACTACCAAACCGAAAGAAATATAATTTGTACTCTGTATTTACATAAGATAAGATGTACTTAAATTACGTGAAAAACATTTCCTATTAGTCGAAATCGATAACGGATTTACCAGAAGCTACTAGAATCCACTACTAAAAACAATATATACAAAAAACACCAGCCCTAAAAGTTTCCATCTACTAAGATACTACGAACAACCAACTATAGTTATCAATGAGCACGACAAACAAATCAACCAGACAATAATTATTTAAGAGAAGATAAAATCCCACCTTATAGCTAACTAAGTGAAATAACGAGTTGTGAGTTCCAGGAATTGTTACCCAATCACTAGCAAATATTCAAGTTAAATTTGATCACCAAACAGTAGTTCTATAATGTTCCAACTCTGTATTAGGTTTTCATAGGCATAGAACATTTAGACATTACTATGACATCAAGTTTTAAGCAAAACATATCAAGATTGGTTCTCTAACTTAGTAGTGCATGAATTTTTCTAACTTATATTCACTGAGGAGCCTCATAATACCTTATCGGCACCATCGGTGCATCATCTTGATTCATCTTCATTATTGAACTCGCTCAAACCCGAATCTGAGGCAGATGCAGATCCAGAACCGGAGTCGTGCCCACTGTTAAGCTCAATCGCTCAAACCCTAATTAATTCAGTTACATATCAAAGGTAATCATTAATAAAACAGAGTAGAACAATTACATATTAATTGGATCGATTTACCGAAACAGGAGGTGCGCCAAATTACATACCGAATTAATCGACGATTTACGTTGCCGATTGAACTAAGATGAAGTCTTTGCGCCGCCGAATTTCCTTCGTCGATTCAGGCGGAGAGATAGCGGAAGACGACGGAGCGGGCACGGGGGGATAGGCGGAGGACGTCGATGGAGCAAGCGCGGGACTCGCTTGGGGAGAGATGGACGGCAGTGACGCTGGATAGAGGCGGAGAGAACCGTTTTCTTTTTTTCATGTGTAGAGGGCTAAATTTTTGGGCCGAAATTTGTTTTATATCTGGGCCGGGGACCATGTAGATCGCATGGGCCCCTACCCCATGGTATAGGGCCTCAGAAATTTGTCATGGCAAACCTATATATATAGATGAATATAATAATTTTTTTATCATAATTAAACATTAGTCCTCAAAAAATATTTTAAATTTTATTGTTTGTGAATATTATGGAGTGGAACTCGAGACCTCAACGCCTACCGTTCTAATACTATGCAGGACCTTAGCATATAAATTATAAATCAATGATACTTAATTACATATGAATATACTGTATTTAATTAATTATAAAAAATTGTTGATGCATTTATATAATTGATAAATATTAATGTATTGATATATTAATAGTTATTTAAATTAAGTACTCCGTATTTGTAATTTCCTTGGTTGAGAACTTGAGATCAAACACGTATTTGTAATTTCCTTGGTTGAGAACTTGAGATCAAACACGGTATAAACTCGTTTGAATAGATTTATATTGATATTAAATTAGTTTTTTTCTTAAGCATTACTTGAGTGTGAAGGAAGGATTACGAAATATCTGATAACATATCTAGTCAGTTACTAAGTGTATCGTATTTATATATATAATAACCCTACTTACGTTGAGCTCATACATATAAACCCTAGCTACGTCGAGCTCTCAACACAACACCAAGTAGCTATACACAACAACATTTATTTGTGAACGTGGAGATTCAATGATGATGATGAGCGATATGATGATCCATCCTACCGGTGCACAACATCAACATGAGAGCTGGATGATCGATGCCACCGATTCGTATAATTGGATCAACGATTTCCCTCAACCGACGAACGACGTCATCCCTAGCGGTGAGTTGATGACGACTTTTGATGATGCAGAATTCTTCGATTTCGACGAAATATTCAAAAACTGGGGCCCACAAGAAAACAACAACGACGACATCATCATCCATAAGGGCCAACAAAGCTCGATCAACGACGACATCGGCTCACAAGGGTTGACTCCGGCTAGCGGTGGAGGAGAGTTGATGATTGAATATTCCGATGACTTATTCGTCGACGTTGATGAATTATTTAAAGACTGCGAGAAGGATCCATGTGTGATGATCGATGGAGGCCAACAGCAAGAGTCGACGAACGTGATCATTAATATTGATGATGATGATGATGATGATGCGGAATACATAACCCCACAAGATGAGATTACTAATACGAATATTAATAATATTCAAGAGGAGGGCAGCTTAATGATCCAAGTCCACAACAACGGTGATTTGTATGATGATGAGACGACGTCGACAGACATATTGCCAATGGGTTATCGATTCAAGCCCAAAGATGCGGAGCTGATTTATTGCTTGAGCAAGAAGGTCAACAACGAGCCGCTGCCTACGGACATGATTCATGATGATGTTAATCTATACGACTTTGATGCTACGAATCTTATGGAAACCTTTGGAGATAATAATGGTGATGGGGAATGGTATTTTGTTACTCGGCTGAAGATGAAAAACAAAGGGCACACGAATAGAGACAGGACAACCCCTAACGGCTGCTGGAAGGCCACGTCCGGTGACAACGACATCAAGCACGCTGGGATGAAAGTCGGATATCGCAAGACACTTGTGTTTTATTCCGGCAAACGTTCAAAGACCGATTGGATCATGCACGAGTACAGGCTGCAAGACGACGACGACATGGTCATATGCAGAGTCCATAACAATGGAAAAAGGGAAGAAAACAAATCTAATAAGAGACCACGTCGTTTTTAATTTGATGAGTAATACTACTATTCAATACTAGTATTGAACAATTAATTAGTACATGTATTTGCACTATAGATCATATCATAGTAGTAAGTTCAACAATGATTTTACTTTGAATATTGAAACATTGTTGTTTATACTCCACTTGAAACTTTGAATTCATTAGAAGTATTGTTATTTGTTGGGCTTAATTACCTGCTCCAACAGTATTAGAATTGAGGCCGGTGAGTCCATTTTTTACTTTTCAGCATTACCATTTATTTAATAACAAATTTTGCAACCTTAAACTTAAAGTACCAATTTTGTAGTCACCTAACGTCACAATAAGCTTAGATAAAATTCTTATCAATCAATAAATCAAAATTCATAATTTTCTTCCCCTCCAAAATCATCCCCTCACCTCATCACCCGACTTAATTGAAAGAAAAAATCACAGATGAAAATGAAGAGACTAGCTAATTCGTCAACCTTCCACTTAATTTCTCAAAATGCCTCTCTTACACTTACTTGTCAACAACATTTCAACAAACTGAAATTTACATCACATTTCCATAGGAGTAGGACTTGGAAAACCCATTCTTTTTCTTTTTTTTTTCTAACTCCCAACTCCAAAAGAAAAAAAGGAAAAAAAACAGAAATATTCATCCTCAAATTTCCTTAATTTATTACTACTATTTTCCGATCGAGGAATCATGATCACTAGCTAGACCACTACGTACGACCTCTCTTTATTTTCATCATCACCCCAAACAACCTCAAGCAGTTCTCACTTTCATCCCCATCATCCTCATCCTCATCGCTATCTACCACCTCACCTTCGACATTCATAATACGGCTAATTTGATCGGGGCACGCCTTCACGCACCGAGTCAAGAAAACCACTAAATCGTCGCATTGTTTTTTGATGTGCTCGAGCTCTGAGCTCAGCATTCGATTGTCTTTTCTGAGCTTCTCGTTTTTCACGGATATATCCGCCACGTCAGCCCATGTCCCGACCGAGCTAGGGTTCGGGCAGCCCGGGTTCGAACCGGCCGTATTGTAGCACTCTTCACCGGAGCATGCGGGCGCATTCAAATCATCGGCGCAACGCTTCGACAGTGCGAGCTTTCGCCGACGAATGTGCACGAGCATCTCCCTCTGCCCGCGCTTGAAGTTTTGATTCGCGAATTCCCATTTGTCGGGTACGGTTTTCCGAAAACCCTAATTAAGGAGATGAACAACATAAGTAAAATACAAGTAAAATGATCAAATATTTATTAGTATATATTACATGATCAAATTAAGTTGATTTATTAATTATGTCTTGTGACATTATTTGGATAATACTATAACATTAAAAATACTGTACTAAGGCATGATTCAAATATCCTCTAAAATGTGGGACCCACATAGACAAGAATTGTGGACCGGAGACTAAAAAAATTCAAAATTAATTAGTACATATTGAATTTCAAAGCAAAAATAATACATCTTGAATTAAAAATATCAAGAATGAAATAATAATTCATGTATTCTCGACTCGAAATCATATTTTTAATGTTCACTCATAGGTTGTTTCACCGACGAATGGAAATGTATCTAGTGACTAGTGGTATGAGAAGACTCAATGCTTTGAAACTATACTACAAACCATATCCGTATATTGACTCTTGGTGTTGTACAGTATTTCATTTGAATAATCATGGCACTCTAGAATATACTGTATCTTCTAATAAGTCAAAACGTCTTAAAATTCATGCGCCGCTAATTAGCGCACTTTAGGACATTTGCCCTACTTATGCGCCTGCGGGAAATAATAATATTCCACGAATATACAGCTAATCAATTAGAATTATTATCAATATTATTATATTAATACAAAGTGGATACGCTGATATTTTCTTCTCTAGTTCCTCTAGAAAAATCATGACAAGGGTATAAAGGTGAAAATGAGAAGTGTGAATACTTTATCCCAAAATCTACAAAATATATACCCTCTTATTTGTTTAGGGCATAATTTTACTATATGAAAATATACAATTCAACCGGTAATGATCCTAAAAAATTGTATTTTAGAAATTATTGCTTAAAATGAGAAAAAAATTGCATTTATCATCTCAAGATATATTCATATTTTCTTTGATAACAATTTTTTAAGTATTGAATTTGTAGAAAAAGAAATACGTACAGTAATAATTTATGATTCATTTGACATGTCCTTAATTGATTATTCTGGTACAATTTTTATTTTGGAGAAAAAGAAATATCGTAATATATAATAAGAAATCACCGAAAGAAAAAATTAAATATATAATATATGAATATGATAAGAATAAATTAAGGAAAGTTTGACTAATAAAGATTTAGGAGAATATGAATATACATAATGTGGGGATTGAATTGCGAAAAGGTGAGATTACGTTGTCCAGAACAGTAGTTGTTTAAGAGTCTAGAATTATACTACGACCTTAATTAATTACCTAGCTACCACTGACACATAATTTAAGCTACTCATCAAAACAAATCTTACACAATCCTAAACATGATCTCTATCATCTCGATCTTTCGGGATTTTACTTTTTAATTTGTTCAATTATCAATTATAATTATAAGAAAATTATATCTTCTCCTGGGATCATCATGATTTTATTCATTTTCACATACATTCTAAATGTGTTTTAAAGTTAAATTGAAAAATAATTTTAATTAAAATGTGAAAAATAAATAAAAGTAAAATTGTATTTAATTCATGAATTTAAATGACAAGTGACAACTCTATTTTATTATTTAATTTTAATTATAAAAACAATTGAATTAATAATATTTGTGTTGAGATGCTTAAAAATGAGGAATAGTATAATGAAAAAACTAAAACAAATTTAACTACTGGAAAATAAAAATAAAAATAAAAAAACATTTAAGCAAGAAGAAGAGGACTTACATATGTATTGAGTTGACGAACAAAGCTGGAGAAATTGTTGTGCTTGAAATAATTGGGCAGCATATCCCTCGAGAAATCCGCTGTTTTCCACACCACGAACGCCGTGCCGTCCTCGTTCCACGATACGACGTCGTCCGTCGTCCGATCGTCCACCAGATTATACGTCTTGGTCAGAAACGGCGCCGGAACCGACCTCAGCGCCATTAATATATATATATATATATTTTTTATTATTCTCAATCGATCGAAATCAAATAGCTAGCTAGCACCTGATTTTCTTTAAATCGATCTATCGATCGATTGGATGAGAAAACGTGTTCAGCGATTTCCGTCCATCCACCGGTTCGGCGATAAAAAACCGGCCCGTAGCTATTGTCGCTGCTGTATTTTATTCTTCTTTCTTTCTAGAGGCGTGGGGGGTGTGGACTGTGTGTGGGACGAAAGAATTTAAACAGCGTCAAGGGCAAAACAGGAATTCTACACTAATTTTGGGGAGACCCAATTCCAAAATGTGACGTGATGGTCGAGGTTCTGGAAATACCGTCTGTAGTGTTTTTTAATCTTTTTGAATCACACCCGTGATAGTTTTCTCTACCCGTGTGTACTGTACAGTGTACATTACTAATTATATAATTCATTTATTAAAAATTAATTAAGACTAACTATTTAAATGCAACTTCATATAAATAGTTTGTATGAATTTTTCATTGTTACTTATTTTTTATAACTCCATCTAAGTACTATTTTACTTTATTAATTTTAATTAAAATATTTTTCATTTTTTTTAATTTCTCAAGAGAGTCGTAAAGCTCCGTAAAAATTAAGCATTTGAATTGAAAACAATGAATGAGGTTTAAGGTTAGAATCCAAAACATTTTAATTGACATATAAAAAACAAAAAAAAAACTTAAAACGGAAACAATGTTTTTAAATAAGCGTCTAGTATTATTGAGATTGAAAGAGATTTTTAAAATGAAATTTTATTTGATATTTCTTTTAATTGTTAAGAGTGTGTACACTTTTTTTTCTCTTATTCACAACACTTATAAATATATATTTTTTTATTTTATAATTATATCCTTTCAATACTTAATAATTTACATTAATATTATTATTTTTTTCACCTAACTCATTTATTATTTACAACAATAAATATTATATCTCTACTTTTTTTTTTTATTTAACACATAAAAACTAGTTTTTGTAATTTACGTAAAATTTTCTCTATGCAAATTAACTTATAAGAAGGATGTAGTAGAATTTTATTTTGTTCAAAATTATTGTCAATTGATCACTATTCGAGATTTTTAAATTTTGCACTTATTTATCTATTGAAAATAAAAACAAAATATTTAAATTAATTTTTTTATAAGGCGAAGAGACGAGAAATCTCACTCCTACACGATGAAACTGTAAAATAATTAGCAACTTATTTATCTATTGAAAATTAAAACAGAATATTTAAATTAATTTTTTTATAAGGCGAAGAGACGAGAAATTTGACTCACACGCTAATGTAAAACAATTAGCAATTTCAAGGTTCAATCATTAAATTAAAAGAAATGCTAAAATTACAACATATTCATATAATTGAATTGAAGGAATAATATATACTCAACATTATTGCTTTTTTTTTAGAGGAATCAATTTTCGCAAACAAACACAACCCCGTTAGGAAACTCTACATTAATTAATAGACATGTTTTAATAATGGTCTAATTTTCCTCTGGATTTAATTTAAAAATAAATAAATTATAAAAAAATTGTGATTGTTCTTTTAATTTTGAGGTAGTATTATACTTTACGTTAGGAAAAATGTGCTTATTGACAGAATTTTAATTTTGCATTATTTTTTTTTAATTCACAATATAATTTACATAATATATATGTAAAAATAATATTTTTATTTGTTATTTTTATATATTAAATTATTTATTTTTATTTAATTTTTTTAACTACAATATTAAAATATGTAATATTTTTAGTTTTTTTTTATATTATGTAAATTAATAGTAGTATAACATATATTAATTCATATTTAAATATAAATAAACTATTATTTAAATTAATAAAATAATTTTTAAAAAAAAATTATGGCTTTGACAGATTCTGCTTAAATAATACTACGTCCCTATACTTTATTGTTAGAGTGCAATGAATGAGTGAATTATAAGAAGAATTTGATAACACCTAACTAAGTCGATGTAACTTAATACAATGATTTGCCTTTACGAAATACTAGATGTACACTGTAACAATAAAGCGACACAATTCTAAAAAGAAAAAAAAAACAATTCGGTCTAGATTTCAGCGTGGGGCCCGAATTAATAAAAAGAATAAGGTCGAGGGCATAAACAAATAAACAATAACACAATTTTCGTTAGAGTGAAATCAAGCGCATGTGATATATGTTCAAAACAGTCGAATTCGCCGCGTGTATTGTAAGAATCTTCTATATTGAGATTTCTAAATCACAATTTAATTATATAAAAAAATAATCGAAAATTTTATTTTGATAGATCTCATTAAACTCTATTGTACAGTATTTGAATATATAATGAGAGAAGATTTATGAGAGTTCTTCTTACAAAAGTTAATACTATCGAATAACTTCAAAATTTTATAAACTTAAATGAAGAAAAACAAGACCAGGCCAAGGTATCCCCATATCTTATGATTTAATTTTGAGCTTTAATTCTTGCATATTGGTCCTGTTATTTTTAATTTTTCGTCTTTCAGTTGATTTGGTTTTTCGTTTTTCGTTTTTCGATTCATTATGCCTTTTAATTTTTCGTTTTTCGTTTCATTGAGCCTTTTAATTTTTCGTTTCATTATCCTGTAGCCATGGCCGTGTCATTCGGGCTCGATTTCGTTAGAATTCATGTCTATCGATGTTGTCGTGTTTTTTTTTCTTGATGCACATTATCGGCAACGTAATTAATTTTCTTCATATTATTTTGTCGGATTATTCTTTTCGTTCTCTGTTTTGCTTTTTATGTTCGGTTTCCTGCCAAATGTCTTATTTATTTTATTTTCATACTCTTTTAAGTGTTACAGGTCGGGTGGATATACAGAAGGATTCTCGGCTAGCTGTAGAAATCCACAGAGGCAGTCGAGATAAGTGGTAAAGGAAGAAATATATAGTATATATTAAGGTACCATACTACCATTTCCTAATTCCTATGCTCTTTGCATGCTAATTTTGTCATTCTTTCCAGTTTGGAAGCAAGCATTGCATATTTGTCATTCTCATGCAGCTTGATCTGTTGAAGTATGTCCAAGCAAAGAGACTACAAGATTCAGCGAAGTCACTAAGGTTTGGCATAGTCCAGATTTCCAAAAGTCACTTAATATGACAAAGGCATAGGGCCCAGTTGATCTCTGTTTAGACCGACATGGAGCAGTAAGTATTTGTTTCTCTTCCTTTTGTAGCAGTTTCAGTTGCTAAGTTTTGTGACCAACCATAATATTGAAGTAAATATCACCTCCTTTAAGATTAAAATATTATCTCTAACATTCTAACTAACTACAATAATGGAACTGATTCTCTAAACTCTGGGTAAGCATACAATAATGTGATTCAATCATTTTTAAATGTTCCTTATTTTGAGTAGCTTTGTTTCTTAGAATGAATAAAAAAACGATGAAAACTTGCATGGATGTAATGTTGAAAACCCTCTGTATCAAGTGCCCAAAATTCACTCAATTTTTTTGTTCTTTTTTTATTTCGGAGATCTATTTGGGATGCTGAAGTGTATTTCATATTACTATGGTTGGGTTCATATTACTATGGTTGGGTTTGCAGGTAGATGAATGAATATATGGATGATATTGAAAGCGCCGCCATCTTCTACTCAAAAGAAGCACGTTTATTGATGTTCATTCTGGTGGAAGCTCAGTGCCTCATTTTGAATCCTCCATTTTCCCTCACCAACTCTGACCGATTTCGTGTAAAAAATTACATCGATGTCCTCAATAACAGGCAAAGCCTTTCACGGTCTCAAAAGATTATGAAACAATTTAATTTCATTAGCTATATATGACCATTCAATACTTATAATTTAACTTTGTGAAATTTTATTATATATTTGTTTATTTGAATTTATATTAATTAATAATAAAACAAATAATATAACTTATAAAATATATAACTATTTAAACTTTATTTAAAATAGTTAAAATACAAACAAATTAATTATTCAACAATTTTATTTTATTAAATATACAATTAATAAATATATAATTTACAGTTTACATTCACTTTTTTTTTTCTTATAACACAAATAACTTAATAACAATTTTTTTTTCTTATAACACAAATAACTTAATAAAATAAATTGAAAAGTAAGGTAATTGAAATAAAAATAAAAATAATTATTCAACCATTTAATTTTATTTATTATTTAATTATTTATCATTTATTATTCACACACACAATTATATAATTTAAGTGACAAATGAAAGCGCTAGAAATTAATCCATTATATTAAAACACTTTAACATTTTTTTTATTTTCTATATAATATTTTAAATACAAATAAAATAATAAAAATAGCTATTGAGATAGAATACAAATAAACTAATTATTCAATTTATTTGTTTATTTAAATTTATATTAATGAACAATAAAACAAATTATATAACTTATAAAATATATAATGATTTAAACTTTTATTTGAGATAGTTAAACTACAAACTAATTAATTATTCAAAAATTTTATTTTATTAAATATACAATTAATAAATTATATAATTCGTAATTTACATACACTTTTATAAGACTATCGAGTGAGCTTTGCAGAATTTAATGTCATCATTAAAGGATTTCACAAAATAATATATATTTTATTTAACTAAAATACTATATCAATGTCATTAACTAAAAGAAATTGGTATTTAACAATTACAATTTACAGTCAACATATAATGAATAATACTATTTTCGGATCTTACTTATTTTTGTCTTTGACATATGCAAATCTACTACAAAATATTTTCAAGTTTCCATCTCTTCGTATTTAATTTTGTTTTGGTAGGAGACATCTATGCTTCTTTATTTCTAATATGAAAAAGGAGATCATATCAGATGACATTTCATTCTTATTTGTTTTTGTTTTGTAATGTTTTATTCTTAATTTTTTTATACACTTTCAATATTTTTTTATTTTTCTTATAATTATTAATACAAATAACTTAATAAAAAAAAATTAAAAAGTGTGATAATTGAAATAAAATTAAAAACAATTATTTGACAATTAAATTATACTAATATTAATTATACAATTATTCATCCTTTATTAACATTATACTTCATTTATCCCAAAGCAATTTTCAATTTTTTTCCTTCATCATTTTATCCAATATATATATATTTAAAATTTATTTAAATTTATTTATAAATATACTTAAATTAAAATAATTTAATAATATTAATTATACAACTATTCACCTTCTATATCATTCAAATGTCCAATAAAACGCATATTTTTGGATTTTCCAAATTATTATAAATATAAATAAATTAATCACACGATTTTATTGAAAATTGATATAGTTGAAATACAAACAATACAATTATTCGATAATATAATATTAATATAAAGATATGTTTCAAGAGTATTAAAATCAAAATAGTAATAATTATAATTGAAAAATACTTGATTTTTTTTATGTTTTATATTTTTATAAAACTTATTAAAAATAAAATTGAGAAACAAGATATTTTAAATAAAAACAAAATAATGTTAAAGAATTTTATTTTATCTTTTTTATTCTTTCAATTATTTTTATTTTCTGATTATTTTTTTCAAAATTAATGCTTCATACTAGCTTCTAAATGATTGTGACGATAATTACGGAATCAATTGTTCAAATCTTTCTATATTATTATAACCAATATTATATTTTTTGTTTCCTATATTATTATAATCAATATTATATTTTTTTATTATTCTTATTTGTTTTTGTTTTGTAATATTTCTTCTTAATTTTTTCATACACTTTCAATTTTTTTTTTAATTTTTCTTATAATTATTAATAAAAATAAATTAATAACAAAAATTAAAAAGTGAGATAATTTAAATAAAAATAAAAATAATTATTTCACCAATAAATTATACTACTATTAATTATACAATCATTTATCCTTTATTATTAACACTCAATGGTCACTTATCATTCATTATTTTATCCAATATATATATATTTAAAATTTTATTTAAATTTATTTATAAATATACTTATATTAAAATAATTTAATGATATTAATTATACAATTATTTCAATCTATTATTTACACGGTTATATTATTCAAATGTCCTATAAAACCGTCAGAATTTATAATTAGAAAACATTAAGAAATAATTTTTTGATTTTCTAAATCAATATAAATATAAATAAATTAATCACACAACGTTATTGAAAATTGATATAGTTGAAATACAAAAGATACAATTATTTGATAATATAATGTTAATATAAAGATTTCATTATATGTTTCAAAAGTAAAGATTCCATCAAAACAGTGATAATTATAATATAAAAACAATTGATTTTTTTTATGTTTTGTATATTTATAAAACATATTAAAACGATTAATGTTTGTTAAAACTTTTTTTTATTTATTGTTCATTAATGTACACAAAAATTTTATTTATACAATTGTTTAAACATTGATAGTTAAATTAAGTTAAAACTAAATTCGGTTAAAATATTTTAATATTAATTTTTAACTTTTAAATATAAAAAGTTATGATTAATTGTAAAAATATTATGGAACTGATTATGTAAACATAAAAAATTAATGGAATTACGTAATCATATATATTATAGTAAAAATAATATGTATTTTTTCTATTTTTTCTATTATTATATATTAATTAATATGTTTTTTTAATGAATACAAAATTATTTTTCATTTGATAGATTTAAATTTTTTACTTCTTAAGCAAAAATAAATAAATTAAATGGGTTTAACAAAAATAATGAAAGAAATATTTAAAATATCAAATATTTTTATTAATAATTTTGACATTTATATTTATTTATTTATTTATTTTTATGCATGAATACAAAAAGTTATATTTTAAATAAGTTTAATGACCTCAAATATTACACACTAAGATTATCCATATTATTTATAATTTAATAATGCTTCAAAATATATTTTTATATTTTATTTTCAATTATTTTTTGCATAAAAAAATTGAATAAAAAAATTCAAATTCTAAAATTATTTTACAATAAATAATATTTATTATTTAATCTTTTATCTATGTTAGTGAAGTATTGAACTATAAAATTCTTTTCATTATATAAGTGCATAAGATATGTTAAAAATTATAGATTAAAAGTTTGTAATTTTTTTTATACAATTGTTTAAACATATATACTTAAATTATTTTTATTGACTATACAATCATTTCTTCTTTTATAATTTAAACATGTTATATGCTTTAAAAAATTAATTAAAACGTTTTTAAAAATTATGAGAAACATGAATATCCTGGTAGGTTATATACACATAAAATAATTATTTAACAATTTTGATTTGTTAACAATATAATTATTTATTTTTTTATAATTCAAACGGCTTAAATCCTTTGTTTTGGAGATCAACGATATTTTCACACGGCAATTTCAAAAGCTACTAACATAACATGATTGTAATTGTTATATTGTAATGAGAATTTGAACTTCACGAATGAAACCAGTAATGGTTTACAAGGAGGTATTATGAAATTTGCATATAAAATTAATTAATAAAAAGATTCAAATTCATAAATCAAATAAAATTCAAAATTCAATCGTGATATAAGATTAATTATCATATATATGGATAAAATAAAATAATATGCGTTAAAAAAATTAGTTTATTAAATTATAGCAAACGAGTAACTCTTAAGAAAATAACGCGATTTGTTGATATTTGTCTATTTGTTTATAATCTATTAGTGTATATTAATGCAACATAAAGTTTTTCTCTCTTTAAACATTACTAACTCAATCTCCATTCTTTTTATTGATTAAGGACATACCGTACTATTTTTTTTCATTCCGCACCGTTTTACAGATTTAATCTTTGAGGACATACGCAACAATTCGAAGAAGGTATGATGACTTTCAACGTTTGTTTCTTGACAACTTTTATAATAAGTTTTGAATTAAAATTTTTAAAACATATTTATATGTTTCATTGTATAGTTAGTTATACACTTCATACTTTTTTTATTTATTATAAAAATATATAAAAAAAATTGATATTCAATTGAATAATATTAATAAAATAAATTAATATATAAAATTCATAATTTTTTTATCTACTCTTAAATTTATACTTTCTCTCTATCATTTAAATCAATCATATTAAACTAAAATAAAATAAAATATTACTTTATGAATAAAAATATATATACTTTAAATTTTTTTATTATATTTTTTATTATTATTAATACAAGTAAATTATTAAAATAGATTACGAATGATAGATAAGTAGATTATTTATGATGTTATGATATATCGATCATACCACCGGATTATATATTAGGCGCAACGTTGACGAGTCCATCATTTATCAGTTGCATGGGTGGATCTTCTACATCCCAAAAAAATTAATAAAGTCAATTTTAATTATGGATGGATGGATCGCGGAGGTTTGTTTTACTGATAAGGAATTCACGTGTTCAATCAATTTTTTTGTATGTTGATGAATGCCCATTTTTTGTAACTTTAATTTTTTTTTTTTTTTTTGCATTTATAAAATTAAATTATTAAACTTAATAAAGTAAACAATATCAAAGAATAATAATTGAATTTAATTATGTTATTCTATAATTCGAAAACATTTTCAAGACATTTTATTTATTGGACATTTCCATCACATATAATAACAGATCAAGTCGAGTTATAGAGAATATACAGTTTCAGTGATAATTATGATTGAAAAACACGATTTTTTTTTATGTTTTGGATCTTTATAAAATTTATTAAAATAAATTGAGAAATAAGATATTTTAAATAAAAACAAAATAATATTAAAAAATATTATTTTATCTTTTTAATTCTTGCAATTATTTTTATTTTATGATTAAGTTTTGGTTCAAAAATAATATTTCCTACTATCTAAATCATTATGGAAATTATTCAAAATATTATTACAATAATTATGAATCAATTAATCAAATCTTCCTAAATTATTATAATTAATATTATATTTTTTGTTCTATTAATGATTTAGTTATAATTTCATTTATTAATGATTTCATTCCTATTCCTATTTGTTTTTGTTTTTTAATTTTTTTTTTAATTTTTCATACATTTTCAATATTTTTTTATTTTTCCTAAAATTATTAATACAAATAACTTAATAACAAAAATTGAAAAGTGAAATAATTGAAATAAAAATAAAAATAATTATTTGACCATTAAATTATATATACTACTTATATTAAAATACTTTAATGATATTAATTATATAACTATTCACCATCTATTATTTACACTTATTAAATCATTTAAATGTCACTAAGAACGTCAAAATTTATAATTAAAAAACACTTAAAATCATATTTTTTGATTTTCTAAATCATTATAAATATAAATAATTTAATCAAACGTGTTATTAAAAATAGATATAGTAGAAATACAAACAATATAATATAATGTCAATATAAATAACTTAATCAAACGTTGTTATTAAAAATTGATATAATAGAAATACAAACAATATAATATAATATTAATATAAAGGTTCATACGGATTATATGTTTCAACAGTATAAATTCCAATCAAAACAGTGATAATTATGATTGAAAAACACTTGATTTTTTTTTTATTTATATTTTCAATATTTATAAAATTTATTAAAACAAATTGAGAAATTAATTAGATATTTTAAATAAAAACAAAATAATATTAAAAATATTATTTTAACTTTTTTATTCTTCCATTAATTTTATTTTATGATTAAGTTTTTCAAAAATAATGTTTCCTACTATCTAAATGATTATGGAAATTATTCAAAATATTATTACGATAATTACGGAATCAATTATTCAAATCTTCCTAAATTATTATAATTAATATTATATTTTTTGTTCTTTTAAAGATTAGTTATAATTTCTTTTATTAATGATTTCATTCTTATTTGTTTTTGTTTTTTAATGTTTTTTTCTTAAGTTTTTCATAAACTTTCAATATTTTATTATTTTTCTTATAATTATTAATACAAATAACTTAATAACAAAAATTGAAAAGTGAGATAATTGAAATAAAAATAAAAATAATTAGGACCATTAAATTATACTAGTGTTAATTATACAATTATTCATCTTTTATTATTAACACGTACGGGTTATAGGAACTCTGTCTTAAAGCAATGGTCACACATCCTTTATCATTTTATCCAATATGTATAATGGTCCCATATTCTTCATCATTTTATCCAATATAATATAATATATATATATATATATATATATATATATATATATTTAAAAATTTATTTATAAATATATTTATATTAAAATAATTTAATGATATTAATTATACAACTAATTGTATGTTGCAGTTTATTACACGAACAATTGTATGTTGCAGTTTTAAGGCTCACTAAACGAGCATGATTGAAATTCTTAATATATGATGAAGATAGAAACTTGACGAATAAGATTACAAATATTGTTTACAAGGAGATTTTTAGAAATTTATAAATTTAAATTGTATTTATAATTTTTTTTTATGTTTTGATTTTTTAAAAGTTTCTTAAATTTTTAATTTTATTTATTTCAAAAAATGTATACAAATTTAAATATTGAACAAAATTTTAAACATATTTACTTAAATTAAGATCAAAATAAAACCGGGTAAAACTTTGAGTTTTACTCCCAGTGCAATCGCACGGGCTGAATCAACTAGTATGTTCAAAACAGTCGAATTCGCCGCGTGTATTGTAAGAATCTTCTATATTGAGATTTCTAAATCACAATTTAATTATATAAAAAAATAATCGAAAATTTTATTTTGATAGATCTCATTAAACTCTATTGTACAGTATTTGAATATATAATGAGAGAAGATTTATGAGAGTTCTTCTTACAAAAGTTAATACTATCGAATAACTTCAAAATTTTATAAACTTAAATGAAGAAAAACAAGAGTCGAAACGAATAGAATTTGACCATTTAAAAGTCGTGAAAACATAATGTGACACCATAAAAATTGCTGACTTTATAGTAAACGTGTATTTCAATTTTGTTGGGACTTGACCAAAAATACTATTCATCGGAAATTGTTTGGTATATATTTTAAAAAAATGAGATGGAATAATGTTTTTTAAATCTTACTTTAAATTATTTTATTTTTTTAACTTATTAAACATACATTTTTATTTTTTACTATAAAAAATATATGATTCTTAATATAATAAGAAAGATATTAAATTATTTAGTTCAAAAATTAATTTGTTAGAATGTAAGAAAACCTAATATATAATTGATTAATAACCTCTCTCTAAATTAATAGAATCTTTCGGTCCTGACTTGGTCTTTGAAATGAAAAAAAATACTCGATAAATTAATAACATCTCTAAATTAATAAAATTTCACTATCCCCAAGCTATTAATTTATAGAGGTTTTACTGTATAGCACTTTACTTTATTTAGTTCAGAAACTAATTTGAGAATAATATTTTTTCACCCAATTCAAATACTCTCTTTGTCTCACAACAATAGTACAGTTGATTTTTTTTCTGTCCAATACATATGATAAACAATATATAAAAATTATGAGAAAAATAAATAAAATAAAATTTAATAAAAAAAGTCAACGTTGATCACTTGTGCCTATTTATGTGGGAGGGAGTATAAACAATTGAGTGAGGTCGAATTTTTTGTGACTTAGAATCATGATTGGTTCCCTTGACGAATGTCATTTACTTAAACATTCCTTAAGTCAGATTTTTCTCACGATTGGTCATCGGCCGATAGTTAATGGCACAATTCTGTTTTTTTTTTTTTTGCCACATTAGCTGGGACCGCAATTTTGAGAGGAAATCGAGTAATATTCTTGTAAATTCTTTGTATAACAGAATTTTAATTAAAATCAATAGAAATAACGATTACTCATTTCATCTTCTTCAAATTGAAAACCCTAATTCATTTCCTCTTTTACCTCTACAAAATCGGACGAACGCCATTCAACATTCACGTGAATTTTTTTGTTGGAAAAATGAGAAGGAATACCATTCATGAGAAAATCTGACATAAAAGACGTTTAAGTAATTAACATTCGTCAATCACGTATCTAATTTAAGACTTGTTTATTTTTAATGAATATGTCTGAACTGAACTTAATAGGTCTGAACTGAATTGTACTGAATTTAATTTTCAAATATTGAATGACTGAAGTGGTCTGAACTGACCTGAATTTAATAGATCTGAACTAAACGGGTCTATACTGAACTATTATTAACTTTTATTAAAAAAAAAAGTTTATTACGATTGTTGTTTTTCCGCGGGTAAATAGTAATCGCTATTTGCCGAAGCGTTTTATGCACACAAGTCGTTTGTCTCGACCCCTCGAGAAAGAACAACTCCACGCGCTGCCCTCTAGGGTTTTTTTTTTCATCATCGGCGCGAACGAAAAATCAGCATCGTCTGGAAATTTTGAATCGGTCGCGAAATATGTGGCATGAAGCGCGGAGGTCTGAGAAAAAGGTGCATGATATGATGGACGCGGCCCGAAAGCGGGCTCAGCGCCGCGCCGTTTACCTAGCCAAACGGCGCGGCGACCCCCAGCAGTCGATTCAGGCCGTCGGATCTCGCTGCCGCATCTACCGCGACGATGCTCTCTACCAAGCCACTGAGGATCAGCAGGGCTTGTACGGTTTTCAATTTTAATTATTCAAACATTCCTCATTAATTGTTCGGTTAAATGTAAATAATCCGAGTTTATGCTCGATGTCAGTGCCCCGGTTTTGGACCGTATAGTGCTCTTTGCTTCTCTTAATCTTGTCTCATTTTGTGTATGCCTGTGAATGATCGGCTGATTACTGAATGTTTGGCTTTATTTTAGCTGGAAAAGGGTAGCATTAAGTTTTAGCAATTTATTGGTAGCAGAAGAAGTCATGGGTGATTGTGGGTTGTAGATGTGTACGTGTATTGGGGTCGACAAGAAAGTTGTTTTTCACTCGGGTTTCTGTTCTCTGTGTTTGCAAACACAGTGTGAGTTTTGAGATTGCAAACACATCTTTTCACAGACCAATGCCGCAGAGTCCAAAAGCTGTGTTTAGACTGATATTTATCTAGTGATTCTTTGTTTATCTTTATTATATGCTGTGATAGAGCAAACTCTTGTTGCACAGGATACCTTGGAATGGAAAGCAAGATATCTTGATTGACAGGTAAGCGGTTTTAGTAGCCTGCCTGTGTTGAAATACAAGTGAAGTTATAGCCCCTGATTTAATACACTGATTGTATAATGTATCTTGCAGATTTGACAGCCGTGCCCTTCTTGACTTTATTCGCGATAGTAGTGCCCGACGTTTTCGGGTTCCGGAGAAAACTGAGGAAGAGGAAGAGTTAGAGGAGTTTGTTAGTTTTGAGCGTTACCGGGATTTAATTAAGCATCGCCGTAGAGGATGTCGGTACTTTTTTGTTTTTTGTTTTTAATAAAAATCCTATATTTGCTTAATTATTGTGAACTATCATCTTTACGTAACATTGTGATTTTGTTCCATAGACGAGGATGCTTTTTTTTTTTGCACTTATAAAGTCAACTCTATTTATTCCTATTTTTTGAATGCTAACAAAGAGTGTGGCAGTTACTGATGAGGAGGGTCTACAACATGTTAACCTAGAGATGGAGGCTAAGCTCACTGCAGCTTTTGGACCAGATAGGTACAAATACCTTTATAAGAATAATGTAATTATTTTGGGCTTGTATCATGTACATTAATTTAGTTGCAAGAGATTTGATGCTCTTAAGCTCATAAATAATGCCAAAATACGTATGATACTAGATTGTTTTTTTTTGTTTGCAACCACTCCTTATACTCTTTTTTGTTCAATTACCTGTTTTCAATCAATCTTTGTACTTTCTTACCAATTGCCGATGACTTCAATGGCTGTAGATCTCACGTGGCTCAACCTCCACCAAATAAAGGATCTTATTCTCAAGTTGGTTTCTCGTATGATGGAGATGCACGCGAAGATGTTCAATATTCCGATGCTGAGGAAGACGATGACGAAGATGAAGATGAAGAGGAAGATTTCAATAGTGATGACAGCAATGATGAAGCAATGGAGTCGATCGCTAAAGATTTTGGAGTAAAGAGATATGGATGGCTTGTATATATGGATAAAAAGGCTAAAGAGGAGACACGAAGGCAGAAAGAAATGATCAAAGGAGATCCTTCAGTAGTAAGCTTGTTTGATGTTTTTGGATTATTTATTGTTAAATCAGTTGGACATTTTCTCATATGATTTGCACTAATGGAATATCACAGAGGAAGCTAAGTCGCAAAGAGAGGAGAAAAGCTTCCCAGATAGGAAAAGAGAGGGACAGAGAAACTTTTCGGGGTGCTGGAGCCAGAGTCCTTCATCATGATCCCTACAGGTAACTCCTTCAACCCTCTGTTTTTGTCTTTTTAATTTATGCACGGATATTTAATCCTAGTTTTGTTATAAGAGGGAATTTGCCTTTACTTCAAATTATTTTGCAGGGACTCTAGGCGAAGTCCCACTTATGAGGCTTATTCACGTTCTAGGAGGTAATTTCCGTTGCAGTTTTTTTTATTTTATTTTACCTTTAAAATTAAAACACCAAGCTGGTTTTCTAATAAACTTGTGTTCACTTTGTGTGTAAGGTCGAGGTCTCGATCCTACTCCCCTTCACAATCAAGACGCTATTCACGCGGAGTGCATCCTGATGATAGTCACCGAGGCAAAGGTGGTGGGCCTAAAATTGAGTATATAACAGAATTTGGGGGCTCGGGCAATGGGGATGGGCCAATGCTCGAAGGATTTTCTCCGCCACCATCTCCTCCTACTCAAGCTGGTGCATTGAACCGGTCGGAGCACTCGACCTTTTAATTCTTGCAAAGCTGGACCAAACTTTTTGGTTTAAAAATATATCATGTCTAGGTTACGAACTTGTAATTGGCAGGGAAGAATGAGGAAGGAAGATTTCTTTTGAAGCTGTTTTTCCCCTGAGCTCTATCTATACATAACATGACTGCATCCAAGCTGCTGCAAGCCTCGTAAATGTGTACCTAATGCTTCTGCTTTCCTGCAGGCCATCGCCTGGTCGCATACTTGAGGCTCTCCATGTTGATCCCGCCTCTGGTGTATCCCCCGACAAAGATAAGAACACCAAGCTCTTGAAAACACCAAGGTAAAATATATTAGTAGTTTCTTTCCCACCTTTATTATTTATTCCTGAATGAATATGTATTGATGGGTAATCATTCTTCATTTCGTTGACTAAATTCTTTTTGACTCTTATTCCACTTGGCAGCACATCCTCTGCACTGGCAAAGCTGAGCAAAGCAACTAGTAGTGGACATCTCTCAAAGCAACAGGGGGAGAAGAAGGAAACACCTCAAGAACGTCTTAAACGGATCATGGACAAACAACTGAACAAACAAAGTATAATTTTCTTGATGTTAAACGGATCGTGCGCTACATTTTAAATAAAAAAGATTGAACAAGTAAAATAGGGATTTCTTCTTTAAATTATTCTCTGAAGTTTGCTAAGTTGTATGGTTAATCATTTAAAGATGTATTACCATTACTTTTACAGTAAAAAAAGACACAGCAGCTGAAATGGCTAAGAAACGAGAACAAGAACGGCAGAGGCTTGAAAAACTTGCGGAGACGAGCCGTCTCAGCCGACATCAGCACAGAAGCAGAAGCCGAAGTAGAAGTTACAGTCGCTCTCCGAGGTATCAGAAGAATTCAGACTTGATTTCTCTTTAATGCACTTTTTTTTTCTTACGTGATGTTAAATATCTGCCACTATTGAATTTTTGAAGACCAGTTTCTCTCTGGTTTATACATTTTGTGTTACATTTTTACCCCTTTATATATTGAAACTTTGTTGAGCATGTTAGGTAGTGTGCTCTTTTAGTTTCTTGTCATTATTAAAACTAAACTGTGTATAATATACTACATTCTATTGTTTGTTCTCACTTCTCAGAAGGTACAGACGCAGCAGAAGTCCAAGCAGGAGTAGAAGTTCGCGAAGACATCACTCTCGATCTCGTTCCCGTTCTCGCTCATCCCGGAAATCTAGGTCTCCTTCTCGCTCCTACTCCCCGTCCCCACGGTAATTTGAGTCTTTGTTTAAACATCTCGCCCCAGGCAGGTGTACGTGTCTACTCTTTGGTGCCTGCCTCATCATGCTTGACATTTGATGCAGGGATGTACGACGGTCGAGGCATTAATTATTAAGGAAGTGTTGTTGTTACGTGGGATTGAGAACTGAAGTCACTTGTCATGTTGTGTAGTTTGTTTCATTGTTTTAGGTTTAAAGAAAACTGTGGTCTCTGTTTTTACCACATTGCTCAACAATATATGAACTTTGTAGTATTTTTGTGTTTATTATAAGTATTCTACTATACACGAGACAAGCAATTACTTGTGATTTTCTGCTGATTTAGTTTTTAACAAGTGCCCCTTTCAAGTCTTTCCATAAGCTGCCATTACAATTATAGTCTACAAATATGGTTATTCAATAAAATAAGCACGATTTTGAATAGTCTATGGCAAAATAAATTCATTTTCTTATTGAAAAATGATTAACTGCAATAAAATTTGGTCATTGAAATAATACTTAGAATTTATAAAAATTCATCGTACTACAACATCTCGTTTAAAGTAAAATCATCATTGAACTTACTACTAAGATATGATCTATTGCAAATACATGCTACTCAAAAACGACGTGCTCTCTTATTAGATTTGTTTTCTTCCCTTTTTCCATTGTTATGGACTCTGCATATGACCATGTCGTCGTCTTGCAGCCTATACTCGTGCATGATCCAATCGGTCTTTGAACGTTTGCCAGAATAAAACACAAGTGTCTTGCGATATCCGACTTTCATCCCAGCGTGCTTGATGACGTGGTCACCGGACGTGGCCTTCCAGCAGCCGTTAGGGGTTGTTCTGTCTCTATTCGTGTGCCCTTTGTTTTTCATCTTCAGCCGAGTAACGAAATACCATTCCCCATCACCATTATCTCGATAGCATTGTGTAAGATTGTGAGCATCAAAGTCGTAGAGATTAACATCATCATGAATCATGTCCGTAGGCAGCGGCTCGTTGTTGACCTTCTTGCTCAAGCAATAAATCAGCTCCGAATCTTTGGGCTTGAATCGATAACCCATCGGCAATATGTTGGACGTCGTCTGATCATCATACAAATCACCGTTGTTGTGGACTTGGATCATTAAGCTGCCCTCCTCTTGAATATTATTAATATTCGTATTAGTAATCTCATCTTGTGGGGTTATGTATTCCGCATCATCATCATCATCATCATCATCATCATCATCATCAATATTAATGATCACGTTCGTCGACTCTTGCTGTTGGCCTCCATCGATCATCACACATGGATCCTTCTCGCAGTCTTTAAATAATTCATCAACGTCGACGAATAAGTCATCGGAATATTCAATCATCAACTCTCCTCCACCGCTAGCCGGAGTCAACCCTTGTGAGCCGATGTCGTCGTTGATCGAACTTTGTTGGCCCTTAGGGATGATGATGTCGTCGTTGTTTTCTTGTGGGCCCCAGTTTTTGAATATTTCATCGAAATCGAAGAATTCTGCATCATCAAAAGTCGTCATCAACTCACCGCTAGGGATGACGTTCGTCGGTTGAGGGAAATCGTTGATCCAATTATATGAATCGATCATCCAGCTCTCATGATGTTGTGCACCGGTAGGATGGATCATCATATCGCTCATCATCATCATTGAATCTCGTTCACAAATAAATGTTACGTTGTTGTGTACGTTGTTGAGAGCTCGACGTAGCTAGGGCTTATATGTATGAGCTCAACGTAAGTAGGGTTTATATATATAAATACGATACACTTAGTAACTGACTAGATATGTCATCAGATATTTCGTAATCCTTCCTTCACACTCAAGTAATGCTTAAGAAAAAAACTATTTCATATCAATATAAATCTATTCAAACGAGTTTATACCGTGTTTGATCTCAAGTTCTCAACCAAGGAAATTACAAATACGTGTTTGATCTCAAGTTCTCAACCAAGGAAATTACAAATACGGAGTACTTAATTTAAATAACTATTAATATATCAATACATTAATATTTTATCAATTATATAAATGCATCAACAATTTTTTATAATTAATTAAATACAGTATATTCATATGTAATTAAGTATCATTGATTTATTATATGCTAAGGTCCTGCATAGTATTAGAACGGTAGGCGTTGAGGTCTCGAGTTCCACTCCATAATATTCACAAACAATAAAATTTAAAATATTTTTTGAGGACTAATGTTTAATTATGATAAAAAAATTATTATATTCATCTATATAGGTTTGCCATGACAAATTTCTAGGACTCTTATTATTATTATTTTTTTATTGTTTTATAATATGATAATATTTTTCATTTTATTAATTATATTTATTTTTCTTCTTTAAAATTTTGAAATGTCTCGATTTGGTCTTGATCTCAACACGAACTCAAACATGATTGAAACATGCTGAACGAATTTTTACAAACCTAATCTCTCGCTCGTCAGTTAGGGATGGGAAGAAATTCTCTTAGTCCCGACCTATCCCGTCTCATGTCCACTTCTATGAATTATAATGCAATTAAAATTTATTTGGGTCTTCAGTCCAGCCAACTCGATTTATTGGGCTCTGTTTATTCGAGTCGATTTGATCTAGATTTTTTTTGCTGTAATATTTATCGTAACTACACATTTTTTAAATCGACTTAGTGAGACCGCGGTCTAGGAGATGTTACTCCAGGTGCAATACAATTGGTGACATATTAACTGTGGATGCATACACCATACACGTCGGTTGAGTGTGATTGTGTGTAATAAATGTAATAATATTAAATTAACGGTTAAGATCTACTAGTATATGGTTACTCCACCGGAGTAGCATAGATAAAACCGTGAGACCGCGGATTCGAGATCAATTGACATTTTACGCTCTTTACACTTCAATCAAAAAACAAAAAAGAAAAACCGTACGGATTGTAATAGAAAAAAGCTCAAAAACCAAATCTTGAAAGAAAAAAGCTCTGCTCACTGTGATTTCGGCCAATCAAATTCAAAGGTAAGTTCTTGCAACCAAAACAAAAAAGCACCATCTTTCAGCCCTTGAAAATTTCTTGGCCCCAAACCCATTTGTTTGTGTACATGTGTGGGAAGCAGGAAATTGACAGTTGTCTTTAGGAAATTTCATTATCTTAGTAGTAATTTATAGATGTCAACATCTTGTATAATGATAATGGTTGATTTGGGTATGGCAATTGGCGCTACCTTAACCTTTTGGGTTCACAAGAATTTATATCACGAGCCTCCATCTTCCTGTTCTTGTGTTGTGGTCCTGATTACGATTTTGGAAGTATTTTTACTGCAGACAAAATATACCCCAATGGGTAGTGAGTGATGATACTATGAAAAAAAAAAAAAAAACACTAAAGCATTGCTATTCTCAATCAAGATTTGATTTTTATATCTTTATTTTATTTTTGGATCTGACCCTTTGATTAAAACTCAGGGGAAGTATGACTGAAGCAATTTGGTCTAAATTCAGCCTCTCAAGTAGTGAGAAAAGAGAGTCATGAGGAGAAATCCCGAGTCGTCGTTTAGGAATTCGGGCTCAGGAACCCCCGAATACTACACCTCTGGTGGTGGTAGTAGGAGGCATATCAATGCAGCTGCTGCATTGATTCCCTTCAATAGCGGACGGGCCTTGCCTTCCAAATGGGACGATGCCGAGAGATGGATCACCAGCCCGATCTCAACTCTCAACAACCACGAAGGTGGGGATAATAATGCAAAGAATTTCATGGGGAATTCGCCTCTTACAACCGGGGTTTTGACCCCCCACGGTTGTTCGGTTTTGGTTGGCCATGGATCGGGAATTAATGCAAGGTCGGATTCTTGTATGATGAGGAGTTCAAGCATGCCCAGCTCGTCAGATTCGGTTGGTGAAGGTAATATGTGAGCTTGTGTGTGTGTGTGTGTAGTTAGGATAAATTTCAGGGGTAGTTTTCGTAATTATGGGTATTTCTCTGGTGGTGTGTATTTCTGATTTCAGATGACCTCGTCACTGACGAGGAAGAAGCTCGCGCCTCAAGCAGGGATGTAGCGACTCAAATGAGCAATCCTCCATCTTCCCATGGAAGATTATCATTCTCTAACATATCTTCTTCCTTGCACGAGAATCCTGCCACCGCAAAAGATGATGTCAGAGATGTCCAGGTGGACAAGGAGGGCACCACCGTCATGCAGTCGACAAGACTGGGACTTACAAAGGCGGCCTCGATCACTGCTACGGATGACTTACCTTCGTCTTTGAAAGTTAGGAAAAACACATCCAAGTATGAGACTTTTTTTCTTTTTACTCTAGCCATTTTCTCTAAAATACGAATATAACCTATTGATGGCTTTTTCCCTTACAGATTTCAACGAGAGGAAGCGAAGATCACTGTCTGGGAGAACTTACAGAAGGCGAAAGCTGAGGCGGGCATTCGGAAACTTGAGGTTTATATTCGGACCTTTGTTTTGAGACCTTTTTTCGGTTTTTAAAAACAAAATTTCATAACAAATTATTTTGAGCAGATGAAGCTAGAGAAGAAGAGATCCGCTTCCATGTACAAAATAACGAACAAGCTTAGAGGTGCAGAGGTGAAAGCACATGCCATGAGAGAGTTGTTGCCCTCGGAACAAGCTCCAGTAAATTCTCACAAGGGCTTTTCCTTCTGTATATATATCAGGATCTGTAACTGCTTTTGATTTATGAATTGCACATTTTGTTGCAGTATCACAAACGTGATATTTAACATCAACCGATCATGCGAAACAAGTCAAACAACCAATACATGCACAAATAGTAGACAGATAAAAAAAAAGAGGTTAGTATATGTATAATTCATTGGGATACAATTACTAAATAAGTTGGCAACACTTGTTTAATGGTAGACGACAAATCATGGGATCCAGGACTTCCGATCGACAGCATCAGTAAGGCCGATACCTGTAATCTGCTCGTGTAGGTCTGCTGCTGCCACCCACACCATAACCCCACTGCCAACAAGGTAGGACAACAATTAGTAACAGAGTTAAATATACCCACTACAAATAAAATGTTAATAAAATGAATTGTACTGTTATCAAAGAATAAACGAGGCAGTGGATATATAGGTAAGCGTAAGTAATATATGGAGAACTACTGCACAACTTATCCCTAGTGCAAACCATAAAACAATATTATTGAATTAGTGTACTCACATCATCGAAATCACGGTTCCCATACATTCTGCCATAACTCCGCATAGGTGCTCCAAACCCATATGGTTCAGGATTATACATCCTGAAATTAGCATTAGGCACAGGGACAGGGGCAGGGCTATGACCAGCATCATCGATCGGTGCAGCTGAATCTATTGCAACCTGTAAATAATAAAAAGAAAAAAAAGGTTGTTTATCCAAAGGCTGTAAATATACAAGTTCCCCATGTACAAAACCACTGATGACAGCCATATTCCAATCCTCAGGTCGTTTTCTATATATACATCAGATCGAGAGGGAAATATAACCTGGTGACCACATATTTCATGAGTTCTTCGAGCCACACGATCCGCAACATCATCATCCTCGAAAGTAACAAAACCGAATCCACGGTGACCGGTTCTCTTTGGGTCCTACAAAGCATGGATCATGACAATATATCGATGGAACTATATTTATTTTTTTTCTTAAACGAGATAAAATTGCAAACCATTCTCACCTTCGGAACATAAACATCTAAAATACGACCAAATCTACCAAAATAATGACGGAGATCTTCGACACTAGCCTCCTGAGGAAGCCTACCGACAAAGACCTTTTTGCCCATTCCACGAGGTACTTCTCCTCCTATTGGATGATATGGCCAATTTAAATTCATGAAACTAAAGCACAAAAATGTTATAGGGATGTGCTTTACAGAAATGAACTTACGTCCGTACATAGGAGCTGGATGATCATACAAGGTTGGAGCACCAAAAGCAGCATATCTAGTAGCAGCATTTATGTAAGCATTATAAGCACCATATCCACCCACATTTTGGGGCGGGGCTCGACTAACTGACGGGTAATCTTTCTCCTACAGTAAAATAGAGACACATAAAGACTGATTCATGCTGTGACTACAAAAATTAAGAACACCTTTAAAATGCTGATAAATATACAAATAATATACAGAAGAGAGACCTTTGGGGTTGCCCGGTCCACTACCACAGTCGAACCTCCCAATTCATGAGTATCTATCATTAGATCATCAACAGAGTCTGTGAAACACCAAACAACAATGGAGAAATCATTTAATGACAGGTGATATAAGCTACAAGAAAAAAAAAACATCAGAAACTAACAGTAGTTCCTGAATTTTGGTTACATTAGAAACACACAAGACAATAAGACATGCTTTGTAGCAGAAAGCAGTTCCAGAAGATTCAGTATTGAAGACTTATCTTTTACAACATGTTTTATTAGGGTTTGCATGAAAATTCCTAAACTAATAAAAATCCTGTGAAATTCAAACTTGGATGCAATTTGTGAAAGATCAAAAAATGGAGTTGCGCAACGAAAGTCGACATTTCTTCGTGCACCCAGCATACAGTTGGAAATTTATAAATGAACAGATAGAATCCCCAAAACAAAATTATCTCCCAAATAAAGGTGTCAAAATCTCGCTTAAAATTAGGATCTACCATTCAAAATGACTTTATTCACCAATAAATAAAAGTAACAGGGAAATGTTAGCATTAGGAATTTACCAGAATGTGCAAAAGTGATAAATCCAATTCCACGATGTTCTTTGGTAGATGGATCCTAAAAAATGAACAAAATTATGTCATGGAATATAATCGCAGGATATCAGTGGTCATGTAAAAGTGAGTAGGAAAACAAGGATGAACCTTAGGCATGTATAAATCTGTTATGTCCCCATATTTCTCGAAATGACTGCATAAGTAGATAAATGATAACAGTTAAGACATCTACCAGTGTACGGATAAATTCAAATTTAATAAAATCCAATTAAAATATCCAAATCTGCAACGTAAGTTCGTGCTGAAAACTTCATCAAGAGCACCTTCTGAAAGAAGCTTCAGTCACGGATGGGGGAATCCTTGCAATAAAAATCCTGGTCACTTTCTTTGATGATGTTCTCATATTCTCCTGTGAAAATAAAATAAAATAAATGTTCTAAAATAGTATAACTAGGAAATGAAACAAAATTCATGAAACATAAAGAAGGCAACCTTGGGAGTGGCTATTTTGACTTCCAGCATTCTATTTCCAATCATATGCTCACTTTCTAATGCCGCCTGTTGACATGCACAAACAGAAAGGAGAAAAAGGACCCATTACCGAATATGCAAAGAAAAAATTAAACTCAAAACCACCAGCAACAACACGATGTGTATCACCTTTGCATCTTCATTAGTCGCAAATGTGACATATCCAAAACCACGAGAACGCCCACTCGAACGATCCTGAGATCATCACAGTAAAGCAGGCATGTGATCCATTTTATTTTTTTGTCCCCATTTAATAACACAAAATTTAAGAGTACATGAATATGGAAACCAACACACATGAAAGAAGGAAACCATTTCATCACACTACAAATACAATATTTTCTCACAATCGGAAGGCAAAACTGATATGGTACATAAGAGGATTCTCATATTTCCCATAGTCCTCAAGAGTAAAAGGAGGTTCATGAACTTAAAACTTAGAAAAACAGATGCATTAATTTCCGTAAAGGAGAATACGAACGAAATAAAGTTCTTGTTATGCAATGTCGAAATAATATGGAGTATTTTGTTTATAGATATAAAGACTAGCTATGAGGAAGAAAGTAGGAAATGACTAACCTTCATCACAATACAGTCCTCCAAATCCCCAAATTTGGTCATGTACTCTCTCAATCCCTCAGTATCCACGTCCCACGGGATCCCCAAAGCCTAAAACCGATCGATACACACGCATGCCCATTATCAGATAAAGCATTCATCAAACTAAGATATACGAAAATCTATGAACTCACCACGAGCTTACGGTCGGACATGGCGAACGAAGATTTTGATGTTTACGAGCTTGCGATTTCGGAAATCGCCCTTCGCCGACTCTCCCTCTCCCCTCTATCTCTATCTCTCACACTCTTTCTCTCTCTCTCTCCCTGACAAACACTCAATCGCTCACGCACTCTTTTTCCTGCACACAACAACAATTGGGGAACCTCTTTCTCACAAAGCACGTCAATCATCCACGTCATCATAAAAACCAAAGAAAACTCGCTGAATTTCTCAAAGTTCTTACGCAAATGAAATACCAAAACAGGAGGAAAAAGAATTCACAGAAAGAAGCTACGAATAATTGATTGCAGAATAGCTTCCGGCACTCTCGGCTTTACTAACCTTAATCGATTCTATTGGGGATTCAAAACCCTAAACTGCTCGGCTCAGCTCGTGGCCTCTACTCTCTCTCTCTCTCTCTCCACCGCTTAGCTCTCGCATCACCCGCTTATCCGCCTACAACTTTTATTTATTTCTGGATATGCTAAAATATGTTTTGGATCTGATAATTTTTTTTAAAAAACGCGACTTTACCAAAAAAACCTGAAATTAAATTAAAATTAGAAAATGGGGTTTTATAGAAAAAGTAAATCTTAAGTGTTTCATTATAATTAAATACCAATCTTTTAAGTAATTGTAAAAAGAGTAAAACATCTGAAACTACCCTTTTATAGTGTAATTATATAAGGCCTTTTATAGTGTAATTATATAAGGGTAGTTAATTACTCCTTTTAGGATAATTAATTGAGAGGGTAAAAAAAAAGAGGCATTTTGTGAAAGGAAGTAAAATCAAGAAGTAGAATAGAGACGTAAACATGAGTAAATTTTCAGTTCTCAAAAGCAGATGGAAACTGGAGTATAAATGTTTGAGACATTTACAAATATTAACACCAACAATTCGAATTGTCCTCAAAGACAATACAAACAGCAACTCCAGCAAACATCATTCATCTTTCACGGGCTGCAAAATCCAACAGCAAATGATTGGTATGTCAAATGGTTGGACTGTAACTTGGACTTGACGGAGAATACGACGGAGATGTTGGAGAATACGACGGAGATGTTGGAGAATATGAAGGTGATGTTGGAGAATACGACGGAGATGTTGGAGAGTACGAAGGTGATGTCAAGCTGCAAATACATCAGATACTCTGTGTAAGCTATAAATAATTTAGTCTTTTCATGTGATAAATTAAGACTAACATATACAGTATAAATATATGTACCCGTAGCTCGGAGATGACAGAAGACTGTGCGGAGTAGGAACGATCTCTGGACTCGTAGGCGAATATGCAAGTGAAGGGATGGATTTTGCAGACGCCTGGTAACACAAGGATGTACTCGTAGAGGTCGGACTGTAACAAGAGGGCGAGGTTGGGCTGTAATACGGAGAAGTTGGGCTGTAAGTACTGTGTGAGGTTGGGTTGACATACTGAGAAATCGGTGTATAACCAGGCGAGGTTGGGCTGTAATAAGGAGAAGTCAGGCTTTGAATGGGTGATGCTGGGCTGTAATAAGGAGAAGTCAGGCCACGAATAGGTGATGTTGGGCTGTAATAAGGTGTAGTCAGGCTATTAAGAGGAGTCGTCGTAGGAATATAGATAGGCGAGGTGGGGCTGTAAGGCTTAGGATATGAAGGCGTTGCATTATCAATTCCCCCAACGTATGGAGAAAACACGAAACCCTGCGTAGGAGTAGTCGGAGAGCGTTGCAAATTCGGGCTCCACAGCTGCATCGGCGTTGTCATGTCATAATCGAGCACACCTCTTTCCCAGGAACTCAGCTCTGGGATCTCCATCGCCTCCTTCAACTTCTCCTCGTCCAAAACCAGATCGAACCCCCCTGTCCCGATCGGCGCCAGCTGTCCCAGCATGATGTTCTCGGTGACTCCCTTCAGAAAATCCGTCTCCGCATACGCAGCAGCGTCCAGCAGGATATCGACCGTCTCCTCGAACGAGCACCTCATCATGGGGCCCGTGTCGTTCCGATTTATCCCGTGCCGGGTTATGGCCATCAAGTGCCCTCGATAAGTCATGGTGTCGCACAGTATCGCCAGGTGGCGATAGTTCACGTACGACCCGTCGAACGATATCACGACTCTGAGCTCGTCTAATAAAGCCTTTCGAACCGCCTCGATTCCTAAAACCTCGATGATCTCGATCAGGTGATTGCTCGTCGTCCTCCTCGGGTCAACATCCTCGTGGCCCACGACAGCCAGGAGGTTGACCCCCTCTGTGTCGAGCATCCACTCGCTTTCCGACTTGAACCCTTCGCTATCATCAAACCTACTCACCTTCCCCTTCTTTATGAACACCTTATTCACACCCGGCACCCCTCGAAGGCCCAGCTCCGTCAGCATGTTGCTCTCGATCTTCTTGAGGAACACGTCGTCATCGTTGTCATTGTCGTTATCGCGAGGATCATCGTTCTTGATACGAACACGCAGAACGAGCTTCTCGGCATTGTCGTCGTTGAACACACACTCCAGGTCGCCGTCGAACTCCCGATTTATCTTCCCGGCGATATCGATCATGCTCAGCTTCTTGTTCACCATCATTTCCCGGTTCAACTCCACGCGGAGCAGCCAGGGGGAGATGAGTTTCGGGTTGATTTCTTCGTCCGGCATCTCGTAGTAAGACTTCACGAACTCAGCATCCTCCTCGATAACCGTACCCCGTGGGTCAGGGTCGTACCACACCTCAGTGGCTTGCGTCACACTTCGCAGAGTCGTGTACTCGATCGAGCACTGGACATTTTTAGCCCTCTCCTTAGTCTTGCCAACGTCGGGCTTCAGGTAAACGGAGAGAGACGGCGTCTTGATTTTTTTCGCGACGTTGATTATCTCAGTCAGCCTCGGCACTCCTAATGTAACATTCTTGGCACTCACGCCCGCATAGTGGAAAGTGTTGAGTGTCATCTGCGTTGCAGGCTCACCGATCGACTGAGCCACAACGCACCCAATCATCTCCCCTGGGGCCACGAGCGACTGCATGAAACGGGACTCGATCTCACCGATAACCCAATCGAAAGCATCGCGAGACAGCCTGTATTCCCTCAACACTCTCTTACTCGCCAAAGCACTCCGAAGCAGAATACCAAACAGCAAAGTCGAATTCTTTTGAGCTTCCGTGCTCAGATAATCGTCCCCTACAACCACCTTCAGCCTCTCTTGCAACTTGTCGACGGCTTCCACGACTTCCATAGGGTGCATATCGGAAGGCCTCCTGAAATCTACCTTGAAATGCTTCTGCGCGTTCAGGATGAGCCTCTTGATGTTGACAGGCAGTGGCCAGGAGCTGTCGCCGGTCGTGGCTATCTCCGTCCCGAGCTGGAACCTGTCAGCTTCGAGTTTCTGAAACTCGAAATCGAACACAGTGCGGACATCTCGAATCGTTTGCAAGTGCTCTGCTGCTTCGGGCGACATGTAGTTCGGTTCCCAGTTTGGAGTTTCAGTCTCGAATCTGTACATGTCGTTGAAGCTGGACTTGCTGAGCTTCAGAGATTCCAACGGTTGCGATTCGACCCAAACGGCATCCATACCATCCTCCCCGTATAGAAATTGAATCACGTCCCCCATTGAGTTCCTCACAGTCCCGTCGTACTTAACCATGATATCCTCCATGGCTTTGACCAGTCGTCTCTGGATGTAACCCGTCTCGGATGTTTTAACCGCTGTATCTATTAGACCTTCTCTGCCACCCATCGCATGAAAGTAGAACTCTTGAGGGCTCAATCCCATTAGATACGAGTTCTCCACGAAACCACGACTCTCCGGGCCGAGATCGTCTCTGGTGAAGTGAGGTAAAGTACGACCCATGAACCCGAAAGGAATCCGTTTGCCTTCTACATTCTGCTGGCCCACACAAGCGGTCATCTGAGATATGTTGATAAAACTACCCTTAGATCCAGCGGTAACCATAGCCTTGAGGTTGTTACTTTCCGACAAGCTCTTCTGTGCACTACTTCCAGCGTCGTCACGGGCTTTATTCAACACCTGGTTCACTTTGTTCTCAAATGATTCCATTGTTGTTCGACCAGGCTCAGCCTCCAACTGCTTCTCTTGAGCAGCCCTGATAAGTTCTCTCACCTCGTCTTTTGCATTCGTGATTGTTTCGCTAATTTTCTTTTTAGTTGCAACATCAGCGATAGTATCTCCGATTCCAATGCTGAAGCCGTTCTGCAAAAGCCAGTAATTGACAAGCCACTGTGTATGTCCCAAGAATCTTCGAGCTGCATCCGGACCAACCTCCAGCCTGAAAGCATTTATCAAGTAGTATAAGATACAGACACAAAATGAAGGGTAGACGATTCACACAAAAAGAGATCGAGGAATGTATATATACCATATAACATGTATAAGACTACCGGTGGATGTCCCAAGTGTCTTCTTGCAAAGGGTACCAGAAAGAAGCTGCCCTTTTTCTATCCGCACTTGCGTGTCCCCGGGAGTTATAAATCCCTTTTCACTGTCCTGATGCCATGCGGAGTATCTCAAAAGGTTAATCTGTTTCGGTATTATCAAGTTGAATACTTGCTTTCCTGTCCACAACGGACGAGGTTTCAAGATCGCTGGAGCGGGTACTTTTCCGTCAAAGTCCTCCCACCACATCAGAATGTTCATGAAAACATCCTTCTCGATAAACGTGTCTCTTTTGGTAATCATGCGACACCCTAAAAGGGTATCCTGGACAATGCCCATCACAGGTCGATTTGACTGAGGCGACACGATGCATTTCGGAACCATCATCAGTTCTGACAGCTCAGCCCGAGCTCCAGACGACTGGGGGACATGCATGTTCATTTCATCCCCATCGAAATCGGCGTTGTAGGGTGATGTAACGGACAGGTTCAATCGGAAGGTAGAGTAAGGCATGATCTTTATCTTATGGCCCATAATAGACATCTTATGCAGACTCGGTTGCCTGTTGAACAGGACTAAATCCCCATCGTTCAAGTGACGCTCCACCTGCACCATCGATTCAGGAAATTATATATATAACCACAATAAACCATTCTCGTGTAGTGGGTATAGGGAGTATGCCTCACCGTATAACCGCATTCTAGATGGTGAGCATCGCTTTTCTTCCTGTAACGGAGATCATGCCTCTGACCGTCGTCCCTGATTATGTATTTGGCTCCGGTTTTACCGGGAGGGGGATGAGGTCCATTATCCACAAGCTCTTTCAACCTGTATTCAAGATCAAGTCATGAAAAATGAACCCCCCCAAAAATAAACTTGCAAGAAATTAAAAAAGAAAATACCTTTCAATGTTATACTTAGTCACGGTTTCTGGATAAGTAAGATTCAGGGCAATACTCCAAGGTACTCCGAGTTCATCAATATTGATGGTTGGATCGGGTGTGATCACAGTACGGGCTGAGAAATCCACTCTCTTACCCATCAAGTTGCCACGGATCCTACCTTCTTTTGCCTTGAGCCTGCTACAGATTGATTTGATCGGTTTACCTGACCTTTGTGTAGCCTAAGAAACGAGCACAAGTAATTACATTGCTTGTTAGATGTGTACGTACGGTAACACATTCTGTCAAAAGAGGAGGTAAAAAAATATTACCCTAGGCTGTCCTGGCAATTCATTGTCGAAATATGTGGCTATGTGAAACTGCAGCAGCTGTGAAAACTCGGAGATGATATGTGCAGGCGCCCCATTACGCTCCTGTCTTTTCAAGTTCTCATTGTGACGGATGATCATTGAGAGCTGGTGAGTTAGATCATCCTGCATTCAACAAATCACGAATCGATCATATTTGAGATAAATCTGTACAGCTTTTTTATTTATTTACTTGTAATGTTTTAGAGGCTTACCTCAGACCTAGAAGAAGTACCCATCATTACAGAAGGTCTAACCGGAGGAGGCGGTATAGGGAGAACCTGAAGAATCATCCAATCCGGCCGGGCATTTTCCGGGTCCAGACCCAACAATCGACAGTCGTCGTCGCTTATCCTCTTTAAAATGTCAAGAACCTTAGAAACGAGAAATCACAATCAATTAGCGCTGCGTTTCGAAACTATGTACAAAAATCTATAAGAACAAAAGAAAGGGTATATATATGATACCTTCTCTCCAGAAAGGAGCTGTTTCCTTTCGACTGCTTCAACCCAAGTCCCGTGTTTAGCAACCATCTTCATACCATTTATGGATATCTTTGGCTGAGGAGAACCACATCCACTCCTCTTAGTCTTCTTCTTCGTCGTCCCAGTGTCTTCCGATCCTCGGCCTTGCCCATCAATCTCATCCCCACCAACACAATATTTTACTTTGTTCGGATCGGGATCATAGCAGACCTCTAATATCCTCCTTAGCCTCTCTTTTGGATTTCTTATTCTTAATGCTAGCTTGAACTTCGAATCCTCCTGGTAGATCATATTCAAAATAAGTAACAAATCGTTTCACTAATCTAACTCTGCTTCATTTGACACAAGAAACAGAGGATATCTTCAAGTTCATAGTATTATTTACACATGCGTGAATTGTTACTTGTAGCTAGTTTAATTTCAGTTATTTAATGAGCATTGATTCGATTCATCGTGTACTCGATCGGAGGATCAATTTACCTCGTCAGCTAAGATCTTGGAGCAGTTGAAACAAACGCACCGAAGGATACGAAGCACAGTCTTCATGAAGCCGATGTGAAACATCGGCTTCGCGAGGTCGAGGTGACCGAAATGCCCCGGGCAGTCAACCCTGTTGCCCATACAAGTCTCGCACTTTGAGTCCTTGTCGGTGGGCCCCATCCGACGGTCACTCAATCCCCCCGGCTTCGCCTTACCTCCCTCCGTCGTCTCGCCGTGGTGTATATGCACCACCGACGTTTGCCTCTGCAAGAAACAAGGACAAAATTCCCAATTGAGTTGTCCTGTTCCCCCAAAACCAATCACAGATTCTAACGAAAAAATAATACTCGTAATACTATTTGTTTACAATTTCATCCGGGCTGAGAATTCCGAACTGGACAAACCGGACGTCGGAGACCTCAGCCGGAGAAAACTGGAAACGCGAATCCATGGCGTAATAAAGTCCAAAATTCTAGGGTTATTCAAGTGTTATTTTTAATTATTTCAAATTTAATTTTCAAAAAGTAGTTGGTAAATTCGTTTATAGAAATCTTTAATCTGTTTTCTTTAGCTCGCGCAGGTCGGCTATGGCGGCGATAGGGAATCTAAGAGAGGACGGAAGAAAATTTCCGAATACTCTAAAGTGAGGATTAGGGTTGGGTAAGGGTCGTATTTATAGATGCTAAGGCGGTTCCGCGTTGGTTTCCTTTTCCGGCTCTTCAAATGACGAAAATGTCCCTGATTGAAGGGGTTGGGGCGTTGGGCTTTACAATTTACTACGTGACTTTTAATTATTGTATATGCACGAATAATAATAATAATAACGTTATTAACATTATTATTATTATTATTATTATTATTATTATTATTATTAAACAAAAATTTAACTCTGATTTTGTTTTTAAATTAGTGATCGCTAGCTTTAAAAAATTACGCTAGGAAGTTTAATTTGAAAGGCAAAGTAAAACCCTCATCGGTTGAAATACAATCGTTGTGTCAGTAAACCTTTTACTACTAACTAGAATTCTTCAGCCCGTGCGATGCATCGGGATATTTTCTAAAACATGTCCTGTTATTTTAAATTTATAATAAAAAAATTTATCCAAATTTTTCTTAATTTAAAATTTTATTTATTAAAATACAAAATATTAAAAAGAATAAAACTCCAAAGAGGAAACAATCAAATAAATAAAAGTTTTTACATTTTCATTTCAAATTTCTAAATACTTCTTTGTAACTACATTAGTGGTCTTATTTTTGAGGTTTCTCTTCTCATCGCAATATAACAATTTCAATTCTACTCTGGTAGTGACTCTTGAAAATGTCACATACAGCTGTCCATGTGTAAATATTTGTCGTTTCAAAAGAATTCTCACTTTTGATAAAGACTAACCCTGACTTTTGTTAATGCTCATAGCATACAAAATCATAATAGGAAATTGTTTACCTTGAAAGCGAAATGACAATTTCAAATACGAAATCATAATAGGAAATTGTCTACGTTAAAAGCGAAACGACAATTTAGAATTTGAAAGAGTAAGTGGCAATTTATTATAAAGTCTTTTTAATATATAATTTTATAATTTGAATAAATATGATAAAAAAATCTTATAAACTCAAATTGCATACATGAAATTATATATATAATTTAAAGTTTCTTTTAAAGTATATTTATTATTAATAAATATATTATAAATATATTATAAATATATACTTTTACAGTTTCTTTTTCTTTCAATTTTTGACTCGAAATTCAATGTGCATTTTAATACATCCAATATCTATTAAAATGCCAAAGTTTTATTGAATTTTTGATAATGAAAAGTAAAATAATTATTTAATTTTGAATATTTTTAAAAAATAAAGTATGAATTGTTTGAATATTTCACATATCATAAAATACACTTTCTAATTAAATATAGTTTTTTTAATCGTTTTTATTAATTAGTGTATTTTTAATCTTATAAAAAAGTATATTTTTAAAATACTAATTACTATAATACTTTTACTATAACTACCCACTCAGGTATAATAAGCAAAAATAATATTATAATATTACACAAATTTATAATTAAAAAAATTAATATCCTAAAGTGCATACCAAATATAAGGTGATAAAAATTTCATATCAAATAAATAGCTTGATAATAACTCAAACTATTAAAATTACTCCTTATAATAAAGATAATCAAATATACTTTTTTTTTTATAATTTTAAATTCAATTACCTCCTTTTTTAAATTCGACAAAAACAAAAATAAAAAAAGGCATATAAGAATACAAATCCAAAATTACAATAAAACTATACATATTACTCCAAGATTATTTAGATAAAGAATTATTAACATTGTTTCCCAAATAACATGAACACTTTCCAATAAGCAACATAAAAATATTATTAAAAAAAAAAACAAAAACATAAGTAACACGAATGAGAAGTTCGTACTAAGCAAGTTTCCTCAAATGATCCTCACACTGTCACACATACGACAAATCAAATTACAATAAAATGGGATGGGGTGAAAAGCCTTATACAATCAAACCTGATACCAAAAAACTTGATGAAAAAAAGACTAAACTTACAAACAATCAAACCTTATAATATAGCTAGCTATAGTATTATTAACAAAAGCAACTCGATATGTTTTTCTTCTGAAGCAAAATATCATCAATCGTCAAAAAGCTAATATAATCAAACACTCGATAAGTTTCAAAATCTAAAATTAAGAGATGCAACAATATCTCTATGTATTTGTGTCACACTGTTCGAGGCTTCGAGGGATTATATACATTTGGGGATCAGGATTAGAGTATAATTAATTCAATATTCATACCAAAACGAAGAAGAAAAATACACAATAAAATAATATAAATAAGGAAAAAAGAACTTACATAAATCTGCAAAAAAAATAAATAAAAAAAAATGAGAAAAATCAGGGAAAAATCAGACTTAACTTCATTGTGTATCTTAATAGCTTGATCTCTACCACGCAATGTCTGGAACAAAACATAAAACAAAAAACACCAACATAAAATTCAGTTGCGAAAACAAAGTTTGCAAGAATAATCCTGGCATAGTTGTGTACCACAACTTAATACCTGTAGTGCTCGACTTTGCAATGATGTTGCATATGGAAGAGATCAAAGAAGGACCAATAAAATCTGGAAGTGTTCAAAGCAATGATCTGACTCGTGGAAGTTCAGCTCATCATCTCTGCTGAAAACACATTTATTTGGAGGAAATGAAAACAATTTCACAAAATAAGAAAATAAATAAATAAAAGAACACTAAAATAATTTCTTGCATAAAGACGGGTGGGCAGTCATAAGGGTATAAAGCATAAAAAATAAAATATAATATCTTAATAATATAAAGTATACAAATAACTTTTAAGCTTACACACTAATATTGACATATTGTTACACACTACAAATCAGTACTTGTTATATAGAAAGAAAAAAAATAACATTTGGAATTCTTTCACATCATCACTGTATGAGAACTCGTACTTGTAGCTTCAATATGAACTATAGAATATGCCATAGAGAAGATGAGAGATCCTATTTTTGCATTCATTTATATGCTCACTCTAAATCTGTAAATAGAAGACGTTTTGTGGTAGACCAAAAGACATTATGGGAACTCTCATGTTCTCCCTATATGGCATCCAAATCAACACATCAAACAACGGTAGAGACGATACTCCTAACCATTCAGTCAAGCAATGTGTGCAAGTCTTAATGATCATACAAAACCAAATTTCTAAAGACTAATATAAAATACAAAAACCATACAAAGGGGAAATGGTAGATGCTTGCTTACCAAATCGAGCAAGCCGGTTTACCCATATTGGAATGGATTTCCCGGTCCAGCGGAGACACACATCGTTGCAGAAATGGTTACAATTCTTGGTAATGAGATTGTACGTATTACCCGAGTACTCTCCCGCTAGTTTCTCCATGAACAGCACGAGCTCAATCAGGCCCAAATCCAATCTTCTTGTCAAAATGGAGTTTCTAAAAAAACTTGGATTTATTATGTGTTGGTCCAACTGAATCAACCAAAGCCTAAAAAAAGATTGACTGAAATATCATACTGTAAAAAGGACTGAACATGCAATGAGACGCTAACATTAAAAATTCTAAAACATAACACATGCTAAAACAAATGAAAATGCTAAAAAAAAAACAGTAGATTATGATTCAAACTTGAAAAAAAAAACACACAAAATAATAGTAATAAAAAGACATGTCAACAAACAAATAAATAGTTTCGTAACCTAGTTTAGCTGGAGATATTAAAGAAATGACTTCAGATATAAACTCCAACGACACCCATGATATATGATATTAGTAAATCGAGTATAATCATACTACGTACTGTATCAGACAAAGACTATTGAGACATATAAAATTAAGTTGATTACCTGGGATGGTAGGTGGAGATCCTTGGTCTCCGTAACCCAGTTTAGCTGGGATTTTCAACTTCCGCTTCTCTCCCAAACACATCCCTAGAAGTCCTTGGATCCCACCCTGCAAAACAACATGTTCATCTTAATGAGGAAAAATGCAATTTGGATTAATAGTTTCGTTTTATAGTCGAGGAAGATATCTGAAAACTACATTAGTTTTGTCGAGTAAAATCAAAAGTGACATCTCCGACAGTTAAAACCAGGTGGGATGACAACCGCGTTTAATGTACTGACCGGTGCATCACTTGTTCACTACCGAGCTGGAAATCGATTGGATCACCTCTTTCAAAGCTGGAATCGGACACGGTACCATCTGTAAATTTTGTTTTTGCACTCAGAACACTACATTAGCACATATCCATAGTTTCTTCACACGACAGTGTGATTGGGTCCCGAAAAAAAACTGCGATTACACGTACCCTGTAATGTACACTGACTGTGTCTCTTTTGTGAGCCTGGACATCACAAGTCTCGGGCTTGTGCTGTAGAATAGACGAAAATAACACGGTAATCGCATGAAACTAAACAACATAAAATCAGGATGAAGAAGTGCAACAGATCGATAATCAATAGGGACTGAAAAAAATTAACATTCCACAGATCAATAGTCAATTTAATTTCAGAAATTTCACATATTAAATTGAATAGAATTTAACACAGTATTAAATCTTAATTTCTTCAACCAAAAATAAAATTAAAAATCAGTACCTTAACACCGATCTGTAGCTCTGTCACATCCCCCTATTCGAAAAAGGGAAAATATGAATTACTTCTACTTCAAATTGGCGATTTAGCCATGGAAGATATGCTGAATTTCGCAAAGATGGATTCTCAGTGTGAAAAAAACTCAATGTGAATAAAGTGTTGGGATCGTGCATGTATACGCAGCGGAAAACAAAAATTTTATTTTATTTTATTGAAAATCCTATTTTCAATATTACATGCATTAATTGATTTAATTCAAATCTACTAAATAAATAATCCACCATTTAATTTAATTATCAAATAATTAAATATTTAATTCATGCATCCCATACTACACAAATTAAATCTTAGCGCAATTAAATTTATCATATAAATTAATCACTTGTAGCGCAATTATATTTATCATATAAAATAATTACACTACTAATTAATTACGTAAACATGCAGACATAATTAATTGCGTCAATTTAACAATTAACATAATCACAATTATATAATTCAAATCAAATTGTTTTTAATTAACAATTAAATTAATCTCTATTAATTTTATTTGTCAATTATAATCCCAGTACTTTAGCGCAAACAATTTAACGCAAACAATTAAATCCAAGTTTAATCGTGAGTACCTTAGGGATTCGTCGGACGAAACGAGGTTCGTCGGAAGTCGCGCGGATGCGACGCGGGGATGCACGCGGGGCGTGCGGGCTGAACACGGGGAGAGCCGGGGCGGCTCTCGGCTGGTCGCGGCGGCGGCGGCGCTCGGGCGCGGGCGGGCTTGGCTCGTCGTGCTCGGGCGTTGCTCGTTCAAACCTCCGGCGTCTCTCGTCAAATCAGGTTTCACCTCGTATAGGTAATCCCACTCGCGTATTGCACTAGAAATACGAGAGGGAGAATACGACGGGAAAAACGGGCCAGAAAAACGGCGCCGGAAACAATTTCCGGCGAGGCGGCGGCTGCCGGCGGCGGCGGGCGGCGGCTCCGGGCGGCGGTCCTCCGAGGGAGGCGGCGCTGGGGCGGCGGCGAGAGAGGGAGAGGGAGAGAGGAGAGGCTAGGCTAGAGCTCTCTAGGTTTTGGTGTGTTCTTCTTCATGCCTATGAAGCTCCTTTTATAGGTGAAGAAAAGAGCTACTTGGGCTCAAACCCTAATGGATCGGATCCATTAAGCCTAGCCGGCCCAATTCATTAGCCGTCATTACGTTTCTCCCAAATTGACAATCAATTCGATCTCCGAAAAATATAACGATTATATTTTCTTTCTCGTTTTAATTTTCTCATCGATATGAGACAATAATAAAAATTTCCAATTTCACAAAATCGGAAAGCCCATTTCAGGGGTACTGCTAAATCGGGAAATTTCCCAAAATAGAAAGTGTACACCATCGTGTCCGTTTTCTTTAGCTCATTAATATTTCCAACTCATAATCACAATTATGAATCTCGGATTCAATCATATTGACCTCCGACTATATGTACTTAATTAATAGTTAATTAATACATGATCGTATTCAAGGATTGGTTTACACGAGAATGTGACCCTCAATGGTTCAGGTGTATAACTAGCCGTGGGCTCACAACACATTGTGATTCGAACAACATATTGTTCTTATATCAACTACTCCCGAGAGTTTTAGATTAATAATCATATTATTTAATCTCCGAACAATTCGGTGCCCAACGAATCAGTGACGAGCGTCTAGCAACCACGCTTCACTAATTCCCTAGATACAAATGAAGTGCCTGCAAGAACCTTGTAATATAGTTAGCGTACAGTACGATCCCTCCGATTCATATGTCCTTATCAAACTAGAGATATTGGTTAATCGAGATCTCTTGTTGTGTTTGATAACTTTACGAACGTTCTAGGCTTCGTATAATCCAGTCGTGATTGATCTAGAGAAACACATTTCTCTAATCACCTCACTGTTCAACTCTGGCCAGAGATTCCGGGACTACGAACCACATAGGACATCCATGATCTATATCAAGCGATCAGATCCCCTACTACCATGCACAGACTTCACATCAGATTTCGAACTGCACGAACATTGCCTCCTTTTTCGACTTACTCCCTTTCCAGGGAATCAGAAACACGTTACGATACAGCTAGTCCTCTGATGAAGTCACGGTGATGTCTGGGTCTTAAGGATTAATTGTGTACAACTATATTATGGAATTCTCTACTCGATCAGTGATAACCACTTAGAGATTCCAGGGAGAGGGGGTTCAGTGAACTCATCAACAATGAGCACCCACTCATGTATGTCGATGTCCCAACACCGAGGCTCGAGATTAGACCACATACACTAAGTGCTAGTCTCAAGGGGGAAAGGCCGGGTATCCTTGTTGTTGGCGTAACCCATCGACTAGGAACTGAGTTTGACCAGTTACGTTGCGTTAACAGAATTATCTCTCGGTTTCCACAAAACCGAATTCATACAACATGTGTAACTGTACAGGACTATATCTATGATTCAACATGGGGAGTAGATATAGCATATGCCTTAATTAATCATAATTAATAATCTTTTCATATTTTCGAAATAAATTGATAATATTTATTAATTAAATAATAAATTAGGTTCGACCACAGCCACAGGTTGGCTTGTTGGTCACCTACTCTATCAATCTCCCACTTGACCTAAAGCCAACTGCTCTCGTATCTAAGTCCCATCGACTCTCGATGTTTCTCGTGGACTGATTTAGACAAAGGCTTGGTAAAGGGATCAGCTATATTATCTCCCGAAGTGACTCTTTCGACCAAGACGTCACCTCTCTCAACGATCTCGCGGATCAGATGATATTTCCTCAGTACATGTTTGGATTTCTGATGAGATCTCGGTTCCTTAGCTTGTGCTACGGCTCCCGTGTTATCACAGTACAACGTTACTGGATCACTTGCGCTCGGAACGACTCCCAACTCTTGGATGAAGTTCCGTATCCAAACAGCCTCTTTTGCAGCTTCACTTGCCGCAACATATTCAGCTTCGGTGGTGGAATCAGCCGTGGTTTTCTGCTTGGAACTCTTCCAACAGACGGCACCTCCGTTCAGCTTGAATATGTATCCCGATATCGACTTAGAGTCGTCCACGTCAGATTGAAAACTAGAGTCCGTAAACGCCTCTATCTTCAAATCGTGACCTCCATAGACTAAGAACATCTCTTTGGTATTTCGCAAATACCTAAGAATGTCCTTCACGGCTTTCCAATGAGCCGGTCCAGGATTAGACTGATACTTGCTCGTGACACTCACAGCATGAGCAATATCAGGTCTAGTACATAGCATGCCATACATCACGCTTCCAATACCGGATGCGTATGGTGTGCGATTCATCCTCTCGATTTCCAGTTCCGTTGCTGGACACATGGTTTTTGAGAGACGAATTCCATGACACATTGGCAAAAACCCTCTCTTTGAGTTTTCCATGTTAAACCGTTTTAAAATGGTTTCTATGTACAAGGATTGTGATAGGCCGATCATCTTTCTAGATCTATCTCTATAGATTCGTATTCCTAATACGTAAGATGCCTCGCCTAAATCCTTCATCGAGAAACGTGTGGACAACCATGCTTTCGTTGCCTGCAGCATACCTACATCATTCCCAATGAGTAGTATGTCATCAACGTATAGCACTAAAAACGTCACGGCGCTCCCACTAACCTTCTTGTATACACAAGGTTCCTCCGGGTTCTTGAAAAAATCAAACTCTTTGATTGTGTTGTCAAAACGTTTGTTCCAACTTCGGGATGCTTGTTTCAATCCATAAATGGATCGCTGGAGTCGGCAAACCTTTTGCTCTTCTCCAGGAGATATGAAGCCTTCCGGCTGCGCCATATAAATTTCCTCCTCAATGTCCCCATTGAGAAACGCGGTCTTCACATCCATTTGCCATATCTCGTAGTCGTACCACGCAGAGATGGCCAGCAAAATCCTAATGGATTTAAGCATAGCGACTGGTGAAAAGGTTTCCTCATAGTCAACACCTTGCTTTTGAGTATATCCTTTTGCCACCAACCTAGCTTTAAAGGTCGCAACCTTTCCATCAGCTCCAACTTTCCTTTTATAGATCCACTTGCAGCCTATGGGAACGATTCCTTTAGGTGGGTCTACCAACGTCCATACGTTGTTGGAATACATGGAGTCCATTTCGGATTTCATGGCAGTAAGCCAATGTCCCTTGTCCGTATCCAATACGGCTTCATTGAAGGTTCTAGGATCGGATCCATCATCAATGATTTCGTGATCACTATCAACGAGGAACAACCGATCAGGCAACCTCCGAACTCTTTCGGATTTACGGACTGTCGGTCGTGGAGGTGTATCAGTGGTTTGTTGAATTGGCTCTGGTTCAGGGACTGGTGCATGAACTTCAGTTTGTGGGTCGTCATCTCGAACCTCTTCGAGATCTACTATGCTGCCTTTTCCATCCGCTAGGAATTCCTTCTCAAGGAACACAGCATTTCTCGAGACAAACACTTTTGCCTCAGAAACATAGTAGAATTCATATCCCATGGAATCCACGGGATATCCCACAAAGTAGCATAAGTCAGATTTACTATCCAACTTATCTCCCACTAGCCGCTTCACGTAAGCGGGACAACCCCATATCTTTATATGTTTGAACGTGGGTTGTCGGGAATGCCAAAGTTCATAAGGTGTGGATTTAACTGCTTTAGTGTTAAGTCTATTTAGCAAATAGGCGGCTGTCAAGAGTGCGTGACCCCACAAGTACGCCGGTAACTCAGTGACACTCATCATAGATCGAACCATGTCCAACAGGGTTCAGTTACGACGCTCGGACACTCCGTTCAACTGGGGTGTTCCAGGAGGAGTCCACTGAGAGAGAATCCCATTCTCTTTTAGATAGTCTATAAACTCAGCGCTTAAGTATTCGCCACCACGATCGGATCGTAGTTGCTTAATACGAAGCCCAAGTTGATTCTCCACTTCATGTCGGAAGTCTTTGAACCTTTCAAAAGTCTCCGATTTGTGCTTCATTAAGTACACGTAACCATACCTTGAATAATCATCGGTAAAGGTTACGAAGTAGTTGAATCCACCCCTCGCACTAACGCTTAGTGGACCACACACGTCAGTATGGATCAGATCCAATAGACCTTCAGCACGTGCCATTGTCCCTTTGTAGGGAGACTTGGTCATTTTCCCTTTTAGGCAAGCTTCACAAGCTTGGAGCGATTTCACATCATCAAGTGTGAACAACCCTTCCTTTAGGAACTCATTCAATCGTCTCAGGGAAATATGTCCTAGTCGGGCATGCCAAAGTTGTGCGGGGTTAAGACTAATTTCTTTTCGTTTTGCTGTTAGCACATTAACAGGGATCTCGTTTAAGTTAAGTTCATATAAATTGTTTGACAGATGTCCCTTACATATCACTTTATCGTCCTTTTGTATAAGGCAAATCGAATTTCCAAAAACAAAAGAATAACCTTCATTATCCAAAACAGGAATAGAAATAAGGTTCCGAATAAGTGATGGAACGTAAAGACAATTGTTCAAAACTAATTTAAAACGAGAATCAGAAACATCTAAGTAAATAGTCCCGATGGCTTCAGCAGCAACTCTTGCTCCGTTTCCCATCCTCAAGAAGGTCTCACCTTCCTTGAGCTTCTTACTTCTTGTCATGAGCTGCAAATCATTACAGAGATGTGAGCCACAACCGGTATCCAATACCCATGAAGAAGAATTTAAGGATAAATTTTACTTCTATGTAAAACGTACCATTCCCAGAACGTTTCTGGTCAAGGTACTCCTTGCAGTTACGGCGCCAATGGCCTTTCTTTCCACAATGGTGACAAACGTCATCAACAGATTTGACGACTTTGTCCTTAGATCCACCTTTCTTCCTTTTATAGACCATCTTGCTCGAGGAAGAAACATTTTCTTTCCTCTTCTTCGGATAGGAACGCTTCCTCTCAGAAGTCGAAGCAATGAGAACAGATTTCTCCTTTTTGATAGTCGTTTCAAAACTAACCAACATGTTAAGCAGCTCCTCGAGAGGTGGTGCTAGTTTGTTCATGTTGAAGTTCACTATGAACGGTTCATACGAACTTGGGAGAGACAGGAGGATCAAATCCACCGAGAGCTCTTCAGGTAGGATGACCTTGAAATTCACTAGCTTCTCAATGAGACCGATCATTTTGATTCCATGCTCGTGGACCGAAGCCCCTTCGCGCAGTTTCATAGTGGTCAGCTCCTTCGTAGCAGTGAACCTCGCGGTCCTAATATTCTCACTGTACAGGCCATCAAGATGAATCTTGATGTCATGAGCCCATTCATACGTTTCATATTTCCTAGCAAGCTCAGGAGACATGGCGGCTATCATATAGCACCGGACAGTATTATTGTCCTCTTTCCATATCTCCATGTCTTTCTTCTCCTCGTCAGTATGATCGAGGTCCGGGTCGAAGTCAAACTTATCATCCAAGACATAAGTAAGGTGATCAAGTTGCAGCACAAGTTTGAGATTTCGTAGCCAATCAAGATAGTTTGGGCCAGTGAGTTTGTTTTGGTCGAGGATCGACGCTAGGGGATTCTTAGACATGATTACTGAGAAAATTTTAAGAAGATTAATAAGTGATAGTTCGAATTATGATTGCAATTAAAATTGTAAGGACTTTTAGGAATTTTAATTGCCTCCCACTAAATTTTTCGAATTCCACTATCCTCTAGTGAACAGACGGGAAAATCCAATTTTCCTTAGATGGGCTTTAGGTCCAAAGGCGTAAACCATAACTCGTAGTTAATCTAGCCCAGTCATGTTTACCCAATGGTAGAAAACTATTTTTCAATCACATCTCTATGTGATCCTAAAGTTAGCTTTTCCTCACCATGACAATGAACTACGTTAATCGTACCCTTCAAAGTCAACCTTGTGTCAAGACCGACCCACCGATATGAGAAGTGAAAGTTGGACTCCAATAAACGTGTACAGCCCATAGTTAATCTATCCGACTGCACAAATCTAAAGGAATCGTGGCCAACACATCTCCATCATATGTCGGTAAATCACAGCTTGACTCACAAGCAGTACTCCCCGCTAACACGGCATACCATACTACTTGCAAGTGGCTTTCTCATGATTTACCGTCGGCAGAAGGAAAGAAGAAAGAACGACACATCGGTTCTTCTTTATGGCTTGATATACATTCTCGGGAGAGAATGGAGGACTACAGGATTATTTATCTCATCAGATTGAGTGAGCGATCGATTGTTGATTCCTAACAACTATGTTCTCTATAGGCCATCCTAATGGAGTACATACGATCATAATATATATCACAATATATATATCTCACATAAGTCATATAATTCACATAGCATTTAATCACAATTAAAACGAGGTATGTAAATTAAATTGGTGCTCTATTAATTAACTTGACTTAACAATTAAATCAAATAATTAATCTATCACCTTGTTGATCGAATATTTAAATCAATTATTTAATTGGTCAATAAATAATTTCACTAAATTAAATATTGATACTTCTTTTCTATTTCAATTTATTAATATCCCAATACTCAAACGTGATGTCTCGTAAGTGAAGACTCGAAGCTTCTAACCAGCGATTCATCATGCAAACGACCCTATCTCCCATAAATGGGGGAGCCGAGCAGATCATCGATTTTATGTCATCATATGACTCGAAGATCTCTAATTTGTTTTAACAAAAACAAGTCTAGATGAATCACTCCCCGAGGTGAATTCACGTTTGACGTTGAATTGTTACTTAACAACAAATTAGGCATTGTTTGAACTATTAGATAAAAATAAATATCTTAATAGAAACAACTAAGTCCCAATCAAATAACATTAAATCAATCAATTCAACAAACATCATGCTTAAAGGTGATTATATTCATAGACAATTAATCAATTTCAGAACCTACTCTCTGATACCACTGTTGGGGATCGTGCATGTATACGCAGCGGAAAACAAAAATTTTATTTTATTTTATTTTATTGAAAATCCTATTTTCAATATTACATGCATTAATTGATTTAATTCAAATCTACTAAATAAATAATCCACCATTTAATTTAATTATCAAATAATTAAATATTTAATTCATGCATCCCATACTACACAAATTAAATCTTAGCACAATTAAATTTATCATATAAATTAATCACTTGTAGCGCAATTATATTTATCATATAAAATAATTACACTACTAATTAATTACGTAAACATGCAGACATAATTAATTGCGTCAATTTGACAATTAACATAATCACAATTATATAATTCAAATCAAATTGTTTTTAATTAACAATTAAATTAATCTCTATTAATTTTATTTGTCAATTATAATCCCAGTACTTTAGCGCAAACAATTTAACGCAAACAATTAAATCCAAGTTTAATCGTGAGTACCTTAGGGATTCGTCGGACGAAACGAGGTTCGTCGGAAGTCGCGCGGATGCGACGCGGGGATGCACGCGGGGCGTGCGGGCTGAACACGGGGAGAGCCGGGGCGGCTCTCGGCTGGTCGCGGCGGCGGCGGCGCTCGGGCGCGGGCGGGCTTGGCTCGTCGTGCTCGGGCGTTGCTCGTTCAAACCTCCGGCGTCTCTCGTCAAATCAGGTTTCACCTCGTATAGGTAATCCCACTCGCGTATTGCACTAGAAATACGAGAGGGAGAATACGACGGGAAAAACGGGCCAGAAAAACGGCGCCGGAAACAATTTCCGGCGAGGCGGCGGCTGCCGGCGGCGGCGGCGGGCGGCGGCTCCGGGCGGCGGTCCTCCGAGGGAGGCGGCGCTGGGGCGGCGGCGAGAGAGGGAGAGGGAGAGAGGAGAGGCTAGGCTAGAGCTCTCTAGGTTTTGGTGTGTTCTTCTTCATGCCTATGGAGCTCCTTTTATAGGTGAAGAAAAGAGCTACTTGGGCTCAAACCCTAATGGATCGGATCCATTAAGCCTAGCCGGCCCAATTCATTAGCCGTCATTACGTTTCTCCCAAATTGACAATCAATTCGATCTCCGAAAAATATAACGATTATATTTTCTTTCTCGTTTTAATTTTCTCATCGATATGAGACAATAATAAAAATTTCCAATTTCACAAAATCGGAAAGCCCATTTCAGGGGTACTGCTAAATCGGGAAATTTCCCAAAATAGAAAGTGTACACCATCGTGTCCGTTTTCTTTAGCTCATTAATATTTCCAACTCATAATCACAATTATGAATCTCGGATTCAATCATATTGACCTCCGACTATATGTACTTAATTAATAGTTAATTAATACATGATCGTATTCAAGGATTGGTTTACACGAGAATGTGACCCTCAATGGTTCAGGTGTATAACTAGCCGTGGGCTCACAACACATTGTGATTCGAACAACATATTGTTCTTATATCAACTACTCCCGAGAGTTTTAGATTAATAATCATATTATTTAATCTCCGAACAATTCGGTGCCCAACGAATCAGTGACGAGCGTCTAGCAACCACGCTTCACTAATTCCCTAGATACAAATGAAGTGCCTGCAAGAACCTTGTAATATAGTTAGCGTACAGTACGATCCCTCCGATTCATATGTCCTTATCAAACTAGAGATATTGGTTAATCGAGATCTCTTGTTGTGTTTGATAACTTTACGAACGTTCTAGGCTTCGTATAATCCAGTCGTGATTGATCTAGAGAAACACATTTCTCTAATCACCTCACTGTTCAACTCTGGCCAGAGATTCCGGGACTACGAACCACATAGGACATCCATGATCTATATCAAGCGATCAGATCCCCTACTACCATGCACAGACTTCACATCAGATTTCGAACTGCACGAACATTGCCTCCTTTTTCGACTTACTCCCTTTCCAGGGAATCAGAAACACGTTACGATACAGCTAGTCCTCTGATGAAGTCACGGTGATGTCTGGGTCTTAAGGATTAATTGTGTACAACTATATTATGGAATTCTCTACTCGATCAGTGATAACCACTTAGAGATTCCAGGGAGAGGGGGTTCAGTGAACTCATCAACAATGAGCACCCACTCATGTATGTCGATGTCCCAACACCGAGGCTCGAGATTAGCCCACATACACTAAGTGCTAGTCTCAAGGGGGAAAGGCCGGGTATCCTTGTTGTTGGCGTAACCCATCGACTAGGAACTGAGTTTGACCAGTTACGTTGCGTTAACAGAATTATCTCTCGGTTTCCACAAAACCGAATTCATACAACATGTGTAACTGTACAGGACTATATCTATGATTCAACATGGGGAGTAGATATAGCATATGCCTTAATTAATCATAATTAATAATCTTTTCATAATTTCGAAATAAATTGATAATATTTATTAATTAAATAATAAATTAGGTTCGACCACAGCCACAGGTTGGCTTGTTGGTCACCTACTCTATCATAAAGAATTTGAACTTTCAAAACAAAGAATATAAATCATAAAAAACTTTAATCGAGAGACGTCCGTACCGCCAACCTCCCTTCAGCCCAAAGCCTGGACGTCCGCACCGCCAACATCCTCCAGGCCGAGGGCACCGTCGATGTCCATCTATTTTGTATATATATACGCATCAAATCAAAATTCAATACGTATTGAATTATTTATTTATTTAATTATTAATTATTAGGGGGGATAAATCATTGAAATCTTACCTGGTACCCCTCTGTAAATCGAGGTTCTCTGCCCGAAGTGAACCCTCTGTAAATCAAGCATAGAAAGTTTGAATCTTAATCTGAAAAAAAAAGGAACTTTGAAAAAACGAATTCAGTAAACCCTAAAACACAAAAATCGAGTTTCGTGAAATTTACACATACATCAAATTGGGAAAAAGAGCGCAAGAATTAAGGCAGTAAGATCGACATTCAAATTGTTGATTATGAAACTGCACAAAAAATAAAATTGATAAGAACTTACTTTTGATATAGCAGCGTAGGGCAAAAAAAATCGCTCGAAACCCTTAATCTGATAGATTTTAGGATGGGTTAAGGGAATAATCTAAATGTAAAGGACTGGAAGATGATAAATTTTAGGATGGGTTAAGGGAATAATCTAAATACAATCTTACATCGTTATCAAGCAACAATAACTCTAAAGGAATCGAATTCCAAATTTGGGCAGAGGGAACGCCACTTTCTGCGAAGCATGGCACATGAAATATAATCTGTAGAGTTTTTGAAAATTCCAGCGAAAGAGGTAAACATCCCAGAAGCAGAGAAATATTACAGCAGAAGAAGATCTCCAAAAATTACAACAATTATGAATATGTAAAATCGAATGACAAAACACAAAGACATTAGACGTTATTAATTATGAATCTGGAAAAAATAAAATTTGACATCGTATATACAACGATGATGATTTAAAATTTTGTCTACTGCAGAAGATTAAGGAAGAGAAGAGATGAAGGTACCAATTTTTGGGGAAGACGACGGAGAAACCCTATGTTGCGCGGCTGTAATGAAAATAATGAAATGCGTAGAATTTTTTTAAATTTCAGTATAATAAAATAATTAATCGGGAGTAGAGAATATTGTGAATGGTGTGAACACAAATTTGAAGCTTGTTTTTAATTGGTCTACGTGTACAATAGAAGAGTTTTAATTGGTCCACGTGAAATGATTGTTCAGGATTTATATATTAATAGATTACCTATACAATATTATTGAGAGATAACTAATATATAATGAAGCTTCTATTTAAAAAATGATTACTATTTCTTTTACATTTAACTCTAAAATACAATTGTGTTGCTATATTTTAATTTAATTTAACTCTAAAGTGCACTTTTCTTTTCAACTAATTTAATTTCTTTATTTAAAATTTCATTTTACAAATTCATTTTTAATAAAAAAAAAATTAAAGTACACATTTTTTCTTTCAAAAAATGACTAGCTACTCTCATCCATTCAGGACGAAAAACATATAAAAATAACACTACAAACATAATTTTATACACACCGTGGTCATCAGTTGTACTGAACTTTGTAAAGTGTATGAAAATATAAAAATAACACTACAAACATAACTTTATACACACCATGGTCATCAGTTGTACTGAACTTTGTAAAGCGAGCTTGTAAGATTTTGTTAAACTAATAAAGTTTGGGAAATTTCATTCGATTTTTTTAAATTAAATTTATAAAAATCTTAAGATATTAATACGGATTTTAAACATAAAAAATCTTGAAGTATTCAACAACTTATGTATTCTATGAATTTTAATTTCTTTGATTTTCTTAACAAAATAGTAATAATTTTTCATTTTCTAAAATTTATTGTAATTATCAAAGTTTTGCTATTAATAATTTGATTTTGAACAGGATATAATTGAAGTAATTTAAAAATTAAACAAATTTAAAGAAATAATTTTCATATTCGTGATTGTTTTTATTTTTCAATTGCACTTGATATATTTTTTAGTAAATAATAAAACATATTTAAAATACAAAGAAAGTATATTAAAAATAAATAAGTAAAATTTTGATTTAATTATACAAGTATATTGATATATTTTATGAGTGTATAATATTTATAAGAATAAAATTAAGTTTTATAATAAATTAATTAGAATTTTTTTAGTAGATCGATAAGAGGGAAAATATCATATATAGTCTTGTTCGGAAATCAAATTCTTTATCAGCATTAGTCCTTCGATCTGCTACTACAGGTTAAAACATTAGTTATTTGACCAATACAAAATCAACCAAAGATAAATCCAGTGAACCACGACCACCAAATTAAAAATTATGAACCATTATGTTATTTGTACTATTCAATAATGATACTAATATTAAATAAATAAATAATAAAAGAGAAAAAGAAATAATTAAATAAATAAATAGTACAGTATAAAATAAATTTCAAATTAAATACAAAAATAAAAAATAAAAATGAAAAAACAAATTATAAATAAAATAAATAAATCATTTTATAAAAAAATAAATTAAATAAAATTACAAATTATTTTAATATTATATTAAAAATAAAAAATAATTACCAAAAAATATTCAATTTTCATAATATTATATTAAAAATAAAAAATAATTACGAAAAAATATTCAATTTTCATGCCTTTTTTAATATTTTAATTTTAATTATTAAATTTAAATAATTAATGATCAATAATTAATTAATTAATTAATTTAAAATACTAAATTATTAAATTTGAATTATTTTATATTTAATTAATTATTAATGTTTTAATTTCTATTATTAGATTTTTTGATTAATATTTTTTTATTAATTATTTAATAAATGTAATCTAATAAATTATTAAATTTAAATTTACTAAATAATTTATTAATTTTTTATTATATTTTTTTATAAAATTATTAATCAAATTTAAATTAATTTGTATTTACTTAATTTTAAATTTATAATTATAAATAAATAATTTAATTTTTTTTAATATTTTTATTAATGAATTATTATTGTGATTAAATAATAAATTAAGTTATTTTATTTATTTATTAAAAATATTTATATAATACAGTATTAATTGTATTAACATTCTACATTTTTCAAGTTGATTATTTGGTATATTGGTAATTGGTTATTGTTAATTTTTTGTAGACCCAAGTTCAAACCCTAACAATTGCAATTTTTTTTTTTTTTGTAAGTAACAGACTAAATGTGATATTTTCCCTCGATAAGATGTTATAATAGTTGAAAATTATTTAGTAAAGATATCATGTTTATAATAATTGAATAAAAATGGTAATCATTTATCTATACATATATAATTATGGATTTATCAATTCCACATATAGACTAATAGAATTTTTTTAATATTATTGTGTTCACACTATAAATTATAAATAAAAACAATAAAAACATTTATAAATTCTAAAATTTATAGTTTTTATTTTCTTTAATTCTAAAAGATTTCATAATTAATTAATTTATATTTATTTATATTTGGTAATAATATTCATAGTTAATTTGCATTTATTTATATTTGGTAGTACAAAATAATTCATTAATCTCTTAATCCTGATCAATTGGAAAGTTTTAATATAGTAAAATCTCTATAAATTAATACTCCATACATCAACACTACTAGAATAAAGGCTTTTAGCGACTACATAAAAAATTCTTATAAATTCTTAATTTAAAAGTCTTCTCATTTTATGGTAATTTTATAAAATTTCATATTAGCTTATTTACATTTATTTTTGGAAATAGTAATTATTCATCCTCGATATATAACGAGAAATATATTTGCGTTCCACCTCCAGTCTCGCATTGATCCTATGTGCTTTCTTTCCCACTTAAATATTCACCCATCGTCGATGCACGTCAATTCTTAGCGGATCTTTATCTAACGAGAAATATATTTGCGTTCCACCTCCAGTCTCGCATTGATCCTATGTGCTTTCTTCCCCACTTAAATATTCACCCATCGTCGATGCACGTCAATTCTTAGCGGATCTTTATCTAACGAATAGTTTACGAAATCGGACGACTGTAATATGTTGTTGTTCAGTTCATTATTATAAAGAGGGGAGAACTATGTTCAGTTCATTAATATAAAGAGGGGAGAACTATGTTCAGTTCATTAATATAAAGAGGGGAGAACTATGAAATGTAGGAACCATGATAGCTAAAAAGACTTTTATCGATGCTATATGGGTGTGATTAATGTCGTTATCTTGAGAACGGTTTATTTGCCGCTTGATTTTAGTAAAAGATAAATTAAATATGATGTTAGACTCATCAATTGTTTATGAGGGTTTTAGTTCTTTATGACAATCAGGGTTAGTATTTAGAGCCTGTTTGGCGGAGCTTATAAGCTATTTAAAACAGCTTATAAGTTGTTTAAAAGCTTATAAGCTCCTAAAATTTGTTTAGTAAATATTTAAAAAAAGATCTTAAAAAACTTAAAAATAAGCTGTTTAAAAAAAAGTAAGGGGAGAGGTACTTTTTTTAAAACAGCTTATAAGCTCTTGTAACTTAAACAATAAAATACTAAAATACCCTTAAAATTATTACCTTTTATATATATACAAAAATTCCAATTTTATTATTTAGTTTATACAATTATTTTTAATTATTTTTTCCATATATAACAATTTATTTTTGATAATTTTATTTATATAAGATCTTAAATTGCCAAATAAATTAACATTTTATAAGTTTATATATCTATTTTATCTAAACGGTCACTACAAAAAAACTAGTCGATTCCTACGGACAATCCCGTAGGGATCGCCGTAGGGAAGCTGCTTCCCTACGGCATCCCCTACGGCATTTGGCCGTAGGGTACGTGCTCGTAGGGGTCGTCTTCCCTACGGGAAAATATAGGCCGTAGGGGCTTCCCCTACGACCTTGCCGTAGGGGAACGCGTAGGGGATGTCCTTTCCCCGCCCCCTTCTTCCCGTAGGGCCGGCCGACGACATAGCCGTAGGGGCGGGACGTAGGTGTGTCCCCTACGGCATTGCCGTAGGGATGTTCGAGGGACGATACCCTACGGTCATTCAGCCGTAGGGGTCTTCTGGGTTGTCTCCCCTACGGGCATAGCCGTAGGGGACTTCTGGAGTGTCACCCCTACGGGCATAGCCGTAGGGGACTTCTGGAGTGTCACCCCTACGGGCATAGCCGTAGGGGACTTCTGGAGTGTCTCCCCTACGGGCATAGCCGTAGGGGACTTCTGGAGTGTCTCCCCTACGGGCATAGCCGTAGGGGATTTCAGGATTTTTTGGCAGGTTTAATTCTGTTTTTTTTGCCCAAACCTGCACTCAAATGCACTCAAAGAGATACTCAAATTCAATTCAACACATATCAAAATCATTTAAATCAACCAAACACATTCAAGAACATTAAAAAACAATCCAAATCATCCAAAAACATTCAAAACCATCTAAAATCTCAAGTTCAACAAACAAAAAAAGGATAAAAACACAATGTCTAATCAGGGAGGTTGAGGTGGTCAACCTAGAAGCTCATCTCGTAAACGCTGCTCCATCTCTTTTAAGCTCGTAACGAACTCCTTCTGTAGCTCTGCACGATCAGCAGCGCGCTCAACCTCTCGCTCCCGAGCAAGACGTTCCTCGGTCTCTTTTTGCTTCTGCTCGAACTCCTCTCTCAAAGTCTGTCTTATGCGCTCCTCCGACTCTGACGGGCCAGACGAGGAGGACACAGAAAATGAGGAAGAGGAGCTGCTGAAGACCTGAGGCAGAAAGAAGCGTAAATAAACAATAAAAACTCATTGATTTTAAGAATAAACAAAAAATTAAAATCCTTAAATTTTGCAACTTACATACTAAAACATAATAATTCGCTTAAAATTTTCTTTTCAAAAACCAAACAAGACTCAAAATACTTAAATTTTACTTTTTAAATAAAAAACATTTTACTCAAACGAGGATTTTGACCCTCGAGATGAAGTCACCCTTAACCATTTTCAAGCATTTTCAAACAAACAACTCACTCTTGAAAAGTCTTCTCCCCTTTTTGTATTCATTCCCAGCAAACAACATGACAAAAACTTACATGTAACACGACAAAAAGTCATTTTCTATCCTAAAATATCAAAAAACGACAGCAACCCTTAAATATTTTCAAGCATTTTCAAACCAACAACTCACTCTTTAAAAGTCTTCTCCCTTTATGTATTCATTCCCAGCAAAATAAAAGGACAAAAACTTACATATAACACGACAAAAACTTGAAAATATAAGCACTAAACTTGTCTTTCACCTACAACATCATTGTCAATTGTCACCACCCATAAACTTACATGTAACACGACAAATAATGAAAGGAATCATTTCATGTAACACAAAAAACAAAAGAAAGCTTTATTCTTGTTAGCTCTTTATTCTCATTTTCATACTTGCTGGAAGAATTAACATATAAGCACACAACATATGCATTGTAAGAAATTTCAAGAGCAAAGCATCGTGTACCTGGTTGTGACAATTTTTTTTTGTGTGGGGATGTAGCTCTACGAACACCGACAAGCACACAGCTGCACCACTTCGATAAACGTCGAGAAAAGATGAAAAAATGGAGTTGGAGATCGGAAATAAAATATGGAGCCTGCGAGGGAGAGAAAGAGAGTGTTGAAAACCAGCTGAATCGAAAATGGCACTGGAGAATCGGAGTGGAAATCCTAAAAAAAATCCTAAACCCTAATTTCAATTCAATAAGCTGCCTGGATTTTATGGAGAACCGGAGTGAAAATCAAACCCTAATCGAACTGTATTCATCAATCCCTAATCGAACCCTAAAAACCCTAAGTGAAAATCAAACCCTAAAAATTTCAAATTCCAAAAATTAAACCATTAAAAGTTGAAACGGAAGTACGAACCTTAAATCATTAGAGAATCGGAGTGAACGAGATCGATTGCACTTGAATTTGCCGGAAAATGCGTCGAATCGCCGAAAATCGCCTTAAAAGCCCGTCGTCGTTCCTCTTTTTCGCGTTTGAAAGAAATGAATCTGTTCTGCTGAACAGATTGGATTAATAGACGACCCCTACGGCTAGCCCTACGGCGACGGGACCGTAGGGGTATAAGTATTAATTAAAACGCTGACGTTTTAATAATCCCCTACGGGAACGTTCCCGTAGGGGTCCCCTACGGCATTCAGCCGTATGGGGTCTTACTAAATATTACTACACCCCTACGGGATAAGCCGTAGGGGGCCTCCGCGCTGCGTCCCCTACGGGGAAGCCTGCCGTAGGGCGAAATAGCCTACGGGTACCCGTAGGGAGACTCAGCGCGCGAATGCGCGCGCTGTCCCCTACGGGAGCCTCCTACGGGGTTGTCCCCTACGGGCACAGCCGTAGGGGTAGCCGTAGGGGTTGTATATATGGTATTTCCCGTAGGGAACCCCGTAGGGAAGTCCCTACGGGATGATAGCCGTAGGGAATCCCCGTAGGGATTCTCTGGTTTTTTTGTAGTGGGTTTAACAACTTATTTATTAAATAAGACATAACAGCTTATCAGCTCTTAAAACAACTTATAAGACGTAACATCTTATAAGCTATTTTAAATAAGCTCGCTCAAACGGGCTCTTAATGAAGTATTTTACTTTTAGGCGTCGTTAGTCTGCACGGGGATTTCTTTGGGCCAATTTCTTAGTAGTTCGAGCTGGATGCGATTTGTTGGTGATTTAAGTGAAATCGCTGTCCATTTAATGTAATTGGAATCATTCAAGGCTTCGGATTAAATCTAGTCAATATAATATAATTTTGGAGAAGTGTGGAGTACACGGTTATATAAAATTGATATGGTTTAAGTATTTGAATAAGCATAATAATGCATGTCGAGTGTGATCTCGTGGTTGCATGGTTGCATGGCTAGATGATGATATTACATCATTAATATTATGCAAATTCGAAATTGCATGTCTTCCCATGCAAAACAACATGAATAGGTGTCAAAGTGAAAGGGTATATTCACTAAAAGGTACCTATACATGAATAGGTGTCGAATGAAAAGGTACCTTTTCATAAATGTACCTATTCGACCAAGAGGTGCTTATATTCAAATGAAAGGGTGTCTACTACCTATATAAGGAAGTGATATTCATTTGATGAATACACACAATTTCACCTACGAAATTAAGAAGCTTTGAAGCAAACAAATAAAGCGGAATATTCCATAAGTTGCTCGTGTTCTAAGCCTAAGACTCGAGTGTTGATATTGTCTTATCCTGCGAGGGATTTCGTGATACCCAGGCTTATAGGGTCGAAATACTCTTTAAGGAAAGCGTTGCTACGCGATTCAATATTTATCCAAGCCTCTCTTCTTTCAGTAACACCCTTATATACAACAATCTTAAAGAGTATTTTCACATACTGAAAGATGAAGTCCGTTCGAGAGATGAACATCAAGTTTGGCAAGTTGGAGAAATTTGAAGCGTGAATTTTGGAAGGTGTATGTTCTAAGCACTCCTCAACCGGAGCAAGTGGAAAACAAAATACCGGAGGCAACTCGGAAATGGTGCAAGTGGGACAACGACGACTATATATGTCATGGGCATATATTGAACGGTATCTCTGAACTCTCATTTTTACATTTATCAAAATGTTGAATCTGCTTAAGTATTATGAGATGTTCATGCTTAATATTATTAATAAAAATTATGATTATGTGCTTATGACTTCTTCGAACTTAAATGATTCATGATTGTGGCATGTTAGATTAAGACATGTTTTTATAAGCGTATGATTGAAATGTCAAAACTATATTTAATTTTTGTCATGAACTTAGAAGAAGATAAGTGTAATACATGCATGCTAACTAAAATTGTTAGGCAGCCTTTTAAAGATGTTCAACGTGAATCTTATATGCTTGAACTTGTGCATAGCGACTTATGTGATTTCCATGCTACACCTTCAATGGGGAATAAGAAATACTTAGTAACTTTCATAGATGATTATTCTAGATTTTGCTATGTATTTCTGCTAAGTACTAAAGATGAAGCACTAGAAAAGTTTAAAGTATTTAAAACTGAAGTTGAACTACAACAAGAGTGCATGATTAAAAAGTTGAGAACCGATAGGGGTGGTGAATATTATGATCCTGTTTTATTTGAATCGTGTGGTATTATACATGAAATAACCGCGCCCTATACTCCTCAACAAAACGGTATATCTGAAAGGAAGAATCGTGTACTAAAGGAAATGATGAATTCCATGTTATTCTATTCGGGTTTGAATAGTGGATTCTGGGGAGAAGTCGTGTTAACGGCTTACAATTTATTAAATAGGGTTCCTAACAAAAGGAACAAGGTTACTCCCTATGAACTTTGGTACAAAAAGAAGCCTAACCTGAATTATCTTAAGGTTTGGGGCTGTCGGGCAGTCGTAAGACTACCGGATCCCAAAAGGAAAACTTTGGGAGAAAGAGGCATTGATTGCATTTTTGTTGGATATGCTGTGCATTCCAAGGCATATCGATTCTATGTGATTGAACCAAATGATTCAGTTGCGATTCATTCAATCATAAAATCGAGGGATGCCATATTTGATGAAACTCGTTTTTCATCAATGGTTAGGCCCAAGGATCTGGTGCCTAAGGCGGTTGAAAGCAAGGAATTAACCTTGCCCGGACCTGAGTCACTTGAACTTCGTCGAGGCACGAGGATAAGGACTAAGAAATCGTTCGGTCCCGATTTCCAGACTTTTCTGGTTGAAGGATCAAGGGACGAAGTTGGCTTCCAATACTCGTATTGCTATCATGTTGATGATGAGCCTAAAACATACGAGGAAGTCATGAAATCGCAAGATGTTGCATTTTGGAAAGAAGCCATCAATGATGAGATGGATTCCATTATGGGAAACAACACTTGGGTGCTTGCTGATTTACCTAACGGTTGTAAACCATTAGGATGCAAGTGGATCTTCAAAAAGAAGATGAAAGTCGATGGTTCAATCGACAAGTATAAAGCCCGATTGGTTATTCAAGGCTTTAGGCAAAGGAAGGCATTTATTATTTCGATACTTATGCCCCTGTTGCAAGAATAACTACGATTAGATTATTGATAGCTTTGGCTGTAATAAATAATCTAGTGATCCATCAAATGGATGTAAAAACGGCATTCCTTAACGGTGAGTTAGAGGAAGAGATTTACATGAAACAACCCGAAGGGTTCGTTATGCCTGGTAATGAGCATAAAGTTTGTAAACTCGTTAAATCCTTGTATGGATTGAACAAGCACCTAAGCAGTGGCATCAAAAATTTGATGAAGTAATCTTGTCGAATGGATTTAAATTAAATCAATCGGACAAGTGTGTGTATAGCAAATTCGATGACTTTGGGAAAGGAGTCATCATTTGTCTATATGTTGATGATATGCTTATCTTTGGTACTGACCAAAGACAAGTGGACCTTACTAAGGCATTTCTATCATCAAGCTTTGACATGAAGGATATGGGGGAGGCGGATGTGATTTTGGGAATAAAAATCAAACGTGAGAACAATGCTATTACTTTAACACAATCTCATTACATTGAGAAAGTGTTGAAGAAATTTCATTGCGATGACTATTCTCCGGTTAGCACCCCTTATGATCCAAGTGTGAAACTTATGCCGAATACGGGTGTTGCGGTGTCCCAGTTTGAATACTCCAAGGTAATCGGATGTCTTATGTATGCTATGACTAGCACAAGACCGGACATTGCATTTGCAGTGGGCAAACTAAGTAGATACACAAGTAATCCTAGCACGCACCATTGGCAGGCTGTTAGGCGTGTATTGAAATATTTAAATGGAACCAAAGACCTTGGTTTGACGTATGTCGGATATCCTTCGGTACTAGAAGGGTATTCTGATGCGAGTTGGATAACCAATATAGAGGACCATACCTCTACTACTGGTTGGGTGTTCCTACTCGGAGGCGGTGCTATAAGTTGGGCTTCAAAGAAGCAAACTTGTATTACGAGTTCCACTATGGAATCGGAATTTATAGCACTCGCGGCAGCTGGTAAAGAAGCTGAATGGCTAAGGAATTTGGTGTATGAAATTCCTTTGTGGCCGAAGCCTATTTCGGCATTTTCTATTCATTGTGACAGTGCAGGCACTTTGGCTAAGGCATACAGTCATGTATACAATGGCAAGTCAAGACACTTGGGCGTTAGACATAGCGCGATCCGTGAGCTGATCACTCATGGAGTAATCTCAATAGATTTTGTGAGATCTCAACATAATCTCGCTGATCATTTGACCAAGGGATTAGCGAGGGACTTGGTAGCAAAGTCGGTAACTGGGATGGGTCTTAAGCCTCTCTGAATCTTTAAATATGGGATACCAAATTCATTTCTAATTGTATTAGAACCAGAATTCAATTGGGAAGCCTATATTTAAGATTGAAACACATGAAAAATTATCCCAAAGGAATGTGTTTGAACCTGCATGAAAAGGTTGAAGTTAATTCTTAATGAGTCTTTTGACAAAGTGCATTGTGCAGGTGCACGAAGAAAAGATTCACCTATATGAGTGGGAAGTGTGGCAACTTCAAGAGTCGTGGCTGAGCTCTATAAACACTCATGAATGGATAGGGACACAAGGCCTATTTTGTGTCGGATTTCCTTATGGAATGGTTTAAACTTGTGTGTGTTTTATCTTCATGTATTCAGATGGGTTGAACGGTTCAATCTTTAAGACACCGTGATTCTCGAATATATGTAAAGTATAATTCACTACGATGAAAATTCAATCGTCAAGACATTTTCATCTTACGCACGAGTTTGGTTTTATTTGTTGAATTTGTATGATTCAAGGATTGCACTTAAATGGGGGAGGATTGTTGGTGATTTAAGTGAAATCGCTGTCCATTTAATGTAATTGGAATCATTCAAGGCTTCGGATTAAATCTAGTCAATATAATATAATTTTGGAGAAGTGTGGAGTACACGATTATATAAAATTGATATGGTTTAAGTATTTGAATAAGCATAATAATGCATGTCGAGTGTGATCTCGTGGTTGCATGGTTGCATGGCTAGATGATGATATTACATCATTAATATTATGCAAATTCGAAATTGCATGTCTTCCCATGCAAAACAACATGAATAGGTGTCAAAGTGAAAGGGTATATTTGATTTTAGTCGTGTGTGTGCGTTTTTTTTGGTTATGTTTTTGTGTCGTTTGATAGTCTTGTTGTGTTGTGTCGTGTCGTTTTAGCTTTATTTCTTGTTTTGTTGTGATTTGATCTCACTTGGGTGTGTTGGAGGATTTTGAGTTTATTTTGTAGGTCGATTGCCGAGAAAAGTCGAGAAATCGAGCTTAGACTGAAAAAGGAGAAATGGCGAGCGCCATTCTCAAAATGGCGGTCGCAGACATAAACGGCGGTCGCAGGAACAGAAGCGGCGACCGCCAAATGGGGTAAAAAGCATGCAGATTTCCAGCCAAGTCTTTTGGGCAAAACGGCGCTCGCCAAAATAAAAACGGCGGTCGCCGAAATCCTTTTGGCGAGCGCGGAAACATAAACGGCGGTCGCCGTTTTGGAGCGGTTGCATGGCGGTTCTACAGCCATGCTGTGATGCATTTAGGCGAGGAAATGAAGGGGAAAAAACAACTTTCGCCTGGGAATTAATCGAGGAACAGAGGGAGACCATTTCGGAGCAGACAACTCCGAGAGACGATCGATCAAATCCGAAGCCGTTTCAATATTAGTAATAGTAGATGAATTTCAATTTCGTAAACTTCTAGTTAATTACCTTTTCATGTTTTAATCTCTTTTGGCAAAATACTTTGAATGCTTTCAAGTTTGCAAATATTAGAATGCTTATTAAATTAGATGAATGCTTTATTAATCAAAGATTGTTTTAAGTTTGTTCTTAGTTTCATTCTCTTGTATTGTTTTGTATTTATTTTCGAGTGCATCTTAAAATCTATGTTTGCTTTTGTTGTTATAATTTGTGTTCGTTCTTTGTTGAAGATGATGAACTAAACTTTTGGCTCGGATGATAATATGAAGGACAAGGTTGAATATTTGTAGGATTCGGAAGACTATATATAAACGACATAGTCTTGAACTCGTAACCCGACCGGGAGCGAGATTTCAAGTGAATTAAACGTTTTCAAACGAGTTAAGCAACCCGACCGGGAACTTGACTTTCGTGTGTCGATTATATAGAGTTGATAAAGAGGTATACAAATTACGAACTAAGTTTAGATTATTATTGTCCGAGTGCTTTTCTTAGATTGTTAATTTCAATATTTCTATTATAATCGAGAATTCCAAAATGATTTTAGGATTTAGTTTAATGATTTACGTATCTATCTCTTTACTTGCACTTAAACTTCACTCTTTCGTTTCCTTGGATTGATACCGAGTCAACTACAATTGACCTCGGATTTTGACGAGAGACGCACACAAATAAGTCTAATCAAAATTGGCGCCGTTGCCGGGGAAACGGATAGTGTGTTTGAGTGTTTGTTTAGTTTTAGTTCGTATTTCCTTTAGTTAATTTAGTTAATTGTCTTGTTATTACTAACCTTCTACTTTGAGTGTGCATGGTCACTACAAGAAGTAAGGCGACTAGTGAGCAACAAGGTTCATCTACCGAAGGAATGGAGAAGAATAAAGAAAGGGTTGACATTGAAGATGAAACCGGACAAGAATCTTCGGGATTAAAGAAAGGTCAACCTTCTCAAGGATATGTTCTATCTCCGAATTCTCAAGGACCTTTACCTTTGGGAGCTCCTCAAAATAGCAACAATCAAGAGGGAGGAAGTAATTTACAGATTCAAATTCCTCAGTTCAATGTTCAAGCACAACTTACTCCTCCAACACCTTTAAATTTACCAGAAGAAGATCATCATTCTACTCCTCATAATGTGATGAGTCCTAACGTTGGATATCCTCCACCGATGATGAATCCTCAGATGATGAATCAACCACCGATGATGAATCCGAACATGATGAATAACATGGCTTATCAACCAAACTACGGGTATCCATTTCAGCAACCCGGAGTTCAAGTCAATCAAAACATGCAAGGACAATTCCAACAACAATGGCCAAACATGGTGCCCAATATGATGCCGTATGGGGGTTATGGGATGCAACCGAATCAGTGGAATCAATATGGAAATCCAGCGGCTCGACGAGTTCAACAAGGTGACATCACAAGGCCTATCATTGGAGCAACTCCGGCATGTGTGGATTTACCGGAAGTGGTGAAGAATTATAAGGTTAATCCGATGGATTTCAATCAATTACCGGAGTATCATGGGAATAATAATGAGGATGTGTTAAGTTTTATCCGAGACTTTTACAACACCATTCATACCTTTCCGTTGAATGGACTTCAAGAAGATGAGTTGCGTTGTCGGTTCTTTCCGATGACTTTGAAGGACAAGGCCAAGTCGTGGTGGATAGCATTGCCACCAAACTCTTTACAAAATTGGAACGACATCTATGATGAGTTCATGAGTCAATTTTTCCCACATCACAAGACGACGGACTTTAGGAATCAAATATGTGGTTTCACTAGTCGTCCGGGAGAATTTTTCCACGAGACTTGGGATCGATTTCAAGATTTACTTCTTAAATGTCCTCACCATACATTCACTCAAGTCTTACTTAATCAAATTTTCTATGACTCTTTGACAGATTCTTTACAAGGGTCGGTGGATAATCAAGCCGGAGGCGACATCACATATCGATCACCGGAAGAGATGGTTACTATCTACAAGACCATGGCTGGGAATTCAAGGAGGAAAAGTTCAAGGAGACGTGTGGTGAACGATGTCAAGGAAGTAGAAGCTAGCAATCTCAACATAAAAATCGAGGAGATGGCTAAGGAAATCAAGGATTTGAAAATGGAGGAGGGAAATTTGAAGACACAACTTCTTTTGAATCAAATGGAAGTATGTACGTTGTGTGGTTATCAAGGACATGGACCAGCTACTTGCCCGATGCCCCAAATGCAAGCTCCTTTGATGATTGAAGGGCAGCCTATGTTTGGAGAGCAAGGGAATATGGCATTCGTTCCATACCAATCACAACAACAAGGTGAAATGGTGATTCCGGAAGTACAAGATTCGGTGGTACAGCCGTATAACCAACAAGGAAGCTACTACAATAATCAACAAGGAGGGAATCAAAGGCCTAATTATCCTTATCAACCAAGGCCACAACCTCAACAATGGCAACCGAGGCAAAATTTTCAGCAAGGTCAATCTTCGAGCACACCTTACCGAGCTCCTTATCAAGCACCGAGTCAACAATACCGAGCTCCGTATCAAGCTCCTACTCAGCAACAACAGTCCCTAAGGCCACCTCAACAACCATCGAGCAATAATTTTGAAGAATGGATGAAGAAGTATGCCGAGAAAAATGACTTGAGGATGGATAGCTTAGAGGTGAAAGTAGGAGGATACGATGCGGTGCTTAATAGTATAAATACTCAAATGGGACAAATGGCGACTACACTTGGGAAGATGCAAGCTAAGGAAGAGTCGGGAAGACTACCAAGTCAACCATCCCATGCCAAGGCTCTTACGGTGTTAAGGTCGGGGAAGATTATTGATAATAAAGTAAGGATGCCGGGTGAAAAAGAGGATAAAATTGAGAGTGATCCGATTTCTGAGAATGAGGAAGACATTGAAGAGATTGTTTGCGAGAAGAAAGAGGAGGAAAAAGTAAAAGAGGAAGTTGAAAGTGATGAGAAAGAAGAAGAAAGAAAGAGAAGAAAGAGAGTAGAAGCAGAGGCCAGAAGTGAAAGGGTAGTTCTTCATAAGTCGAAGAATCCGTATAAGCCTCCTGTTCCTTATCCGACTGAGCTTAGGAACAAAAAGAAGGATCAACAATTTCAGCAACTTTACGATCTTCTAGCAAAGGTTGAGGTAAATGTCCCTTTGTTAGATATGATTTCTAACATACCTTCTTATGTGAAATTTTTTAAAGAATTGGCTTCTAACAAGAGAAAGTTCGAGGAGAACGAAAAATTTGTGTTGTTTGCAGGAGCAAGTGCCGTGATGCAACACCAAATACCACCAAAAAAAAGTGATCCAGGAAGTTTTGTGATCAAGATAGTTATTGGAGCCGGAAACGAAGTGTCAGGGATGTTAGACTTGGGAGCCGGAATTAACTTGATGCCGTCGGCTATATTTGACCAATTGAAGCTTGATAATTTGAAGCCGACGAGGATTTGTCTTCAACTTGCTGATAGGTCGGTTAGATATCCAAGAGGAATTGTCGAAGACATTCTTGTTGAGGTTGGAGGCTTGATAGTGCCGGTCGACTTTGTGGTATTAGATGTTGGTGACATACCAGAGAATTCCCAAGATCATTCTATCTTATTGGGACGTCCTTTCATGGCTACAACCAATACTCTCATTGACGTGAAGAAGGGACAACTCCAAATGTCGGTACTTGGAGAGACGGTGTCGATTTCGGTGAGAAAGAAGAACATTGCTCCAGCTGCAACATTGATGGAAGAATGCTCATTTGTTGATGTGATTGATACGTTGACGATGCAAGCTTTGGAGATTAAAGAAGATAATGAGGTGGAGCTTGGAGACGACGATTTAGAAGAATTAGAAGTTAATGAGCAAGCTCCACGGTTTGTCGACTTGAGCGTGGGGGTGGGGGTGGGGTGGGGGGGGGGGGGGGGGGGAGGATCGAAAGAAGGATGTTTCATTGCCGAAAAAGAGTGTGAAGTTGGTTTTGAAGGATTTGCCTCCAAACCTCAAGTACGTGTTTTTGGAAGAAGGTGAGAACAAACCGGTCATAATTTCTTCGAAGTTGACCGTTGAAGAAGAGGTGAGATTGGTCGAAGTTTTACAAGAAAACAAGGCGGCTATTGGATGGAGTATCGAGGATTTGAAGGGAATTAGCCCTTCTATGTGCATGCATCGTATTAACTTGATCGAGAATGCAACTCCGAAGAGGCAGCCCCAAAGACGACTTAATCCACTTCTTAGTGATGTAGTTAAGAAAGAGATAATCAAGCTACATGGAGGTGGTTTGATTATACCAGCAGCGGATAGTGAGTGGGTGTCGCCTATTCATATGGTTCCAAAGAAAGGAGGGATCACGGTGGAGGAGAACGAAGCGGGACAACTCATAGCTACTCGGGAGAGGACCGGGTGGAGAATGTGCATTGATTATAGGGAGTTGAATGCCGCTACGAAAAAGGATCATTTTCCGTTACCTTTTATTGATCAAATGTTAGATAAACTTGCTGGTAATTTCTTATATCATTATCTTGATGGACTTTCAGGTTATTACCAAATTTTCATAGCTCCGGAGGATCAATCCAAGACGACATTCACGAGTCCCTTTGGAACATTTGCATGGAAGAGGATGCCATTTGGGCTTTGCAATGCCCCAGGTACGTTTCAACGTTGCATGCTTTCTATATTTTCTGAGATGGTGGGAGATTTTGTTGAAGTGTTTATGGATGATTTTTCCGTGTTTGGTTCGTCATTTGATGATGCATTGAAAAAGATTGACACGGTTTTAAAAAGATGCATTGAGTGTAACCTTACTTTGAGTTGGGAAAAATCTAATTTTATGGTTATACAAGGGGTAGTACTTGGGCATGTTGTTTTTAGGAGAGGGATAGAAGTAGATCCCTCGAAAATTGAAGTGATTAAAAATTTGCCACCCCCGGTTAATGTGAAAGGCGTTAGAAGTTTTCTTGGGCATGCTGGTTTTTATCGTCGTTTCATTAAAGACTTTTCAAAAATTGCACAACCTTTGTGTCATTTACTTGGTCAAGATGTTGAGTTTGTCTTTGATGATTCATGTTTGAATGCCTTTAATACTCTGAAAGAAAAGCTTGTGAGTGCACCTATTCTTGTATCACCTAATTGGAATCTGGAATTTGAAATAATGTGTGATGCTTCGAATTTTGATGTGGGTGCGGTGTTGGGACAAAGAATAGATAAGATGTTGCATGTGATTTATTATGCTAGTATGACTTTGAATGATGCTCAAGTAAATTACACGACTACGGAAAAAGAGATGTTAGCGGTTGTTTTCTCGCTAGATAAATTTAGGTCGTATTTGCTTGGTACTAAGGTTATTGTTCATAGCGATCATGCGGCTCTTAGGTATTTGATGACTAAAGCACAAGCTAAACCTAGAATCATAAGATGGATACTTTTGTTGCAAGAATTTGATGTGGAAATAAGAGATAGGAAAGGTTGTGAAAATGCGGTTGTCGATCACTTGTCTAGACTTGAGTTTTGTGATAATAATGTGATTGCTAATGTTCCTATCTCTGAAACTTTTCCATATGAACAATCCATGCTTGTGAATGCTATTGATGAAAAAGTTCCATGGTATGCCGATATTGCTAACTATTTGGCAAGTGGTGAGATGCGTGAGGGAATTACTTCCCAAGAACGCAAACGTTTGTTGCATGTGTGTAGGTATTACTATTGGGACGATCCCTTGTTGTTCAAGCTTGGGAAGGACAATTTGTTGAGAAGATGTGTACCGGAAGGAGAGCAACGAGCTATAATCTCAAAATGCCATGAGGATGCATCGGGGGGACACTTTGCTAGTAGGAAGACCGGAGCTAAGATTCTACAATCGGGTTTTTTCTGGCCTACTTTGTTCAAGGATGTCCATTTCTTTATTCTCTCATGTGATCGATGTCAACGTATTGGTAAAATTGGTAAAAGGAACGAAATGCCCATGCAAGTTAATCTTGTGTGTGAAATTTTTGATGTGTGGGGTATTGATTTCATGGGTCCTTTTATTAATGCTAACAAGTACGAGTACATTTTATTAGCCGTTGATTATGTTTCGAAGTGGGTTGAGGCAATCCCCACTCGAACATGTGGTGCTGATGTTGTTTTAAAGTTTGTGCAGGAGAACATCATTTCTCGATTTGGTTTTCCAAAGGCAATTATCAGTGATGGAGGATCACACTTTTGCAACAAACTTTTCAAGAGATTGATGAGGTTGAATGGGATCGATCACAGAGTTGCTACTCCGTACCATCCTCAAACTTCCGGTCAAGCCGAGACGAGCAATAACCAAATCAAGACTATTATTGCTAAAACCGTGAAACCGTCAAGGAAAGATTGGCCAGAAAAACTTCGAGATGCACTTTGGGCGTACCGGACGGCATTTAAAACGATCCTTAATGCAACTCCCTTCCAAATCGTTTATGGGAAATCGTGTCATTTGCCGGTCGAGATTGAACACGAGGCTTTTTGGGCAATTAAGAAAGTGAATTTGGAGATGACAAAGGCCGGAAAAGAGAGAGCTTTGCAAATCGAGGAGCTTGAGGAGCTTCGTAATGAGGCATATGAAAATGCTATGATTTCGAAGGCTAAGATGAAGAAGGCACACGATCGGAAATTAGTGGAGAAGGACTTACAATCGGGTATGAAAGCACTTTTGTTTAATGCCCGACTTCGGTTATTTCCAGGAAAGTTAAAGTCGAGATGGGTCGGGCCATATGAAGTTGTAACAATGCATGAGAATGGGTCAGTCACACTGAGGAAAGAAGGTGATGAGCACGAATTTAAAGTCAACGGGCATTTGGTTAAGCGTTATTATGAAGGGGAGTCGAAAAACGAGGAAGTCGAGGCTTTTCGACTCGAGAAACTTGACATTTGAACGTGGAAACAAGAATAAGTCCAGCTCTGGACATTAAACTGAGCATGAATAAAGGCTAATGGACTTGGACGAGCTTGGAAGTAGTTGGAATCGAAGAAAAGTATCGAAAAAATGGAAACCGGAGCATTTGGGAGTTTGACCACCGCCAAAATCAAAACGGCGGTCGCTGAACATAAAACGGCGGGCGTCAAAGTCATTTCGGCGGTCGTCAAAAGAAAGAATACGGGATCAGATGATCTGCATGGTTTTGAGCCTAAACGGCGGTCGCCACTTACCATTCTGCGACCGCCAAATTAATTCCGCGATCGCCAAAAAGAAAACGGCGGTCGCCGTTTTTGAAAAAAATCTGGGAATTAAAAGGAACGGGCTAGGAATCTGGGAATCTGAAAGGAATCTGGGAATCTGAAAAATGCCATATCTGCATATACCCTGAGTAGCCATCTAGAAAACAGAAGTGCTTCTTCCCAGCCAATCTCTCTAACATTTCATCAATGAAGGGCAAAGGGAAGTGATCCTTGCGGGTTACCTTGTTCAGTTTGCGGTAGTCAATGCAAACTCTCCACCCCGTTTGTAGGCGTGTGGCAATCTGTTCATTTCTTTCATTCTCTATGACTTGAACTCCAGACTTCTTTGGTACCACGTGCACTGGGCTAACCCACTTGCTGTCTGACACTGGGTATATTATGCCCACACTGAGAAGCTTTTTGATCTCTTTGAGCACAACTTCCTTCATTGCTGGATTGAGCTTCCTTTGGGGATCACGCACGGGCATAGAGTCATCTTCCAGAAGAATGTGGTGTTGGCAGATGCTTGGACTTATCCCTCTGATGTCAGCCAAAGTCCATCCTATGGCCTGTTTGTACTGCCCCAGCACATATCTCAACTTTGCCTCCTCTGCCTCTTGCAAATAGGCACTTATGATGACGGGCAAAGTGTCATTATCCCCCAGATATAGGTATTTAAGATGCTTGGGCAGTTTCTTCAATTCCAGCATTGGTGGCTTTTCAAGGGAAGGCACCATGATTATTTCTTCAATCTCTATCGGTTTGCCCGGGTTGCCTTTGAAATCCTCCAGAGAGTCTAACTGCTCAATTGCTTCTTGTAATTCTTCTGGTTCGTCCTCCATATCAAACTCAGTAAGCCCTTGCTGAATGGCTATCTCGGTATGGTCATACTTGCCACATTGGAGTGCCTTTGCCTCCACTGCTTTCTCAATTTGGTCAATGTAGTGGATTTCTTCGGTGTCGGCTGGGTGCTTCATGGATTTGTAGAGGTCAAAGGTGACCGTCTCTCCTTCGAATTTGCACGTTAGCCTTCCGGTTTCACAGTCGATGTGGGTCCTTGCTGTTTTGAGGAACGGTCTGCCCAAGATCATCACAGGGGCTTTACTCGATCTGCCCATGTCGAGCACATAGAAATCGGCAGGAAAAATCAACTCTTCCACTTTGACCAGGACATCTTCCAGTATGCCCTCAGGATAAACATTGGATCTATCAGCCAGTTGGATCACAACTCGAGTGGGCTTCAGTTGCCCAATTTCCAGGTCTTCGTACATCGTTTTGGGCATAACGTTAATTGATGCTCCCAGATCGAGCATTGCCTTCTCTATCTTCATATGCCCTATGATACACGGGATCTAGAACATGCCTGGGTCTCCACACTTTGCAGGTCCAGTCTTTTTAATAACTGCAGAGACATTCTCCCCTACCTCAAACTTCGCATCATCCTGATATTTGACCTTCTTTGTGCAAAGCTCCTTCAAGAACTTAGCACATCTGGGCATAGCGTTCAGTATGGTCAGAAGGGGCATATTGATTTCCACCTTCTTGAACATTTTGAACATCTCTTGAGTTTCTTCCTTCTCACGGTTTCTACTCAGTCTGCCCGGGAAGGGTGGTTTGATTTTCGGTGGTGGGGATTTGTCCCTCTTTGCCCTGACTGTTACCTCTTCTTGCTCAATATCTGTCCCAGGGTCTTCCTCAACGACTGGGGGGCCATTTAATACGGGCTCTTTGCCCTTTTCTGCAGACTTTTCCACTATAGTGAGTGGTTTTCCACTCCTGAGCTGGACGGCATTAACATGAGCATTGTTCACTTCGACTTTTGGGGGCAAAGTACCTCCTTTCTGTTCCAGCTTTGCCACCACTTGAGTAAGATGTGAGACTTGGGCTCCTAGGTTTTGGAACTGCCCTCTAGTCTCTTGCTTGAATTTCTCGTTCTCTTGGTGGGATTTGGCATTCTCTTGCTGGAATTTAATATTCTCTTTGACCAAAGTTTCCATCATTTCAGACAAGGTAGGCCCTTTGGTCTGAGCGGGCTGGTGGTACATCCCTGGGCCTTGTTGTTGGTATTGCCCCTGCTGATTGTAGCGCTGGAAATTCTGGTTACCATTATACCCCTCATTGTAGTTGTTGCTATTCCCATACCTATTATCATAGTATGGTTTCCCCCTTCCTTGCCCATTACCGTTGCTCTGCCCCATCGCTTTGACCTCCTCGTCATACAGTGAGGGGCATTCATCAGTGGCATGTTCTATGCCCTGGCAGATCTGACAAGCTTTCACACCTCTCTTTGGCCCGGTGGCCATAGTGTTCATAAACTTTTCCATTGCGCTGCATAGTTTGTCGATTTTCAGATCCGCAGCAGTGGTTGTCCCCAAATTGGTCCTGGGCAACTCACTTCCATCATCTCTGAACTCCTCTGCCATCTCCTTGAAGAGTTTAAATGCCTCCTCAGCACTTTTATTCAGGATGGACCCTCCACTGGCAGCATGCAAGAGGGTTCTTTCGTGCATCCTTAGCCCAGACACAAAGTATTGAATCAAATCGTGATCAGGGATTTGGTGCTGAGGACACTTTGCCAACATTTGCTTAAACCGAGCCCAATAAGCGGGAAACTCTTCGCCTGCCCCCATCCTAATGCTACTGATGTTCCTTCGCATGTGTTGGATTCGGGCGGCAGGGAAGTATTTTTCCAAAAACTTCTGCTGGAGCTGTGCCCAAGTAGTGATTTGTCCTTCGGGCAGAGTGTAGAGCCACTCTCGTGCTCCATCCCCAAGTGAAAAGGGAAAAGCCAGCAGTCGGATGTATTCACTCAAAGGGGGCCCTCCCCTTATGGTTCCGCAGGCTAACTCGAAATCTTGAAGATGCCTCTGTGGGTCTTCCATGGGCATATCGCTAAACTTAGGTAGTATTTGGATGAAATTGTGTTTCATCTCCCAGTTCTCGTTGATGGTGGGCAAAGTGATGGCTGATGGTTGGAGATTCAGATTGGCAGGGAACATCATTTCCCTGAGGGTTGCCATTACGGCTAGTTCCGGTGAAGGTCTTGGTGGGGTAACTGGTTCACCTCTCCTTGCCCTTCTCGGAGTTTCTGCCCTGGGTGATCGGGCAGCTTCTTGGGCGGCACGTGCTAACGCTCTGGCTAGTCTTGTCTCTTTTCGGATTCGTTTCGCGGTCTTTTCGATCTCAGGGTCGTACCAGGGTACAATCTCTTTGCCCGAAGTGAAATCCTGCATAAACAAAACAAGTCAAACTGTTAGCACAGACGACTTACTGTTGGAAATTTGCCTCCCCGGCAACGGCGCCAATTTTGACGAGCCCGTATGCTTGTCGTTAGGGGCAAACAAGCTGTCAAAATGATATTTATATTTAGCCAGTACTCTTATAACTACAAAACCTAGATAATGGCAAGTACGTGGGGTCGGTCCCACAAGGAGGCAATTACAGTAGGTGATCTCGGCTTTGCCCAAGGGGTTGTCACAAAAAGATTTGATTTTGGGATGCTGTGGGCACAGCGGTTTTGCAATCGTTTCAACACTTTGACTAACTACGGCTAACCAAACTAACATGCAAATAAATAAAACTAAAAGTAAACAAACCAAACACTCAGATCTAACAGAATACTAAAAGCAAAAACTTAAATCAAATAGGAAACAAAGCATCCGGGCAGACGACTTCACTCAGGGTCGCTAGGGCAATCTACCGTTCATTGGCACTAAGGATTTTTACCAGCGGTTTGTCAGCAGTTATGGGGTGTGTAAGACAAAAGTGGTCCTATTGTGTCACGCCCAGCAGTTGCCCCACCCCTCATCTATCCTTACTGTATAAAGAGAAGGCTAGCTAACACTTTGCCTAATCCCCTGGATCTGAACAATTCGATAACCTATGCGACCAAACATGGATCTAGTTTACCCAAACCCGCATTACCCTCTAGACAGACCCGCTCGGCCAATAGCATGCTCGAAACATACGACCGCATCTCCTGCAAGTTCTAGTGCTATGCCCGCAACAATACTACAAGGTACATCTATGCGGTTTGCCAATCACCAGTATCCCAGTTTGTAAAGGTTCACTAGTGGTCGTCCTAGTTTGCCCAAACTCCCCAGAAATAAACCTCAAACAACTTTGCCTCGGGAACAAACGCCCAACCGGTTAGTTCAGCCCCTCCAACCTCGCGATCTAACTAAACCCTAATTTCACCTTCGATCCGCCCCTGCCCAGATGCAAAACAACTTAGCTACTCATACAGAAATTAAAAGACGAAATAATTAAGGGAAAACAAACTATATTAATCATAGCTTCAAATCGAAGAATCGTTTTTGAAGGAAATCGGAAAACGGAATTAAAAACTAAATAACATAAAAACATAAAATTGTTTCTCGACCCGAAGGTCGGATCTACTCAAAACAAACAAGAGACTCGGACGAACAGCTCCGATCTCTTCTCCGGCGACTCCTCCGGCGGCGACGGCGACTGCGGGACCGGCGGCTCTTCCGACTTCTCGGTGCGTAATATGTTGTCTGTCTTTGCTGCCCGTCGCGCCCCGCCTTTATAGACTTCGAATTTGAAATTTTGAATCCGCGGCTGTTTCTCGCCCCTTAGGAATAGGAGTCCTTGGTCAACGGGTTGGGGGATAAGTCAGATCCCCCGAATCCAGGGATTCTGGTACTCTGCCAGCTTGCCCGCAGCGAATCTCCTGTCACAGCCGCTCTCTGCCCAAATCGAAATCTGCAGGTATTTCTTCTCCTCCACAAGTGGTCGGACCAGGCACGGTACTTGGTATTTCTGGCTCTTCTGCTTCGTGACCTTACCCATTTGCCCGATGTGGTCAAACTGTTGCTTGTCACTACCGCTCCAGAACTTTGCCCAAAGAAGGGGATTTCCTTGCCTCTTTTGCCCAGTGCGCCACCTGTTACCTGCATCACCACACACTCTGCCCAAACACCTAATTGTGCCCTCCCAGACACGTAAACGACTCAAACTGACTCAATAAAGGGGGTAAAAGTGCTCTAAGATGAGCAAATAAAATGGCTCATCAGCCGGCGAGTTTGTACCACATGAAATCCGAACAGACAAGAGCGCACAATCAATGATAGAATATCGACAAAAGAACGCGGCCCGCATTCAAAAGTGGAAGTTGGAGTTGGCGGGAGAAAGAGTGAGTTCGTCAATTATGAGAGCGGCTCAACTTGAAGAAGAGAGCCTAATGCGTGAACGAGCCGGTTCATCGGCGGGAGGAGGTCCAAATGTTAATGATGGGACGACGAGGGATCCGGTGTGGGACCAAGCGTATTCGGGCTACGGAGCACAAGGAAATCAAGGCTTCGGGTGGACCGATTCGGGAATGAATTGGAATCCTTCATATGAGGTTCCTCAAACCGGAAACTACTACTCGGATTCGGGAAGAATGCATCCCGACGATCTCCAAGAAATTATTAATGCCAATGCTAGGGGATATGATATGATAAATGCTCGGTTGGATCGAATGGCTCTCGACGATGCGACGTGGACGAATCGGATGGCGGTCGAGAGAAGCTACTACGAGGAAACTAACCGCCGGATTGTGAATGAAGCGATGGAGAACATGCGACAAGAGCAACGACAACTCTACGAGGCATATGCTAGAGGAGGAGGCCAATTTCCACCCGACATGTGAGAGAGGTCGTGCTTGGCACGACCTAGGTACGTTTTCTTTTCTTTTCTTTTATGTCTTGTATATATGTGTTAGTGCTTATTTGTTTTCTCTTGGTTTAGTAGTTGGTTTAGTTTGTGCTTGTTTGTGGATTAGTTGTTTTGTTTGTGTGGTTTAGTTTTGTTTCTTTACATTTTTAGTTTGTTAGTTGGTGTGTTTGGTTTGAATTACTTTTCCACGCTCAATGAAATTGTTGTTCCGAATGTGGTAGTGTTTGCATGGGATATGGTTAAGTTGTTGCTTGAACTCATTTGGTTTGTTGGTTGTACCACTTGTTAAGTGTCGAGAAAATGAGTTGTGATATTCATGAGTTTTGTCCTTGCTATCTATACATGTGAGCTTTTGAGCCTACTATTCTTTGGAGCGTATTGAGATATTTCCTCGAGTTGTGAACATGATTGTACTTTGTTGGTGATTGAGATGCATATTGGATGGAATTTTTATATATATCACTTGTTATATGACGATGCTTTGACTTGGTTGAGATTTAGAAAATGAAGTATGAGATTGTTAGGATTTAACTCCACATATTAAAAATTCCCCAAAAATGACCGTGCCCGTCGAGGGACTCCCTAGTTAACCCTTTGTGCTTACATGGTGCCTTTTTCTTGTAACCGAGAGTTCCACGAGCGATGTGAGGTTGTGAGGGTGTTACAAGTTTGATAGTGAGGGTTGATAAGGGATATTGTGATGTATTGAACATGTATTCTCGTATAAAGGCATAATATAAAAGAAAAAAGCTTACTCCCTAAATAAATAAATAAAAAAAAGTAAAAAAAATGAATACTATTCGATTGTGAAAACAATTGATTAGGAATGAAGAATAAAAAAAAAATCAAAAAGCAATTAAAATATATATATATATATATATATATATATATATATATATATATATATATATATATATATATATATATAAAAAAAAAAAGCGGGGAGTACATAAAGCCTAACGAGAACATGATTTTATTGATATGATTTGGATGCAATAAGGGGGGTTGAACGATGTACATTTGGTGTAGGAGGGTGATTGTGAGTACATTTGGTAGAGGAGAGGGTCGAGAGCGATTTTATTGTATTATTATTTTTTTCGATTCTTACCTATTACCCGTGCCTACCTTGTTTACAATCTCGTACCGATTCTTGTTCTCCTTGGTCAAAGTTTATAGATTATTCTTGTGATACTTGGTTATGCATGTCTCGATGAATCTCGATGTTCATGTTGCATTGTTTTACCGTTGCTTTTTCGAGGGATACACTTGGAGAGTTTGGCGAGCTTGAGTGACATGTTATCATTTCTCTCATTTTTCTCGTACATGGCAAGTGGTTGGATTGTGGTTTGTAGTGAGTTCAAGTAGGTGATTTGTGCAAATATGTTGTTGGATGATTTTACCTTGCTCGGGACTAGCAAGGACTTGAGCGTGGGGGGGTGATTTTAGTCGTGTGTGTGCGTTTTTTTTGGTTATGTTTTTGTGTCGTTTGATAGTCTTGTTGTGTTGTGTCGTGTCGTTTTAGCTTTATTTCTTGTTTTGTTGTGATTTGATCTCACTTGGGTGTGTTGGAGGATTTTGAGTTTATTTTGTAGGTCGATTGCCGAGAAAAGTCGAGAAATCGAGCTTAGACTGAAAAAGGAGAAATGGCGAACGCCATTCTCAAAATGGCGGTCGCAGACATAAACGGCGGTCGCAGGAACAGAAGCGGCGACCGCCAAATGGGGTAAAAAGCATGCAGATTTCCAGCCAAGTCTTTTGGGCAAAACGGCGCTCGCCAAAATAAAAACGGCGGTCGCCGAAATCCTTTTGGCGAGCGCGGAAACATAAACGGCGGTCGCCGTTTTGGAGCGGTTGCATGGCGGTTCTACAGCCATGCTGTGATGCATTTAGGCGAGGAAATGAAGGGGAAAAAACAACTTTCGCCTGGGAATTAATCGAGGAACAGAGGGAGACCATTTCGGAGCAGACAACTCCGAGAGACGATCGATCAAATCCGAAGCCGTTTCAATATTAGTAATAGTAGATGAATTTCAATTTCGTAAACTTCTAGTTAATTACCTTTTCATGTTTTAATCTCTTTTGGCAAAATACTTTGAATGCTTTCAAGTTTGCAAATATTAGAATGCTTATTAAATTAGATGAATGCTTTATTAATCAACGATTGTTTTAAGTTTGTTCTTAGTTTCATTCTCTTGTATTGTTTTGTATTTATTTTCGAGTGCATCTTAAAATCTATGTTTGCTTTTGTTGTTATAATTTGTGTTCGTTCTTTGTTGAAGATGATGAACTAAACTTTTGGCTCGGATGATAATATGAAGGACAAGGTTGAATATTTGTAGGATTCGGAAGACTATATATAAACGACATAGTCTTGAACTCGTAACCCGACCGGGAGCGAGATTTCAAGTGAATTAAACGTTTTCAAACGAGTTAAGCAACCCGACCGGGAACTTGACTTTCGTGTGTCGATTATATAGAGTTGATAAAGAGGTATACAAATTACGAACTAAGTTTAGATTATTATTGTCCGAGTGCTTTTCTTAGATTGTTAATTTCAATATTTCTATTATAATCGAGAATTCCAAAATGATTTTAGGATTTAGTTTAATGATTTACGTATCTATCTCTTTACTTGCACTTAAACTTCACTCTTTCGTTTCCTTGGATTGATACCGAGTCAACTACAATTGACCTCGGATTTTGACGAGAGACGCACACAAATAAGTCTAATCAATATTCACTAAAAGGTACTTATACATGAATAGGTGTCGAATGAAAAGGTACCTTTTCATAAATGTACCTATTCGACCAAGAGGTGCTTATATTCAAATGAAAGGGTGTCTACTACCTATATAAGGAAGTGATATTCATTTGATGAATACACACAATTTCACCTACGAAATTAAGAAGCTTTGAAGCAAACAAATAAAGCGGAATATTCCATAAGTTGCTCGTGTTCTAAGCCTAAGACTCGAGTGTTGATATTGTCTTATCCTGCGAGGGATTTCGTGATACCCAGGCTTATAGGGTCGAAATACTCTTTAAGGAAAGCGTTGCTACGCGATTCAATATTTATCCAAGCCTCTCTTCTTTCAGTAACACCCTTATATACAACACGATTTATATTGTGTTAGTGGTGTGTTGAGGACAATTGTTTTGGATTGTGTATCTAAACTTTATTGGTGTAGTTTGTTGGCTTTTGGTGCATATTTTTGTGCGTCATTTGTGTAATAAGGCTTTAGATTTTGCATTTTAAACTTACGCTGATCAATGAAATTTCTTTGATCATTATCTTATGCTTATAAAAAAAACTTGACATTCAAAATGTGTTTAAAGACTTTTCTTTTAGTATAATAGCCCTTTAATTTTTAAATACAACATATAAATAACTCTCAATCATTATCTTATGCTTATAAAAAAAACTTGACATTCAAAATGTGTTTAAAGACTTTTCTTTTAGTATAATAGCCCTTTAATTTTTAAATACAACATATAAATAACTCTCAAGTGACATATATAATGTAATTTTTTTTAGTTGGAGTTTAAAAATTTTCAGGGTAGTTTTTGTAGTTCACTCTTCAAACTGTTCCATGTTTTAAAGGTCTAATTATAAGATTTAGAGTGTCATAATAAATAATAAATAATAATAATAATAGTAGTACTATTATTCTTTTTTTAAATTATTTAATAATATGTTTTAATTAATTAATATAATAATTAATAAACAACACAATGAAAATGCTATATTTCGAAAAATTATTTAAATATTTATTCTACTTTTAAATTTTAAATATTTAAATATGAATATAGAGTTGATAAATTAAAATTTATTTAAATATTTACGTTAAATACTTGAATACAACCCTAAATATTAAAATAAAATTAAAGAAAAAACATTTTTGTTTTTTATGATAAATTAATAAATTAATTGAATACAATTAGTCATAAGAGAGAAAAAAAGTACTAAGAAAATGCATTTCTACCGGTAATTTAATTTTAGTAGTTATAAAATTATGCAATTTTTATATTTCATCGGGCTATATAATTATTCACTCTTTATAAGTATTCGATACAAGTTGGTATGATTTAAGTGAACGATGAAAATAAAACACCCACAAATAAAATTATAGTATCATATGACTATGACCATTAATCAAAGACATGGGTAATCTTCATCAAACGTTGAAATCTTTCAATTTTAATAAACATTTCATATTATCGATTACTTCAAACAGACATAACCTTTCAATTTTAATAAGTATTTCATAAATTGATAATGAGATTCAATAGAGTTTACAAATTTGAGTGAAAGTTCGATTATAAAATAAAATAAATTTTTAAAGGATTAATAAACTTTTAGTGAAATAAATTGCGAATCGAATAAAATTAATAAATTATTTCATATGTATTAATTTTCAAAATAAAAATAAAAAATACCACGTGCACGTTGGTACTAGTTAAAGTAAAAGAATGATGAGATTTTAGTTTATATCGCAATTTTTTTAGTATAAAAAATATAGAAAAAAATAAAAGTTAAACAATATATAACCAATTTTAATAATAATATTGAAATGTACACAAAATTTGGTTTCTAGATTTATTTTTGAACATTTATAGCTCCAGGAACAAAGTGATCATTTCACTCAAATTTAAATCTGTCAGCATTTCACTCAAATCATTTCAGAAGATTTGCCCAAACTGATTTGATATAAATTTGTATATATATGTAATCAGATTTAAATCAGTCAGCATTTCACTCAAATCATTTCAGAAGATTTGCCCAAACTGATTTTATATATATTTGAATATATGTGTAATCAGTTCAATTTGTGTGTTGGAGTTATGCTATAAGCACACTAACGGAGTGATTTGACATCTATTTTTCTAATTTTTATTTTTTATTTTTTTAAATATATAATTCAAAACACGTTTTTCAATAAAATTAATTAAAATTCATTTTTACGAAATGTAAATATTTTTACATTTTCGAAATCTATAAAATACGCATGTAATATAAATATCAATTTTAAATATCAATTAATTCATGCGTTTCTACTTATTCGTACACGCAATTAAATTCGTTTCCAATACTAAAAAAATAATTCGTTTTTAGTTTCTGAAAATTACGGAATAAATATAAACAAATACAACGAGACTTTTAAAGTATAAAATTGCGATAGAAAATCATAAAGACATTGAAACACTTTTTTACAAAATTGCGATCGAAAATAAAAAAAAAAACGACGTTTTTTCCGAAAATATTAATTAAAATTCGTTTTTACGAAACTTAAATATTTTTACATTTTTGAAATTGCGTACGTAGTATAAAAATCAATTTTAAATATCAATTAAGTTTTGCGTTTATACTTTCTCGTACATGCAATTAAATTTGTGACGAATTTCAAAACATAAAACGTTTTTTGTTTCGGAAAATTGCACAATAAATATAAACAATTACGATGAGCATTTTCCAAAAACGTGTTTTTTTCGATCGTAATTTTATAAAAAGGTATTTCAATATTTTTATGATTTTCTATCGTAATTTAATACTTTAAAATCTCGTCGTATTTATTTATATTTATTCCGCAATTTTAAAAAAATAAAAATAAAGTATTTTTTGAAATTCGAGACAAATTTAATCGCGTATACGAATAAGTAGAAACGAATGAATTAAGTAGAAACGAATGAATTAATTGATATTTAAAATTGATATTAATATTACATGCGTATTTTGTAGATTTTCGAAAATGTAAAAATATTTAGTAAAAATGAATTTTAATTAATTTTATTGAAAAACGTGTTTTTAATTATATAATTAAAAAAATAAAAATAAAATGAAAAGGTAGAAGTCAAATAAAAAACCGGTTCGTGTGTTGTGTGTGATTTATATTTGTATTTTTATATTTGTATTATCTAAAGCATGTATTTGATTTGATCTAAGCACGTAAATTCATTTTATTTTCTATGATTTCAATTGAATTACACTCTTACAAGTTCATAAATACTTTTAGTTTTCTTTGATTGCGTGTTCGATGTTCGATTCGTTCACCTAGCTTAATTATTCGAAAATGATTCCACAAAAAAGAATGGTACATTTATTTCTCCTTGAAATAAGGAAAAGAGCATCAAATTATTTAAGCACGAAGAAAAGAGACGGAAACGATTTGAAGGCCCTGGCCTGCTGATGAATACTCCACGTGACATGCATCAGAACCTACATTAGGGCCTGCAAAATCAAATCGCAAATATGAGTGAATATATATATAGCTCTTTTTTTTTTTTAATTAACCAGAATCGGAGACGTACATGTAAATCGGAGACGAGGGAACGTAATACGGAGACGAGGGAATGTAAATCGGAGACGTGGGTTCGTAACGTGGACTTTGAGGTGTATATCCATGGGCAGTACTCGGGGAGTAAGGAGGGGTTGATGGGTTAAATAAAGGGTAAGTCGGGTTGTAAGTCGGGCTGTAAGACGGGCTGTAAGTCGGGTTGTAAGACGGGCTGTAATAAGGTGCTGGTGGTGAGATAGGATCATTGGGAGGAGGAGATGGGGTTCTACTGCTAAGTGCAATAGCCGCCGGCATTTGATCACCAATATTATTATTCACAGCAGCTGCTGCAAGAGGAGGCGGTGACGTCATGCCAACATCATCGCTCATCCCACGCTTCGGCTGATTACCGACCACCACCACCCGCATTTTTGCGATCGATCGATTGAGAGTTGTGCGGCGGCCGAAATTAAGGATACCTCAAACTCAAACAAATGAAATTAGGGTTGAGGCATGTTGGGTCGTTTTATAGATGAAAATGATGATGGTAAGATTACCAAAAGGGCCTTAACTATCTCTCTCTCTTGGGCCGGCCTAATCCAGATCCATCAACTTTGGGCTGGCCCATTCATTCGACTTCTTAAACTTGCCCCGCCTATTTCAAAGTCTCTACTTCCCCTTTTTCTTTCTTGCTGTATTTATTTACACTTTTAAATCTATAATTGAGATTACTAAAATACTAAATTACTCACTACATTTTTTTTTTTCTTAAATACCAATACCATACATAAATAATAGAGTCCTCCCGATTTTTGAACACAACCATAAAAACCCTATTTATTTTGTCCCCTCCCATAAGTTTACATTTATTTTAGTCAAATTGTAAATGAATTGTCCTCTTTACCCTTACCTTTTCCAAAACAAAACAAAAAACAATTAAACCTAATTTAAAAATCCAAAAAATCGGTCCCCACATATTTTTTTCAACTCACGATTTTCGGTCCCCCCCCCCCCCCCCCCTCTCAACCGCCGCCGATTTTTTGAGAATCAAAGAGAAATCCGGCTACTTCAATTCCGGCGAGAAGCATGGCTGACAACGACCAACAACAAGACGAGCAACAATGGCCAATTCAACCTCCGGTAAGTGCCAAAACCTAGCTTTTTTGAATTTCGAAAATTCGATTTTTTTCAATAATGTGTTCAATTTGATGCGTTAATTGTTAGTATTTGAGTGTATTATAGTTATATATTGTGTTTTAGTTGATTTAGAATCGAAATTCAGTGTTGAATTGCTCGTTAAAATGTCTGAAAAATCTGGGTTTTCGCTGCTGTTCCAAGCTTCACGGTAGCGCTACACGGTGTCACCGTGTAGCTTGGTCACCGTGTACCGGTAACGTGACCGGTAAAATCTCGCTTCACGGTGAGATTTTCTCGGTCACCGTGTACCGGATAACACCGTGTACCGGATAACATTCTACACGGTGACCGAGAAAATCGAGCTTCACGGTGGGATTTTCTCGGTCACCGTGTACCGGTTATCCGGTACACGGTCACCGTGTAGCAGAAATCAAAAATTTTTTTTTTTTTGAATTTTTGAATTTTCAGTTTTATTATTTAATTTAATGTAATATTAATTTATTTAACTTCATTTTTGCAGGAGGGCTACAATTGGAGGAGGCCAGAGTTCATACACCAGACGAGGAACATGAATTTGTACGATCGGTACGAATTACTAGGGGAAATTACAAAAACGCTGTTGGACGTCGACCCTACCAAGGCAGCTTTCCGGACATTTAGGGAGAGTTGTTTCGGATATTTTCTCTGTATCAAGAGAACCGGAAGGTCCATTGTGGCGATGCAGCACCTGCTAGCTCGGGAGATCGTGGGTCCGACGATACCTCCATTGGAGCATTGGTTTTTCGTCGGGGGCCGGACTATTCGCTTTCGAGCACAGGAGTATGCCCTGATTACCGGACTTCGATTCGGTGGTCACGCTTTTGATCCTTCGGCCACCACCCACACTATTTCTGAGGACTCTATTTACTATAGACACTTCAGACAGCCGACGGTTATTAGAGATTTCCGTAAGGTATTCTCGTCTCTGAGTATGGGTCAGGATCCTGCCGACTACCTGAAGGCGGCGAACTTGCTGATTTACTATCATTTCTTGTTGGGCCGAGACGATGCCAAGATCGACACTTGGGCTTGGGCTTTTGTGGAGGACGTTGCCGGTTGGGATTCGTTTCCTTGGGGATCCTACTCCTGGCAGATCATGTCGCACTACATCTCCATAGCTGCGACGATGCCCGGTCAGGTTAACTCGAGGGCATTCCACTTTTACGGCCCAGTTTGGGCCTTTCAGCTATGGTCGTACGAGGCTATACCGAGCCTGGGCAATGTCTGTGGAGCCCGAAACGAAAAAATTTCCAGGCCTCGGTTTTTTAACTGGACTTCGGTTGCATGCACCCTCGATTTCACTCATTTCTTCGAGGACGATCAGGTAAATTTTGTGAAATTAATGTTTTAAATTATTTATTTCCTTTAATTAATGCTTAATAAATTAATTTTTCATTTGTTTTCAGCTTGTGGTCCTCTCGACTCTGGAGCCGACACGCAAGGAGGCGAAGACTGAGTACTACACTTCGTTCCTTACCAGAGGAGCAGACGAAGTGAGGTACGTTCCTCCTCTTAGGATTGGAGCATCGAGAGGAGCACCGGCTGCAGTACCGGTGAAGAAGAAGAAGAACTTGATTGAGCGCGTGGCCGGACGCGTGTCCAAGATGATGGGCGATGACCCTCAGACTAGCCGACGCACGCGTGATGACATCACACCCGATTCATCTGCCGAGCGGCGTGCATCTCAGCGTGGATCTCACCGAGCCCGACGAGAGTCCTCTCCTGTAGCTGAGGCACCTGAGGCACCTGAGGCACCTGAGGCTTCAGACGACAGTACTGATCGGCGCATTGATCGACGGCTCCACAAGATCCTCAACGATGAGTCTGAGACGGGATTTATGGGTCGATTGACTGCCCGGATGAGGAGGGTACAGAAGGAGGGCAACGACAGTCTGATGGAGCAGATTCGGGGCTTCTTCGGTCGCAGGCGATACTCCCGGCCTCGCCCCTGCCCTTCTGATGCATCTCAGGGCGGTTTTCCGGCTGCTCGGCATTCTATCAGCGCGCCTCCTCGCTTTCAGGACTCGGATCCCGAGGAGTTACTTGATGTTGATGTCAGGGTTTCGTGTGGGGACTGGGCACACGATTTTGATCGTTATCGCAGGTCGCCACTTATCGAGCCGACCCGTGCCGAGTCGTTCCATGCCGAGTCGACCCACGTCGAACAGCAGCCTCAGTACGAGCAGCAGCCTCAGTACGAGCAGCAGCCTCAGGTCGTTGGCGATAGCTATCGCACACCGACCCAGATATTCTCGACCGTTGGAGATAGCGGTCATTTTTCGCCACCGAGGGGGCTGCGTGATTTTCAGGGTCTCTTCGCTCCCTTCCCACCGATTCACACCGACAGCATCTTCGGTCCGACTCCTGTTTATCGGTCACAGTATGATCGGCCAGAGTATGCTAGGCCAGAGGATGATCCTGGTTTTATTGTACCGAGGGGGGCTGATATACCGCAGGTGATCATTGATGAAGAGACTTATTTTCCTCCTGAGTCGCAGGTCGAGTTGTTCAAGGTGACGACTCCCTTGGAGGAGAATGAACACGAAAAGGAGATTGCATTATCGGAAGAGGAGAAAGAACTTGGGGCTGATGAGGAGGAGGAGGATGTCGCCGAGAGTAGTAGTCTCGGACCCCGTGTGAGGAGGCCCTCGGCAGCTCTCCGGAGCCCGTACGTCTCGCAGTTCGCACGGTCTGGCAGCAAGAAGGTTAGGGGGCTCTATTCGATGTTCCGTCGTGACGGGCATGGAATGAGTATCAAAATCCCTTTCAACGGACTCACTCTGGACAACCCCTACTTCGAACGGATTGAGTCACTACATCATTGGTACACAAGCATGGTAAGTTAATTAATTTGTAGTTAAACTTTGAACTTTATAATGTTTATTAAATTGTGCTTAACTGTGATATGTATATTTTTCAGGAGATTGACATGTACATTACGTACCTGCAAGACAAGATAAAGTCCGGCGAGGGTTTAAAAGATGAAGTCACTCCAAGGAAGACTATACTCTTGTGTACCGAGTTCTTCGTAAGATCCAATCATCCTATCAAATACAAGTTTTTTTTATCATTTTCCTAATACTAATCGTTTAAATTTATTTTTAATTAACAGAACGCTATGAAGACTCAGTACGATAGGATTTCGATCCCGCGTGCACATGCAAAGAGAACGAACTTGGAGAGAAAATACGAGACCTGGGCACCGCCGGACTACATGGTGAAATACATCACGGGAGACAGTAGGCACGAGAGTTGGGAACACGCACGAGAGGTAATTTAAAGAACCGTACATTTTTTTTAATTCAATTTAATATTTTAATTTAATTGTAAATAACGTTTTATTTTGTTTTTTATTTTTTTAGGTGATAACGGTCTGTAATACCGGGGAACATTGGATCACAATACGGATTAACCTGGATAGCTGGACTATACAGTTGTACGACTCGTGTTGGTGGCGTTGTCCGGAAGTAACTCCCAAGGCTCGTGTACTAGCCCCGATGTTGGAGTTGTTGCCTCGTCTTTTGGTAGCTGCCGGATTTTGGGAGGGTATGAACTTTATTCGTCGGACCCACAAGAAGACTGCTATGCAAGTCGAAGTCCCGATGGAGCAGTTTATGCAAGTCGACAACAGCAACTGCGGCCCGTTCGTGTGCATGTACCTGGATCGTCTCGTCAACAAGTACCTCACTCACCGGGGTAGAGAGATGGACGACGCGTACTTGATGAAGTATCGTCGATATGTCGCTCGGAAAATCTTCAGTTTGAGTCATCGAGTCGATTGATTTGTATTTTGGATGATTTTAGACTTTTTCTTGTGCATGTGTTTGGACTGGTTATTATGTGTATTGAGATTGAATTGCAGGTTTAGCTTTGATATTAACTAAATAAATCCCGTCAAATTTTTTGAAAATTATTTATAATATATTAACTTATTAATTTAATATAATTTGTAAAACAATTAAACTATTTTAGGTGTGTTTTGGTGAAATATGTTTGTTTTGATTGATTTTGGTGAAATAGGTGTTTGTTTTGATCGATTTGGGTGGAAAAAATGTGAAAAACAGGTTGTCTGCCTCTGCTACACGGTGACACCCGGTTACACGGTGGCCACCGTGTAGCATCCCGAGATCACCGTGTAGCCAAGAACTGCTCGGTGGATTTCTGGGCAGTACTCGGTTACACGGTGGCTACCGGTACACGGTGCCCTACACGGTGCCCACCGTGTAGTTTAGGTCAATAATTCATTTTAATTGATTTTAAGGCATTTTTCGATTGTTAACTTGTTATTGTAGTATGAAACATCATTTTAATAATCAAAATGATTCAAAAAACACTACCAACTATTGAATTTGACGAATTAAGTGATTACGCATGAACAATGTATTACCTATGTAGTTAAGATTGTCACAATATTAGTAGAAAGTTCGAAAAACGGTCAACATTCCAAGCATCTCCTATTTGTATTCCTAAATTGGATTTGTTATGTTGTTTATTGGATGTTCTTAGTCTTTAAAATAATGTTTCATGCTTAACAAAACAACAAAAAAACTGTAGAAATGCTTCAAAATCAAAAAAAACTACTCCAGTTCTAAGTTACACGGTGGCTACACGGTGGGCTACACGGTGGGTGATGTTACACGGTGGCAAAACTAAGCGTTTTTTTTTTTCGGTACACGGTGCTTTGCTTACCGGTACACGGTTCGTTTCTTACCGGTACACGGTGATACCCGGTACCGTGTAAAAAATTATAATAAAATGGGGCTCTTAGGATTCGAGCCCCAGACCTCCGGGTTTTCATTCCTTTTCTAATATCGGCTAACCAGTTGGGCTAGTAGTATTCCATGTACGTATTTCGCAACATTAATATATGTACCTTCTAAAATACAGATAAGTATTTTTTTTTTTTTATCGGTACACGGTTCTACCGGTACCGTGTAAAAAATTTCTTACCGGTACACGGTGCTACCCGGTACCGTGTAAAAAAAAGAATTAAAATGGGGCTCTTAGGATTCGAGCCCCTGACCTCTGGATTTCCATTCAATTTCTAAATTTCGGCTGACCAGTTGGGCTAGTTGTATTCCATGAACGTAATTAGCAAAAGTAATATATGTACCTTCTAAAAAACAGATAAGTAAATCCCCCCTTGCCCCCAAAGCCTAATTCCCAACCTGTTTTTTCACATATTTCACACTCACAAGATAAACAATCTCAAAAAACAAGCACAATAACCTACACAATAACCTAAAACTCACCAAATGTCCAAAATCCAACGAGAATAGACGATAATAAAACAATATTAGTCTCAAATAGTTTAAAAACACCGAGAAAACAACCAAACCCAATCTCGAACTCTGTCACTCCGTGTTCATTGGACATTTTGTTCTCGTGTGTCCCTCGCTTTTGCAGATGCTGCACTTCTTCTTCTGTCTTCTTCGGCTCGACTCTTGCGTTCCCGTCTCTTCTGCAGGGATATTTAAATCAACAGCCTCGGGTGGGATAAAAACCGTGCACTTCCGCATGTTGTGACCTACGCCCTTACATCTCGAACACACCTGCACACGACGACACGATATTAGGTCCAAGCCTGCACACGACGAAATGATATTAATTGTACAAACCTTCAAACGTCGTGTAGAGCTCTCAACTCCGGAACGAACACGAGTCACCCTCGGACGTCCAGCCTGTCTACCCGCTACCGGAGGAAGAACTACGTACGATGCTAAATCCGGCGGGATCACCCAATCATCATAATGTGGCAACGGCACAATAGGCGTCGCGTACATCTCGACATGGCTGCTCATCTTGAAATAAGGGCTCACGAAATCGTACGGTGAAAATCCGGCTCGTCTACATAATAAGAACAAACAAGTTAGTGGAATCAACTGTTTAAAATTAAATTTAAAGGTAAAATGATATCATACCTCATAGCGGCACAAGCATGACGACACGGTATTAGGTCTAAGTCGAACTCCCGACATTCACAAGTGCGATTCGCGATATCCACAAGATAAGACCTGTCCTCCTCCTGAACTCTGTATCGGGCATTCGCACTGACCTCCCGAACGGTAAAAGAACGGCTCAACTCATCCTGACCAGACAACTTGAGGAATGCCAGTTCGGTCAGCTCATGTCCACCATTCTGTCTCTCGTTATCTTTCCTTCGTTTCTCGTCAAACCATCTCTCAATCATCGCACGAATGGCCTCGAGCATCGCACAGACAGGTAATCGCCGTGGCCATTTGATAGCAGCGTTGAAGACTTCGGCCGCATTCGATGTCATGAAACCGTATCGTCGTGCAGCACACTTTGACCTCGCCCAGTGCTCAACCCCAATATCGGTAAGGCGCCTATAAGCACTGTCACTGAGTTTCTCCACATCCGAAAGGTATTTTTCAAAATCATCCACCCGATAAGAATAAGCAGCATTGCATAGAGCCTTGATCAGCTGCTGGCCGTACCGTGCTAGATTCTTCGAGAGGTGGTGATAGCACAACGCACGGGTAGCGTGGGGATAGACACTCCGAATAGCATTCGCGATGCTCTTATGCTGGTCGGACACAATGAGCAGATCATCGTCGTCTGTATCGTAGCAAACTCTGAGGTGCTGGAGAAACCACGTCCACTCCTCGTCATTCTCTATCGGACCGATACCAAACGCAAGCGGGAAAATAGTCTCATTCCCGTCTTTTGTGACGGCGACAAACATCACACCAGTGTTTTTCCCTTTCAAATGGGTGGCGTCGACTACTATCACAGGCCTCAGAGTGCCCTGCTCAAATGCACGAATGCACTGCCCGAGCGCAACAAACATGCGGCAAAACACGCCCTGGTCGGTCGTCTGAATATCGTACTGTGTCCCGGGATTATGTTCTCTCAGCATGTACAGATATGACGGGAGCCTCTGATACGATCCCTCATAGTCGCCGTACGCTATTTCAAGCGCAAGGTTCCTCGTCCGCAGGGCGAAGTTGTAGCTGATGTGAACTCCGTACAATCTCCTCAAATCCTCAACCATATCTTTCGGAACCAGTTCCCGACTGCCGACTAACATACGTGCAAAGAAAGTAGCCGCAACCCTGCTCGACACCTGTCGATCCGCAAGTCGCCCCAAATTGTTTCGGCACGTATGATTCAAGTTCAGCTTCGTGATCCTCCAAAGTGTGTCATCGGAACCCGTGGAACACAATTTGAACGTGCATTTTTCACGCCCCGTCTTGCAAACGAACGTCACCCGATTAGTGTTCGAGCGATCAGTTTTGCACTCTACGTTATTCTCCATGTGATACAGCCCCACCATCACCTTCAGATCCAGTTTCTTTCGGAACGTGGCTCCGACTGCCATCTGACCATAAATCGGTTGGTGTTCGATAGACTGCAACGGAACAGCGGGGTCAAACCCCGGCAGTGGAATGATCCAATTGCGTTGTGGATTATTCTGCGCATTCTGAGAAGCTTCGGCTTGCTCGGCGCCTCCCACATAAGACCTCGAGGACATATTACGGCGCGACATTAGCTTTTTAACCACGCCCGGCTGTCTAATCCATTCGGTCCACTCCGTGGTCAAAGATTCCAAGAGATCGGACTGACGGGCTTCTTCCTCGTCCTCGGAAGTATGTACCGCCTCGTTCTCGTTCTCTTCCTCTGACGGTACGCCCGAATCCCGAGCTTCTTCTCCGATATTCACCTCCGGCGCAGCTGGTTGTGCCTCTATTTGGACGACGAACACAAAGCACTCATCCCCTTGCTCGTCTAACATGCGGGAGACATCCTCGTCGCAAAGCATAGGAGCTCGCACGCTTCTCGCGTCGTAGCCTCGGGTAAAATAGTACAACATGTACTCGGCATTGGGCGGAGGGCGCAAAACCAAACGAATCCGGCTCGTAAGGGCGTCGAGTGTAAGTTCTTCCCTCCGAAAGAAGAGGCACATATCTACTCCGTCAACATAGGCCGCTCGATCCCAACGACCACCGTACCGTATCGTGATTCGTTGATTCGACATCTACAATTACAAAACACAGTTGAATTCAGTGGGGGAACCCAAAATATCCATCCAAAAGCATAAACAAAGCCTTAATTAGACAATTTTAAAAAAAAAAAATGAAAAAACGGACTCTGTACACGGTGACCGAGAAACTATCCGGTACACGGTGTTTTCCGGTCACCGTGTACCGGATAGTCTCTCGGTCACCGTGTACCGAGAGACTATCCGGTACACGGTGACCGGAAAACACCGTGTATCGGATAGTCTCTCGGTCACCGTGTACCGAGACACTATCCGGTACACGGTGACCGGAAAACACCGTGTAGTGCGAACCGTGTAACGGAGACACCGGATAATCTTCATAACTACACGGTGACTACACGGTCTGGGAAACCCACCGTGTAGCCACCGTGTAGTTATGATTTTTTGCAGAAAATCGAAAAAAAAAAACCAGAATCGACGCGTTTCGACGTACCTTTCGGCCGGCGAACTCGTCTGCCCTTCCCACGTATATTCAGACGACGATTTTTGTAGAGAGGGGATTTGTTTGAGAGAGAATCGAATTTGTTTTGTTTTTTTGAAATGGGTTAGGGTTTGAGGGTTTGAGTAGGGGGGAAGATATGTGCATTCATGCATGCAATAAATCTCACCAACCAAACAAAAATCTGATTTTTGATGTAGTGGGCCCTACAGTTTTTTGTTTTGATTTTTTAAGGTTTTTAAAAGGTTTTAAATAGTTTTTTGTATTATTATTTGAGAGAAAAAAAAAGTAAAGGTAAGTTAGACATTTCCTTTGCAAATTATCTAAAATAAATGTACTTTTTATAAGTGTGACAAAATAAATGTACTTTTTATTTTTGTGTTTACAAAGTTGTATTCCCACTAAATAATACTGTTACATTGTGACCTCTATTAACAACTCTCGTTCCTGACATTTCAGTGATCATAGGCAAAATATAAAAATAGGCTATTCACATTTGAATGATTGAATCTATTACTGTATAATTTTTTTAAAAGTTCATTTATTTTAGCTATTTTAAAAAAATTATATATATCAAAAATACTTATAATTTAATTAGTTTTCAATTAAACATCGAGTCATCGATCCGTATCACAATTTGATCCAATATATAAACAATATTTTATATAATTAAATATACACACTTAATATACGTAATAGAAACTGCTCACTTGTAAATATGTTATTCTACTCAGATTTTTAATAAAATCCAACATTCTCGATTCAAATATAATATCATCAAAATTCATATATTAACATAATAAGTTATCGAAAATAAATAATTTTTTATATAATTATTATATTATATTAAAATTCACGTAAATTACACAAATAAATTTATTATATCAAAATGCACATAAATTATATTAAAATTTGAATAAAAAATAGAAATCTCAAATGTTTGCTTAGAATTATGTTAATTCAATTATTAATTTAATATGACTTACTTAATAGATAACATACATGTTGGGTAAACATAATATGGGTTGACGCTTCTCTAATCAAGGCCCTAATCACTAGCGGCTATTTCACGTTCAACTGCACTGGTAATGTTTTTTGCGGGGTCCTTCTTCAAGGGCGGGTTCGTAATCGACTCGACTTTAAACACCAATTCCTATATACATTTTAAAGTAAAAATTGTTAAATATCCAACATCAATTGGATATAAAACCTTAAGCTCACATATAAGTTGGATTACTTTATCACCTTAACAATGTCTTTTAAGGTGTTATTATCTCAACTTTGACATTGTATCAAAGCAGTCTCAATACGATGATGAGTTTCCCGCCGATGCTATTTCCGGCAGCTGATTGAATTTCCGGCATCCATGAGTAGAGCCGATGAAATTTTTGGTCCCCTCGTGAGGGGTGAAGGAGAGTGTTAAATATCTCATATCAATTGGATATAAATATCTCATTTTCGTCATTTTTCGGTTCGGTTAACCGGTCATTCGGTTCGGTTCGGTTAACCAATATATTGGATAACCAATAACCGAACCGATTTTTTCGGTTCGGTTATCGGTTAACCAAAAACCCGATTTAAAAAAAGTAACTTGATTTTAAAAGGAATATCGTTGAAAAAAAAGAAAAAAAATCAAAATATAAACAAATTTAAATCAAAATTCAACTTATTCAACCTAACATGCATAAATCCAACAAAATACCAAAAATCCGAAATAAGTAAGGGAGTGTTGTCATACAATCGTCCTTAAGAATATATATAATATGTAATATATATAATATATTTCGGTTATTCGGTTTTTAACAATCGGTTATCGGGTTAACCGATAACCGAATATATAAATTTTTTCTTACCGATAACCGAACCGAAAACCGAATTTCTTATATTTGGTTAACCAAAAACCGAAATTTTCGGTTCGGTTTCTGTTTTAACCGATAACCAAAACCGGAATTATTGATAAATAATTTTATGTAAATAATTTCAAATAATTATTAATATAAATTTATAAGAATAAATAAATAACTATTTATTTATAAAAATTTAGTATATGTTTATAAAAATTATCTTTTGATCCCTCAAAATTTTGTTTACTATTTTTTTAATTTTCACTCAAAACTTTGTATAGTCTTAAATAAAAAGTTTTTTTACAATTTTATTTTTCTAATACTTATTTATTTAAGTTAATATCATTACTTTTTTATTTAACTCATCTTAGCCACAATACTCATTATACACTTAATTTATATTATTTAATACATAAAAATATATTTTTTTAAAATTTACTGAATATTTTATTAAGTAAAGATCTAGGGATGAAGAGAGTATAAATATAAATTTAGTGGGTGGAACACGTATCAAATATACCCATTATATATATATATATATATATAAAATATATTTTTTTTAATTTCTCAACTTAATATATATTCTTAGGACCTGTTTTTTTGGACTTAATTTCAGTACAGTTGAGTTCAGTTCAGATTGCTTCAGTTCAGTTCAGTTCAGTTCAGTTCAGTAGATCAGATCGCTTCAGTTCAGTTCATTTCAAAATAAATTAAAATAAAATAAACAAAAAATAATTTGAACCTATAAAAATATTTTATATAAAAATATTTTACTATACCTCATTCGATTTAAAAGAATGTGAAAAGGAGTCGACAGTGACACATCTTCAATATTTTGGTTTGGTTCCACATTTAGATCAAAAGTAGTAGAATCCTACAAAATCATAATAATTAGGAATATTAAGGAAAAAGGGTATTTTAGATTTTAAATTTAGAACGTAAACTCTATAAAATACACTTCGCATTTAAGGGATAAAATTGTTTTTTTTCTTTATTTATTAGGGTAGTATTATTTGTGTAATTATAATAAAAAGTAAATTTTAAAAAGTCTAATTACTTTCTTGTCCTTACTCAAATATAACATTTTTTAAATGAAATTAATTGTCATTTCATGCAGATTTATTTTTTTCTTATATTTTTGTTTATTCTTTTTTGTCTTACATTTTTTTTAAATTCAAATGTTTTTGTAGATTTATTATTTTTTCTATATATCACATATTTAGATTTATTCTTTTTATTTTATATTTTTTTTTTATGTGTTATGTGTCAAATATTTGTGTAGATTTATTATTTTTTTTATATATCACATATTTAGATTTATTTATTTTCTTATATTTTTTCAGATTTTTTTATGTAAACACGGTTTGATGTTTGTGTATAGCAGTTTTTTTACCGTTTTTTAATTGAAAATTAAAATTTTAATTCTATTATGAAAATAAAAAGGGTAAATTTGGTATCCATTCCCTAAGTTATAATTAGGATAAAGTGAGTTATTTATTTATAAACAAAGAATAATTATTACTTCTAATCCAAATTATCCCTAATAATTATACATATAACATAACAGAGAGTAAAAGATTTTTTTAAAAATAAAAAATTACCTGATTTAGATTTTCAAGACTGGAAGAAGGGTGAAGAAGAATCTCGGTAGAACTCGGTCTATTTTCCATCAATTTAGTAACATGCGAGCTCGAACAATCTCCCTACACGTTAAAAACACAAATTTAAAGTTCACAACAACATTGAATAAAAAATAATAACTTATAAAAGTATTAAAAACAATATTTTACCTTCTTTGATTTTGTCTTTTTTCTATTTTTTTGTTGACGAATCTCATGTTGAGGTTTCATTCTTCTTTTCCCATTCACGCCTTGTTTTTGCTTCAATCCTCTTATATTTTTCATTTGATCAATCACCTTGTTCTCAATAACATCTACATTTTCAACTTCATCTCCCATTTTTTTAAATAGATATTATAATAAAATAAATAGAGGAGCTTTGATTTTTATTTTTATTTTTTTAAATAGATATTATAATAAAATAAATATAAATACGCTTATGCAAATGAGCTTTTTTTTCTTTAAAATATTATAATAAATATAATTAAGGAAGAGAGTTGATCGAATATTTATAATAAAATAAATATAATTAAAGCTTTGATTTTGTTTTTTTTAAATATATATTATAATAAAATAAATATAATTACGGCTTACGCAAAGTAGTTTTGTTTTTTTTTTGTTTTTAAATATTATAATAAATATAATTACGGGAAGAGAATTGAATATTTATAAATAAAATAAATATAATTAGAGCTTTGATTTTATTTTTTTAAAATAGATATTATAATAAAATAAATATAATTACGGCTTACGCAAAGGAGCTTTGTTTTTGTTTTTTAAATATTATAATAAATATAATTACGGGCAGAGAGTTGAATATGTTGGGCAGATTTTTTTTATTGATGTTAAGCGCTAGATCTAATCAATTAAAATCGTACAGTTGAAAATACACAGGATAATATCCGGTGCAAAATGGCACCGGACCCCCCCTAAATCCGTCACCAACGGTTTAAATCTCACGTGTTTGTAAATTACTAGCTAATATATTAAATTTATAAATCTAAGTTTTTTTAATTCCGCATTTAATGCATGCACCCAATTGCTTGAATTTCCACTTTAGCCCCTGCAACTACCACCACAAAAAAAAAACCTCAATCTAGGGCTAAATTAGGTAGTTTCAAAAAAGCATCTCATAACTCGTATGATATGAAAATTGTTGACAACTACGTGCGTCCGAGTTTTTTTGAAATTGACACTCACTAATTAAATTATTTTGGCGTACACTTTAATATGATTGTGTTTAATTATATCTACGTACGTACCCTTAGTTATAGATGACAAAATACACTAATATGTCATTTACAAGATTTGTACGCATTGGTGAAAATATCATTGAGTGAGAGTGAGGGCCATGAACATACGAACATATAGGGGTGGATTTCCGGTTTGGTTTTCGGTGTTCGGGTTATTGTGGAACCGAACCGAAATTTCGGTTCTTTGGGTAACCGAACACCGATTAATCGGTGTTCGGTCCGGTAATTCGGTCTAGTGTTGTTTTGGTGATCGGTATTCGAGTAACCCGAAACCGAACATGCAAAAACCGAAAAACCGAATATAATTATAAAAAATTAAAAATATATATTAATAGTATATTTTATTCTTTCAATTAACTAAATAATTCTAAGATTTTTTTTTTCGTTTTCTCGCTTTTCAGTTCTCAAAACTTCAGCTGGCCTCCGCGGTGCTCTCCCGACGCACGTTCGACTTCGATCCGACGTTTTTCTTCGTCCCCTCCGGCGCGAATAAACCTTCACACCCAACAATCTCCCACTTGAAGTTAATTCACGACCCTTATCTTCTTTTCTCACTTGGAGGCGAATCCCGATCATCGATCACCTCCCACTGCAGCGGCATCCCCGGTTCTCACCAACATCGCCCAGTCGAAGTATCCACCAACTTCGACGCATCGCGACTTCTCAGGTTCTTCCATGCCTTCATCACATTGCCATCCCCGTTAACCTTCTCATCACCTCGCAACTCTCTTTCGGACCTCCGAAACCGCAACATTGAAACCAAGCTTCGCAAAGCTCCCAAATGTCGCTTCCCCGAATTGCTTGTGAACCGGCTAACTTTCACTGTATGGACAACGTCGGCATTCGCATGCCCGTCGTCTATCCCCGACGACTCCTTTCGGGAACCACCGACATTCTCACCGTTAGCTTCACGATTCCCTTGCATACTCATCTTCGTTTCAAGAACTCTCATCACCCGAATCTCTCCAAAACGATCCCCAGAGCTGCACTCAAATCGTCTAACAACTCCCACCGCATGGGAAATGTCGGACTCCTCAACAATGCTATTCAAAATTTTCCTAAGTCCTTCTTCAGCAGAGTCACAAGAAGACTTACCTGGATGCATTACCTCGTCTCTTACCAAAGATTCACTCTTTGACAATAACGAGCTAATCTCGTTTATCATTGCCCTATTGCTCGCCTTTTCAGCCAACATTGCTACGTCGTCTCGCTTTGAAAGCATATGATTGAACATCGAGACCTCCTCTGGTTGGTCTGCATGGGCCACATCTACCGGAACATCTCCCAAATCATATCTCAACTCTCCATTTTTCGATTCTCTCTCGGTTACCGAGAATCGTACTCTTCTCTGCTTCTAGAGACATGGACTCCGATCCATATGAGGTTCCTCCGAACTCACTTTTGGTTGCAACCTTCTTTCGCTCATATGACCCAGCCCACAATGCTCAGGCTCATTGGTGTCGTCGGCCACACCAATTTCACGACCACAAGTCGTAGTGTAAAGGGTACCCGTCCTTCGACCACGAGCAATAACCATCGCACCCTTTGACACCTTCCAAGACCCCTTCTCGAACGTAACTTTGTGTCCACCCCTCTCAAGCTGGCTAACCTAGATCAAATTCCTCCACAGCTTCGGCACACACCTTACATTCGACAGCTTCAACGTCTGCCCAAACGACGTTTCAATCTCACGTTACCAACACCCACGACGCCCAAGGTCTTTCCATTCGCAAGATGAACCTTCTCGTGATCTCCGGCAACAAAATCCTCCATGCCTTCACGTCTCGTCGTTGTGTGAAACGATGCTCCCGAGTCAAGCACCCAAGAGTTTCCGAGAGGCTCAGAACATGTTAGCAAGACATCTCCACTCTCGTCTTCTTCCGTCACCGCATTTGTCCCGCCTCCGATCCCCGAAAGCTCTCCACAATGCCTCTTTAAGTGACCGACTTTTCTGCAATTCCAGCACTTGAATTGCTTCTTCTTTCGGTTGCTCGAACTCACCCTTCCGCTGCGTTTAGAATCCCCATAGCGATGCTCACCTCGGCTCATAGACATGGCCGACGTAGTTGAACTAGATGCTTCCCCGGAATCCCTCCTCCGAACTCCCTCGGCAAGGACGCGGTCCCTCACATCTTCTAGCTTCAACTTCCCACCTCCCATGGAATCACCCAACGCCTCTCTTATTGGTTCCCAGCTAATCGGTAGCGATGCCAATAAGGTCAGGGCCAGAACTTCATCATCAACCTCGATCTCAATCGAAGCCACTTCTCTGACAATCGAGTTGAACTCGTTCACATGAGTCGCAACCACACCATCGTCTTCCATCTTCAAATGGAACAACCTCTGCAACAACGCCGCTTTATTCGTCAATGATGGCTTCTCATACAGCCCGGACAACACTTTCATCATCCCCACAGTTGTCTTCTCCTTCATCACCTTCTTGGCAACGTTCTCCGACAACGTCAAACGGATCAATCTCAGTACTTGTCGATCAAGGAGAGCCCAATACGCCTCGCTCGTCTCCTCCGGCTTCGCGCCTTCCAACGAGTGATGAATATTGTTCTTGTCCAAATAGTTCACGATTTCCATCCTCCAAGATGCGAAACCCAAGCCATCTAATCTCGTAACTCCAAAGGTCGTGATGTCTCCCATCGTTTCTTCGATTGCCCAGCTTTTCCAACCAAAGCTCTGATACCAGTTGTTGGGATTTGCGCCCAATTCCGTCTCTCCAAGAAACGATAAACAAACACGAAAATAGTACGAGAAAAATAAAGACACAAGAATTATAGTGGTTCACCCGTTAACAAGGGCTACGTCCACTCTCGCCGCTGCAGATTTCACTAGAATACGCAATAATCGACTCTGGGGAGTTTACAAAAACACTCGTATCTCAGTATACTCACGCTCTCGATTATTCTAACTATTCTAGACTTTTATTGTGCTTTTGGTGCTCTCGTAACCCTAATTACACGAGTATAGCTTATATATAGGGGTAGGAAACTTAGCGGAGAAAAAATCACGTTCGCGGCTGAAAAGCCCCCTCTTGTCGGCCGACAGCTCACGGGTGTCGGCCGACACCCATCCCGAAGTTCGGGTTCCAGCTCGGGTTGTGCCTCGCATTCCACAGAATATCAATTCTGGCTCCATGTCGGCCGACAGGGCCTGGTGTCGGCCGACACCAGGCCAAGACTTCAGTTGGCCTCCGCGGTGCTCTCTCGACGCACGTTCGACTTCGATCCGACGTTTTTCTTCGTCCCCTCTGGCGTGAATAAACCTTCACACCCAACACTTCTTTCCATTATTTTTTTGAAAAAAATGCACAAGTTACTGCCAATTATAGGAACAACAAATTTTTTTGGCAGGATTTCATTTACTGGCTCCTTGTTCGGTCTTTTCGTTTTTTTAAGAACCGAACCGAATAATTTCGGTTCGGTTTTTCAAGAACCGAATAATTTCGGTTCGGTTTTTCAAGAACCGAAAACCAAAAAAAATCGGTTTCGATTCTTAAAATTCTACGTTTTTGGTTTCGGTTAACCGAAATTTCGGTTCGGTTAAACCGAAACCGAACCGATATCCACCCCTAGTCAAATTAATAATGCATCTGTTTTGTAAAATTATTATGTATTTTTTTATTTCTTAACAAATTATGAAGACTTTTAAAATATAAATAGTTATTTTATTTTTTAATTAAGAACATACAAATATATTATTACTCTTTTAATCCGACTGTCTCACGAATGCTTTCCTTCTGTCTCAAGAATATTTGCCACAATTTGTTTGTAAAAAAATTGTAGCAAACATTTCTATAACGGAAGCAGTACTATTTTCTTTATATTAATTAAGAACGTACTTTTATGTACTGTTTCTCCTCCACTACACACACAAAAAATACGTCTGAAATCCAGTAATTTCATACTTAACTAAATATCCCACGTCCATTTCTTTCTTTTTCTCCTCCACACACAAAAAATATGTGGTCTCCCACGTCCATTTCTTGCTTCGTGAAAAAAAAAAAAAGAGTTCTTACCGCTTAATTAGAAGAATTTTGTCTATTAGAGACTATAATTTTTCTTTTTTTGCTTTAATTTAAATACATAGTTGCATGCATGAAGCACCTAAATAGAATAATCTAAGGAACAAAGTAGCATGTTAGCATGTAACATGTACCATTAACAAATTTATTCCATTTGTGGGTGAGAAGTGAGAACAGGTGGCCAAAACAAAAACTATACAAGTTCCATACATTAAAAAAAATATATACAAAAATATATATATTGTCCCATTTTGAAAAATTACATTTTCAATTTCCGTCCTTTACAATTCACAAAATCAATAGTCACGCTTTATAAAAAAAATTATTCTAAATGTTTTATTTTAGAAGTGATCGAATTTTACTTACAATTTCATATACTTGATATGTTTCATAAGAATGGTTACAATTCTTTTTTAATTTTCAAATAAAGTATAATCATATTTATATAATAGATAAAGTATTATACTATAAATTTACTCTTAATTATTTAGTTCATTAATTATAGATACGTTCTTAAATCAAAATATTTGGTCTAAACGTTAATAAAACGATATATTTTTTAATTTTCGTGTACAACAAACATTTGTGACATTTAATATAAAAAATAAAAAAATAAAATTATTTTTATAATTATAATATACAGTAGATCTCATAATACATCATTATACTGAATTTAATAATTAATAATAATAAAAAAAATATTAGAACAAAGTTTCAATCATATAAAATATTACGGTAGTCAATAGTTTGTTTTCTCAGTTGATTGATAACTTGAATTGAGGATTGTAAGGTCAAGGCTCAAATCCGAAACATGTGCTTGAATATTTAAATTTTTCCATTTAACATATATATATATATATATATATATATATATATATATATTAAATATTAAAAATTAAAAATATATTTTTTCTAAATTTTCTTTACATTTTTTATAATTAAAAATCAAAATTATAACTTTATTTTGTTTAAAATTTTGTATTGTTTAAAATAGATGTTGATCTCAATGTTTGATTTCTTGTTGTTTATTAGTTTTTAGCAGCTAAATTGTGATTATATTTAAATTTAAATATAATTGAATTAAATTTAAGTTTAAAAATTGATTTATTATCTATGTTAAATAGATTTATTTCCTATAAACTATTTTAGAATAGTATATAATAAGTTAGATTATTTCAGAACATAATATTGAGTCGTTATATTACATCGAGTATTATATTATTTTATTTTATAACATAAAACAATAATACAAAATAAATAATGCAGGTGTTGTGTACTAGCTAGAAAATCATTAATCGGTCGAATTTGTATACAATGTAATTTTAATAAAATAATAATTAAGAATTTAAAATTATAAAGTAAATTTAATATAAAATCAAATAAAAATAATTTTTACTCAACAATTCTCCAAATGTTATCAATTAAAACAGTTTTGTAACTAGCCTAACTACTAAATTAAAATTGAATGGTATAAAACTTGACAAAAAGAAAGAAAAACAACCATGTTACATAAGTTGTTCACATACTTACAAGTTACCTCTATTACTTTTATCATGATAATCACAAATTGAATGGTATAAAAATTGACAAAAAGAAAGAAAAACAACCATCTTACATAAGTTATTCACATACTACAAGTTAGATCTATAACTTTTATCATGATAATCGAAATTGAATACCTTTTTTAAAATTATTATTAATTATAATACAAAAGTCCGACCCAACCGAAATCTTCTTTTATTTCTGATTTTTTCAATTTTCTGAGTTTTTTTAGCAACCTGTGTATGTTTCAGTTAGTTGTTACTGGCATTGATAGCATGTTGGTGTGATGCAAATTTCATGGTGCCTCATTTCTTGCAAGGATGCTCAATATCTGTCCCCTCCTATTTTTAACCATCACATGCGATTCAACTTATAAATGTGTTTACCAAGACATAAATCCCTAAATCTCGTGAATCCGTTCAGTTTCAATTTCATACGTACGCATACATTTGTTATTCGGACCTTTATATTCTTTTAGAATTAAAGTGCAACTTATTATTGCCTACATACAATACTATAATATACGGTATATAAAGTATATAAATTCAATTTAATTAAACTCCATTCAAGCAAGTCGTGCTCATCATTATTATCAATGATTCCAAGTAATATCTATATATTTACATATGTATAATTAATTATGAAGCGAATCGCTTTTAAAAGAAAATAGGTGATTACATGGATCTAAATTAATAAAGGTAATCACATTGTACGTAGAGTGGGTTCATAGATAGGTCATAAATATATGGTTGATTATGAGGTGAAGTCGCCCAACATAGGAATTTATGGTTAGACTAATAAAACATTAATTAAATATTTGTACGTTCACTTTTACCTAGTGAAATAAAGTTACCAATCGAATTTCAATTTGTTCTAAATGAAATACTTAGTAATACTTAAATTTAAAGTCAAAAATACAAATTATTGTAGGTTTCTTTCATGTCACGAATAATAAAAAGCATTACTCCTGTACTTAGTACTACAATTTCACATGACTAACTAAATTTAAATTTTATCTTAGTTATCTAATTATAATTACAACCAACACATATCTTACGGCACACATTAATATACATCATTTTTTGAATTTTGATAAAAAAAACAGTACTAATGTGAAACATGGTAATACTATATTGCAATTAATTAATGTTTTAACATCCCATTATTTCAATTTGTGTGATAATAATTCAAAATATATCTTTGGGTCTGCATGCTAATTTAATTTAAAAGTCAACTCGCATCATGAAAAAAATCAAAGTGGACCCAAATCTATAACATCTTCATTGTTTCTAGATTCGACTGTGTGCTTTGCTTCAAATTGGGTACTAGTAAGTTTTGCCCCAAATTACAACTGAACAAGTTTGGTCAGAGTTGACAAATCCCAATCGACCTTAATTTAACAAATTTCATATTGGGATATATGACGATGTATGACACGCGCTTCTCAAATTCAGAATAAGACTTGCCATTTGATCGATACAAGTGCGATCCCCCAAAAGGCGACTCAAACTATTAGTCGAGCGAGCAGTTCACGGCAACTCGAGTAAAAAAAATTAGTTTGAGCTTCGAGCTGAGTTTCATCAACTTGTTATCATAAACGAGCCACATATGAAATATGGTATTCTCAATCTGCAAAATGGTGAAACTATATTGTACTTAATATTTTGTATCCGCTCAATAAACAGTTTGTTTTTTATTTTATTTTTGCAGTCGAGCTCGAACTCAAAATTACTCAAACATGTAATTAAATGATATTTTTTCTGTCCCATTTGAAATGATCGCACTTATAATTTTGGACCTAAAAAAATGATCCAAAAAAAACATAAAAGAATGAAGAAGATATTTTGTGATAGGGTAGGAGGGTATAGAAGGTTTGCTTAAATCCCAAAAGTAGAATTAGTTAGATCATTCGCGGTCCGCAAAGTCACGCCTAACAACATCAATCACACAAAAATCAAGTGGGCTCCTTAAAAAATCTTAATTATTAGTAGTATAATTATTATTTTATTATTAAATTTATTTATTTTACAACAACAACAACACAATACTAGTATATAGTATATCAACAACCACGTTTTCAGCAGTGGCGTTCTCTCTTGATCAAACTCCCGCGAAATTTCGTTTCTCGTCACGTGCTTTAATTTTAGCAAACCCTAATTCTTACAAATGATTCAAAGAACCTATCTTAACTGCTAAATCCACACCCCCCTATAAATACAATATCCCCAATCTCACTCTTCTTCTCCAAAGGAAAAAAAAAAAAAACAGAGCAAAAACAGAGGAAAAAACAGAGGATTTCAAAATTCGTAAACAGAGCAAAAAATATTTGATTTTTCGACATGGGTTGGGTTCGCGGTGAGAAATTGGGCCACGGGAGCTTCGCCACCGTGAGTTTGGCGGTTCCGGCGGGGACCCAGAGCCCATTTCCTCCGCCGCCGTTGATGGCGGTGAAGTCCTGCGGGGTCTCTCATTCCTCCTCGCTCGCCGCCGAGAAATTGATTCTGGAACAGCTCGACGGCTGCCCGGAAATAATCCGGTGCTTCGGGGACTGCATCTCCCGCGAGAACGGCGAGAATCTCTACAATGTGCTGCTGGAGTACGCCGCCGGCGGGTCCCTCGCCGACAGGGTGAAAAGCTCCGGCGACATGGGATTGCCGGAATCCGAGGTCCGGCGACACACCAGGGCTCTGCTCAGGGGCCTCAGCCACGTCCACGGGCTCGGCTACGTCCACTGCGACGTCAAGCTCCCGAACATCCTCCTCTGCGACGGCGGCGCCGCCAGGGTCGCCGACTTCGGGCTGGCGAGGCGGGCGGGGACCGCTCCGTCGGGGCGCGAGCTGAGGGGGACGCCGATGTACATGTCGCCGGAGATGGTCTCCGGCGGGGAGCAGGGCGCTCCGGCGGATATATGGGCGGCGGGGTGCGCGGTGGCGGAGATGGCCGGCGGGGGGAAGGCGTGGAGTGGATTCTCCGACGTGGCGGCGCTGATGATGAGGATCGGGATCGGAGATCAGGTGCCGGAGGTCCCGGTGTCTCTCTCGGAGGAAGGGAAGGATTTTCTGGGGAGATGCTTCGAGAAGGATCCGAGCCGGAGATGGACGGCTGAGATGCTCCTGAAGCACCCCTTCGTTAATAATGTAATGGACGGTGGCGATGATGATAGGGTGGGCCCGCCCAAAGACACTACATCGACAACAACAGACTCCACTTCTCCTAGATGCCCATTCGGGTTCCCGGATTGGGTGTCGACGTGTTCAATTACATCTATGCCCTCGCCGGGGTATTATGGGGAATCTGAATTCAGGTTGCTGGGAGGGATAGCGTCGGAACAGAGTCCCGATTGGCCGGTTTCCGACGAGTGGGTCACGGTCAGACATTGAATTTTTTTTGTACGTTTTTGTTATTCTACTTTAGTTGAGACTTTACTTTAATTAGGGGTGGCAGTGAAGATAGGCTTTCTTTTTTCTGTGTGTACATAAACATATAGAGAGCTTTTACTAATTATGAGAGATGCAATGTATACATGCATTTCCAAGCAAAAACAGAAATTATATTTCATTTTTTAATTCAATTTCATTCCTCACTTGTTAATTACTCCAATCATTAATCATTATAGTAGTAGTATATACACTAACATAATTAGTTGAAACAGAGATAGAGCTTAAATGAATGAGATGTGTTGATGAAGTGCGTTAACAATTCATTCGATCTACACGAGGCGATAAGTGTTGAGTTATCGTTATTCTCGGTACAACCGAAATAGGCAAATTGGCCAGTGGACTGAAGCAGATCAGTTATTTTAGGTTGTCTGAATTTCTGGATTCTGTTATGCAAGTTGCAAGCCGCAATATAAATGTAAGGTTATTAAGAGTAACATGCATGTCAATAACATTACTACTACTTGGTGACTACTTTATTCATTACATTATTAATATTAACAGGTTTTGTTTGTCCCACGTCGAGCAAGTTGTTGGAATGTAAGGAGGGTGTATTCAATTAGGATTTCATTGGATTTTTTTGGACTTTAAAAAGTCTATTGACATTCGTGGATTTAAAAAAGTCCACAAAGTCTATATAAAGTTTGACTGACTTTTATATGGATTTTCATAGAGTTTGAATGTCTTTTTTTTATTGATTTATATTAATTTTTATATTTTATATTTTTAATTTTGAAATTCAAAATTCGATTTTTACTTAAAAATAAAATGTTTAATTTTAATTTTTTTGGTTCTTTTTAGAAAACTTAAAATTTTAATTTTCGACTAAATTTCAATTTTGAAATAATAAATTCAAATGTAAACTATATATATATATATATATATATATATTTATTTTAAATTACAAAAAGTATTTATTTTTTTAAAATAAAATGTTAAATAATTTTTTTTTATTTTTATAATTATTATACAAGTATAATTTTTCAACAAATAAAAAATTATTAATATATTCAATAATTTTAATATTATTTTTATATATATCAACATATACAAACATATTAATTTTTAATATTATTATAATTTATTATTATATATTCAATATATAATAATATATTATTTTTTGAAATATTTATTTTATTTTGTTTTTTTATTTTTTTCATGTTTTTAATTGTATTATGTTTATTTATATATTTTTTTATGTTTTATTATTTTTTAATAATAAATTAATAATTAAATGAGAAATCTATAGAAATCTCACGTAATTAGGAGAGATTTCAAAGACTTGAATTCTTTTGTATTTTGAAAATGAAATCCATAAAAATTCATAGACTTTTAAAATCCATTGACTTTTGAATACCGATAGATTTTTAAAGACTTTTTAAAATCCGTATTGAATACCTCAAAATTTTAATGGACTTTTAAAAATCCGGATTGAATACCCTAGACTTTAAAAGTCCATTAAAATCCTATAGAGTCTTGAAGGAATACACCCTCCTAAATCTATACTCCGTATTAATTACTACTATTAATATAAGTTATGCTTTCAATTCATTGAACCATATTATAAGATTAAATCTTTATATACTAATATTACCAATCCATCAAAGAAATAAAAATACCGAAGCACTTTATGAGCCGAAGCTTTTCATCAAGGCAGCGGATATTTACACCTCCTCTATTCATTTACGCACCCTCTTTCAATTTTATTTTATTTTATACAATTATAAAATATCTATTCTACCCTTTTGGTGTTAAAACGTCTGCGTAGAGAATCTCCTCGTCGCCGCCGTTCACAGACAGAGTCCGGGCCATTCCGCCATTTTCCACGACCCACCGTCGAGCATCGGCCGTCAACACACTGCCACACCGGTCCGCCTCATTGAACAACTGCAATTCAAACACCAGAAAACACGTCACCTCCGATTCGACCCTCACAGGAGTTGACGAATGACGACTAGTCGTCGAAGGTTGTCGCTTCAACTTTTCATTTGATGCCGTCGTCACCAATTTTGTGCGATTGAAGCCTCAATTCTCCCTCTTTTGGCTCTTTCAATGTAATTGAAAAAGAAGTAAAATTGGCCGTATAATTTTGGATATTAGGGATCGTTAACCCCTTTTGTTGAATAAATAAGTTTTAATTTATTTTTCTTAACATTGAAAATAATTTAAACATTAATTATGAACTTTTTTGAAAATTAAGGAAGAAGAGTTCGTCTTTTTATTCAACCGGTTGTTGTTGAGAATTGAGGAAGAACTGGTTTGCGTGAACAGTGAACGGCGTGAGAAAAAGAAAACTTTAACGTGGTTTGGGCAAAAAGGGTAGAATGGGTAATTGGGAAGGGGTGTACTAATCGGGGTGGTGTGAAAATTAAAGAGGGAGATGTAAATATCCGTACCCCAATTAGACTTGGGTTTCAGCAACCGGCCCAAGAGAAAATCCAGCCCATATTATGAGCCCAAATTAGTCGAGTGAATTTGGGCAGGGGAAAAAGGGTGTGGCTGGTTGCGGGCGAGAACGTTAGCTAATTAACCGAATCATGCACTCGGCATGCATGCTTATGAGTTCTTGCATTTATATAAAACATATTAATTCATTATTATCTGCTTTAAGATTTAAAATAATAATCGTAATTATTATTATTAAAAAAAATAAAAAGAACAAGGGGATGTTCTCAGAGTTGATGGTGAAGAGTTGTACGTTGCTCTTCTCCCCCGCTAAGTATTGCAAGGAGATGTGGAATTTTGTGTTGTTAATGATCGTACGTAGGGAACTGCAAGGAATTGACCCCAACTTCGTAGTACCCGACTGGTACCGATTTTTCATATTTTTTGACTTCTTGTATCTTATGATAGCTGGTTTTATAGAAAAAATAAATCTTAGAGGTCTGTTTGAATCAGTTTAATTGCCTTAGATATAAGTTGATTAGTTTTGTAATTTATGTCTGTTTAATTTTTTGGCATGTGTCAAATTATACTAATGTTTATTATTATTAGACATATATACATGTGTAATTTTTTACATTTTTTTGTTCTTCACAAGTCAGGACAGACGTGCAGATGATATCAGGGATGACACGTCGACTCATGGTGTTCTAGGTTCTATTGAGTATAAAATTGTGTAAAGAAATTATGGATTCAGTGAGAAGCAATAAGTAGTAGATTTAGACTATACGGTGTCATACTAAAACTAAATCTATGGTATTATATACAATAACGTAGTAGTAGATGCCATACATCTCCAAGATTGTTTGTTCTTTGTTACACATACTTTTTAAAAAACATCATCATCATCATCATCATCATCATCATCATAATAATAAATACTAATAATAATACAAGCTTATCATCTTTCAAAACAAAACTGGATAGTCATCCGTCTTTTAGAAGGCCATGGCGATTCCATATAGAAGAAGTTACATGCTCGAGTGTGACGAAAACATTGGGTGATTGACGAAGTTCTGCAGTAGATGGTCTCCTCCGGCAAGACGTGCTTCTAAAGTAGTATCGTTCATTTTGGATGTGTTTGTTTCGCAGGGGATCGAAGTTATTGCTTTTGCTCCTACACACATTACTGTAAAGGGTTAATCAAAAAAGACACCTTTTGACGATATTAGAAAAAATACAAAATGAAAAACATGTAAGCAAACCAACTTGGAAGCTAGATTCTACCTGTCGAACTGGTTCGAAGACAATCTTCACTCGATGGCTGGCAAATCCGAACCTTCTCCTGAAAACCCCATTTTCATTAAAAATACAATTATATCGGTAATATTCTCTTGAAGAAAAAGAAAAAAGAAAAAATTAAGTACTTTAGAAGAGCTGGGGCGTTGATAGGGGATGCGATGAGCCACGGTAGATTCTGATTCTACTTTGACCGAGGTTTTCGGAGCAATTATGCATGAGAAATCCGTAACCCGGGCTGGGGTCGACTTTTTATTAGTGCATTTGTCTTGTAGCCTGATTAGTGGGTCAGCCGAGATATTTTGATGATCCATATAAATAGTTTCGTTGCCCTCCATTCTCACTTGGGACGTATATTGGTCATTAGGCTGCTGCAGGAGCGTCTCGGGCACACAATTTGCATGGAGGCTTAGCCCGTTTTTCATCGTCAACATCTACATAATTTGGATATTAAGTCAATTGCACATTCTAGTTATAAACAATCAACCAGAATCCGTTGTTTGTAAGCATAAGGTCCACACAGTAGATATATGAACCGAACAACCGATGCATCTTCATACACAATTTATATGTTTCTAAATCTTCATTCCACATGAATAATAATGTACCACAACTCATTCCAATTGTGCGTCTAAACAAAATCGCCAAGTACTTGACCAAAGGCATGGAAGGCTAAAGAGGACACATTATAGTCAATTTGATATATGAACACTAGTTTAATGGTCACTGAATGTGCATATATACGAGTTTAATTCTCAATCCACGACTCATTGCATTGGACATGAACCAACCCAATCAATAGGATCATCAAGAAGAAATTGACGAGAGGAGGAAACAACTTGCCTGCACTTGGAGCTGTAGCTGCTTGAGATACTCGATCGCGTCATCAAGCATAGAAGCTTTATCAGTCTACAGAAAATTACGGTGAGTACATATTTAATCGAGTCACAAATGAAATATTATTATTCCAAGCTAGTTCTTAAGTACCTTGTTTGAATTAGGAATTAGATTCTGCAGTGCCTTCATCTTCTCGTTAATCCTGCTCCTCCTCCTCTGTAATTTCAAGATATCAATTCGAAATTTCAAATGTATATATAAATAGATTAATAACCTTTTCAGACTGATTGTGCACTTGAGCTGATCTGCTTCTCTTCGAAGAACGCCGACACGGCGGCGTTGCCCTCGCCGTCATCTCTTCCACCACTGCTTCAGCAACCTCCTGAACAGAAAAATAATCAATTAATTAAAACAAAATTTAAATTAATTAATTAATTAATCAATATGTATCTACAGTCCGAAAGCAGAATGAAAATGGTACCTCACTCTCATAATCGTAATCATCCGATTCATTGTCAAACCTCACGATGGAAGAGGGCGGCCCATTCGCCGCCGCGAGAGCGAACCGGGAAGAGGAATGATTGGGGTTGGGCACGGAGATCTGACCCGAATTGGAGAATGCCCCGGACCCTAGATCCGAGAACGCAGCGAAAGGTTGGAGGGGAGTATTGGAAGAGGACGACGCCGGAGAAGAATTAGACCGGAGGATGATTTGCTGCAGGAAAAGAGAGACGTCGTCGGAGGTGGGCTCCTGAGGATGATAAGAGGGCGGAGAATTGTTTGGGGCGGTGGAGTTATAGATGTTGGCCGCCATACCATTTGATTGATATTATTAGTCTCCCGAATCGGTCGCCGTTGGGCGTTGTGATTGAGGTTTTGGTTAATTCGGGATGAGCTCAGAAGCAGCCATTATAAAGAGAACTGTGAGTACTAGTTAGCAGAGGCGGTGAGAGACACGTTGTGACTTGGTGGTGATGATGGTTAAAATCGTCATTTTATATATACCTCTCGTATTGGAGTTTTGATTTAATTTTTTTTATATTTAGTTTTTAATTTTTTGAAAAATCAATTACTTACGTACAGTATTATGTATTCACGTATTACAGGACGAAATACTGTAAAGTAAGTTATGTATGTATACTTCAAAAGTACAATCAACTACAAAACAAAATATGAAATTGACGTATATTACCGAAGTTGTTTTTTCTTACTATTATATTTTTTATTTTTCAAAATTATATATATCTAATTAATTCTACTAAACCTTAGTATAGTTTTTGAGTTACAAAAATATTATTTTTTGTTAATTTCACAATTTAAAAACTTTTTAGCTTATCTTTTTTGTTTTTTCAACTACTTTTTCAAATTTATTTGCAGAGATCTAGTTTGAAATATATCAAAGAAAAAATGAAACAATTTTATTTTTTAATTAAAAATATATTTTAAAATTATATGAATAATGTAATGCTTAGCTCATCTCCAATCAAACACAAAAACTTAAACTAAAAAATAAGTTTAGTTTTAAGTTTATAGTAATTTGGCTCCAACCGATATTCCAATACTCAAACTTAAAAAAATATTCTCAAATTATTCTTCTTATACAATTTTTTATACTATTTTTATAAATAATCAATATCTTTACAAATTTATAATTTAACACCCTAACTTTTGACATTAAATTTAAAAAATTTAATAAATATTATTTTCAATTTAAAATTTCAAAAATAATAAATATAAAAGATACTAAATAAAATATTAATTAAATATGATAAAATTGCGCAAATATGAGATATTTAATATTTAATTATAAATATTTATTTTTATTTTTAAAATAAAATTTTATTTTAATTATTAATGATATGGTTATTAAAAAAATTATATTATAAAATATATAAAATAAAAAATTAAAATAAAAGGTTAATAGATATTTTTTATTAATTTATAAAATAAAATGATTATTTTATAAAAAATAAATAGTTTTTGATTTGAGTTTAAAGTAAACGTAAATTTAAGTATTTTTTTACGTGGGTCTCACCATAAAATATATAATAAGTTTATGTTTTGGTATTGGTTGGAGCATCTTCCCTATTCTAAAATAAGTTTTTTATATCGATTTGAGATGCTCTTAACTTAAATAATACTATACTTTAAATAATAATGTACAGTATTTAAAGTGTGAAGGAGTACTTATTTACTTAATTTATTTGTTCAAGTAAAGTAATGGATTGAAATAAAATTTTGAAAAGACATATTAAAAAAATTAAAAAATAAAAATAGTAAAATAATGGTACAGTATTGAGATGCTCTTAACTTAAATAATACTATACTTTAAATAATAATGTACAGTATTTAAAGTCTGAAGGAGTACTTATTTACTTAATTTATTTGTTCAAGTAAAGTAATGGATTGAAATAAAATTTTGAAAAGACATATTAAAAAAATTAAAAAATAAAAATAGTAAAATAATGGTACAGTATGATGGAATGCGTTTGACCGGTCTTTGCATGGGAAATGAAATTTGGCAGGTTAATTGGCTTATTCTTACATTTTAAATTCTTTTTACAGAAGAAGAAGAGACTAGCATTTAGGTAAGCGCTGTACATTTTCAATACTTAAATATGGTGGTTTTTATTTATTTTTAAATATTTAAAAATTTTATAAGGTGAATTTCGTTCCTTTTCTTTTATAAATTCGTCCATTTTATTTAGTATTCTTTCCTATTCATTGTATTAATATTTTTGAGTTTTAAAATTATTTTCAATTAAAATATTATTTTAAACTATTCAATGATGTGTTTTATTTTTCAAAATTGTTTTTAACATTTATGAAAATTATCTAAATATTAATTTGTGTAGTATTTAATTTTAAATTTCAAAATAAATAATAAAAAAACAAAATATAGAGTTAATATTTTTTTTCATAAATACCATATTTTGACTTTTTATAATGGTCATTTCATGAAAGCATGAGATTTAGAGATTATAATTTGCACCATTATTGGTTAGCAATCCCAATTCCGAATCATAAGTCACTATAGTTATAAATTTTTCTTTCACCTATAATAAAAAATAATCACACCTAATATCAATATTAGAGTACTTACTATAAGTTATAATTGCATTATACCTATAAATTAAAAAGTTCAAATTCAATGGAGTATTTTATTTCTTAATTTTAGATTAATTTAAAATTTAAAAATAATTGACTGAATTATGAAGTATGAATTAACATCATAATCATATATATAACCAGAATAGTAAATATTATTTTTTTATTGAATGCACTTTGATTTTGAGTATAGGAGATATCAAAACCAAGCTTTCGGCCGAAATGCAAATTTCGATTTCTAAGGCACGCGTCCAAGAACACCACATTCTCCTCCTACTTCCTTGTCTATTTTAATACACCAAAATCAATGAATTTAGTGAGCAATATCAGACAAACTTTCACTACCGATGGAAACGTCATCTTACGTATCTCCTGTTTGACGTGTCACTGTATCATTGGATTACAATGTGCTCGTTTCCAAGCTCTTACGATACGCTAGGGACCACTGGAGCCTAACCCACGTCATCCTATTTCAAAATAGTGTGGACCACGCAACCTATCTATGATCGGACGGCCTAGATTTATTCAGCTCTCTATTTTGATACTTTGATCTGTGATCGTCTACTTTTAACTTCTCATTTTCAATGATGGGATTTGCTGACTTGAGAAAAGGTGTCAAGTCGATATATACTTTTAGTCAAACGAAGGAATAACCTTTATTTCACATGGCTCTTTTAATTAGGTTTTTTTGCATATTTATAAAATGAATTTAATTCGAATCCAAGAGTAAGAAATTTAGGGTTTTGATCATTTGGACTGCAATACACTAAAAATATTAATAAAATTTGGTAAATAATTTTTGTTTGAACAACAATGGTGAATTTATTTATACTTATAATATCAATAAATTCATCCCTACAATAATTTATTTTCTTTTGTTTATTGTAGTTTAATTGTCGAAGTAATAAATAAATAAATAAATACTTATATGAGGAGATTTTAGCGGGGATCTTTTATCCTTCGGCCCAGCCCACCTAAATCTCACTCAAGCAATCTGTCCATTTTATTCTTTAGCCTCTAATTATTATTTGGACCGGCCCATCATTCTTGAAAAGAATACATTAAGCCCAACACAATACACTTAGTACTACTTTTTTTTTTTTTTAATAAATGAACATTTTTGTTTAAATTAAAAAAGAAATGTGTCAACTTTTCTTATACAGAACAGTACTATATTAAGTAAATTATTATATATTCTACCTATTAGTAGTAAATTTCATTTTTTACTTTAAAATACAATTATAAAACAGTAAAAATATTATTTTTTAATTATATTTAATCTCAACTATTTAATTAGAAAAAAATTAGAATGGTTTTCTGATTTTTTAAAAAAGAACATAATTTAGCTTTCTATTAAAAAAGGTAAATAATTTATGGTATTTATATAATTTAATACCATAAACTTTATTACAATCACAATTAAGGTAGTATATTGAAATTTGAATAGTCATTTTTAACCTTTGTATTAAATAAATATTATTTGATTTTTATTATATACCTTATTAAAGGTTTGAACTGTTTGAGCTGAAGATTTCTCATAGTAATCACGAATCTTTTTTTACTAAGTAGTTTAGTATGAGATTTGATTTTTTTTTTCAATTTTTTTCTCTAACAAGAAATGTCCGCCACTACATGTTCACAGCATATGTGGAGGCCATTCTCGAGGGGTACAAGCATCGACTTTGTACTTACAAGGACGTCTGTACATAACAAATTAATTTGAGGTATGTATGAATTCTGACCTTTGAGATTCTTAGTTTTCTTTCTCATTTAATATTTAGAAGGTTCACAAAATACGAATAAGTCGTTAAACAAATGAATTGATAGATTTCTGCCCTAATTTATGTAATTCGATTCTGTTTTTTTTTTTTTTTTCATTTCTGATATATGTGTTTTGACTGTTTTCTCTTCTTGCTGTTGCAGGTGGGTACAACATCTCACATTATCCCAATGGTAATTATCCATCCTTGAGCTTTTTAGTTGATTGTTTGATTACTGTTATTATTGTTTGGTTTTGTTTATGTGATTTTGCTTGAGATTGATGATGGGATATTTTGTTTGGATTAGGTTCCTTGTTGGTTTTTCGAGATCGACGACTCGCGCTTAGATGTTCTGTGATTTCTTTGTGTGAGTGGGCTTTTAGTTAAATGCTATGGTCTTTTTGCTTCTGCATTGCTCTATTTTGTTAGGATTAGATCTTGTAAACCTGAACTCCGTCTGGGTTTTTAAATATGTGTTGTATAAGTGTGTCATTGTAGTGTTTTTTGAACGTTATTTTCAGTGACTAATTATGCGTAATTTAGGTGCGCTTTACATTTCAAATTCTTCTTCTTGTCCGACTGTTTGTACATATAAATTATGCTTCTGGCCTTACTCTTTGGAAAATCAATAACATCCCAGCCTCGATACAGGTCATATTTCTTGGTGACCATTGATATAAAGTGATGCAAATGAAATGAAAGTGAATAATGTGATTTAGCAGGTAGTGTATCTCACTAGCCGTAGTATTTTTCTCAATCTAGGTATTTTTTTCAATCTCGTTTTATTCATCTGACTCGCCTCCTCTCGGTAGTTTTGATAGGTCTATCAATCAAGCCCAAAGTCACATGAAAAATAGAATAGTGCAGTGCTTTGGATGATGAATGGTCCCAGAAGTAGCACAAGTTTGAACGGCAAGAAAACGAAAGGACAAATGTAGTGTGTTACATGCTTGCAACACGACGACAATGAATTATCGATATCAAGACAAAATTGAATTGTGGGTTAGAAGAAAATACTGTGCACGCAACATGTGAAGGGCCACAGTTAAAATCAAAGAACGATGCACGTCATCACAATAAAATAATTCTGAGTTGTGGTCCTAGCATATTGTGTTGAAATAATTGTGTTTTTTTTCTTCTTCCAATGATATATGAAGAATCTCAAAGGAAAGTTTGCAAATCAAATATTCGTAAACAGTAGGTTGTAGAGCACGAGAGCTTATCTGTCGACCTATTCAACGCTGAAATAAGACCCGTGAAGGAATTGGAATGGAAGAAGATCGTCTTAATTTTCCCTTTGTGTCTCAGCGGAATAATGATTAGATGCACGCTCCCCACATAGTCGTACAGAGGCTCAAAGATTAAAGAATACATTGCAACTGCTTCCAAATCCTCGACTGCATTCTGCATAAGTTTGATATGTAATTAGATGAAGATAAGTATCTTATTTTTTGGAAAATCTCATCACACAAAAGAGTCCAAACCATCAAATATTTGCACAATTTATGTCATTTCACAATTTATATTCTATAATGGACACAGAAGTACATTTCATGATGTTATTCATTTACACAAATTGTGACATGATCTGTTCATCCATACTAACCCATTGAAACTATGAAATACACTTCCGGAAGGGTTTCAGTGTTTGTTATAGTGTACGTAATACTTGTTCGTAAACTATTAATTTAGTTGAAGTGTTTTTATCTACAAGATACACTATCCAATTCTGAATAAGCTATTAGAAAATATGTACAGGAACATTCTAAAGTAAACAACTAGTGCGTAAAATAACTATATGATGAGTTATGACATCTATAATTACATAATACACTACACAGGACTAGTAATACTAGTAATACAAACATACATCTTGAACTATGCAGCTAGTGCGTATACTAGTAATACAAATATACATCTTGAACTAAAATTCATTCCACAGACGTAGGGATAGTGTATTTAATATACAATGTCATACAATGCTAAAACATTGATACCCATATTCAAGGTTTAGCTGTAATTGTGTCTAAAACTTTTTGTATCACTAACATATTACATATTCAAAGTTCTTGTTTGTAAAATATCTAACTTATTTATAAGGTTAGATCTACCAAATACACTATACTAATTTAGCAGTAGTGTATTTATTATTTAACGAAGAAACATTATGAATAACATTATGTCTGAAAATAACATTAGTTATCTCCCTTGGACGAGTCCACTGAATACTTGGTTGTTTCCAGCAAGAGTCGCTTCCCACTCCACAAACGACAAAATGATCTGCGTAAGTGAGATCACCACTTGCTTCATGTCTGGTCTTAAAATCGAGTCTTCTTCCACGCATTGCTTTGCCAAAATAGCCACCTGCCATTATTAATGGATATTAGTAATGTTTTAATGAAATAACTATAAATACATATCTCGACAGTTGTTTCCTCTAAAGCCTTGATAATATATGTAAATTACACTACTAGTTCGTAAACTAAAAAAAACATTATACACATTTTTAACTACATACTAAACTACAATCGGATAGTAGTGTATGTAATAGATGTTTAATAATTTACTTTAGAAGTAAACTGTGGTCTGCACAAATTTAGACGACATACACTACCACCAGTTGAAGCCTTAGTAGCTCTATCCCACTTCTCTTGCTCACGACTTGCCAGGGCAGATTTCCATAGACATTAACACTATCTGCAAAACCACACTTTGATATACACATAACATTAAATTCAGAACAAATAGGGATACCATTTATTTTATCTATCAATTCATACACACAACTTGAATACAATCTATTTATTCATACACATAAACCACCATTTGCAATACACATGAACTAAATCTATCAACTGTATTTTAAGGCATAATACAAACTAAATCTATCACCTCTTCCACTCCCTTATTGGTCAAAAGCACATCTACACAACTACACAATGTTACAACTACGATAATCCATGTTTATATAAATGAGGGCATAGAATGCTAGAACAACTAAAAAACAAACCAAAATTAATTTTTTTAGTCCTAGGTTAAATCACTGTTCACAAAACAAAATAATCTCAATCTGTGGAACGTGAATCCGTACGATAAGGGAAAATATCTCTGTATGTGTAGATTTTTTGTCAAACTCAAGCAAAACCCACATTCCGTAATCAAAGAAAAATGTATGGGCATTACCTTAAAACTTGAGAAATAGATCACCGCCCGTACCCCCTTCTGATTAGCTCGATTCCGGTAAGAAATTCGTCCTTTTGAACGGCATGTCGAATGATTCCCACAATATCGAAACTAGATGAGCTCGAATATTCGAAAAACTTGTAGAAACTATGAAAAACACAAAGTGTGAATCATACTTTACTCGAGGGTCACAGATGAGAAGCCGGGATCGCGTAATCTATTTCAGAATCGAAAGAAAAGATGCGTCCGTTCTGATTCTTCTGAAGATAGAACTATTAATCACAATTCACCTTCTGAAGATAGAACTATTAATCACAATTCACCGGAAGAACAAAAATCTTATTTGGGAGAGAATTAATTAAAAGGATTAGGTTATTGGTTTTATATAATATATTAAATTATTTTCACACAATTTAAAGGTTAAAAGGGTAGATCGGTAAATCTTGTTTTTTTACAAATAGTGTAAAGATTGGTCTTAAAATGTGTTTTAGAATAAGATATTTACCCTTTTTTAAAATTCCCCCTTTACTTTATGTTTTAGTTAATTTTTGCGGCAAAGAAATTTGTTGGGGTCGGAGGTTCCACGTATTTTAAGTGACAGACAAAGATGACAACATATGATCATCATCTCTCTCTTTCTCTCTCTCATTTATGAAAGACCCTTCTCAATCTTCTCCACACGTTTATATATACTACAATAACAAAACATATGTATATATTTTCAACGCTTTCAGAAAAATGAATGAAGGAGTGGAAGAAGCCGATATTGAGAAGCTGCCCATTGATTTATTGGCTCATATATTTTCTATATTCACCTCTTTCAGAGATTTAGCTCAGTCAGTTCGTTTTCGTGTTTTTTTTTTTTTGTTTTTAAATTGTGTGTGTGTTTGATATTAATATGATGTGTTGTACTGTATCTGTATGAAAACAGGGCGAGCAGCGTGTGCAGAAAATGGAGGCAGGGCGTGAAGGAATCTTTGGCCCGGAAAGATAAGCTCAGCTTCTCCGGTTGGAAGATGGACGACGACTCCACCACGCGCCTCGTCCTTCTTGCTTACGGCCTCAAAGAACTCGACATGTAAGATTCAAATTTTAGGGTTTTCAATTCCAATTCCACTTTTAGGGATTTTTAATTCGGTTTCAACTAACTACAAATTGAGGATCAATATGTGATTAAAATCTGATTGATGATATCTGTAGATCAAGGAGCCGATGGGGCTGCCTCATAACAGATTATGGACTGAAGCAATTATCCAAAGCTAAATGTATCGGAAATCTCTCTTCCGTTTCTATGTGGGGATCTTCAGCTATCACGGATGAAGGAGTTGTTCAGCTGGTAATTATATTACTTTTCATTTCTTCACATATTACTGTAGTAGTAGTGTGTAAATTAACTAGTTATAAGGTATTGATTGGATTTGTATAATAGATATGTAGAGCTAAGTCACTGCAGCACTTGAACATTGGTGGTACGTTCATCACAGACGCTTCTCTGTTTGCCATTGCTGATAGCTGTCCTCGTCTCAAGACTATTGTTTTATGGGGTTGCCGCCACGTCACTGAGAATGGGCTCCTCGCACTTGTGAATAAATGCCGCAAGCTCGAGTCCATCAACGCCTGGGGAATGAGGGTTCCTCTCGATTGCTTCTTCGGCCTGCTCTCCATTAGCCCAGCCCTTCAAATACAGACCAAAGGGATGCTCTTAAATGACCAAATTACCCCTGCTTGGCCTGTTTATTGAATCACCAAGCCATATGTATATATTCGAAGTATTTGTGAGTGTATTTCCATCCCAAGTCTCTTGCGTTTTAATTTATTTTTAAAAAAAGTAATAAAATTTGTATATTTGTTGGTACTGGTTGTTTGGTTTGTACATGTTTCCAATTGTGTTGACTGTATTATAAGACATTGTGAAGAAATTTTATGTTGTGTGTGCAATAAATTGTAAGCCCCTCAAGGGTACTTCTGTAATTTAACATAACAATTCAATATTTCCTTCCTAGAGACTGATTATACAATGTTACTCCATATTTTCAATCCTCTTCTTTACAAGATAATAATCAAGAAAAGGAATAGTAGTAATAGGCATTCAGCAGGAATATTGGTCGGCGATGCATCTCCAGATAGCTGGACGGAGCCAGTGAAGCTTCCGGAAGCAGTTGTGGTGGTCGTCGTGGGAGTCATGTTAGAAGCAGCAATGGCTTTGCAACTTCCAAAGGGTGTTCCAGCCTGCAATCAAGTCCTTTCATAACGATAAAAAAAAAAAAAAGTCGAGACATAAGATTAGGTGATAAACGAGGACGAACCTGGCAAGCAGAGACAGTCCTACACCCACACAATGTATGTCCATTCATTCTATCCAAATCGTCAAACACACCCCCTCCGTCGCTTCTCTGCAAGGGCAGAAAGAAATCATCAAAATGTTACTTCAAACCGTACTTTTATTTTTTTTACCAAGACAAAAAAAGCTTCAAGATTACCATGTAAAAATTCACTGCCAAGAAGTTGGGCATCAAATTCCCAGCAGATTTATAACAAGTCCCGACCATATTAGAGAGAGGCGTCGAATGCTCTTTGCAAGCTTCATTTTCAACCGGGATTGTCGGGAAGTAGTTCATGAGGAATAGAGAAGCGCTTCTTGAATCGAGCGGCTTCGATTCCTTTCTGTTCCGGCACGATTTAGGTTTCACCCCAGGATCTCCCGCTGAGAAAAAAACACATTACGTAGAATAGTGAAAAGTGAAATTTCATTCTTACTATACTTACGACCATTCTCCACCATGTACTTCCACTGGTACGCGACTCCTTCGCTCGCCTCTTTCGAAGAATCAGAAGTGAAAACCAGCAGCCTGTGATTATCGTGAACCATGCTGTTAACTGTCGGCCAATCTTCGCCTTTCTTCGGCATCTCATCGACCGGGTACCAATACTTGTCCAAACCCGCATTAGCAAACAACGTCGTCAATCCCTTAGGCGAGCGGACATAATCCTCGATTATGATAGTCACAATCTCCCAAGGGTTCCGAGTCAAGAACAATTCCACTTCCTTGAGTGCATTAATCGCCGGTTCCTAATGTTTCATTTTCGACAGAATTATATTCATCATAAACGCGTTTCAACTTATTTTCTTAAAAAGGAAAAAGGGGTGTTGTATTACGAAGGCTGTGAAGTTGTAGCATTGGCCACCGAACGAATGGCAGAGCCAGATATCGTTTTCGAAATCGTACATATCCAGCATCAGTCCCCTCACTCCATTCTACACCAAAAAAAAAAAAAAACAATTGCAGTAAGCAAAGGTTAACAATACGGCAAGAATATATATGTATCGAGTATTGAATCACACGATTACCCATACCATGAGTTGATTGGTAACAGAGTCTTCTTGATTGTAGAAGGTGATTCTCTGGGAAGCGGTCAACAACGGTGCATCCGCAACGGAGAAGGCATTGTGAGTCACCAACCACGAGTACTTGTTAAAGGGAAGCTCACTCATCTGAAAATACACAGATTCTAATTCTATGAAAATTAAATAAATAAATGAATAAAAATGATAACAGTATTAAAAATGAAAATTACTATGGAGGTGGGTATTGTGGCTTGGCCCCTGGTGCAGAAGGGTTTTTTCTTGTCGAGCGAAGGGCAATTTCCACAGTATAGGCCGGGACCACAATCTGTAGCGGCCGAGCATGATTCTAGAAGCTGCGACAACCCTAGTGAGAATTCATTCGTACAGCTCAAAAAAAAAGGAAAAAAAAAATTGTAAGGTGAAGAAGTAGCAGAAAATACCTGGCAGTGACCGTTGGAGCAAGCTGAGGTTGTGGGAATGAAGAAGATGATGAGGATAGATACAAAACAGAATATGCATGTCTTCATACTTGCTCACACGCAAAAGTAAGTTTAAAGTAACAAACTTGAAACTCCAATTAATAGTATTGTTTACTGTGTAGGTTTGAGTGTGTGATCATTGATATAAAATGAAAGAACATAAAAAGTAATCCCAGTATAACTATTGGTATGAAGGCATTATTTATTGTAAGTTTGTAACTATCCCCTACAAGAAGAAAAGTCGCAAATAGAGACGGAAGTCATTGAATAAGGTAAGATAGTCGGTAGAAACGTGTAAGAGTCTAAGCACAGGCAGGTATCAACTGCCGTAGGTATACCAAAGCTACACACCAGAAATAAAAACACAATAGAAATCCCTTTTTCTTAAATATAGCAATTGCAAAAAATCAGTGCCATCAATTGTCCTTCTGCTGAATAAACTGTCCAAATGAAATAAATATTACAACGTGAATTAATATTTTTTTGTTTTGTTTTTCAAAAAAGAAAAGAAGGTAAAAACATGGATTACATTTGTGTTTTCTTTTCCGCCTTTGTAAGTACTGTATACTCATCAGTAATGGTAGCCTGCGATTCTTTTTCATCTTTATATCCCCAGCAGCTAAAATGACTAGAAAGAAGTTCGCGGGCAGTTAGGTGTGTTTCTTGGCGCGGCCGTTTGAAGGAGCACCTTCCTCTCGTTTGGAACCAGGTGCCTCGGGTTTTTTGGCCCAAGCTGGAGCCCTGTCCGCTTCATAACGATAATCGTAAAATAATTCTTCTCCAGCAGAGATTCGTTCTTTGGCAAATATACCCACCCTGTGATCTCCAGCCACCAAAATTACCTGCCAAGATTAACCTCGGTGTTCAGAAGGGGGTATTTGTGTATTCATTCCGTCAAGGTTCCTTTGTGCATATTTTATTTGCAACTTACCTTAGCATAGCAATTCGGGACAGGAGAATGGTTGGCAAACTTTAGCTTGTCGCCCTTTCGGTATGCATCAAGTACAAACTGTCCATTGGTTAACAAATGTCATTTATGCATTATTCTCTTATAAAAGTAATGATGTAGTTCATCATTGGTACCATAGAAGTAAAAGTGGACATGCCTGATTATTTAAATTAAAGAGAAATGAAGAATTTTCACGATCATAGATCTTCCCGCGCTTGTCAGCTTCACGGTGGGAAATTAGTTCACCGGTGTACTCTCCGAGGTATGCATGCTTGCCAACACTATTCTGTAATTCAAGAGTGTAAGCTTTGAAATGAAAACGAACCCTGAAGCCAGACTGTGTTGAATATTGTAAAATTACCTTTAGGAAAGCTCCCCAGCCAGATACATCAGATCTTCCCAACAAAACCTATAAATACATGTGTATGACAAGCATTATCAATATATTTATATAGTAGTATTATTGAGACCCAGTGTATTCAGTCTCTATTATGATCTATTGGGGAACTCACCAAGACTACAACTAGAAACACCAACAAAAGAATTGATGCAGGGATCAGTCACATAATAAATAATACAACGAGGAACCAAACTAAAACAAAAAATAAAAAAATAAAGTGCAACCGTTCAAACAAAACAATTTTGCTGAGCATCAGTTCTTCACTTCTTTGCATTATGGTACTGGTATGTTACGTCTATAGTCTACCACTAGCAAATTTCTTTTTTCAGGAGATCAGAAAAAGAAAAACAGATCACCCGAAAAGTATTATGTATAGTATCAGGCATGATTACCTTCTGCTGCTGCTTTAGAAGAAGCTTCATATTCCTGCATTCATAATTATCACCTCCTTGGGAGGGCACTCCAAGGGAACCATCACCACAACTGTCAAAAACAAACAAAATTGTATACTGAAAAAAAAAAAACTAAACTAAGCAACTACATCTTCTTGAATATCACTACCGAACAAATACTGGAAATATTGCAATGGATGGCAAAACTGATCCTTATTGCCATATAAAATTCAATACTAAAATAGTTATATACTGCTATTTCAACTACTTTGCCACTAGAAATATTTAGCAAAAGGCACCCATCATTATGTAAGACCACAACTTATAAAGAGATTAGAACGAACCATTAATGATTAATCTTCTCGAAGCAGTGATCATGCATTCATGCTCATCAACTCAAAACTATATACGCGAACAATGAATACATCAACTTTAACTGAAATTTTAGTACATAAGGTATCCCCTAACAAAAAACTTTACAAGTATTTGTCCCTCATCAAGTAAATCATAATCCACCAACTACAGTTTTTCCATATACAATAAAGATATGTTCACTTCCAGGTTAACCCATCTTGTTAATATTGATTAAATAGGACATTTGGCTGAATATGTCTCACCTTATCCAGCAGTTTCGACAGACATCTGGATCGCACTCCCTGTCTGCGGCAAAGCACGGGCATTGACGACTTCGACACTGACTCTTAGCACAATGACAGCCTCTGAAAAGATTCTTGCAGCTCTTTGGACATCTAACACAGACAATATAATAGAGCTTAACTGACAATTAAAGCTTGAATGTTGAATACAAACAATGGGAACACTCGATAGATAGGACAAACAGAAAAAGTTGCACACTGAAACTTAAACTAAAGGAGCTCAAATATACATTACATAAAAATTGAATAAAAAGAAATAAGGCCAGCTCACCCGCAGTATTTTTCACAGCAGGTACCATTAACAAGACATGGACATGTTTTCCCACATGCTGATTGGCATCCGCATGGAGTATACTGCCGACACGGCTGATCCTTCCTTTCGGAAATCCTCTTCCTGAAGGACTGGGATCCTGCAGTTTTCCATGTGTACTTTAAGCGACGAACTTTTCCTCTCCTCCTTAAAAACCTCGATCTCCTACGTGCACCACTACCCTATTTTAACACAAGAAGGAAAGATAAAATCTGATATCGCAAGGCCATAATTCATCACGGCAAAGAAGGAATATAAAGACTTTACCAAAATTTCATTGCCATCAGCTTTTAGAGAGCCATCGGCAAGGGTCCCGTCATCGTCTTGAGAGGACAGTTTTTTGTCAGAGTGATGCATGAACTTGAAGATCTCTGAACAGCTCTTCAAGCCACTCATAAGGTTCCTAGCTATCAAGCAGCTGAAGACATATATAATCCGTCCTCAGACATAGCATTGACATTTATTTACAACCCAGCATGTCTTGAAAAAAAACTAAATGCAGTGTATGTATCAAAACTGTGATCATGAAATTGTTGTTCATGCAGTTACCATTGGAAAGCATGATATAAGAGTCAGACAAGCAGATGATAATATCAATGAAATATAGTTTTTTAGGCATAGATCATGGGTAAGATACATTTAGGGAAAAAAAACGCAAACCAGAAATTGAGTGAAACCTGCTGCGGCCAAAGATCTGTATACCCTTTTCGTACAGTGCTTTCTCAAACGGTTTCCAGGTTCTGTTATCAACTATTTCGTGTGTAAACATATTTTCATCAACAAACTCCTCTTTCTTTAAGCTGTCATCGCTGCTGCTCATGGGATGATTACTTTCACTCTCATTTGATGCACCACTGACAGCCTCTTCTCGGAAAGATTTCGCAATATCCAGAACCATTAACTCTTTCTGTCTACGGTTTTTGAAACATGTAGATTTCACTTTCTGGGAAGAATTACTATCTTCATTGTCTTGACGTGAACTACTATGAAGATTTAAGTCTTTCAGGCTAAGACTATCAGCAGCAACAGAATCAGAATCAGATGTTGCCATTTTCTTCTGCCTTTTCTTTTTGGCAACTATAACATTTTCAGCTATTCTCTTACTACTCCTTTTGTCCCCACCAAAATTTTCAGCAGATGTACTCTTTAATGATGAAGTGACATCGTTAACAGGTTTGATATCCGAGGAAGATGTACTTCCACTATGGGACGGCTCTGATTTCTTCTTGAGAGATGAAACTCCTTGTTTCTGTTTAAGCACTTGCATAGTGTTACCATTGGAAGCAGGAGCAGATTTTTCGTCAAACGTATTAGCTTTGGAGCTCATAGTCTCTGAATCAAGTACCTGATTCAGAAAAGGTTAATAATGAGTGCATAGCTAGAATGAAATAAGAAGAAAATATCTGCTCAGTATCAGGAAATTCATTGTTTACACAAACTGATCTGACAACACTAGCAATATAGAAATCTATGGCATACATAACCATAGTTAATCAATAATCACTGTAATCTAGAAGTTGAAAGACAGACATTAAAAAATAAAAAATAAAAGTGTACCAGTAGATGGCAATTCGGACCACATGGTCCCTTATCCTGACATGACCATGTTAAATGTTTATCCACCTAAAGGGACAAAAAAATTATGTCTCAAGGAGCCCATCAAACACTGATTAAAACTATGGCAAATATCTCCTGAGGTAATCAACTTACAGGAAGGGCAAGATCCTGAGAGCACCCATGTAGTCTACAATCAAAAATCTGCCACGTAAAGGGAAGTGATTTGGAATGAAGGTTTTGCATAACAAAAAGAAATGATAAAATTCAAATCGCAAGTTCCTCAGAACATACAGGCATAAAGAAGAGAAAGAACAAATATAATATTTGATGCTTACTAGACACCGGCGACAAAACAGATTATCAAATGAATCTAGAGCCGCATCAAGATCTTTATCAATATATGGATTAACAAAGCCATCAGCATTCCCATTGGTCACAGGATATATAGCATTGTTTTTCTTCGTAAGATCTTCATATCTTCCCTGTATAAGAGTTTTGACAGTGAAGCCAACAAAATTACAAATGAGAAACAGCTGGGGTAATTTTCTATGTCCAGTTCTACTAATTTTTCCAGATCATAATTTTATACATATGCAAAGAAAATATCAGGGCGCCAAATGATCGGTCATTTGAGGTTGGAGCACATACCTTGATGTCACAAGCTTTTCTAGATAGACACTGGGCCAACAAATCCAATGCCAAATCTGAAATTCCTACTTCTTGAATGGTTTTTCTGAAGGAAAGAAAAAGTGTTAGAAACACAATAAACATATTAGTAACACAAACCTAAATCCATAAACACACACGCATATATATATATATATATATATATATATATATATATATATATATTATGAAAAGGAATTGAGAATGTAGTATTTCCTAAGTATTTCCTAAGATGCTCTCACTGTCTGGTTTTAAAACATTATACAGAAGGAGAGAATATTTCCTAAGATACGGTAAAAAAAATATAATGATTGTTATCTACATAATTTTATACATCTCCTCTATGTCTGGAAGTAAGAGAAAACTGTCAGAGAACAATGCAGGTCTTTCATTTCTACTCTACAATTAGTTTCTACTTTTGTCAAACAAAATGGAAATAGACAAACAGTCTTCCGGAGGGTCAAATCAAAGAGCTTCATGCATTAACCTGTAAGAGTTCATGCATACCAAGAAAATAGTGCGCAAACAGCATAAAAGAAGGATTGATTCTATAATCAACCTTATTCAACAAACCAAACACTAGTACACTACCACATTACACTCCAGAAATATTATAATTAGGCCAATGTAGAGAAACAACAGAGAGAATAATTGCAGCTGGAAATATGAATGTCACATAGATCACAAATCCATTGTTGAGCCAACAATGAAATACAAAGAATAACCAAAGCAAGATCACAATCTCTGCAGCAAATATACCAACCGCAGAATATGATCTTCAGGCTCTACAAACTGTTTCTTTTCTTCTTCATCATCAACCGCTTCTTCTTCACTATCACTGCAAATTAGAGCTTCACCACCAGTCTGGGCATAATAGATTCGCCTTCTACCAACCACTGACTGGTCCTCTGTCATCCTCTGATTTCTGCATAAAGAACAGAAAAATATTACTACGTCAAAAGAAAGTATAAGATAATAGCAAAATGCTTACGAAGATGCCATACGTGAGAAAGCAAGGACACCATAAACAAAAAAAGTGTGAAGTTTTGGGATCAGTCAGCATGTAACTGTTGGGGACTTTGGGTTAAAATCAGTATATTGGGTATATGGTGAGATCAAAGTATATACGCTCCCATTACTCTTTATATGAGTAATGATGCATCCTCAGTCCTGACATAATATCATATGAAGGAAATCCAAATCTGACATTATAATAGACACGATCAAGCTTCACTCTGGCTTCTTTTATCATGTTTCAACAAATTTGTATATTTCTTTTACAGTATCTACTTAAACTTGTTTTAGGTAGAGTTAAAGTATAACAACATGAGGAAAAAAGGAAGGGAACATGTTTGAGTCAATAAACCATCAATGCAGACTCTGGCTTGTAAAGAAGATATTGGAGAGAAACATCACACTAATATCACAACAGCCCAAAAAAATGTACACGAGTATATAAAAAAAATTGTACATGAGTATCAATACAGACTCTTGCACAAGGTTGGCATATTCATAATTGGAGAAACTTTTGAAATTATTTCAATTTTTACAAAACCAAGACGATAGCTTCTATCAAAAAGAAAAAAACTATCAATGTGAAAATTACTCATTCTTTTCATGTACACGAAATATAAAGCAGCTATAAAGAGTTTCAAGTTTATAGAAGAAATAAAAAGTAATTAAGCACAACACTTTTTGCCATGTGCATTGCAGACTTGACTCACCTATCCAAGAAGACCCATGTTGTATATGGTGGTAATGTTTTCACTTCAGGCAACTTATTTGGACGCACAGCATTCTTGACTGCAATACTTGATCCTAAAAGAATTGCTGAAGGGGCATATCCATCGTCATGGGAACTACTGCTTTCGTTATCTCCATTACTGGTTCCAATACCACTATGCATATCAACTGCATCTTTTTGCCTCTTTGCCAGTAAATCCACGCCTCCACCACCACAAATAATCTCAGAGTTTCTTCTTTCCATAGATAAATTATAAAGATTTTTTGTAACATCAACCACTTTCTCAGTGTTTTTTTGCATCCGTTTCTGGGTGGACAAAAAAAATGACAACTAGAATTCATGATTTATCATGAACTTGGAAAACATCGATTATTAAAGATTATGCATCACATGAACACACCTTTATGTAGTCACAACGGTCAGAAGCAACTTCCTTCTTTAAAGAATCAATGACAGCTAAAATTTCCCCTTCTGATGGACTAGCTTCTTGAATTCCATCAACCTGTTCAAGGTATAACCAATCCAACACATTTACTTGCGATTTCTATTTCACAGTATAAGATATTGGACTTGAATGCCATTACCAGTTACCACTACAAATAATGAATGTAATGGGTAAATACCATAATACTTCTTTTGTGTATCAAATTTGGTGGAATTAAAAAAAAAAGTGATTTAAATTTACTAGAGAGTCATCAAATCTATTGTTTTAAAGAAGCTTCGATTAATCCATAACTAATAGAGTATTAATTTATTAGTTTGAAGAGTTTATTTAAATTCAATAAAAAAACATTTGAAAAAGAATTAATCCAAGTGTGTTAATACTTAATGAGCATAAAATTAATTACATGCAAAACTCATAATTTAAAAGTGGAGGTAAAAAAAAAAAAGAACCAAAGCATAAGATTTCATCCAAGCACAATGGTTAAGTACCTAAACAGATCAGCAAGTAGCATGCATAGTCATTAAATGATATGAGCAAACTGACAATAATTCCAGAGTTCCATGTCATGGATCTTCTACTAATTAGAATTTCAAATATCAAAAGTAAATTACATTCCTAATTAAGCACACTTCCTTACTAACTGTCTGTCATAATAGATCATCCTCACGGTTAAAAAAGGGATTTTTTTCACACTTCAAATTAAGAAATATTGAAGTTCTGACTACCACTGTCCAAGCCGCCATTAATGATCTCACGAGAATCTGATTCACATTATACTAACACGATTGTGGACTTCAGCAGCGAAACAACACAATGTACCTTCCTGTTCGATCCCCCGCCGTCATAAAATAGAACAGCACGAAAATATAACACTGTCCTTCTAAGCCGATTCACATAGCTAATGTAAATCTAAAAACTAAATCGGAACATAACCAAAACGCGAACGGAACAGTTTCGACCATAATGCAGCTGGAAAAAGGGGAGCTATAGAAGGATTACCGGAGTGTCGGATCCGGAGGCGGAGGGAGAGGCTTCTGAAGGCGACATTGCCGGTGGAGGATCTGAAAAGGCGGAGCTGCGCTCGATCCGGCAATGGAGCTTCGATTGCAGATCCGACTCATGCAAAGACGAGCCGTAATTTTGATTTGGCGGTATGAATTTGAAAACCCTAAAATGGGTATTGAGGAGCTGGCGGAGGTGAGGGGCCTAGATAAGTCGCTTTTCAGTATTTGCTGATTTGCTCTCTCTCTATTTCTCTCTATCTCTACGTGACCTTCGGCCATAGATGTTTTCTTGCCCGTAATAATATCACGTGTCGCTTGCTTATTGGATGAGGGACAGATCAAAGCTAAGATTGTTTATCAGCCACCCATAAAAGCTAATTCAACGCGTTTACCGCGTTGATTAGCTGCTTAAATTTAGGCATGAAATTGAGATTTATATATATTTAAAGTTATTTGAATTTTTTTATAATCAAGTAAAGTTATTTAAAGTTATTCGACATTCGACAATTCAAAATTCATGACCTTCAAATAACAATAACACATTGTTCAACAACTATTTAAGTGTCAATTTAATAAAAAAATCGCAAAATGACTCAACATTATTTTTTATAGTAAAAATAATTGTAGCTATTGACAAAAATGTTTAAAGTGCAATAGACCTAATTATTCGTTGAAATACAATATACAACCTTGACTTCAAAGTCACCAAAATAGACAATAGTAGTAAAAATTTAAAAATACACTCAAGTAGAAAAAGAACATTCCACAAGTTTTAGTAAACCAACTTTTATACGCAGTAAAAACTAAAAACTCTATATAGTTATAAAAACAAACTCTTTATAATAATAAAAAATTCAAAACTAGTTATAAATAAAAATAAATTTCACATTGTTATAAATCATATATTTTCGAAGTTCGTTTTAAGGATTTATACCTCTATATAGAAATAAATGATTATAAAATATTTATTAATAATATTTTTATTTATTGAAATCAATAAGATGTTTAAAATGACTTAAAATATTTATCGAAACCAATAACACATATTATATGGTCAAAGTTTATAGTCCTTAGATTCATTATTATTTTATTTATGTTAAAAACAATTTTTACACATATATAGTCAAATTTTATTATTCAAAACTATTAAATTAATTTTGTAAATTTAAAGATAGATAATATTGCATGTATATTATTTTTATATTTATATTATTTTTTATACGAAAAAATTGTTTTTATTTTGTAAAACCTTGTATAAGAATAACTCTAGTAATATTTGTTCCCGGTATGACTGTACCGAGTTTCTACTGTAATATCGTTGTGCCCTTATTTCATTGGAAGAGTAAAATCATGTGTTTTATTGGATCAAATATTTTAGGATATAATATTTTAGAATCGAATGTACTTTAATGGATCGAATGTACTTCTGGATCGAATATTAATGTATCTAATGTACTTTATGTTAGAAATCGCTTCATCTAAAAGCTCGAACTGTTAGAGAAGTTGGGCTTCTTTACATTTATATTAATGGGTCGAATATATTCTCCAATACTCCCCTCACTTGTGGGCCGATTTCAACCTCTTTCGGGAGGCCCAACAAGTGGATAATTAATTTTGGGTAGAGTCGCACATGGCGGGAGTCGAACCCAGGACCTGCCACAAGGCTAGGCTCTGATACCATGTTAGAAATCGTTTCATCTAAAAGCTCGAACTGTTAGAGAAGTTGGGCTTCTTTATATTTATGTTAATGGGTTGAATATATTCTTCAATACTTTAATAGATCGAAACTAGTGGATTGAATGTACTTCAATGGATCGAATTGAAATTAGTAGATAGAATATACTTAAATGGATCGAATTGAATATACTTTGATAAATAAAATATGGTTGGATCGTAATATATTTTGAATGAATTTTATTGGACTGAATATATGTACTTTTACAAATGGAATATTTTTGGTTCAACTTTATTTTATTCGATCCAATATTTTTTGTTTGAATGTATTTGAATGGATAGAATATTGTATAATCATATTGATAAATAATTAGATACAAAATAATGAAATATTTTAGTATTTTAAGGTCATTAATGGTCAAATTATGCAAAACTGAAAGTTAAATTAAATAAAATAAAGAGAATATTCAAAAAATCTGCTCAAGGTTTGGTGTTTTTTACACTCACTTACCTGAAAGAAAAACGTTACACCCAATTCCGTTCGATGTAACCACAAAATTAAAAAGTATTTACATTTCATCATCATTTTCAATTAACATCATCTCAAGAGTGTAAAATAAAATAAAATAAAGAGAATATTACAGAAATCTCCTCAAGGTTTGGTGTTTTTTACACTCAATTTCCCGAACGGAAAAACGTTACACCCAATTCCGTTCGATGTAACCACAAAATTAAAAAGTATCTACATTCCATCATCATTTTCAATTAAAATCATCATTTTTAGTTGGAAGAACAATTTGTAAAAACCGTGTTTGCCATATGTTCTGGCTACATTAACAAGAAAGATCAAGAATTTCTTTTTTTTTTTATTTCCTAGCCCTTCAATTGTACGAAATTAATAATCAATTACGAGATTCTCACGCAAAACTCAACACAAAAGCAAGTCACGTTTCCCCCAACCAGCAAAAAATCGATCTCGTTGAAGAAGAAAAGCATGACAGTTTGTCCACGGCGATGCTCCACTGGAGGAGGAGAGAGAAGCGGTAGCGACCTTGTCTCCTCGGCGAGGGCAGCGACCTTGGACAGTTGGACTGGTGGAAGGTCGACAAGGGCTGAGAAGGTGGAAGCGAAGATTCTGGGCGGTTTAGAGCTCAGAGGACGCTGTAGATTTTGTCCGGCATAAGGTTCTCAGTATGAAGCCATGATTTATGCTATATTTTAATTACGCAATATATTTAATTTAGATAGAATATTTGTTGTTAATTCTTTACTATAGTTAGACAATCACAATCCTTGATTGTAGCTTAATTTATGTCGTAGGATTCCTTGATGTATAATTTCTTGTGTATAAATATGAGTGCTGCTTATCAATAATAAAATTATCCTTTTACAACCATTTCTGATTATCTCATATGGTATCAGAGCAATCGATCTCAATTCGATAAACCCAGCAGTAGCTATGGCAAACGCCGCTTCAATCCCTAACCCAAATGATCCTACCTCACCTCTATTCATAGTTAACCTCTCCATGGTCGAAAAATTAACACCCTTAACGTTCATAGCGTGGCAACGCCAGATTAAATCTATTCTTCTTGGTTATGATCTGTTCAAATACCTTGACGGATCTTACCCCACACCACCTACCACAATTTTTTTGGAAAACAAACAAATTCCCAACCCAGCATACACAACCTGGACACGTCAAGATCACTTACTCATCGGCTCCCTTCTTGGATCCCTCTCACCCACTGTTCAACCCCTTGTTACTCAAGCCGAAACCGCTCATGACATATGGATCACTTTATCTAAAACCTATGCCAACCCTTCCCGTGGCCATATTCTCCAAATTAAAGATCGCCTTAATTCCCTCACCAAAGGAAACCAAAGCATCACCGATTATATGCACTCTCCAACTGATCTCCATTGGGCAGCACTCAAACGTTTGTTGCGCTATCTCCATGGTACTCTATACCTTGGTCTTCAACTTTTTCGTCATTCCCCTTCTCGCTTGCATGCGTACTGTGATGCCGACTGAGCTGGTGACAAAGACACTTATGTCTCCACCACTGGATTTATTACTTACCTCGGTCGAAATCCTATTTCTTGGGTCTCAAAGAAACAACGTTCCATGTCTCGTTCATCCACAGAAGCTGAATTTCGGGTTGTTGCTGACACTACTGCTGAACTCATATGGATAAATTCCCTCCTCTTAGAGCTTCGTTCCACGTCCAACCACACTCCTGTCATTTATTGTGATAATTTAGGCGCTACCCACTACTCTGCGAACCCGGTCTTTCATTCACGGATGAAACACCTTGCTCTCTCTTTTCACTTTGTTCGGGAACAAGTTCAATCCGGTCACTTACGAATCCAACATATATCCGGTGTCGATCAGCTCGCTGATATACTTACGAAGCCACTTTCACGACATCGTTTCACTCTTCTACGTTCCAATCTTGGTCTTCCTGATCGATTGTCCAGCTTGCGGGGGCGTATGAGGCCATGATTTATGCTATATTTTAATTACGCAATATATTTAATTTCGATAGAATATTTGTTGTTAATTCTTTACTATAGTTAGACAATCACAATCCTTGATTGTAGCTTGTTTTGGTTGTTTTTGTACTTGTCGGTAGTATTTGCTGGTAATTGAGGGTTTTGATAAACAACACAAAATGGTAAATTTGTTATAAGTAAGCTAGCAAAAGGATTAAGTTATAGCAGAAATCATAAGTAGAACATGGATGCTCAAGGCACCTCTTTATTCATATATTCATACTTAGAAATCATATTAAAATACAAGGTTTTGCATGTCTCATTTTCCTCTCTCTTACCTTCTATTTATAATACTCTATGCATGACTTAATTATGCCACCTAATGCCCACATATCGGCTCCTTATTGGACCTCTAGTCCACTAATATGAAGCATTAAATACCCACTAATTTCCCTTAGTGCTTAATCTGCCCCTTTCCCCGTGAGGTCCCAGCTTATTGACTGGTATCCCTGGAGCCTCCCCAGGCGATTTCCCTGTGAAAGGAGTTTGTTTCCACCGTGCGATCTCTACTGTCCGAGCTCCTCATCCTCTTCTTAGATAGGCCTTTGAAGGTCTTCATGACTGTCTTGGCTGACTTTTTCTCTCGATGACGTGGCCCTTTGATTCGTGACACGTGTCGGTGACTGTTTTCTTGGGTATAACATAGGCCCCCAGGAAAATTAGAGCTTTCAACTCTGATTTCCCTGAAGTTTATGGTCGTCTTCCTCGGTTGACTCGTCTCGGAAATTGCATTCTGATTTTCTGTTGGTGGTTGAGACTTCATTTAATACTGAGTTTTACGCCTTTAAAGGCTCTTCGACTCTGGATTATGGCTTCATATCATGGCTTTTACTTGGAACAGAGAGGTGTACCCGAATCAAATAACCAGCTTTTCTTCTCGGATTAGGAATCGGTCGATGAAAACTAAGTTGCCTCTTTCTTTGTCTTTTTCTCAGAAGTTTCCAGAGCTCGATGGGCAGGATGTCGCTTTGGTAGATGCTTTTGAACGGGTCTGTACAGTTAAGGTAGAGAAGGATGGTCGACGTCTCGCTCTGAGTGACGGCTGGAACAAATTCTGTGAGCGCCGTTTTGTCTCGGTGGATGTGACCATCTTTCTGGAGTTGCGTGGGCAAAAGTCTTTCAATATCGGAGTATTTGGGAGGGATGGAGAGGAGATCATTGATCTGGGAACTGATTCTGAAGACAGCTCGGTTGATTCCGAACCTGAAATTTGTCCTGTCAAAGATAACTGGGGATGTACTTCCCCGTGAGATCTATCCAAAATATAGAAAATTTGTTTTTTCTTTGTCAATTAAGGTTTCCTGGGTTAATTTTCCAGGTTTTATTTCCCAGGTTTCTTTCCCGGTGAAATAAATAAGAATTATTGTTTTTGAAGGACTCTTTATATTCGTAAATTTTGATAAGTATCAGAAAACTTATCTCTTATATAAATCAGTAACTTAATAAATAAATAATAAAAAAGGTAGAAAAGGATTTCTTCTTGTTCTGACCTTTGTCAGTAAATATTTGCCACGTGGCATTATCCTGGCCAAGTATTCTAGGTTTTACGGGGTAGTGGGAGGACACTTGAGTACGTTTTTTATCGGTAACTGCCCTCCCTTCCCCTTCCCTGATCTCAACCGTTGATCAATTCATGAGGCAGGTTTAACTTTCAAAACAGATTAACCCTTTTCAAATTTCAAAACTTCACATTTCTCTTCGATTCTCAGATCTAAAAAACCAGTAAGAATTTCCTTCCCCCTGCAATTTTACTGTGTAAATTTGTTTAATTTGTAGTGTAAATTTCCTTCTACAACCCTCACCATCATGCCAAAATACACGAGAGTCGTTCGCCCCAAGGTGGTCGAAGAGCCTCACGTCCTGCTCGCTCGTCAGTACAAGGAATTTATGGACAAGGCGGAACCGGACTTGCCAGAATTCCGACTGGACGAACTAGACGCGGCCCATCCCTACGTTCCCGCTGAGAGGACCATCACTTCGGTTCAACCAGATCCAAATCACCAGGAGTGGGGTGCGCATGGACGAGATAGCACGGTGACGGCGGACGAACTCACCGACTGGGGGGATGACTGGCGGATTCCCTTCAACGTGCATTTGCATGCGCCAGAAGAGGGAGAATCCGCCTGCTGTCCACCTCCAGGCATGGTGGCCATCGGCGTCGACGCGATGGATCAAGGTCTGCGGTTTCCCCTGCATCCTTCAATTTCAGGCCTGTTGAACCGGTGGGGTGTGGCTCCTCATCAGATTCATCCGAACGGGTGGGCTCAGTTGTATGGGGTTTTGACGGTTCTAGGACAAGTGGGATTTTCTCGACCCCTTACGGGGGATGAATTCCATTTGTTCTTTAGCCCGGTCAATTTCCAGAAAGGGTTGTTGGGTGATTACACAGTTCGTTGCAGGAAAAATATGGTGAAAATAAGAGAGCCGGAAGTTAAAGATCCTACTTGTTGGGATCGATGGTTTTATGTCTCGGGGAGATGGAGAACTCAGACCCGAGAGGGAGAAATTGAAATTCCTTTAACTTATGGCGTTAAGGATGAAAGTAAGTGAATTATACTTTTAAGTTTTTACAGTTTTGACTGATCTAAAATTGTTTTTATGTTTGTAGGTGCCCGGATCTCCAAAACTGACTATAGCATCCCGTGGGATTTGGCTACAGCGAATCTTTTGGCCCAGTGCATTCCTACCACCGAGAGGGACTCAACGTATCTCAACGACGACAGTATTCGTGACGCAGCAGGCTTGTTCTGTCCTCCGTTTGTTGAAGACAAACCTTGTTTTGGTAAAGTTCTGTATTTTCTACAGTTTTTATTTTGTCTTATTTCCTGGGGACATATCCCTCGGGGAAATATCATCAATTTTGTCGGGTGTAATATCTTTACTTTCCCGGTGCAGAATTTTTCTCTACCGTGTTTGACGTGAAACCCCCAAATATGGCGGATAACAGACTGTTCGAAAGACTTGGACTTGTGGATCCATCCCAGACGGGGAAAGCCCGTAAATCAAAAACCAGTTCAACCAGCATAGGTGGCCGAGGATCTGTAAAGACTCGGGGTGGGGCAGTAGGTGCCCCAGCTTCCCGGACCAGATCCCGAACTGTCTCCGCCCAGGGCGGCGAGACAGATTCCCTGGGGATTATGGAGGTGGTGGACTCCTACAAAGAATCCTCTACCCCTGCTGATGTGGTGATGACTGATGCTGTTCCCAGTCAGGGTTTGCCTCCCTCTGGGTCGTCCACACTTCTACAAGTCAAGCTCGAAGGAGACAAGAAAAGGAAGAAAGTTGATGGGGGTATAATTGATGTGACTGAATCACCTCCCCGTGCTGACATAAGCCAGTCTGTTTTTGGAGTTGAAAAAGTTCTCTCTGACAAGTAAGTTTTTATTCATTTTATGCTCTTTCTTCTTTTTACAACATATTCAATCTTATCTTTATATTTTATTTCTCGGCTAGGTTTTCCCAGGAAAAACTTCCCTCTGTGCTCCTTCCCTTCTTCTCTGGCAAAGGCCCCATTGACCCTGTCACTACCCTGGGCAATCCTGTAGGTGATTCAATTGATGCAGTTGGGAGGTGCTGGACCTCAGAGCTCAATGACCTGATGGACCATGAGGAACATGCCTTTTCCCTGGCCCTTAAACTGGCCAGTCAAAGTGCAGTTGCCATCTCTGGTGCTCATACCATGGCTGAGAAACTCAGAGCTGAGGTTACCAAGCTTCGCATCACCAGCACTGGTCAAGAAACACAAGTAAAGGAGCTCAATGCAGCCTACATAGCCGCAGCAGGGGACAGGGATAGGTGGAAGAAGGTTGCAGACACTGCACGGGCAGAGGTGGGGAAGTTGAAGTCTGAGATGCAAGAAGCCTTGAAAACCATCAAGGAAAAAGAAGAACAGATTGAGGATGCCCAGGACAGCTTTGTCATGGAAAAGAAAGAGCTAAAGGATGAGGTGGTCAAAGTCACCAAAGAACTGAAACAAGTCCAGGATGATTTTGCACAGTCCATGGAAAGAGTTGTGGAGCTTGAAACCCTACTGGACTCACCTGCTCACAATCCCAGGGTATTGACTGACCTCCTTTATGTAACTGCATATGCTGATCTCATCAGGTCTGCAGCAAAGGAGAGGAATGATGTGGCCAAAGAGTATGGACTCAAACTCCTCAAGGATCACATGGAGGGATGCACTCTGGATTCCAGAGTTCCTCAACCTTTCATGGATCTGGAAGTTGTCCATGGAATTGACATGAAATGGTGGCCATCATACAGTCTCCTCTCTATGCCTGGTGAACCTGCAAAGTTAGCTGATGATGCTCCTGTTGATGAAGATGAATTTGAAGATGAGGGTCTGGATCTGCTTGGTGTTGGGCCTGATGGAAAGCCAAAAGATCCTATGGTGACCCCCCCTGGTGATGGTAATTCTACCTCTTGAGTTTAACAACTCAGGAGTCTGCTAAAATGATCTCTACTCTGAGTGTAAAGAGCTCAGAGGTTTTTTAAGTTTTATTTCTGATTTGGGCCTGAGGCCATAAGACAATATTTGCTATTTCTGTTTGGATTTTAAAGGCAGTTTTTGCCTGGGATAAGTTTTAATATTTTGCTGGTGTGTAATAACTTAGTAAGTTACTTTTGGATATTATCCTTTGGGTCTTACACATAGCTAGACCTGTAAATGGAGCGGGTTTTATCCAAATCCGCTCCCGATCCGTGGCTTTTTAACGGGCATGGATCGTAATATTTGACCCGTTTACCCGTTTTACGACCCGACCCGTTTACCCGTTTTATAAACGGATCGGATACGGATCAAGGCCGACCCGATCCGTTAATGACCCGACCCTCTAAAAAATTAATTAATATTATATATATATATATATATATATATATATAATTAATTATATTTTTATAACTTAAACAATTAAGAGGATATTTAGTTTCCCAATTTTTATAAAGCTAATGTAATAATTATCAATACTAAGTGTAAGAGTAGTCTCTCAGTTTCTCCCAAGTCACACTGTCACACACGATTCGCACCATATCACTCTCACATAAGCTAAAGAAAGAATAAATATTTTTCTTTCAATCTACTCATCCGGTAAGTAAGAGACTAAGAGTCAGGACTGTTTTTTTTTTCAATTTTAAAACGGGTCGAAAAAACCCGTTGGATACCCGTTGATCCGTCGGATACGGATATGGATCGAGTTTTCGATGATCCGGCGGGTCGCGGAGCGGGTACGGATCTAAAATTTAAATTATTAAACGGATACGGATCAGTGTCGATCCGCTCCAGATCCGCCCCATTTACAGGTCTACACATAGCCCTTCCACCGTTTTGTTTAGGTTTCTTTTTACCACAATTATCTATCACTTGACAAGTCAGTTTTAGCTTGTTTGGTGAATCGTAATTCTTGTGAACAGATAATTCTTGGCTCACACCCACGTTTTATTTTAAAACTTTGTTGGGACTCTTTGTGAGTTCTTTGTCCTGCAAAAGTGACTTTCGGATTTAGTTACCTCTTGGAATTCTCTGATTCTGAGTAACATTTTTCTCCTCCATCTCTCCTTTTACAAAGACTGTCCGATCCTATGGTTTGTTCATCATGAATACCCTTTTGAGGTTTAGTTCATTATGAATACCTCTTAGGATTGTCCTCGGACCAATATCTTCCTCCCGCGCGATTCTTGAGTTTCTTTTACTCTGTTGAATCCGTACGCAGAAAGAAGTGTTCGGCCCCGTAATCTACAGATTTTTTGGGTCTTTACCGAACCTTAGTATTCCTTAGGAATACTCAATATTCTTTGTTTTGACCGAAATTTATTCTTTTTCCCGGGGTAATATTTTTCCTTGTTATAAATAAAATATAACCTTAAAAACCATTCAAGTATTTTTGGTAAGTACTGAGAAAATTTATAAAGGTAGTAAAAGGTTTTACCGAAATAATATTTTTACAGAAAGCCAAAAATTAACCTTTTAATGATAAAATTTCTTTAGATGCAACGCGTTCCACCGATACTGATCCTTGGTCCCGTCGAGAAGCTCTAACTCGTACGCTCCGTTCTGGAGGCAGTGGCTTACTCTAAACGGTCCCTCCCAGTTCGGCCCTAGTGCTCCCTGGTGTGTTCCCAAGATTTTCTTCAGCACCAAGTCTCCTTCTTGGAATTCTCGCGCCTTTACTTTTGAATTAAATAATTTTGCAATTCTTTGTTTGTTCATGGCATTTAGAGAATCAGAAGTTAACCTTCTTTCTTCAAGAAGATCTAACTCTTTCCGGATGGATATTTCATTCTCCGGGGAGATTTCCTGAGCGGTCCGATGTGATAACACCGTTATTTCCGCTGGAATTACTGCTTCTGTTCCAAAAGCCAAAGAGTAGGGGGTTTCTCCAGTGGCATTTCTAGCTGTGGTACGATATGACCACAGAACCTCTGGAAGTTCATCCGCCCACTTTCCTTTGCGACTTTCCAATTTTGATTTGATGGTATGTTTTAATATTTTATTCACTGCTTCAACCTGACCATTCGTCTGGGGGTGGTAAGGAGTAGAGAACAGCCTTCTGATTTTCCATTTTTCACAGAATTCTTCCACCTCAGCCCCATCGAATTGTTTTCCGTTGTCGGAAATGATCGACTCGGGCAAACCAAATCGACATATAATGTTTTTCCATATGAACTTGATAACCTGTGGTTGATCAATTTTGTTCAATGGTTCTGCTTCAACCCACTTAGTAAAATAGTCGACTGCTACAATCGCATATTTCACTCCGCCCCGTGCGGTTGCTAGTGGTCCGATCAAATCGATACCCCACCGAGCAAATGGCCACGGGCTGTAAATGGATTTCAAGGCTTCTGGGGAAATACGGATGTTAGGCCCATGCGTCTGGCATTTAACACATTTGCGTGCATATCCGACTGCGTCCTTTCTCAGGCTTGGCCAGTAAAATCCTTGCCCCATGGTTTTGTGTGCCAGGGATCTTCCCCCTGCATGGTTTCCACATACACCATCATGTATTTCTTCCAGGATTTTAAATCCTTCTTCCTTCGATACACATTTTAGTAGTGGAAGGGAATAACTTCTTCTGTAAAGTTGTGTATTTATTAAAGTATACTTTGCCGCTCGGGAGCGAAGTTGTTTTGCTTCGGTTTTATCTGCTGGTACTTCCCCGGTCTCTATGTACCGTTGGATGGGAATCCGCCAGTCTTCTCCGGCCCCAGCGAGTATTTGCATTTGCATTTCTCTTTGTTCCACTGATGGGGACATTAATTTTGTCAGCACAATATTTGAGAAGTCTGCTGAGCCCTCAGCTGATGCTAATTTTGACAGGGCGTCAGCTTGTGAATTGTGTTCCCGTGGGATTTGTTCGATTAGAACTTCAGGGATTTTTTCGCAAAGTTCCATACCAATTTTAGGTATTTTACCATTTGTTCCCCTCTGGCCTCGTAGTCCCCACTTACATGGTTTACTACTAGCTGAGAGTCCATAAACACATGGAGTTTCCTTGCCCCGACGGCTATAGCCAATTCCAATCCAGAAATGAGAGCTTCGTACTCTGCTTCATTGTTAGATGTGGGGAATTCAAACTTTACCGCATGGGTTACTGAGTCTCCATCGGGACTGAGTAATACCACTCCTGCCCCCGAGCACGCGGTGGTAGATGATCCATCTACGAACAGCTGCCAGGCGCGTGGTTGACTCTGGGATTTCTCAGGGAAAGTTAATTCCACAATGAAATCTGCCAGGGCTTGTGCTTTGATTGCTGTCCTGGAGGCGAAAGTTATGTCATACTGACTAATTTCTAACGCCCAACGCAGGAGTCTCCCGGAGATATCTGACCGGTGCAATACTTGCCTTAAAGGCATAGTAGTCAAAACTTCGACGGGGTGCTCAAATAAGTACGCCCGAAGTTTTCTAATTGACACTATTAAAGCATATGTTAATTTTTCCAGTGGGGTGTATTTAATTTCTGCCTCATGTAATACTTGGCTCACAAAATAAATCGGGAAGTGTTGTATTCCTTCCGCTCTTGTCAAGACTGCACTGATGGCATGTTCTGAGGCGGCCAGGTATAAATACAGTTTTTCTCCTGGTTTAGGTGCCACCACTACCTTTGGATTGGATAAATATTCCTTTATCCGTAAAAAAGCTTGTTGGGCTTCCTTTTTCCAGTGAAATTCCTGTCCTTTGATGGAGGCAAAGAACGGACGAGTTTTATCTCCCAGGCAAGAAATGTATCTATTTAGGGCGGCTAGACGGCCCGTGAGTCGTTGTACGCCTTTTACGTCCCGGGGCTCTTGCATGTCCAAGATAGCTTGGACTTTGGTAGGGTTGGGCTCAATGCCTTTCTCGCTAACCACATGCCCCAGGATCATCCCTTTTTTGATTCCGAAGTTACATTTCTTGGGGTTCAGTTTCATATTATAATGCCCCAGAATTTTGAAAACTTCTTCGAGGTCTTTGACATGATCTGATTCGTTTTTACTTTTTACAATAATATCATCAATGTACACTTCCATGGTTCTACCAATTAATTCAGAAAACATTAGATTTACCAACCTTTGATAGGTGGCCCCAGCATTCTTCAGGCCAAACGGCATTCTTTCCCAGCAATAGATCCCTTTCTCTGAATAGAAAGCCGTGTGTTCAACGTCATCTGGATGCATGGGGATTTGATGGTACCCGGCCTTAGCGTCTAGTGTTGAGAATATCGCGTGACCTGTCAAATTATCAACCACATGGTCGATGTGTGGCATGGGAAAAAGGTCTTTCGGACATGCATTGTTTAGATCAGTAAAATCTATACACAATCGCCATGCCCCCACCGTTTTTGTCACCATTACCGCATTGGAAAGCCAAGTAACATCACTCGAAGCTTTCCTGACCAGTTTGTTTTCAATTAATTTATCTACTTCCCCGGCGAGTGCCTGGCACTTCTCGGGGCCCATTTTCCTACGCTTCTGCGCAATTGGTCTCTTGCATGGATCAATTTTCAATCGATGGCAGGCATGTTTAGGATCTATCTTTCCTAAATCCGCACTGGACCATGAGAAAGTGGTAATATTTTCTTTTAGGAACTTTATAATATCACTTCGAGTAGTTGATTCCATATGAGACCCCACAAGTATTTGTTTTTCGGTTTGCTCTGGATCTACAATTATAGAGTCCAGAGCTTCAACCATCTCTACAACTGGTGCTTTTTTGCATTGATATCCACCCCTTGAGCCCCAATCATCCAAGTCTGTTTTGGGTTGGGGCTGCTTTTTCCCAGTAGATGCTAAGTCTATACTGGGTTCTTCCTCGGGGGGATTATCTGTTTCAACCGAGGGAATCTGAATAACTTCACCGTGTGAGTTTTTCTGAGGAGAGTTCATTCCTTCCTCGGGGATTTTTATAACATTTTTAATGTGATCAATTTGTTTTATCTTGCTTTCCTCCAAATTGACTTGGGGAATGTTATTGTTTACTTTGGTTTTAGTTTTATCAAGATCGCGAAAATACATCAAAGTCTTCTTTGCCATTACTAGGTCCCCTCTGACGGTGCCAACTGCACCGGAGGGTGTTGGAAACTTGATACAGTAGTAATAGGACGAGGCGACTGCTTCAAAAGCGTCTAGAAAGGGCCTGCCTAACAAAGCATTATAGCCACTAACCTTATCTACTATTACAAACTTAAGATTCCTAACCATTACGACTTCGGGGTTCTTCGCGTCCATCATTTCCACCGGGAGGATGATTTCTCCGTAGGGAATGACTACATCGTCACCAAAACCTTTCAACACCATATCGCACGGGTTGACATAGCGCGCTAGCTTCCCCATCAGATCCAGGGTCTTTTTGTACAGGACATTAAGATGCGCGCCATTGTCCACCATCGTGCGAGACACGTCCAGACCGAGGATTCTTGCTTTTATCACTAAAGGCACATCCTTCGGGAACTTTGTCTCGGCTCGATCTTCCGGGGTGAAAGTTATCACCGCCGTTTCACTGATTGTTGCTTCCTTTGACGGGGCAGTTTCATACCAAACTTCCCACATCTGGAAGTCTCTTTTCCTTTTGCGGCGGCTCTCCTCGTTCACTGGCCTCAAGCCGCCGATCATCATGATCTGGCCCACTCTTGGTGGATCTTGAGCTAGAGGAGGCGGCGGTGGGACCATTGCGGGTACTTCCCAGGGAGGAGGCCCCTGCGGATTTCCCCCGGCACCTGGCCTGGGCAAGAATTGCCACAGCTTCCCATCCTGAAAAAGTTTCCACAACAGTTTTACCAGTTGTCTGCATTGGCTGGTGTTGTGACCAATCTTTTCATGAAAGGAACACCATTTGTTGGGATCCAACTTGTCCGGGGAAGTTAGGATTGGTGGCGGTTTCTCCAACAGATCAGATTTTTGTACCACCATAATGTTCAGAATATCTGCTGGTGTATGACCAGTCTGCATGGTAAGTTTTCTTTCCAAATCACGGACTTCATCCATTCTTGGATCATGTGGCCTAGGGCCTGGTTTTTTGCCAATGTAGTTTGGACTTCGATCGGAGGAAAAAGGAGGTTTTTTCTTTTGCTCGGGGGAGTGTCCCCCACCAGCAACAAGACGCTGGTACGCCACTTGGGCCCCAGCTTTCCTCCTAAAATCCTCATACGATCGGGGATAATTCAACATTGCAGATTTAAACAACTTAGAATTTCTTCTCAAACCTGCCAGTACGGTGTGAAGTTTGAGGTTATCACCAATCTCTTCGCCACCCGCCATGAGGAGTTCTTCGACGCGATCAACATACGACTCGTCTGTTTCATTCTCACCCTGTTTGACTCCCAGCAGTTTCTGACTATATTCCATATGGGAAGCTTTGGATGCAAAGTACGACACGAACCTCTGCACCAAGTCGTCAAAACATTTGATAGAATGCATGGGTAAGCTGACGTACCATTGGTGGGGAATATCGCCCAGGGTGAGTGGGAATAGTTTGCACCGAGTAGCATCAGTGGCTCCCCGGCCGGACATATATGTCTTGAATCTGCTCAAATGCACTTCTGGAACAGTTTTGCCGCTATACAAAGTGGTTTGCATGGGCTGAATTTCCGGTTGCATGGGAGTTTGTTCAACCTCGGGGGCCAAGGGATCATTATGACGACCTGTCGGGGCGGCGAGAATCTGATTTTCGTTCAGTCGCCTTTCCAACTCAGAGTATTTCTGCCTTAAATCGGCTAACTCAGGATCAATACCGGGGGCTCTATGGGCCCTCGCCGGTGAGAAGTTCGCACGATGCCCGTGCATGTCACTTCTACTTACCTGTCTATGAGGATCTGTAGAAGTAGCTACTGACTCAGCTCTTTGGTTTAGATCTAGGGCCCGACGCATTCTGCGATTCCCCCGGGGAACACGGCCAGTTCGCTCAGGGCCCTTTTCTGGATTTTCCCCGGCGGGTGCATGCATGCCCCTCACCGGGATCACAGGGGTTGTCATCACATATTTCAAAGACATCAGTTCTGCCACTGCTTCATCTATTTTTTGTGGAGTATCTAGACTTGCGAATCTAATCGGAGGCGGAGCCTTGGGCGTCGACGGCCCTCCGATATCGTAAGGATGGAGACGGCGATTCCGACGTCGCGACCGAAGTCGGCGTTGTCGTTGATCTGCCTGACTGCCAGTAGGATCGTCGGCCTCTGCACGTTTGCTGTTGTGTTCATCGGATCTGATCTGGGTAGGCGGCGGCTGTTCCTTATTTTCAGGTTCTGGGTTTTTAGGCGGAGATGGAACCTCGGGTTTCACCATCACGGCCTTACCCATCACCGCTCGCCACCTGCCACTTGTGCCGGATGCACCTGATACCGTAGTACCTTCGTCTTCGTTCACCATTTTTTATTTTAATCGAGCTTTTCTGCAACTTAAATACCTGATGCTCGATCCTTCTAGCGCCAACTGTTTTGGTTGTTTTTGTACTTGTCGGTAGTATTTGCTGGTAATTGAGGGTTTTGATAAACAACACAAAATGGTAAATTTGTTATAAGTAAGCTAGCAAAAGGATTAAGTTATAGCAGAAATCATAAGTAGAACATGGATGCTCAAGGCACCTCTTTATTCATATATTCATACTTAGAAATTATATTAAAATACAAGGTTTTGCATGTCTCATTTTCCTCTCTCTTACCCTCTATTTATAATACTCTATGCATGGCTTAATTATGCCACCTAATGCCCACATATCGGCTCCTTATTGGACCTCTAGTCCACTAATATGAAGCATTAAATACCCACTAATTTCCCTTAGTGCTTAATCTGCCCCTTTCCCCGTGAGGTCCCAGCTTATTGACTGGTATCCCTGGAGCCTCCCCAGGCGATTTCCCTGTGAAAGGAGTCTATTTCCACCGTGCGATCTCTACTGTCCGAGCTCCTCATCCTCTTCTTAGATAGGCCTTTGAAGGTCTTCATGACTGTCTTGGCTGACTTTTTCTCTCGATGACGTGGCCCTTTGATTCGTGACACGTGTCGGTGACTGTTTTCTTGGGTATAACATAGCTTAATTTATGTCGTAGGATTCCTTGATGTATAATTTCTTGTGTATAAATATGACTGCTGCTTATCAATAATAAAATTATCCTTTTACAACCATTTCTGATTATCTCATACTCAGAGCGGCGGTGACCGGCCTCTTGAGTCTTCTCTCTCTCTCTCTCTCTCTCTCTCTCTCTTCGTTGGATCTGAGCTACGGAATTTTTTTCTCATTTGGAAAATTTTGATTTTGATTTTACGGTTTTTGTTTTTTTTATTTTTTTATTAATTTATAAATAAGATTTTGATTTTGGTTTTACTGTTTTTTTATTTATTTTTATTTTATTTAAAAATAAAGAATATGTGTTAAAAGACAATTATGCCCTCATACTTAAAGCTAAAGTTGACCAAAATAATCAATTAATTACACGCGCTCGGAATATTCAAAAAAATATTTCGATCCGGCTAAAAAAATAGGTGAGTGTTTAATGGTGCAAAGATGAAATACCTAACGGTAACGTTTTTCCGTTCAAGTAGTTGAGTGTAATAAACGTAAAATCTTTAGCAGGTTTTTGTAATAATCCCTAAAATAAATGGTTCAAATTGAATGCGGGAGATGGGGATTTGGGAATGGGGTGGGTCGAAATGTCGAATGTTAGGTTTGTGTGGGGTGGGTCCAATGTGGGGTTGGATTGGAAGGACTCTTCGAAAAGGTTTATTCCATGCTATACAACATTACCTTAATTTATAAACAACTTAACATGTTACCACTACAAATGTTTTAACCAAGCAAATAAATGAAAAAATTCAAGTATTTGCACATGTAAATGTGTGTATAAAATTATAGTAGTGCACTAAGGCTGACACGAAATTAACCCTAGAAAGAACGCCCCGCCCTTGCTCGATTAGGGGTGGTAATAAATTGAGGGTCGAGTGTCGAAAATGAAGATCCTGTGATGAACGGTCAAATTACTATAGTCTTGCTTCAAATCAAGTGTTATATTCGAACCTACACTTCAAGCTGTGTAGCAATGTATTTCTCGAATTTCAATTTATATATATTAAAATTAAATTTGTGTAGTAATTTTAATTCTTGGTCTTTAAATATTCATATTAAAATATGAACACGAAAATTAAAATAAATCAAAATTTTTTATTTTTTTATTAAAAATAAAAGATAAAAATATAATTATAATTTCAAAATTAATTATGAATAAAACTTACAAAAATAGATGAAAAAATGAAAGTAAAATTATATTTAAAATTAAAAATAATTAAATAATTATTTTCTTTTTTATTTGAAAAAATATATATATTTTAAAATGAAATCACTAATTTATTTTTGAAATATTAGTACAATAATACATTTACTTTTTTAATTTATTCTGAAAATTACTTTATTTTTATATTTAAAAATATTTTTTTACTATTTAATTTTTTTTAATTAAAATATCTAAGAATATTGAAATCGAGCATGCAATTTCCTTTTTGTCGTCAGCAAGAAACCTTGAAATGAGCACCCAACCAAAAACTCAGCCAATCAACTCTTACTCGCTAACTTAAGCTTCGGGTTCTCCGCCGCCGAGGCTTCACACACCGCACCGCCCACCTTTGCACTTGCATTTACCGAAATGACCTCCGTATCGAGGGTTCAGCCCCCGCCCCTCCACCCCGCCGCGGGCCGACGCAAACACCACACGCCCCGCCGCTTAACATGCCGCCCCTCCGGCCCGAACCATTGCGCTGTAATTGGCAGCCTTCTCCGCGCGTCCAACCGGATCTCCTCCGGTCCCGTCTCGGTCGCCTCAGCTTCCGAGTTAATTGCCGACGTCGATTCAGTAACACCGCTTATCCGATCCGATTCTTTTAATCAATTTATTTTTTGGGTGGCGCTAATTAATTTCGTGATCTGTTTGTCGATCAGCCCAAGGATGGAGTTTATACGGTGGGCGATTTCATGACCGGGAAAGAGGAATTGCACGTTGTCAAATCAACCACAACCGTAGACGAAGGTTTCATTTCTTACTCTCTTTTTTTTTTTTTAATTTAATTCAATATAATTTATCTTGTGAGTTTATATTTAATTCTTAGAAAATTTATGTAACAGCGTTGGAAATGCTTGTAGAAAACAGAATTACTGGGTTTCCTGTGATCGACGATGACTGGAAATTGGTAATTTTTGCTTTTTTTATGTGAATTGGGGTTAATGCTGCCGAAAATGCCAGTTTAATTACCGTGCTTATCTTACCAAATGATTGGATTTATTTGAAACTTAGGTATGTTGTATAGTGTCTACTATGTGGCATGCCTACTCATTAAACTTGGCACACAACACTCAATTATACGGTTATGAAGTTTTCAAACATAAAAAAAGTACGTCCTTGGATTAAATGAAAAGAAGGAAGACATACATATGTTTTAGCTACTGCATTATTATTCATTTCATATAATAATATTGGATGCTTATCTGAAAAGTCCTGATATGTTACTAGATAATTTTGAGCATGATTCTATATAATTATGAGCCGGTTTAATTATCGATCTGATCTGCAGGTTGGTCTTGTGTCCGACTATGATTTATTGGCACTGGACTCCGTATCAGGCACTGGAAGGACGGATACGGACATGTTTCCTGAAGTTGACAGCACCTGGAAAGTATGTTCTGTTTTTCTTATGTTCTATATATATATATATAAATGTTAACGTGTCACATACCATTCCATCTTTCAATGTATACTTTCGATGAATTATTTGTAATTCACCCTTGCATCTTTTACCTATGAAGATGTAGTTCAGAGACTACTTTTTTTTCCCATATGATCAGGCCTAATGTTAACAACATACTTGCCTCTATTAGTAGTTATATATAAATCCTAGACTTTTCCATTTTAAAAAACTTTGGTTTTCTGCAGACGTTCAATGAAATACAGAAGTTGCTCAGCAAAACAAACGGCAAAATGGTCGGTGATTTGATGACTCCGGCTCCCATTGTCGTTCGTGAAACCACCAATCTCGAGCACGCTGCAAGGTAATCAGTTAGTTAGTTAGTTAGTTAGTTAGACTTAATTTTTTTGCCGGTATTTTTTGTTATATTCAATAATAATAGTAGTATAATTGTAATCGAAAAAAGTTTGATATGTTAAATTGTCAGGTTGCTCCTGGAGACAAAATACCGCCGCCTTCCTGTTGTGAATGGTGATGGCAAGCTGGTGAGGATTCGGCGCATGATTTTTCCAATATTTATATAATAGTAATAATAATTTTAATATATTCTTAATTAATGTTTTGATTTTGAAGGTTGGAATTATAACCCGTGGGAATGTCGTAAGAGCAGCTCTGCAAATTAAACGAACTGTCGGATTATGAACATGCAAGGATCGACCTTTTAAAAAATATACTTCCCTTGAAACCTGAATAATGTAATGTAAAATGATGAGTTTGAATATTAGGCACTCGAAGATCCCTTCTTTTTTAGAGCTTGCAATTGTATGTATTAACTATTAAGTGACTAAGTGAGTACTTTTATTCACTCAATTTGTACGATCATATCAAAACTTTTGATACTTACTCCTATTATATTTTATATTTTCTTCTAAATAGTTGTCATATAAGAATGGTAGCTGTCAATAGAGGCTTGAGGTTAGCTGTCATTATCAGATTGCCATATTAGACATGTTTTCTCCAACAATCTTACTTACTTTTTGAAAAGTGATGACATGGCATAAAGCACCACTGTTGCATCTTATCTCTTCTACTCCATATTTCTAAGCATATCGACCGGCCAGTAAAAAACAGTAGTAAACTCACCACCTACATTTTTGCACCAGAGCTGAAACTAACCGACTCCATGGCCACCAACTTCAAATCCATCCCTTTAATCGGTAATCCAAATATATATATATACATTTTCTCAACTTTTCAATAACTGATTACGGTAAGTAATGTTTTTTTTCCCTTTCCTTTTACACATAGAACAGACATTAGTCGACTACTCGACAAATGCGATGTTCCAAACATGGGCCAAGACGAAGGCGTAGCCGAGGTTGTTCGACAACTGGACCGAGCTTGTAGAGAATCTGGATTCTTTTATGTGGTAAATTATATACTATCTTCTAAACCAATTGAGCTAGTCCCTTTTATTGTTGAAACCAGTTCTTTTGGATTGAATCGAACTAAAGTAAACTCTTTATACTTTATAAAATAAATTTAAAAAATTATGAATGATATTCTTATGCATGAACTAACATTTTTATTTTACTTGGAACTTGAAATAAAATTTATTATTTTTACATATTATTTTCAAGATTGTCAAATGAACTGAATTGAACGAATTTGTTGTTGAGGATGCACTCGGGCGGTTGACCACCCTAAAACTACAGATAATATTTCTGGTTTTGTGTTTTAATTACTATTCGAACTATTGTCTTGTTTTTGTTGTTAATTTTTACAACTTCAGGAGGGCCATGGAATTCCTTCTTCTCTTATGAAAGAAATTAGAAATGTTTCCCGACATTTTTTTCATCTGCCGTATGAGGAGAAGCTCAGAGTGAAGCTCTCTGCGGAAACTGGATACAGGTATGAGGTATAGGTAATATGTATATATATCATGAAGCTAATTAATTTTGACATGTTTTTGTTTGTTTGTTTACATCGTTCAGATTTAACTAACCGTTACTTATATTCCTGTAATGCAGAGGATATCAAAGAGTGGGCGAGAACCTGACAAACGGTGTGCCTGACGTGCAAGAAGCTATCGATGTACGTAGGTCGACTTTATTTGGTTGAATCAAATTGTGGATTAATTATAATGATGTTAATATATGTAGGCGTGTTTTTGAAACAGTTTTATAAAGAAGTGAAACCCGGAATGTATGGAGAACTCGGTGAGACTCTGAAGGGATGTAACATATGGTATGCATTAATATTTGACTCAATTTCCCATTTTCGATTAATTTAGCGAGCAACATATATACTGCATGTACATATATACTCGTCGATTTCTTTCAGGCCAAGTGATCCTCCAAACTTTAAGAACTTAATGGAGGATTACGTCAGCCGGTGCACAGGTATTTTATTACTTATAGAACTCGATCAGCCCCCATCGAATTATATATATATATATCACAATCCTTAATTAATTAATAGTATATAATGCTTGATTATATATATATAGATCTATCTAGAAAGATAATGAGGGGGATAGCTTTAGCGTTGGGTGGACCAGCAGACGTGTTTGAAGGGAATACAGCTGGAGACCCGTTCTGGGTGCTTCGTGTGCTTGGTTATCCGAACGAGGAACATACTGTGGGTGTGGGATGGTATATATATATATATATATATATATATATATATATATATATATATGCCCAATCGATATTTTCTTTTTCTTTTTCTTCTTCTTCTTCTTCGTATATATAAACAACAAGCTAGTTGTGTTTAATTAATTACCTTTAACATGACCAAGATGTTTTTTTCTCTTGCTGCATGCATTGCAATCCAGTGGAGCTCATACCGACTATGGTACAGCTGTTTTTCAAAAATATTAAATTAAATCATGAAATACACACGTCGTTTAATTACAGCGATGATGATATGTGTTTTTGCTATCGTTAATTTGCAGGTTTACTGACATTAGTTAATCAGGATGATGGTATTACTGCACTGCAGGTAACAATCTTATTTACTGATATCGTGTTTTATTTTATCTAAAAACACGATAGAGTTTAATTACGTGTTTACGTTTAACCACACACAATGATCCAGTTTGGTTTGGTACTGTATAATTATTTAAGGTGCAACAGTAATGGGGAATGGATATCAGCCATACCAATCCCTGGTACATTTGTTTGCAATATTGGTGACATGCTAAAGGTATACTATATATATTTTTTTGGTTAATTACAAAATAACCCCACCCCACATGAGTTTCTTAATAATGCGATTGTGGTTTTGCAGATATTGATCAACGGTATATACGAATCAACTCTTCATCGGGTTATCAACAACTCCCTGAAATATCGTGTTTGCGTTGCATACTTCTACGAGGTTAATATCCTTTCTGTCAGCTCGTATATGATGTATCATATCACTTTTCTCTTACATTACATTTACTCGCATATAAATATATATATGGTTAGCCAAACTTTGATGCTGCAATAGAACCGCTGGAGATATGTGTGCAGAAGATGGGTGGCACGAGGAAGTTCCAAGGAGCTGTTTACGGAAAGCATTTGGTCCGTAAAGTGCTCACCAACTTTGGACTCCACGATTAATCAAGTAATCGGGTGATTGCGGAATATCAAGCTCTTGATCGAGTTGCCTTCTTAGCTTTATTTATGTTGTTTACTTTTTCAAGTAAAATTACAGTATAAATCAAATACTTTCTACATTATGTTTCTCGGTATTTATTAGCCACCACCAGAAATGCTCTAAAATATTTCATTGTGACAACTTTATTTCTATATATAAAAATTCAAAAAATAAATATGACGTCTTAACTCATCTGATTAATGACCATTAACCTAAATTACTATTCTAGAAAAACAATCATGATTACCGTATTAATCAAACATCATTTTTCAAGTTACCGGTAATTAATCATTATTGCTACTGAAATCCCCAAATTACCCTCCTCAGATCCCTTGGTTCTTCGACATGTGACCGAAATTGACCCTAGATTTTCTCCGTAATTTTCCCTTATTTGTATTTTCTTCCTTTTAATTATCAGCAATTTGCATTTTCGACCCCGATTTCTGCGGGCTGATAGAGAGAGAGAGAGACGATGAGATGGATATGGAAGCTGACAGTAGCTAACAATTGAATCGTGAACTCAAAGAAATCTCTTCAATTTAACTCCCTTTCTTCCCACCCAACCAACACCGAACAAACCCTCGTTTCTTCGAAGCTACTGTATCTCCTCTTCTTTCTCTCTCTGTGTTTCTGAGAACGAATAGCACTTGGCGGAGGCCGGAAAAATTAAAATGAAGCAGCTAGCGGCGCTGCAGCAGCAACCTCGCCGGAGCAACAGCTTCCGGAGCGCATCATCGCCGCTGGACCCCACCGGCGACGGCGCAATCAAATCGCCGGCCACGATTTTCTGGGTAATCCTCCACGGGCTCTGCTGTTTAATCAGCTTAGTCCTCGGATTCCGATTTTCTCGGGTTGTGTTTTTCCTCCTATTCTCCGCTTCTTCATCCCCTTCCACTACAAATAGCATGTACTCCGCCCTTCGAACAACGCTCCCGTTCTCCACTCCTCCGGAGAGCAACGCTTCCGTCGGCGTCGGCGGCGGCGGAGGTAGTAGAGTGGTGGTTGGGAGGCACGGGATACTCATACGACCCTGGCCGCATCCCGATCCGGTGGAGGTGATGAAGGCGCACAGGATAATTGAGAGGGTTCAGGCAGAGCAGAGATCTCAGTACGGGGTTAAGAGTCCTAGAACCGTGATAGCTATCACGCCGACTTATGTGCGGACTTTCCAGACGCTGCATCTAACTGGCGTTATGCATTCCTTGATGAATGTGCCCTATGATCTCATCTGGATCGTGGTGGAAGCCGGACGCCCCACCAACGAGACCGCCTCTCTGATCGCAAAGTCGGGATTGAAAACCTTCCACATCGGATTTGATCGGAAAATGCCTGTTCTGTGGGAAGATCGGCATAATCTTGAATCAAGGATGAGGCTCCATGCTTTAAGGTATCTTTACAATTTTAATTTCATGTGTATTTCATTATTATTGTTGTTAGTTGTGCATAGTTCTTATGCTCCCTACTTGTTCGAGATGCGCAGAATAGTTAGAGAGAAGAGATTAGATGGGATTGTGATGTTTGCTGATGATAGTAACATGCACAGTCTGGAGTTGTTTGATGAGATCCAGAATGTGAAATGGTTTGGTGCAGTTTCAGTTGGAATTCTTGCCCATGTTGGAGGTTCCGAAGAAACAGAACTACCGTTAGTTCAAGAAGATGATGATATAAAAACAGATGAAAAGAAACCACAAGTGCCCATTCAGGGCCCGGCTTGTAATTCCTCAAACCAATTGGTGGGCTGGCACATTTTTGACACACTTCCGTTTGTGGAAACAAGTGCGAGGTATATTGGTGACAGGGCAGTTGTGCTGCCGAGGAAGGTTGAGTGGGCTGGATTTGTATTGAATTCGAGGTTGGTGTGGGAGGAAACTGAGGATAAGCCTGTTTGGGTTAAAGAGTGGGAAGAGTTTGATAGGGATGGGGAGGATGTTGAAAGCCCATTGTCTTTGTTAAAGGATACTTCAGTAGTGGAGCCTCTTGGTAGCTGTGGGCGGAAAGTTTTGCTGTGGTGGCTGCGTGTGGAGGCAAGAGCGGATAGCAAATTCCCGGCGAGGTTTGTTTCTTTGATTTAAATCCATAATATGAAATTATGTGTTTGTTTTTTAGTTGAATTTGTCAATTTTGTTTGATCTGCCTAATTAGTGGTTGAGATGTTTGATTTCTTGAACTGTGTTGCATATTTGTGTTTTATCATTTCTATACGGGATGCATGAGTTTTCTAGAAGATTTGAAGTTATATCATTAGCCATTTTTTTGTTGACAGAGGAAGCATATTGCCTTATATTGTTCATTCATAGGGTTCTTGGATAGCAATAATATTTTTGGTTTGCTATGTTTTTCTAATAAGACTTAACTGGAATGAACGGGAGGAATTTTTGTAATTTTTTGATGAATTGTGTTGCATCTATAATGCTGATGACGTGTCGTTTTCTTATAATGAATTATATGTGTACTAGTTATTATAATTTTCTTGACTAGAAAATTTTCTGGTACTGGCTCTTGAATTCTAGGATATATCAGCATGACGGATGTATTTGAAAATTATTTTCCTTTCTATAAAACCTATTATGGACTTGGCGAACTTTCAGCACTGAAATTTGTAGTTAGGGGAATTAAACTACGTAAACTATATGACCATATCTAAGCCAATATCTGTAATTTACCCTCCAGCAACTAGAATCTTAATTTTGTGCATCCGGTTACAATGTATTATTAAATATCCATTTGATTCATGCCCTTAAGATTAGTAAGCTAGTTGTAGAATGGTTGAGAGTTGAGACCCTAATGTACATTTTACTAACTAGTTTATACACAGCTGAAGTAGTAACACTCTGAAGAAATTATACTATATCTGGAAAAAGGTTCGTTTTGACACGAAATAGTCATGCACAGCTGCAGGAGTCTTTTCATTAGAAATGATTTATGAACATGGATGTTGATTAAACACAGCATCATATAGTAACATAGCTCGGAATTGATTGCTAACCACATACTTCTTAGAACCAACACTACGGGCTTCACCTCTCTAACAAGTTTGCTAAATGATCAAAACCTATGAGAATTTTTTGGAATTTATGTTCTAAAAGTAACCAATAGTTTTGTAGCTATACACATGTAGTTTCGTTGATCCAATGACAAGGGTCTGCTTAAACCAACTCACTCGTTTATTTCTTTGGTTATTATTCGTTTAGGAATACGAGGGTAGATTGAGGGATAGACCATATGTATTGTCTTTCATCTTATGAGTAACAGTATGCTATTATGGTTAAGTTACATATTATCCTATGTCAAGGACGTTCGATTTTGAAGATACCACTGCTAGTTATGCAAACACTAAGTTGTCAGAACGGCCAGAATTTGTAAGTTGTACGAGTCGGGCCTATCATGTATTTAAACTTACCCCTTGCATAATCCGGTGACGAGAGTATAATCGGGTGATGATTAAGGGGTATTTTAGTAAAAAAATACGGGTTTAAGTATAAACAAACGATTAAGAGAAATTTCTTTTGTTGGAGTTGGATGTGCTAATAATTTGTTCCATCTCACCAGCTCAAAATCATACTTTGATAGTACTTTTTTATTATTCATAAGCACATATATTAATTTCTTTAACAGCTTTCATAAATAACATTCATTTTCTCTCCAAGCAGCTGGATAATTGACCCTCCATTAGAAATCACTGTCCCAGCAAAACGCACTCCCTGGCCAGATGCTCCTCCCGAACTCCCATCATCTGTTTCCGAAAAGGTGATTCTTCTGCCGGAGAACACAGAAATTAAGCGCTCGGCCAAGAGTGGCTCAAGGAAAAAACGCAGTTCTAAAAACAAGAGGAAGCACATGAGTACAAAAGTTTTAGACGAGCACATTTCTTCCGCTAGACATGCCGGAGACTCAATTAATTAGAAACTTTATTTATTTTTTTCATTATTTTGAGATTTTATACCACTCTGAATTCATGGTGTCCTGTGGGTAAGGAGGCTTCCTTCTGATCAGAAGCACGCAGACATGAAGGGAAAAAAAAAAACTCTCAGGATCTCTCTCTGAGGTGAAAGCAAGGAAAAGACGAAGACGAAGAAAGCATGTGTTACATATACAATAGTCAGTTGATACATACTTGAGTTTTTATTTTTCTGTCAGATCTGATTCATGTCTTGTTACTGGCAAGTACTTTCCCTTTGATTCATTTTTCTTCTTCATAATAGTAATATGATTTTAATGGAAAAAAATATGAAAAAGAACTTGAAAAACACTTAGGTTTTTGCATATATTGCAAATATTTTGGAGGTGCAATTTTACGAGGCAAACGAGTTCATGTGCAAAAGAAAAACTACATATTTGTGCAAAAAAATTGAACATATCTAATAGTATAAGGCAAGATTTATGTTTGAACTTCGTAATAGTGTTCCAGTTCTCAATGAGCACTTGTACTTGAACGATCCCACCTGTGTAAGTAATATCGCCAAGTGCCAACCATGATAAGCATATACATCCAACACGAGCCCCATAGCAAAATGTAAGGAACAAGTTAATCGCGATGGAACATAACACCGGCAATGAAATTAAGAACCCGTATGATCCATTGCATTAATAAAAACGAGTATAACATGGCGGGTAAAATAAATAATACACGGGGCGATAACAGTACAAAGGACACTTTGATAAGCAAGTCTTAACCTATGTCTTCCTTCCAAAGATTGCATATGAAGCAACAAGAAAACACAGAAACAGAGTCCTTGTAGACTACGGGAGCAAACTTTCGGTGTCGCTTGAAGGCGTCACCTTCTTCCTATCGTACCGCTGCCAAGAATGACGGGAACAAAACATAATGATGCATACTTATTAATTACTACAAAACAAACTATATTTGGGGGAAAATAAGCTAGATTTGTATAGGAAGAGTTTGTGAAGTAGTACCTGCTTCCCAAAGGAAAAAGGGAGATATTTGTATTTGATCATATGTTCTAGCTGCCGCCTTAGAGTCATCGCACACAGAATAATCCAGTAGACAAGAAGAATTGGCCAAAAAACGGGCACATCGAACACGCTGAAGAAAGTCAAGTAGAAAGCAATGCAGAAGGCTTTGGTGATCGAGTACCTTCACGGGCGTCAGAAATGGGTTTTGTTTAGGGTTATCCCAACTCAATGGATACAAATCATTTGAATTGAATTGAATTTGAAGCACTTGTAAACTCTAAAATGGTGATTAATAATTAATCACTACTTGCTTATGAATACTACTGTAATTCGCAGTAAAAAATACAACCTAAAAACTATATAGAATTTTTTGTTCTTCGAACTTGATTTTCTATTGCATTATTGATTCTAGATCGTGACGACCTAATTCGTAATATTTGGTACCTACGACGCACCAGAATTTGAACTCGGGGAGGCGGCGGACGAATGGGCGGAACTCGTCGGAGCTCCTAGTAGGCAGGGTCTGGCCGCCGGAAAACTGCGGGTCGTCCCGCGGCGAAAGGAACCCGATCAGGAGGTTGAGGATGTATATGCCAAGGGCGTAGGACACCACGTAGAATCCTTGGAGCAGGAACACCCGCACAGCGTACAAGAGCGCGATGCAGCCGAAACCGATCCACCGGTAGGCAACGAACGGCGTCGATTTGTCCAGTAGGTGCTGGAACCGCTGCGAGATCGACCGAGACACGGCGGTCGTAGTTGAATCGGAGGCGGCGGCGGCAGGGACACTGGAGGAGGGACCTGGGATATCGACGGCGGGGACGGGGACGGGGATATCTGCGGCGGAAGTAGAACCGCCCGGCGGTGGATCCATCGGGAATTTCAGGGAGATGGGTTGGGTTTGGGCCGCTTGAATACGTTTGGACTTTTTAAGAGTGTGAGCCGAGAATTATTGCTATCAGCAAATTAATTTATTCTATTTAAAATATTAAGAAAATACTCCAGTACTTTTTTTTCAATAGGAGTATGTTAATTTTATCAACATACTATTTAGATAATTTTAGTGCACAAAAAATCACAACTGAAATGTAAAACGTCAAACAGGAAAAGAAAAGGAAAAAATAAATATAGAAACTGAAGTCCTCAGTCGAAAAATAACGAGAAATGAACGATAAATATTGCAAAAATACTACAGTACATTTTCACGCCGAAGCACTAATTCTTCAGCTGCAGTTCCTTCATCGGTGTTGAAAACAAAATTTTGATATGCAACCGTGCTGTTTCTTATGGCTATTTCAAACTTCACGAATCCGTCATGCATTGGACAGAAATATTCGTCGTTTAGAGCATTGTTCAAACAACCTCTGTCACTCTTACGTATCTGATCTTGCTGCTAGAGTCTTGGCAAGTGTCAAGATTATTGTATTCAATTTTGATATTTCCTCGTCTCTTCGACTTAGCTCTTCCTTCAATCTCTGAATTTCTGGATTGGAATCATTGGAATCCTCACGTCCCCAAGTCCGGTTTGTTAACAATTTCTTAAACACTCCAGTAGTGCCATCGTCTTCGTGTGACCTCTTTTGTGGAACCTGTCCAGCAGGACCACTAGATACAGAGACACGAACACAAACAGAACCAGACTTTCCGGAATCAAGATTGAACTTTACAAGCTTTTGCGGCCGGCCGTATGTGTCCTGGAAAAAATTCAGAAAATAAACTTATGAAATAACAGATTTTTTTTAACTCAGTAAAACTTCTACGTAGTCTTTGAAAGAACAAACCTTTTCTATATCTCCTTTCAGGGTCTCATAAGAATCAAGTGCTTCTTCATTATTTTTGAATAAAGCAAAGGCGGAATACGTCCCCCCGGGTTTTTTAGCAGCCTACAAGAGTAATTTATCAAATGGCGCAAAAATGATGATATAGGCTGGAAAAGAAAAACAGAATGTATTATACAAACCTTGACTTCAATAGAATAGTCTCCGGAAAGAATGCTCTTCAAATCTTCCCTGCTGATATCAGCAGGGATCATATGCACAAACAACTTAGCTGCATCCAATACTTTAACCTAAATTTAAAAAAAAAATCAGGTAATGTCAAGACTTTGATTGTAGTTTTTGTTTTAAATGATGAGCTTACGTCATCAGTTATCACAGTATCAATTTTTCCTTCTAATCTGGCCAAGACAAGCTTCATGGCAGCACAAGCATCATCCACACAGTCGTGTGGATTTCCCTCTTGTCGGAGATCCCAATCTAACAATGACTAGTGCACAACACAACCCGGAAATGAGTTTCAAAATAATGAGTTGCAGAGAGATCAAAAAGAGGGCTTGGTTCTAACTATGCATATGTGGAGTATAAAATTATAATTAGATATTAAAAAAAATTAAAATCAAAGGCAAGATAAAAAGTCACCTTACACAACAAACTCAGAGACGGTTTTCTGTGGGAAGCATGGGCAAATTTGAAGACATAAGATGTGTCTATCACTCTTGTATGATCTAACTTCAGAACTTCGCGACACAAGAAGGGGAAAAAATCAGATACAAAGAAAGGAAAATCTAATTTTACTTTTCATATTAGCCTTAGTCAACTTCCGAACAAGAACCCGTCAAAAACAGAAGCCTGCCATTGGTATTTGCACAATATGGAGACGCAAAGCAGTAACTTGTCAAGTTATACAACTTACCTTTAAGATCATTGTCGACACTGTGGCCAACTAAAATGGTACCATGCGACAGTAACTTCTTCAGGGGTATCTGCCATGTGTCAAATAAAGTAAACAAAAATCAAAACAGAATAATGCCAGTATATTTATATCATTTACAACTAACAGTAACGGAGCATATACCTGCACGTCTTCCAAAGAAGTAGTCACCCCATCTAAATCCTTTGCAGTGATTCCTGTTATCTCTGTTCGATAATCCGCAATTGCTTTATTTGGGTTCACGAATTCATGAAGTCTAACCTATAAGATGAAAAGAATTTCAATTTATTACCACTTACAAAACTCAAACAAAAAATGTTTGACCTCATGTCGATAATAACATACACACAAGTGTCATGTGGTTACCTTTAAATCGCGGTCTACAGCACACACCTTCACCAATGCATCGGTGCCATCCTCACAAAGAACCATCTCACAGTCAATGGAAATTAACTTTGTCGACTTTATGGCCTTTGTCTTTTTACTGGACTTTACAACAACCCAGTCCTGCTCGAGCTCAAAAGTTCATGAAAAGGACAGCCTAAATTAACATACACATGGCTCCTCACACTCAGACAAACACACACACACACGAGAAAGCACTAGTGCCCAAATGGGATGAATTGTTTCAGGGGCCAATTTAACTGAATCTAAAACATGAATTCCAAAATTGAAATAATAAATGTCCTAAATTTCAAGCTTTGAAAACTGAATATTGATTTATTTTGAGCATTATGTTAAATTTCTCAAGGAAAATATAAATCAGTAACCAATGAAAACATTCAATTGATAAACAACCATTTTTCTTAAATGTTAATTCAGACTCGGCCTTTTTCTGTAATCAAACAGACCCTTGGAAATTACAAGTTTTCAAGTTATAATAGGGATTGTATGCATAAATAAATAAAATCAAACTACCTCATCGTATGAGGGGAAGGAATATTCAATAGGGTACAGAGGATGCGCCCACGTCAGACGGACTAGCCCCTGAATCAACACAAACAAGTCAACAACCTAAGTAACAAAGTATAGAAGAATGCAAATTGTCAAGATTCTTCACTACAAACAAATACATATCAAAACCGTGACCTGCTCGGGAGTTTCTTCATCGGGGGAGATTGCCTTAAGTTGCTCCATCACTTGGCGGTTGGAATGAAACTTCAAGACCCTCTTGAAAAACTGCAAGCACAAAAAGAGTGATTTGTGTACTTAATATTTGGCAGCAGCGATGAGAGATGATGCAAATGTATGACTTCGAATTTCACCTTCACATCATCAACTTGATCAAATGTTTTTATATAAGCTGCCAAATCTTCAACAGACCTACGCGATGGGTCGGACACGCTCGACCCGAACCTCTTATCGTAAATATCCAAGAATTCTTTCCAGTTACCTTTGCTCCCTTTCATTTTCTTCTTTTGCGTCGCTTTCACCATTTCAACTAACATCTAATTACAATCAACAAAACCCATAAATATGAATCTCCCGAGCTACAGTGATTATTTCGAACTCTAAAAACACGGAAATTAAACATGGGATACTCGAGAACCTAATTGCGAGACCTTCTAAAGCTTGGAAATACATAATTAATACAAAAATACAATCTTTAAGCAAAAAACAAAAAAATATATCGATTGGGTATTCGAACTTACCTCCTTCGTCGAAGAGTCTATCAACACGTCCATTTTTAGCAGTGAAAAGGAAACCTGAATGTGTGCGCGGCGAGGTTCAATGAGAGATGGAGTTGAAAGAATTGGGTTTGGGGGTTGTGGTGTGACGCCGACCTAGGGTTTTATTGTAGGGTATTACTGTACTATTTTCGCCCCAAATCAAACACACGCAATTTCAATTGTAAATTTTACATCCAATTAATAAACGTAACATTAAAAAAATTTAAAAAAAAACAGAAAAAAACGTTAAAACAATAGAAAATAAAAAATAAGATATACTGTAAATTTAAAGTATACTAGTACTGGTATTCATTTACATTATTATTTTTTTAATGAACATAAATTATAGTAGTAAATAATTGAACGAAAATAATTTATAAGTTTTTTTGTTTGTGTTTTGTTTCAATTTTTTCTTTTTATTGTTGTTTACCGTTTTTCATGTTTTGTATTTATTTTTTAATTTATGTTCTTAAATTTTTACGTATAATTGTATTTTTCCAACTTTTTATTTCTTTTCTCTACTACTTTTAGTACTATTTATATATTTATTTGTCTTAGCTTTTCAAAAAAATATGATATTTTGTATCAATAATTTCAAAAACATTTAAAATAGTTATAAGTACTACTCGTATTAAAACAACCGAGTAAGATATATTTTAAATTTTTAAGTGTTTTTATCATAAAATAGGTGGTGTTTGTGTTTGGTATTTTCAAATTGATGTATTAACTAAGACTTTTAATTTTAAATTTTAATAAAACGATGTATTTAGTAAAATTGTAAACTTATAAAAAAAATGGGTGTGTAAATACTAAATAGTAATAGAAGTACCTTTTATTTTATTGAAATGATTGGGTGAGTTGAAATGTTCCGACAAGGTAAAATGCCTCAATAAGGCCACTTCGACGAAGTCGAGTAAAATCCGCCGAGGGCACTCCGACAAGTGACTCCTAAGTGCTTCGATGAAGTCACGCCGAAAGAGTCAAATGCACGAACACAGTCAAGTGTCTACAAGAGTTCACTCCGAGGACACAATCTCCAGCTCAAGTACATCTTGTACAAGTCATAATTAGATGGCAATATAAATTTAATTCAAAATTGTTTGGATTGTTTGTAGAGAAACTATTCAAGTTGCTAATTGAGACCAAAAAAAAAAAAAAAGAATCAATTTAAAAAAGAAAAAGAAATAGGAGTTGATTTCAAAAGTTCAAATTAGATACTTTCATTATTCATATGCGTTTTTGACTATCTGCCTTTATCTAACTTTTAAGTTCCTTTAGAACTATACCCATCAATACTGGAAAACCTAAATGAATGAACAATCCATTGGGGGTAGATACTAGATAGATGCATACAAGTAAAAGAACACAAGAAGTATCAATGTCAATGAAGTATCAACCACAACCAACATTCCAGTAAGTCATAACAATTTCCCTGCCACCCGAAAAAATCGAACACAAGAAACCCATTCACACATAATCCCCCATTACATCTTACAAACAAAAGATAATCAAACAGCAGAAAACAATTACTTCCAAAGCATGTTTGTTTGTGCATCAATCAAGATTCAATTTTTTATCTTACATTTCATTCACTATTCCCATTACCGTTGGACAGCCTCCGCAAAGCACACGCCACAAATGCTCTCCCGGCAAGAAAACTAAACCTCGACTTGCTGGGTACCCTTCCCCCTCCGCTCGTCGACGGGCCATCTGCATTGCCACCACCGACTAACGAGGGGAACTCCATTCCATATTCCTGCACCCCATCGCTTGTGCTGGCATCCAACACTTGTACTGCTTCCGGTTCGACCTCATCCACGTCAAGATTCACCGACAGTGTAACCCTCCTCTCCCTCAGCCAATCCGCCACCTCGCCCGACACTCCCCTGCACTTCTTAACCTTAATCTTCACCAAATTAGGGCACCCAAACGCGAATGCCTCTATCCCTGAATCAGTGACTCGACAACCCTTGATGCAAAGCTTCCTCAAAGCCACACATTTAGCTGCAATGCAAGAGATTTCTGGATCACCAATCGATTCGCTCCCACAAAGAGCTAATCTTTCGAGCTTTTGACAGTTGGAAGCCATTGCCATCAGGCTAACCGAGCTAGGATTTACTCCGATTAGGACCAGCTCGACTAGATTCATGCTGTGCTTAGCAATGGCGATCAAACCCTCGTCCCCTATCCTGTTCGTCCTCCACCCGTCGATATGGAGCTTTCTCAGGAGCTTGCAGTTCTCAGCAATGGCTAAGATCCCGTCGTTGGAGCAATCGGGGGCCTTCACGAGGTGGAAGATCTCCAGGTCCGGGCACTTGGAAATCGCCGTGAGCCCGATGTCGCTGACCTGCAGCCGCTCGAGATGGATGTCGGTCAACGAGCTCGTCTTCCCCATGGTGATCGTCTCCAGCAATCGATCCCAATCGCCCAAACACCTCAAGATCTTCAGGGTCTTCAGATTCTTTGATCCGATGATTAGGGGTCCGAAGCACTGGCCGTTGTAGAGCTCCTTGAGGGTGATGGATTTCAGGGAGGCGGCGGCGGCCCCCGGGCCGATCGGCTCCACCGCGAAGCCGTCGTTGATGCCGCGGAGGCGCTTGACGGAGAGCTCCTCGAGGGAGGAGCAGTTGTCGAGGAGGGCGCTCATGCCCCTGGCGCCGAACGTGCACGACCCGCAGGAGAATTTGCGGAGGGATCTGCAGTTTGTGGCGAGGGCGAGCATGCCGGCGTCGGAGATCTCGCGGCAGCCGCGGAGCTTGAGGCGCGTGAGGTTGGGGCAGCGGAGGGAGATCAGGGAGAGCGCGTCGTCGGTGATGCTGACGGACTTGCGGTCGCAGCGGAGGGCGAGCTTGGTGACGGAGTCGAAGCGCGTGAAGATGGAGGGGAGGTGGGCGGAGATGTCGGCGGAGGCGTTGAGGGCGAGGCGGATGCGGCTCTGCCCCTCCACGGAGAGCCAACGGCGGCAGACCGTCGAGCAGCGCTTCCTGTCGCCGGAGGTGAGGGATTGGAAGATCAGGGCCAGGCATTCGTCGGGGATCTCGGATGAGTAATCGATTTGCTGGGGATTGACGAAAACGCCCTCGCGGACATGGTGAAGGTCAAGGCTGGGATTGCCGGAGCCTCCTCCACCGCTGCCGGAGGAATAGGCGTGGGTAGAGGTGGCTTGACCCATTTCCCAGGTTGTTTCCTTTTTTTCGGGAAGGCGAGCGGGATACACGCGCCGCCTAAAAAACCAGGATTAGGTGGAGAGTTAGACGAGGAGGTAGTTTGGGTGTGTGGGAGAGAAATGACGAAAGAGAGATGGGCAGCTTTTATTATTAAGGGTGAGGAGAGGGGTTGGATTGTAAATTCTATAAACTACTGTTCTACTTTAGTACGTATAATAATTGACCCGGTCAAAATTATATTCCGGATTTTGAAGGGGGCTGCGCGTGACCATCACGACTCATTGAAGAGAGTGGTACACACCGTGGATTAGGATTCAAGTGTCATTGTTTGCGGCTGAGACTCGGAACGGAATTCATGGGAATTGGGAAGTGGACTGGAGACAAGTTGAACCATAGCAAGGAAAAATGTTTTGTTTTCTTTTCATATTAAAAAACAAATTATTGTTACGTACAGTGTATATCGAAATTTTGGAATTTTATGAAGGTATATATTGATGAAAATATTTTAATAAAATTAATAATATCAAACTATATCATTAGTCGATATAGAAAATAAAAATTAAAATAAATCAGCTGCATTGTATTTATATCCTCGCATATTGTCATATTCATTTTCTCTCTCAATGAACAAGTCATAAATACGTAATCTGGATTGTGTTTGGGTGTGGTCCATAATTTTACTAACGGAAGGTCAACTACCAATTCAATAATTTTGACCACTTTTAATTTGTAGTCACGTGTTTTGTACGTTTGTTTCCAACCAAAAAATTGCTTCAAGTGTAAGCGTGTAATGCCAGCGCAAACTTACTTACTATATTACATTCTGTATACCCCATCTAATAATATATAGTATACACTAATAACATCATCAATTCAATTTGTTATTTTGGGCAGCTGTTATATTCAATATTCATACCTACTATATTTCAATATTATATTTATCAGTAATTCTATATATTTACAATTATGATTTTTAATTCTGTTATTTAATTCAAATATATGTTTTTCAAATTAATATCACATAAAAATTAATATTTTTATGATATTTTTGTAATTTATTAGTATTTCTTAATTTTGTAGTATTAAATAAAAATTACAGTAGTTAATTTAATAAAAAATATATATATTAAATTATTTTTATAAAAAATATTAAAAGGTCAATTTTTATGTCATGTTAATAACAAAAATTGAATTTAGCAAATTAAATAAAAGAATTAAAAAGGTTAATCGTAAAATTATATAAAATTAAAGTACTACTATATACAAATATACAATTATTTAAACTACTATAAAAATTGTATGATGACCTTGACATATACAATTATTGGTATGCTTATGTGGACATATAAATTATAAAATAAGTCAAGAACAATTGATAGTGATTTTTTTTTTTTCGTAAATTTATAAATTGTTCTGGCCTGATTAAATTTTCATTTACTAATGGGCTCTTCGGCCCTTGCAATGTCTTTCTTGTTGGGCTTTACATAAGTTCTTGTGGGCTCTTAAAAATTAGCACACTTTAAACTTTACAAGTTCACATTTCAAAAGGTTGCTACTTGCTCAGAATTGATCCCCTCCCCACCACGGGAATTCCAAATCATCCCCGACATCTACGTGTCACACAATCTCTCTTTCCCTCTTCGCTCTTCCCTATTTATTTATATATATATTTATATTTTCTCTCTTTTTTCTTTAAATAAACTAATTATTTATTTTTCACAGAGAAAGAAGGAACTAATTTCATAAAAAACAAACACAGCAGTAAATAAAAACAAATTATTCAACTTTCACAAAACACGCCGGAAATTTAATCAGGCCAGAAATTTAATCGAGAAATAAATGAAAAGATTATTTACTTTGAGAGAGCAACCAAATAATGGTGCTGATAATAGTGGTATGGTGAGGTATGAACGCGTTACGAACAGCATATTATAAATCAATAAATCAATTTCTCATCATCTTATGTTAGTTATATATACATGATAAATCGATACGTGTAGGCTAAAATAGCACAACTATCAATTGACGGCACGACTTCGGTGCATGCAAGCGCTTGCTCGGGCGCAGGCCCGAATAAGGGACAGTTCGTGCAGAGGTTGCCATCTGCTTGTACGATCTTCCACCGTTCCAGTAACTTGTTTCACTCCTTTTCTTATAATTTAAATAAAAATATGAGATGTTAAAATTTTGGGATTTTTCTAACACCATGCCCACCAGTGATGCGAAAAATCAAAACAAATGTTTGGAGATTTATGGCAGAATAGATAAATAAACAATGGGGTTTTCAATTGAGTTTTTAAGAGATGAACGCAATGTATAAATAAAAAGGGAAGAAAAAAAAAAGAATATAAATATGAATAAAAAAATAATTAGGAAAGAGAAAGAATTATTAATTAATATTGCATGCCACGGTGTAGAAAAGAGAGAGAGATTGTGTGACACGTAGATGTCGGGAGATTATTTGGAATTCCCGTGGTGGGGAGGGGATCAATTCTCGCTACTTGCTACAATCAATCGTGAGACCTACGTTACCAATTTTTATGTTCCAAATTCTAATGTTCATAATTTAATTTTTACTGGAATTTCAATATAATTACTTAGAGATAATATCACAAAAAAACGTTTTAAATAGCTTGATTTCACATTCCGTATTTAAAAAAATTAAATTTCAATATGTTTAACGATTTTTTGTGGGTTTTCAAAATTTGGTTGTACCTGAAACCTACGTAACTGTTTAATCTAGTGTTTTATTGTATTTGATAACTATTCAAATTAAACAAGTGTCGCACAAATATGAAAATATTGAATGGATTCTATTTTTTTAAATCATGTTTTCGTGACAATTATTCAATTAAATTGATTTCACACAAAATAGAACGCTAGAGTGAATTATCAAGTACATTTTAGATACGACAAACGATCGAAATTTCATTAAAAATCGTTAAATACAATGATTTTTGATTTTTTTTTTATAAACTTGAATGACTAAATGTGAAATCACACTATTTTATATTAAGTTTTGTGATATTATCTATAATCATTTATTATCAAGAACTTGTGTAACGGCAGTGACCTCGCGACATTCGTTGTTAAAGCGAATTCATAAGAATAGTTAAACTTTATTTACAATTTACAACAAAAAAATGTGACAATTCTTATCACTGAAGCTGCCCATGAAGAGGATCAAGGCTTGGGATCAGCACATGAGATTGCGTTCAGTTAGGACGTCAAAATCTTATGATTAATCGAAGTTTCTTTTGAAATATACTTTTTTCGGCTACTAAAAATTGTCTACTTTTTTTTTTGGGTCGTTCTATACTAATTGTTGCACAAAAAAAAAATTATTTTTACATTTATACCATTAAACAACACAATATTAATATACTTTCACATTTACCCACAAAACTTTATCTTATGCACTTAAAAAAGACCACAATACCTTTTTGACTTGGTTATGAATAATATAATACTATTATTTCTCAATCTCTGTGCTTACACTCGTACGGGACGGATGGAGTATGATATTGACAATGGTACTGTAACGCTTCAGAAAATTCAAGTGGTTAAAGGAATTGAATATGCTACTCATACCAACACATGTATCTTCTTTCCTGAGCATCCTTTTATAAGAATTCCAAAATTAAGCGTGTTGATTCCACAATACCTTTTTGACTTGGTTATGAATAATATAATACTATTATTTCTCAATCTCTGTGCTTACACTCGTACGGGACGGATGGAGTATGATATTGACAATGGTACTGTAACGCTTCAGAAAATTCAAGTGGTTAAAGGAATTGAATATGCTACTCATACCAACACATGTATCTTCTTTCCTGAGCATCCTTTTATAAGAATTCCAAAATTAAGCGTGTTGATTCTATGACGGGATGAGACGGGATTAGGGAAATCCCGTCATGTCCCGATATATTTTTTTTTTTCGGGACGGAACGAGATTGACCACTACAAAAAAGTCGCGGATCCCCTACGGGGATCCCCTACGGCTAGAAGCCCGTAGGGCCGCCCCTACGGCGTCCCCTACGGGCAATACCATATTGAAATCCCCTACGGGAACCCCTACGGCTGGATACGTAAGGGAGAATCCCGTAGGGGCTTCCCGTAGGGGCCTAGGCGGAAAAGCGCGCGCCTCATTTCCCTCCAACGTGGCCTACGGGGTCCCCTACGGGTAGCCGTAGGCCATACGGCCCTACGGCTGTTGTCCCCGTAGGGGACGAGGCGCGAAGCCTTCCCTCCAATTAATTGGAGAAGCCCTACGGCAATGCCCGTAGGGGTCCCTACGGGAAGGCTCCCCGTAGGGGCGAATCAAAACGGCAGCGTTTTGACACTTGCTTCGTCCCCTACGGGATTGGATGCCGTAGGGGCCCCTACGGGAAGATCCCCGTAGGGAATTAGTAAAACGACACCGTCTTGTATAATACTTATGCCCTACGGGCCCGTCGCCGTAGGGGATCCCGTAGGGAAGCCCTATATCAGAGCGGACAACAGCAGAAAACTCTCATTTCTTTTTTTTTCACAGAGAGAAAGAGGGACGGCGACTTGGAGGCGATTTTCGGCTACTTGGAGCTCCGTCCGGCGATTTCAAGCTACGAACACATCAAGAGCTTTGATTCATAACATAATTTGAAGGTTAGATCTCGATTTCAACTTTTAATGGTTCGTTTTTTCAATTTCCAAAAAATTAGGTTTTGTTAGAAAACATGATTTTCGGTTTGATTGAGTGGTTTATTGTTCTTATTGAGCTATTATGAGTATATGTATCATGTAATATGTTGATTTTGAGCTTGAATTGTTGATTTAGGGTTTTGGAAATTGTGATTTTTTTTCGATATTAGGGTTTTGGGGTTTTTGAACATTTGAATGTGTTTTGATTTGGGTTTTTTGGGTTTGTTTATTTATTTAGGTGTTTTTGATTTATTTTGGGGAATTAAGATTTTTTTAAAAAATTATTGTGTTTTTTTTAAAGATTTTTGGAAAATGGTTAAGGGGCAGCTCTTGGTTTTTGATATTTTCGGATAGGAAATGACATTTTTTGCCAAAAGTTCAGTAGGGAGACCCCCAATAATTTCTCGATACGCAACTTTTTCGTTTATGGAATTTGGACTAAATCCTAAATCTTGAGGGTCAAAATCCCCGTTTGTGGACTGATTTTCGTAAAAACTTCAAGAGGCTACGTTTTTTAATTTTTGTGAAATTAGGACTCTAGTAAATGTTTAGTAGTATTTGAATTAAAGTTAGTAGTATTTTGAATTAAAAAGTTAGTAGTATTTGAATTAAAAAGTTAGTAGTATTTTTAAAAGTTAGTTAGTAATTTTTAAAAAGTTAGTAGTATCTGCTACTATTTAAAAAGTTATATTTTCATTATGAAATTTATTTGTTGAAGTAGTAGTAATGGTTTTATTTTTTGAAGTAGTAGTTATAATTTTTTTTAAGTAATCGTAATGTTTTGATTTACATGAATTAAAAGCTTAGACCCGTTTGAGATTTAATATCGAACTTACCATTCGATATTGAATCTTGAATTGTCCCATTTTTGGACAGTTTGAGAATGTGATTATGATGTTCTTTGTTAGTTGATATGTGTTTCGATTATGGACTTATTTAAAGATTTGGTTAGTTATTTCTCTACGTTCTCGGGTACATTGAAACACGTGTACTTAGAGAACTGTAGGGAAGTGCTGCCAATTTTTTTAAGTCCATTCGAGACACTAACTAACAAAGAACATCATATCACATTCTTGAATGGGATAGGACTCTTACCAATAAAGCAATTACAACGCATATGTGCTGTCGAATTCATGTCAAAATCTCATTAACTTTTTTAAATGTGTATGATTGTTTAGTATACTTTCTTAAATGTGTATGATTGTTTATTTTGTTTAAAGATTATCGTCTTAATTCTATAGAATGAACTCTGATCGTACTTGGATGTACAAACGGAGGGTTGGCGGTTACCTGTCTAAGGAATATATTGATGGAGTCGAGTCATTCATTGAGTTTGCAAGAATAAATGCTGAATGGAAAGACGGTGATAAGTTGAAATGTCCTTGTAGTCGAAAGAGGTGTAGCAATATTAGTTACTTGGACATTGGGACAATCACGCAGCATCTGCTGAAACATGGGTTTGTTCCGGGTTATTACACATGGCTATTCCACGGCGAAGGCCATCTTTATGAACACGTTCTGAATCAGAATGTGATCCCTGTTCCAAGCCAATCAAACATTCCGGTCGATCCAAATCCATACATCGATATGATCCGTGATGCTGCTGGTCCTTCATTCAATCAGTCTGAAACAGTTGAGGAACCACCTAATCCAGAGGCTCAAAGGTTTTATGATATGTTGAAAGCAGCGAATGACCCATTGTACGAAGGATGTGAAACTCATTCGAAGTTGTCTTTTGTTGCTCGAACGATGAATATAAAGTCCGAGAATCACATCTCAGAGAAAGGTTACGACCAATACGGATCGTTGTTCAAAGAAGTGTTGCCCAAAGGTAACTTGGTAACTGAAAACTTCTACAAGAGCAAGCAACTACTTCGAGGCATGGGTTTACCAGTTGAGAAAATTGACACGTGTATCAATAACTGTATGATATACTGGGGAAGCGAAGACCGTGACAGAAAGAGTTGTAAGATTTGTGATCATCCGCGATTCAAACCAGTGAACTCGAACAATAACAAACGTAAGAATACAAGCATACCGTACAAGAGAATGCATTATTTTCCTTTAACGCCCCGTCTGCAACGTTTGTATGCATCTAATGCCACAGCTGCGGACATGAGGTGGCATGCCGAACATGTTGTCAAAGATGATATTATGCATCATCCATCAGATTCTATGGCTTGGAAGCATTTCAACCAAGAATATCCAAACTTCGCAGCTGATTCTCGAAATGTCAGATTAGGTTTATGTACCGATGGGTTTCAACCGTTTGGAAGTTTCGGTCAACAGTACTCTTCATGGCCCGTAATAGTCACACCTTACAATTTGCCACCGCATATGTGCCTGAAAGACCAATACATGTTTTTAACGGTACTGATCCCCGGACCGAAAAACCCAAAGGACAAAATTGACGTGTTCCTACAGCCGTTGATAGCTGAATTGCTTAACTTGTGGGAAACCGGTGTTGCATCCTATGACATATCCAGAAAACAAAATTTCGTGCTTCGGGCTGCATTGTTGTGGACAATTAGTGATTTTCCAGCTTACTCGATGTTATCGGGTAGAAGTACTGCAGGTAAAGAAGCGTGTCCGTACTGTATGGAACGTTCTGAAGCGTTTAGCTTACGATGCAGTGGCAAACAATCGTGGTTTGATAACCACCGGAAGTTCCTTGAAGCCGATCACCCTTTCCGAAGGAATAAGGTAAATTTTCGGAAAAACAAAGTTGTCAGTACAATCCCCCCTGCTCCACGATCTGGGACTGAAATTCTTGCCGAGATTGATCGACTAGGTCTTCTGAAGGTCACTGAACCAGACGCAGCTCTAGTTAATGCTAATATTTTCAAGACAACCGGTTGGAAAAAAAGAAGCATCTTCTGGGATTTACCGTATTGGAGCACTAATCTCATTCGACATAATCTTGATGTAATGCACATTGAGAAAAATGTTTTCGATAATGTCTTTAATACAGTCATGAATGTGAAAGGGAAAACGAAAGACACACCGAAATCGAGAGAGGAGTTAAATGATTATTGCAGACGACCTGAGTTACAAAAGGATCCTGTAACTGGAAAATATCCTGCGGCGTGTTACTGTTTGGATAAAGCTTCCAAAACACAGTTGTGCGAATGGTTGAAGGGACTAAATTTCCCAGATGGGTATGCAAGTAATCTAGGGCGATGTGTCGACATGATTGGTTTGAGATTGATCGGTATGAAAAGTCACGATTGTCACGTATTTATGCAGAGATTGATTCCAATTGCTTTTCGTGATTTGCTACCGCAACCAGTGTGGAAGGCGCTAACAGAGTTGAGTTTGTTCTTTAAAGAAATTTGCTCTAGGTCGATAGGCACTCATGATATGATCAGATTGGAGCGCGAAATACCGATAATATTGTGCAATTTGGAAAGGATCTTTCCCCCGAGCTTCTTCGATTCGATGGAGCATTTACCTGTTCACTTGCTACTCATCTGAAGATGATGACTACTATGGACTTCTAAACGAAGTTTTATATCTCGACTACACGGGAATGATTCAAAATAAAGTCCTGATGTTCAAATGTGAATGGTTTGACCCTACACCAACAGGCACGAGACTAGATCGGCGATACAGACTGGTCGATATCAATCACAATCGACGATTCAAAGGCTACGAGCCATTCGTTCTGGCATCACAAGCTGAGCAAGTTTATTACTAAGCTTACCCGAGCACTCGTAGAGAGAATAAAGATTGGTGGGCAACATATAAGATAAAACCAAGGGCTTCCATAGAATTCATTGAACATTTGTCAGACTCTTTTCAAGAGGAAATAATTGAAGATCACGTCCCGGTACAAGCAGACGATGTGTTGCTTTTGTTAACAAATCCAAATATCAATCAAGCAGACACTGAAATGCTAGAGGATGCTGATGCACTAAATGATGATAGTGATGATCTAGGATCGTTTGATGAGGATGATGAAAATATAGTGTCATCCTCAGATAATATTGGAATGATGTGTAATATTGTTGTTAAATATGTTTGTAAAGTAATATTATTGTTGTTATTGTATATACAGATGGCGGGTCGAGGTAAACGTAGAGTTGGAGGTGGAGGTGGAGGTGGAGGTGATCGAGGAGCCCTAGGTGGTAGACTGCGTGATGGCGATGACGACACCCTGATGCATTCTCCTTCTTCTGGGAGTGTTCCTCCGACTCCTTCTTCTGGGAGTATTCCTGCGACTCCTAGTGCTGATCTGTCTCCTACTGCTACTGCAGATGCATCATCTTCAGCTGCTCCCCCTCCTATCGAGATTTATCCAGAGGGAGGGACGTAAGTATAATTTTATTTGAATGTTAGTAACTGTTGATTTTATCTATTGTTAATCATGTCTTTTTAATGTAGTTTTGTGGCTCGCAATAAGATGATCGTTGCATCGGTGCTCCGAGAGATCATTGAGGCTCGTATCCACCCAGATGGATACACTCTTGCTAAGGTCCCTAAGAGTCATCAGGATATTTATTGGACCGAGTTTCAGGTACGTGTGTTGATACTTTATTGAGGCTCTTATATATTTTATCTAACGCTTTGATACACGCTTTGATTTACTAACTGTATTTATTTTGTCTGTTTTGAAGCGTCGCTTTTCTTGGGATAGGAGCAGGTTCACTGATGCTGAGATCTACAAATATTTCAGAGGAGTGTTGATGAGGAGGTACAGCAGCCGCGTGAGCGAGTGGCGTCAGACCTGGAGGGAGAGTAAGAGGAAGCCGAGCTGTGTGCCCGATGAAGTGTGGAAGAGGTGGTTGGTGATATTCGACACAGCCGAGTATAAAGAGAGGTCTGAGCGTAATACGAAGAACCGGATGAGTGAGCCCGATGGGCCGGGCACCGGCATTTCAAAGTCCGCTGGAGGTTCTCGATCGGGCGTCCGATATGCCTTGGACATTGTAAGTTTTGTAGTTATATATGTTTTCATATTTTAATTTTACTTAATTATATATGTTTTCATATTTTAATTTTACTTAATTATATATGTTTTTATATTTTGAAGGCTGAGGAGTTAGGTCGACCTGCGACGGCTTTGGACGTTGCAAAACGTCTGCACACGAAGAAAGACGGGACCCCGACATCTCAGCGAGCACACCAGCTCATTGTAAGTTTATAACTTTATTCTAAATTTTTTGTTTAAATTATTTTTAACTAATTAAAGATTTTTCTTTTAGACTTCGGTAGAGCAGACTGTTGAGGAGCGTCGAGCCTCTACGCAGGAGGAGCCCGATGTGGACGAGGTCTACCTGAGCGTCGCCCCGAAGAAGAAGAATAGGATCTTCGGAACGGGCGCCTTAGCGAATGTTTGAATTTTAATTTTTTGTTTATTCTTAAAATTAACGAATTTTTATTGTTTATTTACGCTTCCTTCTGCTTCAGGTCTTCAGCAGCTCATCTTCTTCATTTTCTGTGTCCTCCTCGTCCGGCCAGTCAGAGTCGGAAGAGCGCTTCAGACAGGCTTTGAGAGAGGAGTTCGAGCAGAAGCAAAAAGAGACCGAGGAACGTCTTGCTCGGGAGCGAGAGGCTGAGCGGGCTGCTGATCGTGAAGAGTTACAGAGACAGTTAGCTGTGACTATGCGAGAGATGGAGCAGCGTTTACGAGATGAGCTCCTAGGTCGATCACCTTCACATCCCTGACTGTATTTTATTATGTTTGTTTGTTGAACTTCATATTTTAGATGTGTTTGAATAATTTTGAATGATTTTGGATGTTGATGAATGAATTTGTATTTTATTATGTTTGATTTGTATGTTTCTTAAACTGAAAATTGAGTGCAGGTTTGGAGGTAGGAAAACAGGATTAAACCTGCCCCAATTTTAGGACATTCCCTACGGGCTTAGCCGTAGGTACCTTTGCCAGACGTCCCCTACGGGAGGAGCCGTAGGGGATACCCTCCCGCAGTCCCCTACTGGAGGAGCCGTAGGGGACACCCTCCCACAGTCCCCTACGGGAGGAGCCGTAGGGGACACAGTCCCCTACGGGAGGAGCCGTAGGGGACACCCTCCCACAGTCCCCTACGGGAGGAGCCGTAGGGGACACCCCTACGTCAGCCCCCTACGGCGTCGGCGTCGGCGGGGCCTACGGGGAGAAAGGGCGGGGGAAATGAAACTCCCTACGAGCTCCCCTACGGCCATCTCGTAGGGGATGTCCCCTACAGCTATTATTTCCCGTAGGGATGAAGCTCCCTACGAGCCTGCCCCTACGTCCAAATCCCGTAGGGGATGCCGTAGGGGATAGGCTTCCCTACGGGAATCCCTACGGGAATCCCTACGGGAATGACCGTAGGGGATTCGCTGTTTTTTTTGTAGTGGACGTTTAAAAATTTCGTCCCGCATGTTCCAATCTTGTTTGGGTTCGGGTCGGAGCGGGATCGGGATATCCCAAAATTTTAAATAAGATTAAAAAATTATTAATAAAATTAAAAATTAAAAATAAATCAAATATTATCAACTTATAAAACAATCAAAATACAAATAAAATAAAAAAATTTAATTTTTTAAAAGAAATAAGTTAAAGTATTCAATTTAAAAGATTTCTTACAATTTTCAAAATACTCCCATATTTAAGTATTTTCAAAATAAATTATATAAAAAAATTAAATTATTATGAGATTTGTGAAAATATATTAATAAGTAATAAATTTAATTAGTGTAATTAATATTTTGATATTTTTATTAAATTATGTGAAAAAATAATATTTATATTTATATTAAAAATTTGAGGGACGAGTGGAATATAATGTGATAGTACCGATCTCGTCTCGTTTCATTATAAAATTAATAAAACGGGACGGGACGTGATGAGATGTGATTGTCATTATAAAAAATTGACCACATTATATCTCATTAACTTTCGGGATGAGTTCGAGACGGTATCGAGATTTCAGGACAAAGTGTCCACTCTTAAATTTCATTTGGTTTTTTGGTATCATAGTTTTACCATTCAATTATGTTTTTGTGAGCTCTTTATTTATACTCTCTTTAATTCAAAATTTTTTAGGGCACGAAAATTAAGAAAAATATTATTTTTTGAATTTTTATTAAAACATAAAGAGTAAAAATTTATTTTTAAGTTAAAAAATAAAATTGTCGTGAATAGAGCTTTTAAAATGGGCCCGAACCATTGGGACGGCCCAAACGGCCCGGCTTTAAGGTCGGGCTGGGCCACAATATGTGCGGCCCAAAATGGACCCGGGCTTTTTTGGCTCGGCCCAATAAAATTTTATTATTTTTTAATATAATTTTTTAATTGTTAATACTATTTAAACAAAATATATTGGATACATATTATATATTTGAGTAATAATATTAAATATTATTATATAATATGTTTAAAAAATAATATCAAAATAGAATTAATGTTTATTTGTTTACGTATAATTTTACTACTACTATATAAATGTTATATATATCATAATCAAAAAATTAAAATTTTATTTTAATTGATTTTAGCAACTTTAATTTTATTTTCTTATTTTTTAAACAATCAAAATTTATTTTATATAATTAATTGTTTTAATTGATAGTTATTTTATTTTAAATTAAATTAAATATTTATTTTTTATTAAATATTAATGGGCTTAAAAAGCTCGGTGGCCCGACGACTCGGCTAAAGTTGGGTTGAGCGTCCGTTAGGCTTGGGTCGGGTCGGTTTGACCCGTCTCATTAACAGTTATAATTCTGATAATTGTGAGTGTAATTTTAAAAATATGTGAATAAAGTAGTGTTAAAATGAAAATGTTAATATATATATATATATATATATATATATATATATTTTAGGACATGTTCTTTTGGATTTAATTTCAATTCAGTTCAGTTCAGTTTAGATCGGTTCAGTTCAGTTCCGTTCGTTTCAAAATAAATTAAAATAAAATAAACAAAAAATAATTTGAATCTATAATTTTAAATATAAGATCTAATTACCGTCATAATATTATTAATATTTTTAAAAAAATATTTAATAATTTATACAAATTATTATTATTTTTATAAAAAATCATTTCGGTTCAGTTCAGTACAGCCGATTTCAGTCCAAAAGAACAAGTCCTTTAGTGTATCAATTATTTTGAGACATAATAAAAAGAAAAGTGTTGCATCTTTTGTGGGAGGGAAAAAGTATATAATTATACACTCTTATTTTGACAATGATTTCATTTTAATCGATATATTAACTAAAATTTAAAGTTTTGTAAATCAGCGGGTTATTAAAAAAGTGTCGTTTTATTGTTTTAACACCCCCTAAAGTAAGAAGACGACACGACTCACACGACTCGACCATGTGAATCCATGTGAATCAAATTTCTCAAATCCATGTGAATCAAATTTCTTACCTCAACGCATTCAAAAAACCCCTAGAGCCAGAAGACGACTCGACCATGTACCCTGGCCTCTATAAGCCAGGTTGAAAATGTACTAAAGCTCAACCTTGTCCCATACTTCATGTGTGATGGAGTATATAGGCCATCCTTTCTTCTCCCTATATATTGGTGCTAGGAAGCGAGTTCACAATCTGGCGAACTTTGATATGTTTTCGTGAAGGTCAACACCGCTCGATAGATACGCAGCGATTCAAGAATTGATTGAATGAGTTGAAGTGTACCATCATGTGGGATTAAAATATATTTCAATTGAAAATTTTACATTTAGTTTGAATTTGAATGGTGTATTCAACTCGTAACTCAACTAGTACTCTCTCCCTCCTATAATATATGGTTTTTTTAGGAACGAATATTAAGAAAAATGTTATTTTTTGATTTTTTGACAAAAAAGTAAAGAGAAAAAAAATTATTTTTAAGTTGAAAAATAAAGTAGTTGTGAGTAGAGTTTTTAAATTATGTGGATAAAGTAGAGGTAAAATTGTATTTTCAAGTGAAAAAATAGAAATGTTTATTTCTTTTTTTGGGTGTATCAACTATTATTGAAAACCCCAAAAAAGAAAGTAGTACATGTATTGTGAAAGAGAGGGAGTATTAATTTATTGTTTTTTTTTTTTAATATTAAAAAATTTGAATGGTTTTTTTTTTTTCATTATACAAAAATGATGTAAGGAAAGCAAATGAGCACAAGTAGGATTTTGAAATAAGTTGATACTCATATGTATATCTTGAAGAAACTAAATTTGGAATATGAAAACTACAAAACAGTAAACACACTGCGTATGTGAATGTACATACATATATATATGGATTTGTAGTGAGTGGACTTATGTAACCGACATTGTAGTAATGGTCCCTACGTACAAACTTAGGAGCTCATATGTCATTTCAAAATTTAATAATTTGTCCCCAGCCCACGTCCTGAATAATGCATAATCAAAGAAATCTGAAAAACAACCTTATACGATCAATTGATCAATCATCAATCACAAAATGTGAGTTACATACGCTTACTTACGTACAACAAAATGTGAGTTACATACGCTTACTTACGTACAATGTCACAACAATTGGGTCTAATTTAATCATATCACACGTTAATTAAACAAATATTATTATTAGTAATGCGGAAACGACGGGAACCTCTCGAGCGCTTGGAGCGCCTCTTTTATCGAAGGTCTCTTTTGCGGCACTGCCGAAATACAACTGTACCCTAATTTCAACAGCCCCAACAACGCCTCCTCTTTCCCCTCCACGTCCCCGCGTATCGCGGGGTCCGCCATCCGCAGGACTTTCCCCCTCTCCTCCTCCGCCCCGATGCCCAGCGCGGGGCCCGTTTCCTCCGACGCCACCACTTTCCCCGTCAGCAATTCGAGCAGCACCACCCCGAAGGAGAACACGTCCCACTTCGGGCTCGGCTTCAGGCTGCGGAGCGATTCCGGCGCGTGGTAGGGGGACGCGCCGATCACGCTCGGGCTCGGGCTCGGAGTGGCCCCCACGCTGGCGAAGTCCTGGAAGCTCTCGCGCGAGGCGGTGGACCGCTTGCTCCCGAAGTTTCGGGCCGACCCGCCCGCTTTGGAGCTGTTGTCCCCGGCGGCGACGAGCCTCTGGAGCCCGAAGTCGCCTATCTTGGGCTCCATGTCCGACCCCAGAAGGATGTTGTCGGGCTTCAGGTTGCCGTGCACGTGCTTCTTCTCGTGGATGTAGCACAGCCCGCGGGCCACGCCTTTCGCTATTTTGAGCCGCGTCTCCCACGGCACGTGACCGGGCGACGAGCCGGCCTTTCCTGGAAAAACGAGTCCATGAGTGAGTGACTACACTGACACCAACATCGCTATCATGCGCTGGGGTGCCAAGGATAATAAGTAGTAATTAACAACATTATGTGCTACAGGACAGAATTGAGTTGCTACGATATATGATCGATTGCCCTATGCAGAAAGGAACATTAAAGACAAAAGGATACGGTTGCAACAACTTCTGATCACCCCCGGCGCATTTTAGTAGATATTGAATGTGCGTGCGTAGGATAGTGAACAAGTGAAAACTCGGTAATTTAACATATAATAAATCATGCTTAATTAATTTAATCGGACTTACTGTAACGCGCGTTAGCGAGGCTGCCGTTGGGAACGTATTCGTAGATGACGAGTTTTTCGTCGGAACCCCAATAGAAGCCTCGAATCCGGACGAGATTCGGGTGCACGAGCTTAGCGATGACCCGGACCTGATTATGGAAATCCTTGAACCTCTCGACCCCATTCTCCCCGACCCGCCGGACAGCGAGCGTCGTCCCGTCTTCGAGCACGGCCTTATACATTATGCTCGAACCCGACGCTCCCAGAATATAAGCCGACGCTTTCAGCAACGTTTCCAGCTCCAGCTCTTTTTCCCCGTCCACCGTCACGAGGGCGCCCTTTTTCTGCTCCGGCGCGTGGGTCTCACGCTCCGCGTGTTCGGGTTCGGGGCTGGAGGACGCCGAGGTGTCGGATTCGTCGTCGGATTCTTCTTCTCCGGGGGCGCCGTGCCGGTGCTTTTTCAAGCAGGCCCACCGCCTGACGAGCCAGTTGTCTTCTTCCGAGGAGGATTCCGAGGAAGCCCAGTCGAAGTCCCTCGCCGCCGCGCTGCTTTCGGTTTCCTTTTTGACGGTGGCGGCGAGGGTTTTCCGTCTCTTCACTTGGTAGACGTAGAGGAACACCAGCACGAGGATTCCGACTCCGGCGACGTCTCCGGCTACAATACCGATTATTGTCCCCGGTCTCAGCCCGGATCTGGGAGAGCCGCCGCTTCTGTCGGAATCGGTGGTTCTAGGAATGGCGGCGATGGCCGGAGGGGATTCCTCCGCGGCGGCGCTCGGCAGGGTCGCGGCGGAAGACGGGATCGGACAAGGGTTTTTCAGCGGCTCGCCGCATAAATCGGGGTTGCCGGAGTACGACTTCTTGTCCTGGTTGAAGAACAGATCGGACTCGGGAATCGGGCCGGTGAGATTATTATACGAGAGATCTACAGTCGCGTTCCCGGGGATCTTCGCGGAGAATTCCGGTGAAATCCCGCCGGAAAGCCTGTTGAAAGAAACGTTCAGGTACGCCAAACTGTCGCCGCCGAAGTCCGGCGGCAACGACTCATTAATCAAATTCGAAGACAGATCTATGGACCGAACCGAACCGAACCCGCCCGGAATCGAGCCCGAGAAATAATTATTATTGAGGGAAACCGCCGTCAAGTTCCTCAGCGCCGACAGATTTCCCGGCAACTGGCCGGAGAGGGCATTATCGGAAAGATTGAGGACCCGCAAGTTAGCGAGGCTCCCGACGAGGTCGGGCAAGGGGCCGGAGATCAAATTGGTGGAGAGGTCGATGGTCTGAAGCTGGGTGGCGGCGAAGAGAGAGGGAGGAATGGAGCCGTTGATGGAGTTGTTGGAGAGATTGAGGTTCCGGAGATTCTGGATCATGCCGAGGGCGGAGGGTATCGGGCCGAGGAGGCCCGAGTCGGGGAGGCTGACGGCGGTGACACGGAAGTAGGCGTCGGCGGAGCCCTGGGTCCCACAGGAGACCCCTCGCCAGGAGCATGGGCTGTCGTCGTCGGCGTGCCAGGTCAGCAGGGCTCCGAAAGGGTCGTTGAGGATGCTGTTCTTGAAGGACAGGAGGAGGAGCCCGTCGGAGCTCAGCCCGAAAGATTGGGTTTGGGCCCGAAGAAGAAGAAGAAGGAATGTGAGAAATCTGAAACGAGGATGATCGAGACTTTGGGTGCTCATGTTGGTGTAGTAGAGCGATCCCACATCTCTAGCTCTGTTTTTTCACTACCAAAGAAAAAGGGAATTTTGATGATATACTCTCACCATGTGAGACTCACTTAAGAGCTTATAGACTAAAATAACTTAGCCACCCACACAGCTCACCCTTACCAAATCTACTGTTGTGTTCACATTGTCATTCGTAAATTAAAAGTTATATAAGACACTTTTTTATAAGACAATTAGTTCAAGACCAAGGAAGTATAAGATATTCATATTTTATGTAGAAAATTATTATATTTATGAGTTCGACTCCCGTAAAAAACTATTACATTCGAGTTAATTATTCATGTCATGTTATTATGCTTCTCTGAAGAGGTTGAAATCAGTTCACTGGTAGAAAGTATTGGACAAACTTTGACAATTATTCATGTCATGTTTGAAATGGTCATTCCTTCAACTTAATGTGTGAAGGTTCGTCAAGGTAACTAGGCAAGCAATTATACTCATTAAATGAGTAAAAACATTATTGTTAACAAATTAATATATAGGTCATAAATTAAAAAATAAAATGAGGTAATAAATGCAGCTTCCATTATGATATAACAATAGCTAGACGAATTAATTAGTATTATTAATTGAGAATTGCAGAGAGGTAAATATAGGGGAATAGCATCTTTGCTAGGTGACAGAAAGGTGGAGTCAAAGTATTTATGCAGATTCTTGATTTAAACATATATAGTATTGTATTGACTTTACAAAAGGGCGTTATTAGTTAGTTTATTACAGTACTATTCTACTACTAGTATTTTCGTTCTGAAATAAATAATACAGTAGATAAATTACTGGATTTATGTCGTCTCTTTCCTTTATTAACATGGGATGTCACATTATTTGTAGATCTGGCGTCACTTACTAAGATCACTACGACTGTAATGTGGATACCACAAGGGAAGTAACACATATATTTAATTTGTTTTGTTTAATCTTGTTCTTTGATAAACAAGACACTTTTTTTTAAGAGTTCATAATTTTTTGAGAAGAGTATATTTTATATGACAAAAACTATTTATACATTTAAAATAAATACATATATATTTTTTATAGCATTCAATTGTTTGATCTTTGCGAAATATTACTTTTATTTCTCTGAAAGATTTGACACTTTTTTGAGGGATTTTTTTTAAAAAATACTTTATTAATTTTTTATTAAAAGGTAAAAAGTAAAATAAAAATATAATTTTAAATTAAAAATAAATAGTTATAAGTAAAATTTAAAATTTAGCTGAATAAAATATTAAAATATTTTATTTCATGTTTCCAATTGTGTCAACTATTGTGATTAAAAAAGTGTGTTGATTATTTTAGGATTGAAGTATACTCTTTTGATCTTACAAAATAATTTGGAACTATTGTGATACTTAAAAAGGTGTGTCAATTATTTTAGGTCAGAAAGTATACTCTTTTGATCTTACAAAATAATTTGGAGCTCGGGCATCAGCATCACTTAGTAACTCTATGGAAAAACATACTCCGTAATTCGCAATTCTTTGATGTATGATATATCATATTCTTGCCCACACTACAAGAAAAAAATAATTTAGAGACAAAAGTATTTGAGACAAAATTATTATTTGTTTCTAAAACCAATTTTTTGACAAACTAAATTTAAAGAGGTGACAAATTTAATTTGCAACAAAAAAAGGGTTTTAATTTAATAAAATAAATTGTTAAGTCTTCCAACTTCCCACTCCTCACGAGTCCCACTCCTCCATGTGACTGAATTGTGTTTATTTTTATTTTCTTAATTTATGTCTCTCACTTTCGACTTCGAATATCTCTTTATTCTGGGAGTTAATTAATTCCAATCGAATAGAGGTAAATCATCAATGATTAGTGTGCGCTTCGGATTTTTTTTTTTCTGATTTTTTTTATTGCTGATCTCTTTCGTTCGATTACAGGTTATCTCAAACGATGTCGTTTTGATGATTTATTTTGGGACCTTTTTTTATCTTGATAAAGATCGATGATGATAACTCGATTACAGGTCGCCAACTTATTTCTCAATTTTCAAAATTTGATAATTTGTTTGTGACAACGCAGATAACTCGATTCCCTCGATAATGGCACTGAGGAGAGAGACTACGATTCCCCTTAGAAAGTACAAATCATCGGAGTCGACGCCACTGGACCACAGTGTTTTTGGATATGGGCAACCATTTTTTAGTGGTTTGAAGTTACTCATAGAACACTAGTTTGAATCATTCATATTCTAAATTGCTTCATCGTGTTGTTTCAGGAAGCACTTCTTCCTATATTTAAAGACCAATTATCTATCTTTGATATTTAATTGCTTAACTATTTCTAATGTCAATGCATTCTCCCATTTTGTGTGATTTGGTGTCTCTAATTTGTTCAAATGTATTTTTATTTCATGCAGTAACATGAATCTTCCTTGGTTGCTGGCTTTTCACTTACTAGAGAGGAGTGGTCTTGGATTTAGGAGGAAGTTGTGTTCATGACAAATTTTGCTTAGAGATGTCACAGTTGAAGACCTTTTTTTAGAATAGTATTGTTTTAATGTATTAAAATGTACTTAAATTCATTGTGTACAATGTAATCAGTGTTTTTTGATTATTTAATGAAGACGTTTAATATTATTTCTTGAATGATAATTTTTTAATTTCATTCTTTGGCAAAAAAAAAATTATTTTTACAAGTTTATTTCAATCATTTTTAAGGAATTAAAATTTAATAAATAAATAAAATTGTGATTTGATAAGATGATGGATGTACTTTGAGAGAAAAAAATGCTTGACATTAAAGAGAAATAAAATTTCGATTCAAATTCTTATTGGTGAAAGAAAATTGGTTTTGTCATTAAAAATTATTTGTTACGCACTATTAGAGACAAAGTTGGTGACAAAATATTTTTTTCACAAATGCTTATAAGTGACCATATTATAGTAATTAGAGACAAAAACCGTTTGTTTCTAAAATGGTTTTTTCTTGTAGTGCCAGTTAGGTGAGGAGAATAGTCAATAGATGTCTGAAGAAGTTATTAAGTTCTTTATTGAGGACCGAGAATTATTAGAGTACAAATATTTTCTTTCGATACAAATATATATCAAAGTACTCAAATTATAAATAATAATTCTCATATAATTACAATAGTAATTTTTTTTTTGTGCCATAATGTTTTTTGTTAAAACAATGTTATCTTAAAATTATATTGAGCTTAACTTAATTTTAAAAAATAAAAATAATTAGAATTAATGATTTTAATATAAACTTATGTCATAGTATAATATTGTTCACAATTTGTTTTTATAATTATACACTCTTATTATTGTATAAAAAAATTTATTAGAATTATTTTTTTAAAAATTCAGTTCAATTTAGTGCATTCACCTTCCGTGTTTGTTTTCATCATTGTCGATGACAATTCGAAGGAAAATGAGGATGACATCAAATCATCATACCCCTTATACACGGGCGACACACGTGTTACAATGACCGAGAAAAAAGGTCGCAATCCTGCGAGTGTGTACTACCCCAAAAACCCGTTCTCAGCTCGGATCGGATTGTATGGTATGCTGCAACTCACATGTATGCAACATATTTTTATAATCCAACCTGATTTTGTTCCATAATATCGAATTATAAAAAAATATATATACGTACGTCATGAGAGTAGGAAAACAAGCACCAAACATGACCTGATTAGTAGGACAAAGTTGTTGGAGGGACACCAAGTTTGGTTTGAAGATGAGTGATTATATTATAGAAGAGGGCCTTATAAATATAGTTGGCATGAAAACAAAATGATTTAGTCAATAATTCATAATTAGGTCGTGTAGGGTTTGAGGAATATATAAACATACATATTTATATACGTGGGTGAATCTAGTCGGTTCTTACCGGTCAATAATTTGGGCCACCGAGAGATCTCCTTAATTTGTTGTTTGCAGCTGTCTCGATACAAAACTTCATTTCCCCTTTTGAGTTCCATTTTGCTTTCAGTTTTCACTGTCAATCATGGAACTACTCCATTAATCTATCTATCTACCGCTCTCGTGCATCACTGATTGAAACTAGGCCCCACAAATTGATTTTTTTTCTTTCTTCGATATCATCATATAAAACTAATGAATAATGACATCTATTAATAAGCAGTGCAATATTATTGATTATTGAAATTATTAAACTTTAACTAAGTGTCATTTGGTACTTTTCATACATCAATTTTATTATTGGTACTTCAGTGTCTGAATTTATGGGAAATTGCACTCAAGTGCTAAAAATCTAGTCGGCTGGTTCTCAATAGTTGGGGTGAACACGAGCCTTTTTGGAGTCAAGGCCGACTTAATTGTGATTGAGCCCGTGATTCGGTCGGCCTTTTTCGTGGTCGATTATTTAATATTTTTTTAAATAAAAAATATTTTTAAAATTTTTTTTAATAAAAAAAATATAAAATTTTTAATAGTAATATTATTAAACTATTAAAATTTAACTTTTAAGTTTGGTTATAATTTAAAATAAAAATATAAAATTTATTCAAATATAAATGTAAAAAAAACACCGAATTTTATGTCTCAAATTTTTTTAGGTGAACTCAGAACGAGTTTTAAAGTTTCGGTCTGAATTTTCTACGGGCCGGCCGGCCCTAAAAAAGTTTGAGCTCAGCTCATAATGCTCTTCTTTTTACGGGTTTTTGAGCTCAAACGTTCAGCCTTGTTCGTGCAGCCCTGTTCAATAGTGTATATATGTATAATTTCATACCATGTAGTAACTGTGTGTACCATTAGGATGCTCTAAAAATCAAATTATAAAGAAAGAATTTATTTTCTTTTATCATATATTGAAATTTGGATGTATAATTTTAATAAGTGATTAATGCTAAAAAATTAAGGTGGCTGAATTTCAACATTAATAAAGTAAATATAGGGTGTCCAAGGCCTAATAATTGGGATTAGGCTAATCTTTTATGCGAGCTTTTATCAAAAAAGACTAATGGGAAAAAGCTCTTTCACCTTTACATTTCTCTTTGACTTTCACTTTCACTTTGGCATGGTGGTGTAGTATAAATTAATGATGCGCAATGCACTACAATATCACTAACTACTTTTCTTATCCATTCAATAAATTAAAGATACAAAAGAATTGTTGTTCAGTTTAGATACTCTACATACGTGTAACATATTAATTATTATTTCAAACTATATACTTGTTTTATTTGAATTGGGAGGTCAATTATTTACTTGAAAAATAATTGACTTCCTTGAAAGAGACGTTTAAACAATGTTGTGTGATTTTTATGATATTGGAGTATTATACTTGTAGTTTCATTTGTCAAACTCTTATTGGTACCTCGTATCAATATCATTCAATCCGGAGCAGCAAAATAAATAAATAATGGAATAATATCAACGTCAAACCGGAGAGATAATTGCTCAATGTAATGATCAATATTTCAATTCAATTATTACTATTTTGGACACGCACGAAAAAAGACATTTTAAAAAATATAATTTTATTTTTATTTATTCACTTATTTTTAAATTTTACTTATAATTTCTATAATTTTTAACTTAAAAATATTTTTATTTTTTATCAAATAATTACAAAGTACATTTTCTAATAGTCATTTCAAAAAAATTGTGAATTCAAATAGTACTAGTATTTTTATTATTTTACACTTTCATTTTTCATTATTCAATTAAAAAGGTTATTACATTTGTTTTATGAAATTATTCACTTTTTTTTTTTAATTATAGAAGAAATGTGAATAATTTCTTAAGATGTAAATATATATACTTGCGGCAATTTATAGCGTACAACTAGATGTACAAAGCATCGTACATCTAGTTAATTAATATTTAAATTTATTTATTTATTTGACTTTATTTCTGTATCTCTATTCATTATTTTTTTTTCTTCTTTTTTTCTATCTATTTTTATTTCTGTATCTCTTTTCATTATTTTTCTCTCTTCTTTTTTTCTATATATTTTTTGCTTAGTAAAAATTAATTAATTTATTCAATTTATTTTTTTGCGTAATATTTTTTTTGCCGTAATATAAGAGTAATATTTTTTTTGCCGTAATATAAGAATTTTTTTTTTTTTTTTTGCATTTAAGTTTTTTTTTCATATGTTGAAAATTGTATGATAATGAAGATTGTTGTATTAGTAGATGAAGATTTGTGGGATTTTTTTTTCCATTACGGTAATGAAGATCTTATTTACGATAAAGGAAGATTGTTGTATTATGTAATGAATATTTGATTGTTGTGATTAATATTTGATTAATTTATTGTAAATAAAAATGTTGAAAATTTTAGATCAAAAGTAAAATTGTTGAAAATTTTAGATCAGAAGTAACGAAGATTTGATTTACATTGAACAGAAAATTATTTGATTGTTATATTATGTGATTAATATTTGATTAATTTATTATAAATAAAATTGTTGAAAATTCTAGATATAAATTATAATGAAGATTTGATTTAGGTTGAATGAAGATTCATTTATTACGCGATGAATATTTGATTTTATAATGAATATTAATAATATTAATATAAATTAAAAAATGATTTTTTTTATTACAATTAAATATTATTTTAAATTTATATATTTGATTTTATAATGAATATTAATAATATTAATATAAATTAAAAAATGATTTTTTTTTATTACAATTAAATATTATTTTAAATTTATATTTTTGTATCGAATGAAATTTATTTTATTTCATGGTGATTTTTTGTTTATTTAAAAATTTAACGCTAAATTGTTTATTTAAAAGTTTGACGCTAAATTAAAATTTTAATTTATATTTTTATTATTAAATAATCTGCATGTACGATGTATCGTACATATAGTTGCACGATATAGGGACTCTATACTTGCTTCGTCCTAGAGAATACAATCTTTTATTTTGTATTTTATGAATGAAGTAGCTAGTATTAGTTTTGTGAGACATGAGTAGTACGGATTACTATTTATTTGTGTGAAATTGCGGAAAGGAAGGAATAATATTTTAATTTATGAATTAATAATAGTTTGCAGAAAAAGACGCCATATTTTGAAATGATGTAAAGGGTATTTCACTTTCCTACTTTAAGAAAGAACACGTTGAGATGAGGAGAGATGGAAAGGCCAATCAGTTTTATCTAGCCACTAAGTTTTGTACTCTTACTGTAGTTTTGCTAATTAGCATTAGTCAAACAAACATTAACCCATTAATCGGCCAAAAGGCTTAAATCCTACTTAATTGTTTTTTTAATCTCGATTGGCATGAATTAAAAAATAATGAGAATGTGAGTCTTGCTAGCTAGTTAAATAATAAAATGTGGAATGGACTTTAGGTTGAGTGCGTAGATAAGTAAAACAAAAAATAATTAAATAACATTCTTGTTTTAATTGAACCCGGTCTCATTTATTACACGAAGAAATAATTCTGACATTCCATGTACAGTATATCGAAATTAGTATACGTAGTAACATGGAATACATACATTATACATGCATACACGGTGTGAGTAAGTTATTACTCCATCCGTTTTAAAATAATAAGAGCTTTTTTCAAGCATGAAATTAAAAAATATATATGATTATTTTTTGACTTTCTTGATAAAAAAGAATTATAAATTATTTTTAAATTAAAAAATAAATTATTATTTGTGAGTAAAATTAAAAATACTATTAGCTTAAAAAATACAAATAAAATTGTAATTCATATTTTAAAATGGAAAAATAAATTATTTTAGAGTACAATTCATGAAACAAGTCAATTTAAGAAAAACATTTATCATATTACTGTGAATGAGAGAGATAGTAATGTACTTAGAGCATCATCAATGTAGATACAATTTTCATGTGACAATCATTTTTTATCTAGGTACACTATTGAATAAAGTTACTATAATTTAAGATAGAAAAAAAAAATAGTTCAAATTAAATTTAGATATTAGATACAAATTAGTTTGTGTCTCATCATGTTGTCATGTTGAGGTGAGGTATAAGTTAATTAAAACAATTTATGTGTGATGTTTCAAATGTCATTAAAGTGTGATATGTTCAATTAAACACTTCAAGATGGTTGTTAGTTGGGGTGTTAAAAAAACCGCCAAACCCGCTCCGCCCGCAAAACCGACCGAAATCCACCCAAACCCGTCGGTTAGAAATTTTAGCACCCGTCAAAAAATGGGTGAGTAGCGGTTTCGTTAGATGTTACCCGCAAATAGGCCGACCCGCCCGTATAAATAAATATATATATATATATATATTAAATAAATACTATATAATAATTTGCTAAATTTATTTATAACTTTATTCTTTGACTTCTCTTTTGTTTTTTGTTTTTTTGAATTAGACAATAACATGAATAAATGTCCTACAAAGAAGTAAGAACACAACTTTGATTCTCTTAAACCTTTAAAAACACAAAAGTTCTTCAAAGACTAATTCTTCCAAGAAAACAAAATACTAGTACTATAATATTTCACTAGTAACAAATATTTGTAATGGTAAGAACACAAACGACGATGAATTTGAAAATCGAAAATCATGGTGTCGCAATATTTCAAGAAGTTCAACAAATATAGAAATTAGAGCATCTTGTAATTATGCTTCCGTGAATATGTAGTCCATCCGAAATTGCATGGTACATAAAATTTGATAAATCATTTCAATTTACATATTTAAACCCGCTATTTCGCCCGACCGCACGGTTAGAGTAAAAACAAGAGCGGATACGGTTGATAAAAGTGACAACCCGCCATCATTGAGTCGGTTCATTATTTAGAGATTTACCCGCTCAAACCCGTCCGTGAACACCCCTAGTTGTTAGTAATAATAAATGTTGTCATCTCATCAATGAAGTTTGCCAGGTTTTATACAGAACTGTGTGCCTGACTTTCCGACCAATCTATCTTCTTCAATTTATTGTACTATAGTCATTGTCATATATCAGTTTTTTTTATTATCTCAAAGTAATTGTCACTCCTATTCTCATTTACGCATTTTACACTATAAAAAATACTTTTATACACCATAACAAACCAAAAAAATTAAAAAATCTTAAAAACCGTCCACAACCCTTTATGCCCATTTCTTTGCATTTTACACTATAAAAAATACTTTTATACACCATAACAAACCAAAAAAATTAAAAAATCTTAAAAACCGTCCACAACCCTTTATGCCCATTTCTTTGAGATAGAAAAAGTACTATTAATTAGCCCATCAAAATTACGACAAGTAGAGTACACTCAAAACCCCAATTTAGTTTCCTCCTTGGTTAACTAGCTTGTCGACATCCTAATCTTTCCTGGAACATTATTTCTTCGATCAACTCTAAATGCAATATATTAGAGAATTATAAAGTACTGTATCAATTTAATGGCATGTCATTTAATTGACATATTACAAACAATTTGTACTTCAATATTGAAATGTTTTGAAATATAATTATCCATTTTTATGCAAGTGAGATCACAAACAAGACACATCAATTTTCAAATATTTTATACTCATTTTCTCTTATAATTTATGTATATTTCCTCAATATTGCAGTATATTTTAATACAAAATTTTGTCACATAAAATTTTAATTAATTATTTAAGAATTAGTTGTTTTTCTTTTTTATTAAAAAACAATATTTTAAAATTGTCCTTAATTGTAATATTATTTATGTGCTTAGATATGATTGGGCTTACAAATAATTTTATGTAAATTTGTTTTTTTCAATTTAAAAAATGTAATATTGCAAATACAATTGGACATTTAAAGAATATTTGGCTGAACAAAAGAGATGTTTAAAAGCTTATAAAATGTTTGAAAGCTTAAAAAAAGGGGAAAGTACCGATTAAGCCTTTTTCAACATTTTTTCCCAATAAAGATTTCGAGAAATTACGCATACCATTTAGGCGGCCTAAAATGTGTAAAGACATCATTACCCTTCTACCCGCTCACCCACCCTCCTCCCTCGCACATCCAAAACACGAATATCACGAAGCCGTCAATTTGATCATCCCCCTCTCGAGAGGCCTTCCCCTTCCGCCGAACGACGACCTGTGGTTCGAGATCAAGAATTCGACCCACGTGCACGCGATCTCGAACCAAATTCCATGCCCCAGAGATATGCGATTCTGACTTCGATTTCAAACTTGATTTACGACGAGCTGAGCCATCGTCTCCGAGGCTCAAATCCGTCCTGATCGGCGAATTTGGGGCGATACCCGCCCTAATCCCTCTCCTTCGCTACCCGACTCAATGACCCAGGAGCACACGGTGACGACGCTGCTCAACCTCTCCCTCCACGAGAGCAACAAAACCCTAATTTCCACGAGAGCAACAAAACCCTAATTTCAACCGCCGTGAAACCCCTAATCTACGCCCTGAAAACAGGCACCGAGATAGAGGTGGGGTGGGGTAAGGTAGGGTATTTTCATCATTTCAGATACCTTTAAGTTGAGTAGAAATAGATTAAGGGTATTTTCATCATTTCAGATACATTTTTTGGTCTAATTGGAACAAAAATGCTTAATTAATTGGTACATAAATTGAACTTGTTCTTATTAAGCAAAAAATATTGAAAAAAAGCCTAATTAGTACTTTTTCCTAAAAAAAATTTTATTTTAACAAACCATAAAAGTAGAAATACATTGATTTTTTTTTTCAAATAAAATTTTATTTCAAGATCATTCATAAATTTTAACATTTTATTACGAAAATGATATTACTAACATCTTATAAAATCTTTCATATTATTTTATCCCAATTTAATATCTTATGTGCAAACTTAAATTTAAAATCCTAAAAGATATACAAACATCTTATAAGATGTTCTTTAAAAAAACTCAGACAAGTTCCTTTTAAAAAGCATAACACTTAAACGTGAGATGAGTACTATACTACATATTGTAGTTTGAAATTTAATTTAAAAAAAATTTCAAATCAATAGTCACAAACAAACATAATAATAGATAAACACAGAACAATATATAACATTTTCTTCTTATCCGCCGCGTAGAAACCTAGCTGGACTAAACCGGGTAAGATCAACGATAGTAGCTAGCCCGTCCAGCACAAGTTCGGCAACACCTGCACCCGTGGCTGGACCATTCAGAATACCCCAACAGCTATGCCCTGTTGCCACATAACATCCTTTCACTCCCGCAAATTCTCCTATGATCGGCAAATCATCATCACTGCAAGGTAAGTGTAAATGTTGATTTTGGCGACAACGTTTTTGTACTTGTGTTTCTGTTGATTTTCAGGTTTGCAGGTGCATGGAAAAGGAGACTAGAGTCTCCGGTTTTTGGAACGATGGCATGACCATGGAACGGCGACAGGAGTCGCCGCTTTTGGCATGACAGGAACGACGACAGGAGTCGCCGATTTTGTGCAAACTTGGAATGGCAGTGGAACGGCGACAGGCGTCGCCGCCTTTGGTGCAAGCCATGGAACGGAGACAGCAGTCTCCGGTTTTGTGCATGACATAGGAACGGCGACCAGCGTCGCCACTTTTGGCACTCTTGGAACGGCGACCTGCGTCGCCGATTTTGACATGACACTGGAACGGCGACTGGAGTCGCCGTTTGTGGCAGTGGCATTGACATGGAATCGGCGACTCCTGTCGCCGGTTTTGGCATGTGACATTGACACGGAATCGGCGACTGGTGTCGCCGGTTTTGGCACTGGCATGGGTTCCGCGACGCTTGTCCTCAAGGCACGGTGCCAGCGACTATGACATTCTTCAACGACGATTTTCACTAAGTACTTTCAACGTGATTTCTTTCACCAAGTACTCATATCAAGGAATGAAGAATGGTTCCGTGTTTTTCTACTTCAATGATATCGACGACCATGAAGACGATGAAATTCCGAGGCTTCAACACTTAGAGTTTTACACGAGAGTTTGAAGATGAAGAATTGAGATCGACGGAGTCAAGATTGAATTGAAGTTCTGATTTTGAAATTGAAGATTCAAGATTCGAAGATTCAAGAATCGAAGATTCAAGATTCCAAGATTCAAGAATCCAAGTTCTACAAGAGTGATGTCATCCATGGAGAAGTGACATCAGCCAAGCATGTGACCAACCAGAACGTGCCACGTCATCACCTCACATGTGCGGGCTGCCTATATAAACCCATGGATTTCGATTTCACCTTTTGACGATTTTGAGAGAACGAAATCTGATTTTTAGAATCGTGACCGACAGCATCGGCTTCGAGTTTGTGTAGTAGCGTTTGCGCCCTGTGCCAAGATTAGAGTTAGGAGTTTTAGCTCTAGGTACTTGTGTGCTAGATTGCAAGTTAGTGGGAGTTGTTGCGACACTCGGGAAACTTCTTGTAATCGTTTTGCCTACCATACTCAGTGTAATAGTTTAGTTTCGTTGTTTCAATGGAATGAAAACATATTACATAACTTTGTCTTTGTCTTCTGTCTTTCATTCCACGAACTTGTGTGATTGTTACCTTGACTGAAGCGGGTGTTCGTTGTTTAAGTCCAACTTCGCGAAAAGTTGGTATCATACGTCGAAGACGTAATTTCAGCAAGGTCAGTTTGAACTTTCATTAGTGAAGACTTTAGTTCATCATTTTCAGCATCGGAGTTCTTAAACAGAGTCTGCAGTTTCTTCACTTCAGTTGACTCCTTTTTCAGTGACGTCTTCAGTTTAGAGTTTTCAGAACTCATTTTGTCACACAACATCACTGAAAAAGGAGAGAGGAACCGGAACGAGTTCTGAAAACTCTAAACTGAAGACGTCACTGAAAAAGGAGTCAACTGAAGTGAAGAAACTGCAGACTCTGTTTAAGAACTCCGATGCTGAAAATGATGAACTAAAGTCTTCACTAATGAAAGTTCAAACTGACCTTGCCATGACTGACAAGGAACGATATGTGTTGAAAGAAAAACTTCATATGACTGATGAGCTACTAAGGAAAATGAACACTAACTCTTCCGTGTTTGACAATGCTGCTTCATATATGAATCCTAACCGTTACGGTCTTGGTTTTCAAAAAGTTTTTGAGTCTATATACTCAACTCCGGAAAAGAAGAATGATGTGACTTTTGTTAAGGCGTCGGTTGATCTGTCTGAGGATAAAAGCAAGGATGATGTTGAATCAACTAAACGGAAGGAGATTGCTGAAGGGAAGAAGATTGCTAAGTCTCCAGAACCAAAAACTCAAAAGTTGATCTCGACTTCAAAATCTGAGACATATCAATTTCCGAAGAATATTGTCAAACATCCTCGTGGTATCCTACCTTATGAGAAGACGTTGCTGAAGAACTTAGAGAAATCTCAGAACGTGAAGAAAGATGGACAGTCCTCTCGAACTAAAACTGTGTTGGTCAAGACGTCCACGAAGGTTGAGAATCGTCAAAGAAGAAAATATGTTTGTCACTATTGTGATCAACCTGGACACATTCGACCGTTTTTCTATAGAATGAAAGAGGACATGAACAGAGAACTTATGATTATGAAGAAGAAGTCTGAAACGACTAAGGAAATGAGGAAGTCTGTTTCTCCAAATCCGAAAATCAAGCAAACTCTGAAGGCTGTGACTGAGAGAGATGTCAAAATGAATGGCAAGAAGAAATGGGTGCCTAAGTCTCAAAAGAGTAAAGTTGAACTTAACTCTACAACCAGTAGTTGGCAACCAAGGGAACTGATTTTCTGCCATGTTGCACTAAATGCTTCTGAAGCTGGCAACAAAGGCATTTGGTACTTTGATAGTGGCTGCTCCCGACATATGACCGGCACAAAGAAATTCTTGAAAGAATATGAGCCGATGACTGGTTCCCCCGTGGTGTTTGGAGGGGGAGCAAAAGGTGTTGTCAAGGGAAAGGGAACGCTTCAAATCAAAAGATTACCTCCTATCAGGAATGTTGTCCATGTCAAGGGACTTGTGGCCAACCTCATTTCCATCAGTCAGCTTTGTGACGAAGGTTTTAATGTTAGCTTTGATAAGGAATCTTGCCGAGTGTATGATGCTGAGGGAAAGTGTATCATGGAAGGTCCACGTGCTAAAAACAATTGCTATACAACTGAGTATAGTTGCTTCTCCGTGACCGTTCCTGATGAAGTTGACTTGTGGCACCAACGACTTGGCCACACTAGCACTCGCAATCTGAGCAAACTGGTTAAGGGGGAGATAGTTCGAGGAATCTCTCAACTCCCTAAAATTGAGAAAAGAGTGTGTGGCGACTGTCAGAAGGGCAAGCTAACACGAACCCCTCATCCAGCACTTCCAACACTCATGAGTACTTCAGCTCCTTTCGAACTTCTGCACATGGACTTGATGGGTCCAATGGAGGTGAAGAGCATTGCTAAGAAAGAATATGTGTTGGTTGTTGTCGATGATTTTTCTAGATATACTTGGACAAGATTTCTGGCGACCAAGGATGAGACTTTCAATGCCTTCAAAGGTATTGTGAAATGGATTCGAACAAATCATGAAGCTAAGGTTAAAAGGATCAGGAGTGATCACGGCACTGAATTTGAAAATGCTAGCTTCAATGAATTTTGTATGCTGAAGGGAATCCATCATGAATACTCGGCCCCAAAAACGCCTCAACAAAATGGGATTGCCGAACGAAAGAATCGAACACTGCAAGAGATGGCACGCGTGATGTTAATTTCGAAAAATCTTGCCCGAACTTTTTGGGCAGAAGCCGTCTCTACAGCTGGTTACATTTTGAATCGAATAAGTATTCGATCTGGCACTACTGCTACTGCCTATGAACTTGTCAATGGCAAGAAACCTTCGGTGGCACACTTTCGTGTTTTTGGCTGTACTTGCTATATTTTGAAGGATCGTGATCCTCTAAAGAAATTTGAAGCCAAAGCAGATCGTGGAATTTTCGTTGGCTATAGCTAAAACAGTCATGCCTACCGTGCGTACAATCTACGAACGAGGAAAGTCATAGAAACTGTCAACATCAATTTTGATGAACAAGACTTCCTAGGAAAAGATGCAGAGGCTGATTGGGTTAAGGAAGGAATTCTTGAAGTTCGAACATTTCCTTCAACACCCACTACTGTGACTTCCGAAAATGCTACTCCTAATACTTCACCTGAAATTGGAGAGTCTAGCAACCGAAACGATGACACTTCGGTAACTGAGGATGACGATGATGATCGAGTTGAAAACCCAGCTGACGCTCCGAGAGAGGCACCTGGTCATATTAAAAAACGTCACCCACCAAACCAAATGATCGGAAGTTTAAATGAGCGAACTACACGCTCAAAGAAACCAATGAACTCTCCCGACGAACTCTACAACATTTGTACTTCTGCTGTGTGTAATGAAATCGGCATCACTTGCTTTCTCTCCGAAAATGAGCCGAAAAATTACAAGGAAGCCATGCAAGATGATTTTTGGATCATGGCCATGCAAGAAGAGTTGAATGAGTTCACGCGGAATAATGTTTGGTCCTTAGTTCCCCGAACTTCAAACATCAATGTTGTTGGAACTAAATGGATTTTCAAGAATAAAACAGATGAGCATAACCAAGTTGTCCGAAACAAAGCTCGTCTTGTTGCCCAAGGATATGCCCAGGTGGAAGGCATAGATTTTGATGAAACTTTTGCTCCGGTCGCACGAATTGAGTCCATCCGACTCTTAATAGCTATTGCATGCCATCTTGGCATCAAACTTCGACAGATGGACGTCAAAGCTGCTTTCTTAAACGGTGTTCTGGAAGAAGAAGTCTACGTTGCCCAACCTAAGGGTTTTGAGGATCCGAAAAAGCCAAACCATGTCTACAAGCTTCACAAAGCTCTATATGGCTTGAAACAAGCGCCTCGCGCCTGGTACGGATGTCTTACGGATTTTCTTCTAAAATTCGGCTTTGAGCGTGGATCGGTGGACAAAACTTTGTTCATCAAGCGAGAAGGCAAACACATGATTGTTGCCCAAATTTACGTTGACGACATTGTCTTCGGAGCGACTTGTTCCAAACTCGTGACTTCATTCACAGAAGCTATGTCCTCGACCTTTCAGATGAGCCTTGAGGGAGAGCTGCACCAATTTCTTGGCCTTCAGATTTCTCAACGACCAAATGGGATATTTGTATCTCAAAGTAAGTATGCCAAAAACATGGTTGAGAGGTTTGAAATGCATCATGCCAAGCCAGCTAACACTCCTATGGCAACTACGGAACGCTTGTCAACGTCAACAAAAAGTCGGAGTGTAAACCAAACTCTTTATCGTTCCATGATTGGGAGTTTACTTTATTTAACTGCCACTCGTCCTGACATTATGTTTAGTGTTTGTATGTGTGCCAGGTACCAAGCTGATCCAAAGGAGGACCATCTAAGAGCTGTGAAACGGATTCTCCGCTACATCTCTGGAACTTCTCAGCTAGGTCTATGGTATGCGCGCGACACTTCATCCAACCTTGTTGGCTTTTCTGATGCCGACTGGGCGACGGACACGGACGAACGAAAAAGTACCTCTGGCTGCTGTTGCTTCCTTGGCAATAACATTGTGTCTTGGCATAGTCGCAAGCAAAACTGTATCGCACTGTCAACTGCCGAGTCAGAGTACGTTGCGGCTGGAAGTTGTTGCACTCAACTACTTTGGTTGAAACAAATGTTGAATGACTATCTTCTTGAGAGTGCTCCATTGGTGCTGTATTGTGATAACCAGAGTGCCATCAAAATCAGCGAAAATCCTGTCCAGCACTCAAGAACTAAACACATCGACATTCGACATCATTTCATTAGAGATTTGGTTGATCGTGATATAGTCAGTCTACAGCATATTTCAACGGAAAAACAGCTTGCTGACATCTTTACCAAACCTCTTGACTTTGAGAGATTCAAAACTTTAAGGAATTCTCTCTGCATGTGTTCTCTCTAAGAGTTCACGATAATTTTTGAAGTCTGAAAGAGTAGTTTCTTTACTTCTGAATACGCACTCGGAATCGTTGTGGATTAGTCTAGTCAGACAAACATGGATTCGAGGCCGCTTTAGTCTTCGGACCCAAGAGTATTTATTCCGCTGAATGCAAACATGTGAACTTGGCATTAAACTCCCATAAGCTATCATCTGCATAGATCCATAATACCGAGTAACGGAGGACGCCGGATCACTTTGTCCGCCGGCTCCCCTCTTCGAAAGGTAGCACATGGACGCTCATATTTAAGATGCTCAACCATCACACTTCGGAGATGCGGGATGATCCTCGCTCCCCTCTGACTGCTGTAATGAGCATCTGTTGCATTTCATTTAAAGCTAAAACTCGTCTGGAGGACGCCGGGTCACATTGTCCGCCGGCTCCCCTCTGACGTAGCAAAGCTAGTCCCAAGTGGAGTGTCTTAAAAGTTCACCTTGCATTCATGAATTAAAATCTCTTGTGCGGTGCTAACTCTGCCAATATGTTTCGACGAAACACGACTGCTTCCTTGTGACTGAGACGAAGGACAAGTAAACATGTTTATCACATACTTCGGTCCATCTCACCGGTTTTTAATATGAGAGACTTTTCATTACCTCAAAGTTCTATTCACCTCGTGTGATATTTTTGGTTTTGGAAAAATGATGGAAGTGTCTCTTTTCTGGGAAAATATTTGCTCTTCATTGCCTAATATCACCCCTCGAATCTCCACTAAAATGTGTTTGAATGTTTGCGTGTGTTGAACTCTTGAATGACTAACTCGGGATGTGTTGTTTTTGTTTTGGTATTTCTGTAGTTCATATCCAGGGCTATGTGGTTTACCATCTCGGATGTCTAAACATTGAGTGCAACTACGACAAAGTTCAACTGTTGGCGAAATTGGCAAACCAAAATCGGAGACTCAACATGTTCCGTTTCCGGAGACTCCTGTCGCCGAAAAAGCGGCGACTGATGCCATTCTCCAAAAACGGAGACTCAACTTGTTCCATTTTCGGAGACTCATGTCCATGACAAAACCGGAGACTCTCCATTGCCAAAACCGGAGACTACGGTCGCTGATCCAGCGCCTGTCCATCGCCACGACCATTTCCGGAAACTCGAACCTATGGCACTGAACTTCGTCATTCCAACCGTCGGTTTGATCTTCGGTTCTTCATATTTTTAATTTATTTATTTTTATTTATTATTTTTGAAAATTATTATTTTAATAATATTTTCAAATTAATAAAATTTTGTTCGTCTAATGGGCTCAAATTTTCTTCTTGAGATGGGCTTTTTACAGGTCTTGAGCTGTGTATTTTAAATCCGGACGGGCGGCCCAAAATTTTCCTATATATAGCCCCTGGGGTGATTCCTTCGTGGTTACGCTTACATCGCTTTTTAGAACTCTCGAACTCTCGACTCTCAGCTGCTGACTGCTTGTCCATCGTTCTTAGGTTCTTAGTTTTTCTATACTTAGTTGCATCCGACAACTCTAGCTTTGCGCACCCGGCGCCCCGTCCTCTTTTCCGTGACTGTGTTACTCTCCCAAGTGTTAGAATATTTTCCAAGTTTTCCGAAATGTCTGCTGCAAAGAACTTAGATGATATGTTGGCTGACATGACCGTCTATTTGAACGAACAATTTGAGCAAGCTCCGTCGCCAACGTCCAAGAAAGCGGCGTATGAGGAACTCAAGGCTCACTTAGAAAAAGTTGAGAAACGCAAGGCTGCGTCTACTGAACCGTCCATCGACCTGACCACTACTGTCAAACCAGCACACTCATCTGCCCGTCAGCCGGGCAAAGAACCTAAGTCCGGGAAAACTAAATTTCAAGATGCTTCCTTCCGCATCTACAGTGGGGTCGTACCCAAGGCTGAATACCATCGGTTGCTCGCGGCTGGCGAGATAACTAAGGATGGCAAAAAGGTTGTCAAAATACCTTCCACGGTGACTGTGACTGCTGGCACAGATCCAAAACTTTTGTCGCCGTCAGGGTCGGGAAAGAAATCGGTGACTCCAGCTGGGAGTACCGAAGGCAAGAGACCATCCGCCAGTGGAGGTGGTGTGAAAAACTCCACTCCGAAAAACTCTGGTGAACAAGTCACCAAGTCTCGAACTCACAGTTCGCAGAAACCGCCACTTTCTTCGGGGTCAGCTGGATCCCACCGGTCGACTGATACCTTCAAGTATATCTCGGAATTTTCCGAGTGTCCTAAACCACATTCTCGTGACTTCTTCACTGCGACTGCTGAACGTCGCCACAAAATCATCCAGACTCTACCGATCCTTACCGATCGAACTATCCTGAAGGAAGACTATGACCGTCACGGCATAACTGATTTCCTGTCAAAGATGCATATGCTCAAATCCGTGAGCTTGACTTACCGTTACTCGATTCCCATCCTTAACAAATTTTACGCCAGCTTGTCTCCTGATTTTGCAAACCCGAAGAGCCGTCTGTATGGCTGTTTTGTTTTCCGTGAGAAGTTGTACAAATTCCGCCCCTTCTCCATCAACAAATTTCTAGAGAGGTTGGAAGTTAATTCTAACTGGACTTCGCCCTCAGCTGAGGAACGGGCTGAAGACCTCACAATCGGCACTTTCGTTACTCAAAAGAAAGTTAAGTCCGAACTGCCGCCGCCGAACAAACTGTCTGCCTTCTACGGCATCCTGCAGCGACTTGGCATGTCCAACTGGACAGCGTACAAGGACGAGTCTGTCTTGACTCCGGAACTAATGCACATCATCTTTCGCCTTGGCTGTGGCGAACAAATCAATCTTGGCAAAATAATCTTCAATGACTTATGCAAAATTGCCAGGACGACGGACGAGACCATTCTTCGCCAAGCTGACTGGCCCGAGGCAAAGAAACTTCAACTCACGCATCCGTGTCTGATCTACGGCATGCTTCATGCTCAAGGCTTTACACCAGATGATGACTTTGAGAAAAAGTTAAAGAAAAATGGTGCTGTCAAGATCACTGGCACGTACCTGAATCCGTCCAAGCGTGTCATCGATCTGCCCTGGTTTGACTTTGTTGACAGGAATGCGCTTCCTGAGATTCTAACTCCTCCGCCATCTCCACTGAAAAGAAAGAGAAAGTCGATCGCCAAGAAAGACAAGTCTCCCGCGGCAAAGCGACAAAAGAATGAATCGACAGCTGCAGCTGATGAGGCGGAACCTCAAACTGAAAAACAACCCAGAATCGTTCCTCGCGGTTTTGGTCCTAACTCAAAAGTTCCGTCGTATCGAAACCCCTTTCATCCTATTCACAGTCATCGTGCTGTGGTTCCATCAGCTTGCGTGAAAGAATTTTATGCTGACACTCTAACTCTGGAAAAGCGTCAGGAGGAACATGCACTTGCGTACAATCGCATGATCGATGCTCAGAAGAAACAGAAGTTATCTTTTGACAAACTTCAACGCGAGATCCAACAAGGGGGAGGACTTGGTGATGTTGGAGCCCCGGATGCAAGTTTGAAAGATACTTTCATTTTGAAAATGGTAAGGGATGCGATCCAAGAGGCGCACGTGCAGCTGGCGAAAGGAAACAACATAGCTGTTGAACAGGTGGACAGAGAGGTTGATGATGGCGAGAAAACTGATGATGATATCTTTGAAGGAGCGATGGATATCCGTGATAAGGGCAAGGCGAAGGTTGGTGAATCTTCGAGGGCAATGCCGTCTGGTGGACTGAAAGATCAAGATGATGATGACGATGTCAATGTCATTGATGTTGAAGATGAAGGCGGAAAAGATTTCGGGGAGTTTGAGATCTTTGGTCTGGGCGATGAGACTGACGACGACGAGAAAGAGGACTCCAGTTCTGATGACGGCTTCATCTATGGCGAAGATGAAGAAGACGTGATCGAGAGTCCGGAACGTGAACCCACTCCAGCTGGCTCGCCAAAGGAATGAAGAATTGAAGATCTTAAGTTCCATTCCAAGTTTAAGTGTTTTATTCCAAGTTTTTAATTTCAGTTTTTTTTTATAACTCTGGAACTCGTTTGTCTATTTTGTTTATGCATGCATCAAACTCTGAATTCGTCCATGCATATGTTTTTCATATTTCTCTATCTCTTGGATAATGTTTTTGGATTGAATCTTTATCTAAGTGTTGTTGATGTTTTGGTTTGAAATTTGGCTAAGTCTTTTTATGGTTTTCATTGATTGTATGATTGATGTTTTTCCATCTTTTACTTAGCTTATTTGTGTTGATATTCGATTGAGGGGGAGATACTTATATCTTTTTTTACTTAACTTCGTTTTCATGGGTTGTGCCAAAAAGGGGGAGATTGTAAATGTTGATTTTGGCGACAACGTTTTTGTAATTGTGTTTCTGTTGATTTTCAGGTTTGCAGGTGCATGGAAAAGGAGACTAGAGTCTCCGGTTTTTGGAACGATGGCATGACCATGGAACGGCGACAGGAGTCGCCGCTTTTGGCATGACAGGAACGGCGACAGGAGTCGCCGATTTTGTGCAAACTTGGAATGGCAGTGGAACGGCGACAGGCGTCGCCGCCTTTGGTGCAAGCCATGGAACGGAGACAGCAGTCTCCGGTTTTGTGCATGACATAGGAACGGCGACCAGCGTCGCCACTTTTGGCACTCTTGGAACGGCGACCTGCGTCGCCGATTTTGACATGACACTGGAACGGCGACTGGAGTCGCCGTTTGTGGCAGTGGCATTGACATGGAATCGGCGACTCCTGTCGCCGGTTTTGGCATGTGACATTGACACGGAATCGGCGACTGGTGTCGCCGGTTTTGGCACTGGCATGGGTTCCGCGACGCTTGTCCTCAAGGCACGGTGCCAGCGACTATGACATTCTTCAACGACGATTTTCACTAAGTACTTTCAACGTGATTTCTTTCACCAAGTACTCATATCAAGGAATGAAGAATGGTTCCGTGTTTTTCTACTTCAATGATATCGACGACCATGAAGACGATGAAATTCCGAGGCTTCAACACTTAGAGTTTTACACGAGAGTTTGAAGATGAAGAATTGAGATCGACGGAGTCAAGATTGAATTGAAGTTCTGATTTTGAAATTGAAGATTCAAGATTCGAAGATTCAAGAATCGAAGATTCAAGATTCCAAGATTCAAGAATCCAAGTTCTACAAGAGTGATGTCATCCATGGAGAAGTGACATCAGCCAAGCATGTGACCAACCAGAACGTGCCACGTCATCACCTCACATGTGCGGGCTGCCTATATAAACCCATGGATTTCGATTTCACCTTTTGACGATTTTGAGAGAACGAAATCTGATTTTTAGAATCGTGACCGACAGCATCGGCTTCGAGTTTGTGTAGTAGCGTTTGCGCCCTGTGCCAAGATTAGAGTTAGGAGTTTTAGCTCTAGGTACTTGTGTGCTAGATTGCAAGTTAGTGGGAGTTGTTGCGACACTCGGGAAACTTCTTGTAATCGTTTTGCCTACCATACTCAGTGTAATAGTTTAGTTTCGTTGTTTCAATGGAATGAAAACATATTACATAACTTTGTCTTTGTCTTCTGTCTTTCATTCCACGAACTTGTGTGATTGTTACCTTGACTGAAGCTGGTGTTCGTTGTTTAAGTCCAACTTCGCGAAAAGTTGATATCATACGTCGAAGACGTAATTTCAGTAAGATACACGCTTGCTCAGCTCGCACTCTGGCCATGCCTTCTGCCAAGTGGCTCGATACATTTCTAGCCACTGTCTTTAGCACTTGTATGGATTCGGGATTCGGAATCACTTGCTCAGGGTCATCTGGTACCTCGGCCTCTGCCGACAACCCGCATATGTACACCTCCCCTATTCAAAACTCAATTGATGTATGTAACGTATGTGTATATACTTTTAACAATTATGAAAATGTATATAAAATTTAATTTTGCTTTTGAATAATACTCCTTCCTTCTGCTCCGGACTAATGTTCTTATGTCCTTTGTAAATTACGAAAGACTTAAGATCATTAATCATCTCTCACATGAAAGTTGACACACATACATGAAAACGATATTCCAATTATACTTCTAAAATTCAATTTCCTATTTAAATAAATGAAATGAAATTTAATTATATATTATGTACCTGTTGGACGCGGGTACACCTCTGGGTCTATGGGACTCCCCCCTTGGGCCGAGTAGTAGCTCAAAAACAACGCGTGCGGTGTGATTGCATCTGCTTCTTTGGGCTCCAAAACAATGCTATGGGCCTTGAGCCCAGATATCTTAATAATTGAGCCCAAAAGAGAAAACTTACCGGTCCAAGGCCCAAGCGCCAAAACCACCGCATCAGCCTGAATCTCTCCGCCGCCCTCCAGAACCACTGCCTTCGCCTCTCCTTCCACCACCGTCACTTCCTCTACTTTCCCGATCACCACTTTCAGCCCGAACTCCTCAACCGCCTTCGCCACCAGCGTTTCAGTGAAAAGCTTCGGGTGCACTTGGGCCGTCGTCTCCGTCGTCCCAATTATCTTTGGGCCTTTCGCTGGCCCATCGACCCAAGAGGGCACGTTTGGGCCCAATTTCCTTTTGGATTGAGACGACGTCGTTTCCATAACCGACAGGCTGAGAGCGGTCAGGGGGCGGTAGCCGTACGATTCTGCGCCGTTGAGCTCTTGGGCCAACAGACGGTGGAGATCGAAGCTCGCCCTCGCGAGGGACTCAACGGGCCCATCGTCGCACCAGTCAAGGGCGAGAAAGCCCCCGGCCTTGCCGGAGGCGGCGCAGGCGATTGATGATTTCTCGACGAGCGTGACGGTGGCGCCTCTCTTGGATAAGAAGTAGGCGGTGCATACGCCGATAACACCGCCGCCGCAGACGACCACCCTTTTCGACGGGTACGTAGGATCCATAGGGTGGGGTGAATAGCAGCGAATCGAGGAGTATATCGGTTTTGATTTGGCGGGTCGGACTCGAATTCTGAAGTCGAGTGTGGAATTGGGTGAAATTATCATTTGCATTTTTTTTTTTGCCGGTTTGGGGATGTACACGTGTAAGAGAATGTTGATTTTCTCGAGTAAAAGGTAAATTAAATATTTTAATAATATAGTATAATAAAAATAAGGGAAAAAATATACCTCTCACTTTAAAAAACAAGTTTTCTACACAAAAATTGACATTTTAACGAAATTAACCTTAAAATTGATGGGTCTTTCGTAATTTGATAATCATGATTCGACAATTTCTGATAATTCAACAATCAAAATTCAACATTCTTTAATAATCTCATAATTTGATCTATTTTTTTAAAATAAGTCAAATTAATTCATCACTTCGCCATTTCAATCAAATTCATTAAAAAAAAATTAATCTCAGATCAGAGCTCTTCTCAATTATCACCACCAAAATTCGTCTTCGCCGTCATGTCGAATCACGCTCATCAGCTCATCCACCAAAGCCACTGCCACCTTCAACCAGCGCCAGTAGTCGGAGCAATCTGCTTGACGCTGCTTGAGAACTTCTGAGTCCAACCGCCATTTATACTTACCTCACATCATCTGGATACACAGCCCTAACTCTCTATCCACTTCAGCCAGAGAAGACGATCGGGGCCGTCTTTGACGCCAAGTAAATCCCCTTGGCCTTGAGCTCTGCGAATTTCTCGAAGGTTCCTAAGGTTCTTTTTCTTGGAGGTGAGGTGGAGACAGAGACAATCTAGATCTCGTCGGAAGCGTCGAAGTAGGAGATGTTGGTGAATCCGGCATAGTGAGATTGAAGAAGTGTCGAATTTATAAAAAAAATTGAAAACATTGAATATTTTAATTAGGAATTATTTAGAGATTGGCCGAATAAGAAATTAATTGTTGAATTTTTTTTATTTCTTTTTTCGTTTTCACCTTTATAAGTGTTAATGATAATTTAATTCATTCAATTTTTTTCTTGAATTATATTGATATTTGCTCCAAAGAAATAATAAATTCATAACCACACAAATAAATAGCACACACACATTAAACAAAGTTATACATCGTTTATTTTTAAGCATTTACACTAAAAATAAATTACTCTATAAATTTTTAATATTGTACTAAATATTAATTACAACTACATTTATAAAAAGAATAATTACATTTTCTAACCTAGCCAAAATTATTGTTGATTACAAAATTATATAATGATATAACTTAGAATAAAATCCCTATTATTGTAATATAAATAAGAGAGATCAGCGTAAAAGAGACTTTTTCTTCCCCCATCGAAAACTTAAAAAAATGAAATTTTACAAAAGAATACTCCGTAATATTTAAATTTTTTATAAATAATATATGGATAATAAGGAATGGGAGCTGCTAAATGGGCAGAATCTGCCCATGGCAGAAACTCCCAAAAAATTAAGTTATAAATATATATAATAATTTTTTTAATGTATTCTATTGTTAAATTTATGTATCATATATTTTTTATTTATTCTTTATTTTATGTTATTTTTTTATATTAAAACAATTAAAAATATATTTTTTTACTTAAAATATAATACTTTTATTATAATTATATTAAAAAAATTAAAAAATTGATATTTAATAATAGAAAAATAGAAAATAAATATAATACTTATCTAACATCTAATATATGAAATTCAATAATGTTTATAATATTATAATAATAAAATATAAATTAAAAATTATAATTCTGCCCATGGCAGAATCTGCTCAAAGATAAGGAATATGGGTAATGTTATTGTTAATGCAAGAAGATAACATTGCTGCCATAGAGGATGCAATAAGCAGTTGTGTCTCCTTTAACCCATCATGGACCACGTGAGTAAACTCATCATCTATCATCTTCTCCACATGGAATTACGCTGACTTTTAGTAACATGTATACTCTGGATCAATTCTTTCAAATTTGAATGAGTTAACTCAACTAAATTGATTTTAGTATTATATACTCTCTCTCTCTCTGTGCATTTAGTTCTTTTAGATTTGAACAAGTAACTCAACTAAATGGACATGACGTATACTAAATCGATTTTTCTTAACAATAATATTAACTTTTACTCACTGCATTTCACAACTGTTTTGTTAGATTCTTTGTAAATTTACAAAAAAATATAGGAAAATACTTGAAACTGATACAATAATATATTTTCATTAAAATTTATCAACTTTTAAATTGAAATAATTTAAATTGTTAAATGGAATTATTCAATTTTTTTAATTTTTATTTATATTACATATGTTCCAAAATAGTATTAAAAATTATCCAAATGTAAAATCAATTTTTTTACAATTTTTTTTATTTAAAATAAAATTTAATTCATTCACAAATTCACTTTATTTAAAAAAAAAAGTAAAATTTCAATTTTTTTTAAAACTTTAAAACGAAAAAAACGTGTAAAAGAGTTGAAACAAAAGAGGTGTGACGCGCGTCTATTCGGCAGCTGTATCTCAAAATATGCAACCGCCTCCCCCAAGCGCTGCCCATAACGAATCCACCTCATCTCTCTGACTCTCTCATAACTCATACTATATATACAACCATTCTCTTCCATCCATATCCAAACACACACAAAAAATATGGAAGCAATTACTCACAGTAAGAAAATGGATACAGATCGAATCAAGGGCTCGTGGAGCTCGGAGGAAGACGACCTCCTGCGCCGGCTCGTGCAGAAGCACGGTCCGAGAAACTGGTCGCTCATCAGCAAATCCATACACGGTAGATCCGGGAAGAGCTGCCGCCTTCGCTGGTGCAACCAGCTCTCCCCTCAGGTGGAGCACCGGGCCTTCACGCCATTGGAGGATGAGACCATTTTTCGGGCCCACGCCAAGTTCGGCAACAAATGGGCCACCATGCCCGCCTCCTATCGGGCCGAACCGACAACGCAATCAAGAACCACTGGAACTCAACCCTCAAACGCAAGCCCACCTTCACCAACGACGGGCCTCTCAAGAGATCCGTCAGCGCCGGGCCGGGCTTGCATTTCAGCCCGGGAAGCCCCTCAGGGTCTGACATAAGCGAATCGAGTCTTCTCTCTGTGTATAAAAGGACTTCCACCACTGAACCGGAAACTTGTCTGTGCCTTTCCCTTCCCGGGATGGAGCCACACCATAACGAGAATGCAGCCGGGATGATACGATCGGAGGCGAAAGGCAATGTCCTTGAACCATCGCTCAACCGGGAGTTGATGGCGATGATGAAGGGTATGGTAAGGGCAGAGGTGAGGAGTTACATGATGGAACAACAGTACAACTAATGTCGACAGAGGATGGAATAGGGTTTGAATCGGGAGGATCAATTAAATTTTCAATTTTGAAAGAAAAAAATGATGAGTAATATACTATAGTTACCATGCTTAAATTATTGTGGAGTGTCATTTTGTGCAGTGGCTTACTTGAATTTATACCTAACAGAGAGTTCAGTTCAGAACTACTTGCTTTACTATTCACAATTGAAAAACGAGTTAATTTTTTATCTGAACCTTGAAGTGAAACTTAGCCAAAAGACGATGCCTTAAAATGGTGGGTAATTACAATGGTGCAGCTTGGGTTAACCCATCATCAGTGTCACTGCTCTTCAGAAAGCGCACAACCAGAGACCGTAATTTATGGACGAGACGCTGAAGAAGATCATGCCTCCAGGACCATGTAGGGGTACTCAGAGCACGAATGGAATTCAGACAAACCACAAGAGTCCCTCCTTCGTGAAGAAGAACCTGCACAGTAACACAAATAAATGTATGTGCATATAATTCAAATCAAGTTTTTTCGTGCCTAAAGGGGGTGTTTATAGTTTTTACAATTTCCCCTGGCTAATATCAGTATCAGAAAAACAGAATTTCTTGTCCACCTCGTACTTACCGTTAGCCATAGTGGCAGAACACCCAAAACAGATGTAAGGGAGGCCATAACAATACTCGACAGCGCAAGTGCAACATTTTGCTTTACCTGGAAGTGCACATCCACTAATATCAAAATTACACCATAGAAAAGAATAAACACAAGAATCACCACCCAAACAGTAAATAATTGCAACAATACCAAGGAGTTGGTTTGTAGGGATTTAGCAACACAGAATGGAACCCCTGAAATATTGTCTTGAAGCAAAAGCACATCAGCAACGGCTATTGCAGTGGCACTAGCACGCTCGGCTAGAACAATACCCACGGTGGCAGCAGCCAAGGCCGGTCCATCATTAATACCATCACCTACCATTATGAGGCCCCCACCTGCAAAAAATAAAGCAAAAACTGATAAGATCACAAAATTTATTTTATATTTATATGTGGATCTAATTTACAGTGCCTAATATTTTCCAAACTAATAGCATCTTAAAGTGTGAGGGAAATGGAGATAGTAACAAGAGCCCTGCCTGTATCTCTTGAAATACTTGTCACATGATAAAGTTTGTCCTCTGGCTTTAGGTTGCAATGAACTTCTTTGATACCCACAGCATTCGCCACTCTTGATGCAGTAAACTCGTGATCTCCAGTTAACATCATGACACGGAGATTTCCTTCTTCTTGCAGTGACTTTATAACATCCGCAGAACCAGTTCGAGGCCTATCTTCAAAATGAAACAGTGTCACCTGCACATGTAAGAGAGGAAAAAGATAAAACCTATTGGGTTATTTTCATTTACGTGTTTCAAATTTTAAAATCTTCAATGGTTCATATTTCTCATAAAACAGCCATTTTCATTCAAGCTTTCAAGAAGAGACCAATGCCTAATTTAACTTTCATTCCTGTTTAATTTGTCTGGTTTAACTTTATTCTTGTTTCCATTTTTCCCAACTTCGCAAAAATAAAAGGCAATATTATTTCCAGTGCAGTTTCTGAAACCCGTCTTTTTTCTAATAATAAATCAAGTATTTTAAACCGAAAAATAAAATTTTTGAAAATAATTGTAATCTAAAAAGAACATATACAGTCATACAAACTCCAAGTTGATTATAAATTTTACATTTAAACTAGTGGTAATAATCCACTTAAAAAAAACCACCTTATTATTATTCACTGAAAGAGCAGCACGGACAAAGTCATTTCCATAAGAAGACGAGCTGAATGCCTGTTTGATCTTTTTTGATTCATCATCTGACGTAAAAAGAGAAGTGATGTACTCCACAGAACCAATTGAAGCTTTCAGTGGTTTTCCATCTCCAAACCCTGGCTATAATAAACAGAATGATCGGACATGATTCATCAATTTTTTTGAAACAGTGAAGGTGAGTAGGTGACGGAATTAAAAGAGCCCTCATTACGGTAAGAGTTCATAAAGCAGACTTGATCAAATTGTATACCATTTTCTTAAAAGAGTAATACTAATAATTCTTTATGAGAAAACAGGACAACATGAAAACAGCAGCAAGTCCAATAGTCAGTACTTAATACATAAATAAGGATGGTAGTAGATAAGGTAAGTAGTGGCTAAAAGTTGAGGTCTGGCCACTGATCATTCCCAACATCATAACACTAATTGCAGTTGAGGCAAGGGGTTTCAAAATTAATTACTAACGAGTATCTGAAGGAAAAAAAAACCTTACAATTTAAAACTAGTACCTCAATGCTAGATATTGTCGCAAAAAGACCTCTTCCTGGCAGATTCACAAGATTTTCAACAAAAACTGGGGGAAGATCCTTTCCGATGCAATGGTCCACAACAGCTCTACACCACAAAGAAAAAAAGTATTGAAACTTTATTCAAATGTTGTTCATACTCCAGGTCAAACTTTTAAACACAAAAACCATTCAATTTTAGAAATCTAATGATTCATACAGTAATATACTAATATGAGCTAAATTAGGTCATCAAACTTTCCCACAACTCAGTGGGCTCGAATAATTTATACAAAAAATAGCCACATCACAGTTGACCAGCATAGTAAGGAATATCCAGTAAAATTAAGCAACCTTCCAATAGGGTGGGTAGTTCCCTTCTCTATGGCAGCAGCAACCGCAAGAGCTTCTTTCTCACAGCTCGGCACACAACAAGTATCAAGTTGCTGCTCTTTGTTGCTAAAATGTCCATGTATTGGTTCAATTGCTTTGCACATGAACTCCCCAGTGGTCAATGTGCCTGTTTTATCAAATGCAATGTTCTGGCATGAAGCTAGTGCATCAAGGACGTAACTTCCTTTGAGCAAGATACCCTGTCGAAAAAGTAAAAATGTGAATGATATCGGCAAGGAGCTAAGCATACATTTACTCAAATTTTAGAAGAAAAAAAAAATCTCTCATTATTCTTCTACAGCAGGAGGTTTCTTAAAAGAACAGAACAAAATACATATACATCCAGGTCTTGAATTACATGGCTTTTTGTTTGTAGATAAATGGATGATGGCTGCAGTTAATAGGCTGATCCAGCTCTATTTCACTATTTGAAGTTTCTTGAATAAAATAATAAATGGATTTGATATATCTCATCCAGGGATCATAATATTCCCTTTCCTTCTCACAGATAACCAAAAATACTATTATATCACCTCCTATTTCACAATGATGCACTCACTGACTTTAAACTGATATTTTTCTCTTTATTTCGTGAACCTCATACTAAGTTCTATACAAAGTGAAGTTAGACCGTTCTTACATGGGAGAGAGTAGCAAAATAATGTCTTGGGACTGTTATAAAAATGTGTCCCATAAAAGGTTGTTTAAGTTAAAAACAAACTCAATTTTACAATTACATGAGATTAATAATACCTTTCTTGCACAAGCACTAATCGCAGTTGCATAGGCCAATGGTGCCACAGCCAGTGCACATGGTGATGCAGCTACCATAAACCCTAATGCTCGGTAAACTGATCCTCTGCAAACTACATAACTAAAATAAATTATTATAGCATACAGAGGTACTAGATGCCATCTAAAATACCCACAACAGTAGACACTTGCTTGCACATACACATAAATAGAAAAATCAATAGGTCCAAGTACAAGGCAAATGCATCACAATATGGCTTAGGCAGATATATGATTCATTTTCCTGTCATCCTCTATTTCTAATTTTAGCTATTGCTTCTTTTGTTCCTCCCAACCTCTCTGTAGTTGTACAATTAGAGTTGGGTATTTGTGTAGTTCACAAAAATTAGATTTGCATGAATAGTTTCCAGATGAGTGGATAACTATGATTAGTATAATAAGATGTAAACAAATAGCAGCACAGTGTACCTGATGTACTGAAAAAAGGCCACTTAAAGAGAATAGGCCCCATCAATGCAATAGCGGCAGATAAAATTATAACTGCTCTGCTGTACTGCTCGCCAAAATTATCAAGCCATCTTTGGAGCTTCGGTTTACTCTGCTGAGCTTCTTCAGTCAATTGCACAATTCTATTCAGCATTGAATCTTTCCAAGTCTTTTTTGCCTACAGTGAACATATGAAGTTACGAACAAGTGATGTGATGTGAAGGTAAAAAGATAAATTTCCTGGGCAGTAACCAAAAAATATGTACATACAGTGTCAGAAAAAAACTCATCTAATAGGTTCAGGTAAATGCTAAGACAGAATGTTGATAAAATATTAATGCATACAAAAAAAAACCAAGTTTCAAAGTAAAAAATAGAATAATTTAATAAGTGAAATATTTTTAGTTGAGTACTTCCTCAGTCCCGCAGCAGTTGTTGCAACTCCTTTGTAATTTACAAAGGAGCTGCGACAACTGCTTCGGAACAAAGGGAATATTATTCTGCAATGCCAAAGAAATTTACTAAAAAGCTGTGGCATGGAAATTTTGTATGCATACCTTAACAATCATCATACCATCAAGGTTCCGAGCACCACCAGGAATGCTGTCTCCAACTTGCTTTTCCACAGGTTTAACTTCCCCGGTTAAATGTTCTATGGTAATAGTTGATCTACCTTGGACGACATCACAGTCCACTGGCACTGACTGCACATGGTGAATACTAGATTAAGAAAAAACCTAAGTAAATTTTTATACGTATGAATATGATACTGACAGAAGGCCACCATAAAGTTCTAAAACAAAATTAGTAGTGGTTCTGCATCAGTACAAAGTCTGATGAAGGCATGAGAACATCTTAATCTAAAGAATATCCAATAGCACAACATCTTCTGCCAATTAATTGGAATCGCAAAGGGGTATTTTACACTCACCTGTTTGCATTCAAGAATTATGTATCTTTTCAACAGAGCATACAATTTTCCAGAAACATTTGAGCTCTTAATAAAAAGAAAAGACGATATAACTAAAACAGAAGGCATTCTTCACTAATTCAGATTTGGGACATTGAACATTCTAGGGAGTCGCATCTGAATTCTATATAGAACACTGAGAGGCATATATGTGTGATAGACATACCTCACCAGCTTTCACCAATATGTATGATCCAACTTCCAGATCACCCACGGGCACTTTGTCGTAAATCAATTCAGAGAAACTCGGAGTTTGCTCTTTCTCCGAATCTAAAACAAGAGCAAATTCAGGATGGTTCTCTTTCAACTCCTTCACATCGATCTTAGATTTCCTTGTAAAATACTCCTCCGCTATATGGGCTAAATTGAACATAGCCAATAGCAATCCACCTTCCAGAGCATTTCCCATGAGCATTGATGCGAAACCAGCCAACGCCATGAGCACATGAATGTTGATCTTCCCGGCCATAATATCCATGGCAGCATCAAATGATGATGAGACCTGAACATCAACAGAGAGCATAGTCATAGATAGGCCATGGACATTAAAACCCTAGAAGCTCGGAATCGAAGAACTTACACCGACTAAAGGGAAGCCAACGAGCGTGAAGGCTTGCTGCAGCGGCTTGACGGCTGCCTCGGGAAGCAAGTACGGGCAAACAGCGGCACCTAAGAACAAGGCCGCCGCGCAGCAGCAGAGCTCCAAATGCTCCCGTAAAAAGTTAGCGGCGTCGGTCCACCGCAACGCATCCGCATACCTAAGGAAGGCCTGCTGGGACTTCGTCAACGGAACATGGCAATCGCCGTGTCCGTGACAATGATGGCCGTTGTGGTGGTGGTGATCATGGCCGTGGTGGTGGTGGGTGTGGGATTTAACGATGGGTAAGCTTCTTGTTCTACAGAGGGAGATTGGGCGTGTAGGGTTTTGGGGGTATATGAATTTTGTGTTGATTTGAAGTTTGAATTTTCTGGTTTGGTAGATGGAAGAGGGAAGTCTTGTTAGAGAAGGGAGGTGGAGGGATTCCATGATCATCGAACAAACATACGGATTCATTACGACGCCATTAAAATTGATCGAGCTCACTGTATGGTGGACACGAAAGTACCTACAGCGGAGAGGAGAGGAGATTGGTAGGTGGGTGTGCTCTCATTTTTCTGAAATTCTCTATTTGCCCCTCAATGTTTTTTTGGATTTTTTTTATGCAAATAGTATTTTCTTTATTAGAGTAATTTAGAGAAAACTTTGAAGAGCGTGATCTTGATTTCATCGTGAATACTGAATAGGGTAAATTTATTAATCTGATCACGTAGAAAAATGTATACAGTAGTAAACTTCGTGTAGAAAATTGTAATTTATCCTCATAAATATCTTGATACTCTAATCCGTGATACTCTTTCTACATTCATTCGAGAATTTCTAACCAATACATATTAAGACCAGACAGAGATAGTATAATATATATGTATGTATACGTTGTAGTGTGTCGTTTATAAAGGTGGCATAAAATGCAGAGCTCGTGTTCAAAATAATTTTTTTAAAACAAAATTTGTTATCTACCGAACGATTATTTTTCATGATACAATTATTAAAGCAACACAATTGCATGGCAATTCACCGAACATTCAAAAAACAAAGAATAATATCGAAGAAAGAATTAAGAAAATAGTAAACACAAATTCGAGGTTCGAAAGCCATTTCGACCAAGTTCAATAAAGAATAATATCGACAAGAAGATTAAGAAAACAACAGATACAAATTCTGAGTTTGGAGATATATCGATCAAGCTTAACTTTTTCTTTTACCTCAGTTGATTGAGCACTTAAATTGAGGACCAAAAATCTCTTGATTAGAAATCAAGTCAATAAGACAATGCAATGGACCTAAATTAAACAAAAATTAATAAAAAAAACTTAATATTTTTGATGAGAAGCATATCAATACTACTATAGTATATTAATTTATTCATAAACTATTAAAAATTAGTACTTTCTTCGTTTCTTAAAACAAACCGTGCATAATTTTTTTGTAAATTATAAAAGAATTATTCACTGTTTTAAGGTAGTACTAAAAGGTAAACACTTTATATTTACATGTTTATTAATTTTTACAAGTCATATTCCTATTTCTCTTTTAATTTTTTTTTTTATTTTCCTTTTTTCAAAATTTTATTACTCCATTTTTATCATTAATTAATTATTCATTTTTCATTTTGATTTGAGCGAATGAAATACAAAATCGAAGCTCTGTTCGATCTCTATATTTTTTCATGTACATAACCTACATTTTTTCAAATGTCGTATGCCACCATCACGACATTATTTGTCGCCACCATCACGACATTATTTGTCGCCAAAATATAACTTGCAATTGTTTAAGAGCCCCAAGGAAGAAAAATGGAAAGAACAAAAAAATCTGAATTGCTAAAAATTGCTTACAATGTTAATTACAAAACTATATACAGCATGATGATATCCATCTAGCTAGCTAGTGTCCATCTCCGGGGCTCGGCCCAGGATTGTTTGCGGGTCGGTCTTCCTCTCTGGGCGGGCTTGGCCTCGAATGCACGGTGACATGCCCGGGAGCTGGGCTCTTCTTCCACGTCCATGCCACCACATGACGGGCCTCGTTTGTTTCCCACAACACCGTGCTTATGGAAAGAAAGAGAATGAAACAAGCTCCTACCCTATTATTCATTGATTGAAATTGTTTATTCTATGAAGAAAATGCAGAGAGATTCTTATATTTGTTTGAGAATAATTTGGGAAGTTGAGTTAATGGCTTGTGGCATTGCATGAAAACAGGATTGCCGTTTAATTTTTTTATATAATACTCACTCCGTTAGGAGTCAATACTTTTACTCCACACACACTAAAATAAGTATATGTAGAACAACTTCTAGTAATGGCCACACATAAATTAATCGAAAATTACTCCAGCAGCATAGTTTGCAGACATTATAGTAGAAATTAATTTACAGTGTTTGTTGAAGAGCTTTGAACATGATTTCCCTTGGTCTGCACATTGCCTCCAGTGGCTCCAGCTTGGGCATAGTCAGCCCAACCCCTTCGCTCAAGTCGATCTCATCCAACCCAACTCTCTCCCAATCGAAACACTGAATCAACGAGCCCAACACCAGGCCCGCCATTCTCTGGCCCAAACCAGCCCCTGGGCACGCCCTCCTTCCCATCCCAAACGGCATCAGAACTTGGGTCGGCACTGCCCGACATCCTTCGAATCTCTCAGGCTTGAACCTCGTGGGCTCGTCCCACACTTTAGGGTCCCTTTGAATAGCCCATGCATTGACCAACAAGATAGTTCCTCGAGGAATGTCATATGCTCCAACCTTACAGTCAGCAGATGACTCGCGGGGTAATAACAGAGGCCCTGGTGGGAACATGCGGAATGTTTCGGAAATGATGTTGCTGAGGTAATGCAGGCTCGGGAGATCTCGTTCCTCCAGGAGACGTTGTTGGCCGACTTTTGCATCGAGCTCGGCTTTGGCCTTTTCGAGTGTTTGGGGATGGTTGAGTAAAAGAGACATAGCCCATTCGATTGTCACCACCGATGTATCCGTGCCCGCAATAATCATATTCTGGTGCATCGTGATTAATTTAATCGAATCGAATTGAATAGAATATTCTAAGGAATTTAAATGAACTTACAGTCATGAATCCTTTGATGGTTTGATCCGTGTAGAAGTCCGGGTCGGATTCCTGCAGCGACAGCAAATGCCCAACGATGGTGTTCCTCTTCTCCCGGCGGTGCTCGTCTACCAAACCCTGGTAAAACTCGTCGAGCCTCCCGCGCAGAAGCCCCAATTTCTTCTTCAATCCTCTGTAATCGATCCACCCCAAAAACGGCAGAAAATCCTCTGGGTTCGACGATTGGGCGTGCTCGAAAACCTCGCCGACCATCTCCCGAAATCGCTCCCCCAATTTCCGATCGTCTTCTTCCTCACCGCAGTATCGCTTGCCGGCGAGCATCCTCGTTATCATATTGAAGACGATTTCGAACAGCATCGGCCTCAATTTCACCTTCTCGAATCGGCGACCGATTCGGCGATTTAGGGTTTGCAGCGTTTTCCTGATCTCGTCCTGTCTGATGTGCGACAGCGAGTTGAGGCGGGCGGCGGAGAGCACCTCCTGTGCCCCCAGGCGGCGGAGGTTGCTCCAGTGGCGGCCGTACGGGGCGCCGGCCATGGTGGTGCGGTTGTAGCCGATGTACTCGTCCACGAGAACCCGGGGGCGGTTGGAGAGGACGACGTCGTTGGAGGCGGTGAAGCATTCCTCGACCAGATCCGGCGAGGAGACGACGACGAGGCGGCGGAGGCCGAGATTGAGGGTGAAAATGGGACCGTGTTTGAGAGAGAGGCGGTGGAAGGTTCTGTGGAGCGGTTGTTTGAGGAGGCGGAGGTGGCCGATGAGGGGGAGGGCTTGAGGTGGGGTTGGTGGCAGCTGGTAATACTTAGTGTTTGCGGAGGAGTAGCAGTAGCAGCGCTTGAGAATTAGATAGATGAAAAGCAGAGCTAGTGAGGAAGTGATCAAATCCATGGTTTCTTAATGAATGGACGGACGTACGGTACGGATGTTATCACACCATGTTAGTAGGAGGAAGGGAAAGAGTATATAGTACATAATAAGATGATGAGAAAAGGGCAATCTTGTCTTTTTGGCCAACTTAAGCTGTGAAGACAACAATGAGCAAAGGAATAAATAGAGGTTGTTGTGTTTAAGCCCAAACTTGAAACAACTAGTGTGATGATGATAATGAATTTCGGGGCTGCCACCTTAGAAGAGACGACCAACACCAACAGCGCTTATTCTATTGCATGCGATCTCGGGTAATGGTGTGAAGGAGCCTCGATGAAGAAGGCAAATTGGTTGGTCGATGTAGCTAGGCTTACATCAAGTCCAGATGAGCTGATGTTGAAAGAATCGTGGGACTACCAAGTACTAGCTAGTTTAATGCATGAAGGCTTAGAGCTTGGGACACGAGCGTAATTAATTAAATTGAGTGGTGCAATTACGCCCAATATCGTGCTAATAGGACTTCAGTTCAAAGAGATGCAAGCTAATTGAAGAAGAAGAAGAAGAAGAGTTTCATCACATATCAATCACAAAAGAGATACTCCACTAGCTATATCATTATACAGTGTACTGCAGGAAAAAGACGAGTTATGCTGTATGCACATCAAACGGTCCCGATGGGACCGTTTGACTTTTATTTATTTTTTTAATTTTTTTTTATTTAATTAAAAATACGTTTTTTGAAAATATTAATTAAAATTCATTTTCACCGAACGTAAATATTTTTACATTTTTGAAATCTACAAAATACGCACGTAATATAAAAATCAATTTTAAATATCAATTAAGTCATGCGTTTCTACTTACTCGTACACGCAAATGAATTTAAAAATATACTTTATTTTTTATTTTCTAAAAATTGCGCAATAAATATAAACAAATACGACGAGACTTCTAAAATATAAAATTGCGATCGAAAATCATAAAACCATTAAAATATAAATGAATCATTCTATAAAATACTTATTATTATACTTTAAAATATTCGATAAACAATTATAATAAATAAAAAATTCGAAATCATTAATTAAAATTCATTTTTATGAAAAAACTTACAAAATTTGCATTTAATATAAATATCAATTTTAAATATTCATACGTTTATACTTACTAGTAAACGCAATTAAACTTGTCTCGAATTTAAAAAATACTCCGTTTCTTGTTTCAATGTTTTTTATTATTTTTTATCGCAATTTTATACTTTAGAAGTTTCGTCGTATTTGTTTAAATTTATTTTGCAATTTTTGGAAACTAAAAAATGAAGTATCTTTTGAAATTCGGGACGAATTTAATTGTGTGTACGGGTAAATAGAAACGCATGACTTAATTGATATTTAAAATTGATTTTTATATTACATGCGTATTTTGTAGATTTCAAAAATGTAAAAATATTTACGTTCGGTGAAAATGAATTTTAATTAATATTTTCGAAAAACGTGTTTTTAATTAAATAATAAAAAAATTAAAAAAAAAAATAAAAGTCAAACGGTCCCATCGGGACCGTTTGATGTGCATATAGCATTCGTGAAAAAGACCGTACGTGGTTGGACCATTAAAAATTAAATGATCAAAACATATGACAGGAAAGAGAAATATATATAATCGTGAAAAGCAGAAATGGAAACAAAAAGTGTAATCGTCGGAATGCATTGCAAATGATTCATATTATTGATTCTACAATCAATGAAATGAATGAATTCAAGAAAATCCAATCCATCGATCCTTACATGATTATTATGACAGATTTTACTGTATTTTGTAGCTATATATTCAATTGAAGCAACTCAGATCACACACAAAAATGGAAATGAATAGCAGGCATTTGTATTTGGGCCCCGACTCTGTTGATGATTTAAGTGAAATCATTGTCCATTTAATGTAATTGGATTCATACAAAGTTTCGGTTATAATCCTAAGGCACTATAATGTGATTAAGGAGGTGCGGAGTGCACGATCATGTAAAAGTGATAAAGGATTATGTGTTGGATAAGTGATAGTATATATGCTGAAATTAATACTTGATTTTAGTATATATATGATGTTAATTTCGTGGTTGCATGTTTAGATATGCTAATCACGTAATTGCATGCATGAAAAATATTTGAATTATTTTCCAAAAGGTGTGACCATTATGAAATGGTGCAACTCTTCCCAAAGGGTGCAGCCCTTCATGAAAGGGCATTTTCACTATCCAAAGGGGTGTTTCAACACCTATATAAGGGTGTTGAAAATCAGATTCTAAGACCCACGAAATTAAGAGCTTTGTGTTAACGAAGTATAGCAAATAAACATTCTATAGTATACTTGTTTCTACGCCAAAGAACAAATGCGGTATTGTCTTATCCTAGAAGAAGTTTCGTGATACCTTGGCTGTTATAGGGTCGAAATATTCTTTAAGGAAAACGTGTAAACGTGATTCAATATTTTCCAAAGCCTCCTCATTCAGAAACACACAAAAGTTACAACAGACCCGACTCCTGAGCCGTCACGAGTCTCCTGCTGCCCTAAGGGGCGGCCATCAGAAATTAATAGTGGTTGTGTGAATAAAATTCAAATATTGTCAAAATAAAATTCATTAGAAGAATATCAGAAGATCAATCACGTCTTGTGTGAATTATTCACAATAAAAATAACATTGGAAATATTTGAAAGATTGTGGTTAAAGTGCATTTTATTAGGTTTTAAATATAATTTAATAAACTAAACTGAAACGCTGCAAATGGGAAAACGACGACTATATATGTCGTGGGCATATATTAAACGGTATGTCTGACTCTCTCTTCGATATCTATCAAAACGTGGAGTCTGCTAAGGCTCTTTGGGATAGCCTTGAATCCAAGTACATTGACGAGGACGCTTCTAGTAAGAAGTTCCTAGTTGGTAATTTTATGAATTACAAGATGTGCGACGGAAGGCCGGTAATGGAGCAATATAATGAATTGCTCCGGATCTTGGGTCAATTTACCCAACATAATATGAAGATGGACGAGTCCATCTCGGTGTCTAGTATTATAGACAAATTACCGCCGTCGTGGAAAGACTTCAAACACACCTTGAAACATAAAAAGGAAGAGTTGTCTTTAGTACAACTCGGTAGTCACTTGCGCATAGAGGAATCTCTAAGGGCGCAAGAGGGTGAAAAACCCAAGGACAAGGAACCGATAAGGTCTGCAACTATCAATATGATGGAAGCAGGGGAGAGTTCGTATAAGAACCGAGGGACAAAGCGTCCGTACAACAACAACAACAGCAATAATGCTGGGAGTAAGAAGCCTAAGGGCGCTTGCTGGATATGCGGAAAAGCGGGTCACTTTAAAAGTGATTGTCGTGCGAACAAGAATAAGAAAGGAACGATGAATAATCGCTCGGGACAAAGGTCTAATAACCAGGGTCCGGACACCAATCAAGGTGAGACTACTATACATAATTTAGATGTAAATTTAAATTATGTCCCTATAGTTTCTGAAGCATTTTATGTGCAGGATGATTCGGTGGCGTGGTGGATTGACTCGGGTGCTACTAAGCATGTTTGCAAGGATCGTCATTGGTTTCAAAATTATGAACCAGTTGTAGATGGATCAGTGCTTTACATGGGAAACGAGTCAACAGCCCCTATTCTTGGTCGCGGCGAAGTGTTGTTGGAATTCAGTTCGGGAAAGTCCTTAGTATTATTAGATGTATTACATGTACCTGGAATAAGGAAAAATCTTGTATCCGGTAGTGTTTTATCCAAGTACGGATATAAACAAGTGTATGAATCTAATAAATATGTATTGACTAAGAATGGTGTGTTTGTCGGTTTTGGATACCAATGTAATGGGATGTTTATGCTTAATATTATGAATAAAGTTGATGATTCTGTTCTTATGGTTTCTTCTAAAGTGAATGATTCATTATTGTGGCATGCTAGACTAGGACATGTTCATTATAAGCGCATGATTGATATGTCCAAACTTGAATTAATTCCTGCTATGAACATAGAAGAAGATAAGTGTAATACATGCATGCTAACTAAAATCGTTAGGCAGCCTTTTAAAGATGTTCAACGTGAATCTTGTATGCTTGAACTTGTGCATAGCGACTTATGTGATTTCCATGCTACACCTTCTTTGGGGAATAAGAAATACTTAGTAACTTTCATAGATGATTATTCTAGATTTTGCTATGTATTTCTGCTAAGTACTAAAGATGAAGCGCTAGAAAAGTTTAAAGTATTTAAAACTGAAGTTGAACTACAACAAGAGTGCATGATTAAAAAGTTGAGAACCGATAGGGGTGGTGAATATTACGATCCTGTTTTATTTGAATCGTGTGGTATTATACATGAAATTACTGCTCCTTATACTCCTCAACAAAACGGTATATCCGAAAGGAAAAACCGGGTACTAAAGGAAATGGTGAATTCCATGTTGTCTTATTCGGGTCTGAGTAATGGATTTTGGGGAGAAGCCGTGTTAACGGCTTGCTATTTGTTAAATAGGGTTCCTAACAAAAGGAACAAAGTTACCCCCTACGAACTTTGGTACAAAATGAAACCGAACCTTAATTACCTTAAGGTTTGGGGCTGTCGGGCTGTCGTAAGACTACCGGATCCCAAAAGGAAAACTTTGGGAGAAAGAGGCATTGATTGCATCTTTGTTGGATATGCTGTGCATTCCAAGGCATATCGATTCTATGTGATTGAGCCGAATGATTCAGTAGCGATTCATTCTATCATAGAATCGAGGGACGCTATATTTGATGAAACTAGATTTTCATCAATGGCTAGGACCAAGGATCTGGTGCCTAAGGTGGCTGAAAGCAAGGAATTAACCTTGCCCGAGCCTGAGTCGCTTGAACCTCGTCGAGGCACGAGGATAAGGACTAAGAAATCGTTCGGTCCTGATTTCCAGACCTTTCTGGTTGAAGGATCAAGGGACAAAGTTGGATTTCAATACTCGTATAGCTATCATGTTGATGATGAGCCTAAAACATACGAGGAAGTCTTGAAATCGCAAGATGTTGCATTTTGGAAAGAAACCATCAATGATGAGATGGATTCCATTATGGGAAACAACACTTGGGTGCTTGCTGATTTACCTAACGGTTGTAAACCATTAGGATGCAAGTGGATCTTTAAGAAAAAGATGAAAGTCGATGGTTCAATTGACAAGTATAAAGCCCGATTAGTCATTCAAGGCTTTAGGCAAAAGGAAGGTATTGATTACTTCGATACCTATGCTCCTGTTGCGCGAATAACTACGATTAGATTATTGATAGCTTTGGCTGCAATAAATAATCTAGTGATCCATCAAATGGATGTAAAAACAGCGTTCCTTAACGGTGAGTTAGAGGAGGAAATTTACATGAAACAACCCGAAGGGTTCGTTATGCCTGGTAATGAGCATAAAGTATGTAAACTTGTTAAATCCTTGTATGGATTAAAACAAGCACCTAAGCAGTGGCATCAGAAATTTGATGAAGTAATTTTATCGAATGGTTTTAAGTTAAACCAATCGGATAAATGTGTGTATAGCAAATTCGATGACTTTGGTAAAGGAGTCATCATTTGTCTATATGTTGATGATATGCTTATCTTTGGTACTGATCAAAGACAAGTGGATTTGACTAAGTCATTTTTATCATCAAACTTCGATATGAAGGATATGGGGGAGGCATATGTGATTTTGGGAATTAAAATCATTCGTGAAAACAATGCCATTACTTTAACTCAATCTCATTACATTGAGAAAGTGTTAAAGAAATTTCATTGTGATGACTATTCTACGGTCAGTACTCCATATGATTCGAGTGTAAAACTCATGCCCAATACGGGTGTTGCTGTGTCCCAGTTGGAATACTCCAAGGTAATTGGGTGCCTTATGTATGCTATGACTAGCACAAGGCCGGACATTGCATTTGCGGTAGGCAAATTAAGTAGATACACAAGTAATCCTAGCACGCATCATTGGCAGGCTGTTAGGCGTGTATTAAAATACTTAAAGGGAACCAAAGACTTTGGTTTGACATATGTCGGATATCCTTCGGTGTTAGAAGGGTATTCTGATGCGAGTTGGATAACCAATATAGAGGATCATTCCTCTACTTCTGGTTGGGTTTTCTTACTCGGAGGCGGTGTTATAAGTTGGGCTTCAAAGAAGCAAACTTGTATTACGAGTTCCACTATGGAATCGGAATTTATAGCACTTGCGGCAGCTGGTAAAGAAGCTGAATGGTTAAGGAATTTGGTTTATGAAATTCCTTTGTGGCCAAAGCCTATTTCGGCGTTTTCAATTCATTGTGACAGTGCAGCCACTTTGGCTAAGGCATATAGTCATGTTTATAATGGCAAGTCAAGACACTTGTGCGTTAGACATAGCGCGATCCGTGAGCTGATCACTCAAGGAGTAATCTCTATTGATTTTGTGAGATCACAACATAATCTTGCTGATCATTTGACCAAGGGATTAGCAAAAGACTTGGTAGTAAAGTCGGTGATTGGGATGGGTCTGAAGCCTCTTTGAATCTTCAAATATGGGATACCAAATTCATTTCTAATTGTATGAGAACCAGAATTCAATTGGGAAACTTATATTTGAGATTGAAACACATGGAAATTATCCCAAAGGTATGTGTTTGAACCTGCATGTTAAGGTTGAAGTTAATTCTTAATGAATCATTTGATAAAGTGCATTTTGCAGGTGCACGAAGAAATGATTCACCTATATGAGTGGGAAGTGTGGCAGCTTCAAGAGTCGTGGCTAAGCTCTATATACACTCAAGAATGGATGGGATACAAGGCCTAATTTTGTATCGGAAATCATTATAGAATGTATTTGGAATTATGTGTGTAGTATCTTTTATGTATTCAGATGGGTTGAAGAGTTCAATCTTTTAAGACACTCTGATTCTCGAATATATAAGTTGTATATAACACTAAGTTGAAAATTCAATCTTCAAGACATTTTCATTTTATGCATAATTCTGGCTGTTATTGTTAAAATAAGTGATTCAAGGATTACACTTAAATGGGGGAGGAATGTTGATGATTTAAGTGAAATCATTGTCCATTTAATGTAATTGGATTCATACAAAGTTTCGGTTATAATCCTAAGGCACTATAATGTGATTAAGGAGGTGCGGAGTGCACGATCATGTAAAAGTGATAAAGGATTATGTGTTGGATAAGTGATAGTATATATGCTGAAATTAATACTTGATTTTAGTATATATATGATGTTAATTTCGTGGTTGCATGTTTAGATATGCTAATCACGTAATTGCATGCATGGAAAATATTTGAATTATTTTCCAAAAGGTGTGACCATTATGAAATGGTGCAACTCTTCCCAAAGGGTGCAGCCCTTCATGAAAGGGCATTTTCACTATCCAAAGGGGTGTTTCAACACCTATATAAGGGTGTTGAAAATCAGATTCTAAGACCCACGAAATTAAGAGCTTTGTGTTAACGAAGTATAGCAAATAAACATTCTATAGTATACTTGTTTCTACGCCAAAGAACAAGTGCGGTATTGTCTTATCCTAGAAGAAGTTTCGTGATACCTTGGCTGTTATAGGGTCGAAATATTCTTTAAGGAAAACGTGTAAACGTGATTCAATATTTTCCAAAGCCTCCTCATTCAGAAACACACAAAAGTTACAACAGACCCGACTCCTGAGCCGTCACGAGTCTCCTGCTGCCCTAAGGGGCGGCCATCAGAAATTAATAGTGGTTGTGTGAATAAAATTCAAATATTGTCAAAATAAAATTCATTAGAAGAATATCAGAAGATCAATCACGTCTTGTGTGAATTATTCACAATAAAAATAACATTGAAAATATTTGAAAGATTGTGGTTAAAGTGCATTTTATTAGGTTTTAAATATAATTTAATAAACTAAACTGATCTTTTTTCCTAAAATACCAAATAATAATCATAATAATAATAAGAAAAAGAAGGGGCCCTTGTACTGCGCCATCCCACTAGCATGTGTCTGTGCCTCGTGTTTTATTTCTTCAAATAATAATAATACCGTCTAATTGCTACTTTCAAAAATAGTAGATTCAATCACTTTCAAAAAATGGAGACATTTTGAGGACATAAAAAAATGTCATTTTGAGGACATAAAAAAATGGAGACATTTTTATTGAAATAAATTCCTCCATTTCCCGCGTGCTCAGTGTTCACTTCAACATAAATTCCCCCAAAAAACTTCCATTATAACATTATCCTAAAAAAGGAAAACAAAAAAAAAAAATTGAAGCATCTTTTGATTTTAATCCTTTTATCTTTTTCTTTGGATTCGATGATAGTAAGCTCGGGCTCGACGGTGGAATAATTAATGGCGGTCGCCCCGAAGCTTTTTTTCTACTCCTTCGGTAGAAGATTTTTCACTTCCTTTGGAGTCTCTTGGTGAGCTAGGTAAGTTTCAAACTCAAATAATTAAATCGCAATTTTAATTCTTTCGATTAATTAATTACCTTAATTTCAGAAACGGTTGATCGAAGAAAAAAAAACAACGAACAGAGAATTATATAAATTTGATTTGAGTATGAGTTCCGGAGCGAGTACCGAACAAGTCAATCGATTTGGTGCCGCCTTCAATTTCATATTTCAGAATGTAAAAAAACCAAACACCCCCTTATTATTTATTTATTTATTTATTTATTTTATTTATGTATATATTTCGTTTTTCAGGAGGAGGATGATAGCTTGGGTGAAAAGACACGTGTTTTCGTTGAATTCGTGACGCGTTATGGTTTTTACGCGGCACTCGTCGGTATGTAATCCACGCGTCTGAAATTTTGTTAATTCTATATGATAGAGACAACCTTAATTATCTTGTATGAAATTAATTAATGATGATGTCGTCAGCAATACTTCTGATGATCATCGCTTTGATCGCGAAGCTGATTCGGAATTTCGACGAGGGGCCTGTTAGTACTATTGGTGAGAATACTAGGTTGTTGTTTTCGTCCTCAGATAAAAGCAATGTTGGTCGGAAGGTGGTCACTCTTTACGGGACAAACGAGGGAAATGATGACTTGGAATCGGGAAGAGGTAGTGAGGATGATTGGTACGATGGGAAGATGTGCGTTATTTGTTATGACTTCCCAAGAAATTGCTTCTTCATTCCCTGCGGTCATTGTGTTTCATGCATCAATTGCGCCCACAGGTCTTTATATAATTTAGTCCTAGCTATTTTCTTCAAATGAAGTACATGAATATTTGACATTTTGGAATTGCAGGATTAGAAACGAGGAGATCAAGAGTTGTCCAATATGCCGAGGAATAATAGATAAATTAAGGAATTGTATGTCTATTAATTTCTGAATTGTATTTTAGGTCTTATTCCTTCATATATAACATATTGTATCACTATCATCCTAAATTTAAAGTTGTATTTCTCTTTGTTGAGAGATTTAAATGAACACTTGTACTTCCTAGTTATATCATTTTTTAAGATAATAAGCACAGTTTTTTTGAATTGTAATCATACACTCAATACTGGTTATGTGAACTAGTAAGAAACATAAACAAATCTCCATTGTTTCAATATTTCTTTTCGATTTCAAAGCTCCATTGTTTCAAGTAGTATTTGTTTTAAAGTTGGGCCGGTCCAAAATTTGGGTCTTACTCAAACCGAGCCTAGCGAGCCTTTCCGGTCAATTTCTAAACTGCACAATTTATTTTTTATTACTCTTCCCACCCCTTAAATTAATTTACTCTTAATTTTATTAGTTTGATTAGTACACCATCTTTAAATTACCAATAATAACTGTTGTGCCATGATTTCAAAAATAATATATTATCATACTACTTTGAGCAACAAAGAAAATCTAGCCATCCAACTCTATGGAGGTCTCAAACTCGTTAGAAACTTTCAACATGCTAAATGATTATAGCCATACGACTCGCAAGAGGCTCTAACTTCTTCAGCCCTTTAGAGCTTTCAGTTCTCCAGAGCTTCAGGCTCGCCAAAGGTTTCAAACTCTCCCAAAAGCTTCAAGCTCGCCTTGGGTTTCAAGCTCGTCAGAGGCTTTAGGCTCTCCCAAGGCTCCAAGCTCTTACTCTCTTAAACTCTACAGAGCTTCCAACTCCCCAAAGGCTTTAACCTCTCCCAAAGGTTTCGAGCCCGCCAAAGGCTTTGAGCTCGCCCAGAGGCTCCAAGATCTTCCTCTTTCATACTCTTCAGAGCTTCAAGCTCTCCCAAAGGCTTTAAGCTCTCCTAAAAGTTTCGAGCTGGCCCAGAGGCTTTGAGCTTGTCCAGAGGCTCCAAGATCTTACTCTTCAACTCTTCTAAGCTTTTAAATCCCCAAAATGTTCTGAGCTCGCCTAGAGGCTTCAAGTTCGGAGATATCAAGGCTTCAGGCTCTTTCTCTTGGAGATATCAAAGCTTCAGGCTTTATGTGGCACGTGTATGTCAAGTGTACATGTTGTCAGATGGATAATTAGATACTGCGCATGCTACACATGTCACAAGAAATAACGGGCACCGATGTAAAAGAGAACGCTTCTCACTCATTACCATCTCAGAGCTTGTATAAATAGACATGCAAATAGTTGTAACAAACCATCTTCTTCAGCTCAATAAAAAACACAATAATAATTCACTCTCTACAAATAAATTTAATGTTTGATTATAATTCACTCTATACAAATAAATTTAATGTTTGATTAGAATCAAATTCACAATCCAGTTATAATATTTTTATCTAATTTCTAACCCAAAATAATATCCTTTTTAATTAAAAAAAATTAATTTACTCTTTACACCCTTTCTCTCTTTTTTACACAAGAATCAACCAAAGTAAATTTATCTTTCTAACTCAACAACAATCGATTAATCAATTATTCTTCAAGCTTTCTTAACTCCACCAAAGAAATAAAATAGGAAAAAATGGAATGACGTGTTAGCTTTTTACGATACTCTGATAGCAATTGTTGTGATATCCACGCCCAAGAATATCAAAAGCCCTTAAATACCTTTTGTTGCGATGATTGAAACTAAATCTCTCATGTCTCTCGAAATATATATCATGAGATAACGAATAAAAAGATAAACGAAAGAACGAATACAAAAATTTACGTGAAAACCCAAAACACGGGAAAAACTACGAGAAGAAAGAACCAATTCACTACATCGTTGAGGTTTAAAATAATTCACTCTATACACTCTATGATTTTGGTTTATCAGATAATCTCAATTTATAGATGTAGCAAATCTATTAAATTGAAAACAATTAGAATTATAATTAAATCATATATTCTTAATATGACTCCAAATACCATAAAAAATATAATTATATTCTCAATATAATTAAATCTTTTTAAATAACAAATAAAAAGGGACAAAAAACACGTCATTCGGACCGCGAGAATCCGAAGTCGTAACACACGACTTCACTGCCCCATCATCATTGATGGTCCCACGTGATTTATTAATTGACCACCAGTATAATTAATTAGCAGCTTAATTTTACGCGCGTCTCCTTCCTTCGTTGTCTTCCCGTTTTTATTTCGATTCGAGTCATACTTTAACACAACGAAAAAAGCCCAGCCCTCGAAATTACACTACAAAAAAGTCGCGGATCCCCTACGGGGATCCCCTACGGCTGGTAGCCCGTAGGGACGCCCCTACGGCGTCCCCTACGGGAGATACTATATTGATTTCCCCTACGGGGACCCCTACGGCCTGAGACGTAGGGGATAATCCCGTAGGGGGGTCCCGTAGGGGCCTAGGCGGGAATGCGCGCGCCTCGTTTCCCTCCAAGAGTCCATACGGGGTCCCCTACGGGTAACCCGTAGGCTACTGGGCCATACGGGAGACTTCCCGTAGGGGACGAGGCGCGGAGACCCCCTACGGCAGATCCCGTAGGGGTGAGGTAATTACCCCCTACGGCTGCCTAGCCGTAGGGGCCCCTACGGGAATATCCCCGTAGGGGAGTATTAAAACGATGACGTTTTAATATGTACTAATTCCCTACGGCTGCTGCCGTAGGGGCCTGCCGTAGGGGATCCGTTAATATCAGACAGCGGGCAGAACAGATTACAGAACTCTTTTTTCATTCTCGTTTTCAAAAGGGGCGACGCGGGTCTGGCGATTTCCGGCGATTTCCATCTTCCACCGGCGAATTCAAGCAACAAGGACCTCAACCCATTCGATTCTCCTCACTACTAAGGTTTGATTTCGATTCTTGTCTTTTAATTTGTTTGTTTTTCCAATTTCAAAAAAATTAGGGTTTGTTCCGAAAACCTATTTTTTGGCAAGAATGTATTTCTTATTATTGTTATTGATTGTGCTAGAGTAGAGGAGTCGTGTATTATCTTGATTTTGGATATGAAGTTTGATAAATTTCACAATTTAGGGTTTTTTTGAATTTCGATCTTCAATAATTTTTGGGGTTTAATTGTGTTGGGGCTGTTGTTTAAGTAAATGTTGAGATAATTTAATTGAAGTTTCGATATATTTTCGATTTTGGGGCTTTGTTGGTAGAAAACAAGATTTTAAGGACCGGGCGAGCCGAACGAGGGCGAGTCGATCGAACGAGGCAGTGCTTCTTGTTGGTATTTGCGGGATCTTTGTCACTTATTCTTAGACTATTTGTTTGAGGTAAATTAACTACTCTCCCTCTCTTCATTTTATTTAAATTGACTAATCTCATCATTTGTTTGAGAATTGCAAGACAAAATGAGATTTTTGAAAATTATAAACTCTCTCCCTCTCTTGGTTTGGGGTTTAATGTGTTTGTTTCTCTTTTTAAGTTATTGTAATGAAAATAGAAAATTCAACTTATTTTGTGAAAGTGTAAGTTATTTTTTGAAAGTGTAAGTTATTGGAAATGTAAGTTATTTTTTGAAATTTTGAAACTTATAATTTTAAAATGGTAGTGTCCCACTTTTTGAAGTAGTAGTAATGTTTTGATTTTTTGAAGTAATAGTAATGTTTTCATTATTTGTTTTTATTTTTTGAAGTAATTGTAATGTTTTGATTTACATGAATTAAAAGCTTAGACCCGTTTGAGATTTAATATCGAACTTACCATTCGATATTGAATCTTGAATTGTCCCATTTTTGGACAGTTTGAGAATGTGATTATGATGTTCTTTGTTAGTTGATATGTGTTTCGATTATTGACTTATTTTAAGATTTGGTTAGTTATTTCTCTACGTTCTCGGGTACATTGAAACACGTGTACTTAGAGAACTGTAGGGAAGTGCTGCCAAATTTTTTAAGTCCATTCGAGACACTAACTAATAAAGAACATCATATCACATTCTTGAATGGGATAGGACCCTTACCAATAAAGCAATTACAACGCATATGTGCTGTCGAATTCATGTCAAAATCTCATTAACTTTTTTAAATGTGTATGATTGTTTACTATACTTTCTTAAATGTGTATGATTGTTTACTATACATTCTTAAATGTGTATGATTGTTTATTTTGTTTAAAGATTATCGTTTTAATTCTATAGAATGAACTCTGATCGTAATTGGATGTACAAACGGAGGGTTGGCGGTTATCTGTCTAAAGAGTTTTTGGATGGAATCGAGTCATTCATTGAGTTCGCAAGAAAAAATGCTGAATGGAAAGACGGTGATAAGTTGAAATGTCCTTGTAGTCGAAAGAGGTGTAGCAATATTAATTACTTGGACACTGAGACAATCACGCGGCATCTGCTGAAGCATGGGTTTGTTCCGGGTTATCACACATGGTTATTCCACGGCGAAGGCCATCTTTATGAACAAGTTCTGAATCAGAATGTGATCCCTGTTCCAAGCCAATCAAACATTCCGGCCGATCCAAATCCATACATCGATATGATTCGTGATGTTGCTGGTCCTTCATTTAATCAGTCTGAAACAGTTGAAGAACCACCCAATCCAGAGGCTCAAAAGTTTTACGATATGTTGAAAGCAGCGAATGAACCATTGTACGAAGGATGTGAAACTCATTCGAAGTTGTCTTTTGTTGCTAGAACGATGAATATAAAGTCCGAGTGTCACATCTCAGAGAAAGGTTACGACCTATACGGATCGTTGTTCAAAGAAGTGTTGCCCAAAGGTAACTTGGTAACTGAAAACTTCTACAAGAGCAAGCAACTACTTCGAGGCATGGGTTTACCGGTTGAGAAAATTGACACGTGTATCAATAACTGTATGATATACTGGGGAAGCGAAGACCGTGACAGAAAGAGTTGTAAGATTTGTGATCATCCGCGATTCAAACCAGTGAACTCGAATAATAACAAACGGAAGAAGACAAGCATACCGTACAAGAGAATGCATTATTTTCCTTTGACGCCCCGTCTGCAACGTTTGTATGCATCTAATGCCACAGCTGCGGACATGAGGTGGCATGCCGAACATGTTGTCAAAGATGATATTATGCATCATCCATCAGATTCTATGGCTTGGAAGCATTTGAACAAAGAATATCCAGACTTCGCATCAAAGTTTTTGAATGTTGTTGAATGATGTTGTATGTTTTCTGAATGATTTTGTATGTTTTTGAATGATTTAGTTTGTTGAATGAATTGGTATGATTCTGAAAAATTGAGTGCAGGTTTGGGGTAGGAAAACAAAAATTAGCCTGCCCCTTTTTTTTGAAATTCCCTACGGGAGGAGCCGTAGGGAACAATACCAGACGTCCCCTACGGGAGGAGCCGTAGGGGACACCCTTCCAAGGTCCCCTACGGGAGGAGCCGTAGGGGATACCCTACCATGGTCCCCTACGGGAGGAGCCGTAGGGGACACCCTCCCATGGTCCCCTACGGGAGGAGCCGTAGGGGACACCCCTACGTCCGCCCCCTACGGCGTCGGCGTCGGCCTGCCCTACGGGAAGGATGGGCGGGGAAAATGAATCTCCCTACGAGGACCCCTACGAGCTCTCCGTAGGGAATGTCCCCTACGGCTATTATTTCCCGTAGGGATTTAGCTCCCTACGAGGCTAACCCCTACGTTCAAATCCCGTAGGGGATGCCGTAGGGGATGGCCTTCCCTACGGGGATCCCTACGGGAATAGCCGTAGGGATTTCGCTGTTTTTTTGTAGTGTTATGCGACGTCACCAACATAGGCAGTTACACACCTCGTCCGATTTCAACAATCTCGATCTCAACGACGAGGACGAATCGGAGGAAGGATCCATCGCGTCCAACGGTCCAAAGGTGGATCTAGGGGGTGGCCGGGCCGTGGTCGGGCCGGGCTCTAGCCCCACCTAATATATTTATATCTACTAATTTTTTCAAACATTTTTGTAGTTCAAGTGGTCAACCTCCTGCTTTATGACCAAAAGTTTAAGAGATCAAGCCCTCTAGCCCCTTTAATTTTTTAAAACTTTTTCTCTTGCAGATTTTAACCCCCTTCATTTTTTATCCTAGATCCGCTCTTGATCGCGTCCACGCAGAGTCGTCGATGTATGAAGATGAAGTGTGTCTGTCGTGCAAGGAAATCTATGATGGAACACGAGATTGAGGACCTCAAGTCCAAAGTCAACTTCCTCCTGCCTGCTGTCGGTCGGCCCCGTCAGACCCAATTCAATTATCAGGCCGAACACTCTGTGCTTCTCCGAGATTGGGGCTGATTGAGTCGAGGGCTCTGGCAATCGTACGAGGTGGTTCAAAGGGTTTCTGCAGCGGTTTTGGGCTCGTTGCACTGAGCGTTAAGGTTCGTTAAGGAGATTAGTTTTGGTGATTGTTAAATTGAGACTTGAATCTTCTTTAACCGAGTTCTGGAAAAATAAGTGCGGAAAAAAGAGAGAAGTGTAATTAGTAATATGATTTAGATAAGGGTAATATAGAATTTTTACATTTGTATAAAAAAATTAAAATTTAAGAGAGGTGAGAAGAATAAGAGTCCGTTTGGGCGAACTTATTTAAAAGAGCTTATAAGATATTAAGTTTTATAAGTTGTTTTAATAGTCGGTTATGTCTTATTTAATAAATAAGTTGTTTTATTTGTTTAGTAATTTAGATTTTATATAAATAAAATTACAAATAAATTTTTATATATGAAAAAAATAATTAAAAATATTTGTGTTAACTAAATAATAAATTTGAAAATTTTGTATATATATAAAAAGTAATAATTTTAGGGGTAGTCTTTTATTAAGATATTAAGTCTTATAAGTTGTTTTAATAGTATTTCTTATTTAATAAATAAGTTTTATTTGTTTGGTAATTAAAATTTTATTTTATATAAATAAAATTACCAAAAATAAAATTTTATATATGAAAAAAATAATTAAAAATATTTATGTTAACTAAATAATAAATTTAAAATTTTTGTATATATATAAAAAGTAATAATTTTAGGGGTAGTCTTTTATTGTTTAAGTTACAAGAGCGTATAAGCGGTTGAAAAAAAGTACCCTTACTTTTTTTTTAAAAAAACTTATAAACTATTAAACAATTTATTTTTAAATTTTTAAAAATATTTTCTTAAAAGTTTAGTGAACAAATTTTAGAAGCTTATAAACTCTTAAATAATTTATAAATTGTTTTAAGAAATTTATAATATGTCAAACAGCTCTAATAAGAGATGTAAATAAATTGTGCATTTCTAAATTTTTAGGTTGGTCGGGCTGACCCATAAAGTCGAGCCCGTTTTGTCTGACCTGCTACTCACCCAAATCTCAAAAATAAAAATATACTCCTATATTGCACTACATAGATACATAGAAGTATATAAAAAATGTTTTTTTTTTTTTTTTGATATTTTGACAAAATAAAAATAAAAATGTATAAATATATTTTTAAATTAAAAATAAATTATTTGTGTTTAAAATTGAAAAGGTAAAAAGTAAAATTATATATATTTTTTAAAGAGTCATATTATAACATCAATTTTAAAAAATTATCATATTTTTAAAAAATAAAAAGAATACATCTTAATTTTACAAAACTTAGAATTTCAAGATCATAAAGTTTCAGCATAGAAATCAATATTTCCATATATTGAAGGACCTCTAAGAAAAGAAAGACCATACACAGTGATCAATTTGTGGAGGTGGTCCTGTCGAATTTCATTGCACGCCCCTCCTTTATTACTTTATTGCTTTTATGCCTTTTACTTTTCTAAGTATTTCAATTGTTGGCCCATTTTCGTTGGTCGGCAATATATTCAAAATTTCAAGCTTAAATTCGACTTGTACAGTTGTACTCTCTAATTTGAAGTTAAAGAAACAAGAATTGAAAAAAATGAACTTAACAATATATTAACAATTGACTAAAATGGTTAAAATTGTGTTGGACAAGCAAAAATTATTAATTACTGTGATTTAAATTTATCTATAATATATTACAACAATAAGCAAATTTGAGATGTGAATCAATCAAAGTTTTTAGCTTAAGTTTAATTAATTAATAATAAAAAGTTTATTACTAGTAAAAAAATTAATTATGGTTAAATAATTTTTTTTAAAATTGAAATATAATTAGAAAAAATCTTAAAAATATTAATTATTTTGTTAAAATAAAAATAATAATTAAAATTTAAATAAGTATTTGTTAGAATAATTAAATTATTTATTTTTATTAGAATTTATGTTTACAAAGCAATCAATATCGATTAATTTCAGTACCAAAATTATTTCTTATATTTATTAGTTTTTATTTTCAAAAATTTAATTGTATATCTTTTTGAAGAGGAGAAAAAAGATATACAATTAAATAATTATATATCTTTTAAATATTTATTATTTTACCACTTATATATATTCATATATATAATTTTAAATTTAATTTATTTTTTATTCATTTTTTTTTTTTTTTGCACAAATCAAAAATTCATAATTAAATCAAAAATTCAAATTCAACACATTTTTTTATCTTTTAAAATAAAATTATATATATAAATATATATATATATATATATATATATATATATATATATATATATATATATATTTATATTTTATTTCATGTTCATTTTATTTTACATCAATATGGTTTGTGTACACCGAAAAATATAAAAAAAAAAATTACTAATTATGTCTGAACTATTTTTTCATTGGTTGATCGACAGGTAAACTAATAACAATATTAATTTTTGAAATATTAATTAAAAAGTTGAGGGTAAAAATGTATTTTTAAGTTAAAAAGGTAAAATAATTTGATAAAATTTAAAAAATAAGTGGAAAAAATTAAATTAAATTATGTTTTAAAGTAAAAATATAAAATATTTAATTCTCATTTATGTGTGTGCATAGTTATTTGGAATGGAAGCTAGGTAATACAAAACTGAAATTATTACTTAGATATCACTTGACCCATCGAGCAATAGGACCTAGCCAAAAAAGCCCAAAACAAATTTTACAAAGTTTTTTTAGCCCAACAAGCCCACGTGGTCGGGCCGAGCCGAATGTCAGATCTCTAATTCACTTGTCGTGAGAAATCATACGTGAAATTATGCAGTAAGACAACGTAGTACGAATGTACGATATGATTCTATTCGTATACTAGCTTACGGTGAAAATACACAGAAGTATTAATAAATTTCACGGTACTAATTATACTGTGATGAGAATACACCACTACAATTAATATACTTTATGGTATGTTAACAATTGGTGATTATATACGTGAGAAAATCCAAAATAATAATAACACCTGAAGATAACTTTTTTTTAAGTATATTAATGGTAGTGCTATTGCACTGTGTTTTTATGAAATAAATTATAAAACATATTACCTTCGTTGATTAACAATAAATACCTTTTTTTGTATTTTATAATCCTTCATGAAAAGAGAGTATACTCTTATCTATTTTAGTAATAATAGAAATATTTTTTGTTAACATAAAGATAAATAATGCACACCACTTTACTTTATGGGCGATCTATCACGTGCACATATTTATTGAAGTACTATTATTCCCATTATCCTATACCTATATATATTATGCCCAAACTAGAATTTTGATTCTGCTTGTAGTACACTGGTTGGTGAGAGTGGTGGCCGCAGAGCAGTAGTGCAACAGTTTTTTTTATTACAGTACAATAATAATAATAAAATTTAAAGTGGATTTATATGAAGAGGCGTGTTGCATATTTGTCATGGAACGCTTCCGCGACCACGGGCAGCCTCCAAAGCAGCACACGCTCGCGCGCGTTGGGCACATGCGCGACCACGCTTTTGCTCATTCCTATCTCTCCTCAAATCACACTTGGTTGCCACCTAGACAAACATCCACGTGTATTTAAATGTTTACCAACTTAAAATATATTAATTGTTTTTTATAACTTATTTTTATAATACAAATTTATTTACATTTATATAATTATTTTTAACTAACTCATTTATAATTTATTAATCAATATTTATTATATTCAGCATATTACTTCACAAATAAAAAAGAACAGCAAATGTTCACTCTCTAAATACAGTAAAATCTTTATAAATTAATAGTCTCGACACCGTGAAATTTTATTAATTTAAAGAAGTTATTAATTTATTGACTGTATTTTTTTATTTAAAATATCAACTCGGAATGGAAAGATTCTAATAATTTAAAAAAGTTATTAATGTATTGAGTATTAATTTATAAAAGTTTGTTTGTAGTGTAAAAATATTAGTGAAATATTCATTCAATCTTCTAATAATATGTACTGTCTCATAATAATTGATATATTAAAAAAAAATTACTTTGAAATACTTACTATTTTATTTAATTCTTTTTAATTTTCATTCACACAATTATTTTATTTTTTAATTAAAATATACTTGAAGTATATTTTTATTTTTTATTTTTTGATTTAAAATTGAAAAAGGAACATTTACTTTCATGTCTGTTCGGCGTTCGCACACGAGTGCAATGCAACAACTCTTCACACATTATGAAATACTATTCATATGACATTTGAATGTGTGTGTAATTATAACAATTTAATAGTTTAATTAAATTATTTTCAACATCAAAATGTCTTATTGCAATAAAAGCTTTGAATGACAGATTTGTGACTAATAGACTTTATAAAAGAGAGAAAGACATAGGCCCTGAACCCCAGAATAAAATTACACTCTCATTTTCTGAACAGTAATTCTCATAAATAATAATAATCCAATACTCCAATAATAATTTCTCTCTCTTCACCGTCTCCTCTGATTTTGGTCTATTAAAAGGATATGACTGAGCACGGCGAAGAGCGCCGGCGATTACTCGATTCGAGCGATGAAGAGCGAGCGTACGATTCAACCGAGAAAGTCCAAATCATCGGCTCCGATGAAGATTCCGCCACCGGCGACGACGACTACTCCAGCAAAACGCCGCCGTTTTCGTGGAAGAAGCTGTGGCTTTTCACCGGGCCCGGGTTCCTGATGAGCATCGCGTTCCTGGATCCGGGAAACCTGGAGGGAGATCTCCAGTCAGGGGCCATCGCGGGTTACTCGCTTCTCTGGCTGCTTTTTTGGGCCACGGTCATGGGCCTTCTGGTTCAGCTGCTTTCGGCCCGTCTCGGGGTCGCCACCGGCCGCCACCTGGCGGAGCTCTGCCGGGAAGAGTACCCCAATTGGGCCAGGCTTCTGCTCTGGGTCATGGCTGAGCTGGCACTAATTGGGGCCGATATTCAGGAAGTTATTGGGAGTGCTATTGCTATTAAGATTCTGAGCAATGGCTTCCTTCCCCTCTGGGCCGGAGTCATCATCACCGCTCTCGACTGGTAAAAAAAGAAACTTTTTTTTAATCATTTTTATATTTTAGGGCTGTTCTTGTGTTTGAGACTTGAGAGTGATTGGAATGCAATTAGGGATGTGTTCGAAAATTCATATTTCTACATTCGATTTTTCTTGATGCAGCTTTGTGTTTTTGTTTCTGGAGAACTATGGTGTGAGGAAACTAGAAGCTCTGTTCGCCGTCCTCATAGCAGTCATGGCCATATCCTTCGCGTGGATGTTCGGCGAAACCAAGCCCAGCGGCCGTGAACTTGTAGTGGGTGAGTTTCCAAAAAAACCCTTTACCTGATAACAGATTATATATAATCTTTGTGTGATATTTGTAGGCGTGGTGGTTCCCAAACTCAGCTCCAGCACAATCCAACAGGCGGTTGGAGTCGTGGGCTGCATCATAATGCCCCACAACGTGTTCCTCCACTCGGCCCTCGTCCAATCCAGAGAAGTCGACCCTAAAAAGATAGGCAGAGTTCGTGAAGCCCTCAACTACTACTCCATAGAGTCTGGCATTGCATTAGCAATCTCTTTCATGATAAACCTGTTCGTCACCACTGTTTTCGCAAAGGCTTTTTTCGGCACTGAACAGGCAGACAGCATAGGACTTGTGAATGCCGGCCAGTTCCTGCAGGAGAAGTTTGGGGGCGGATACTTCCCGATTCTGTACATTTGGGCGATTGGCTTGCTGGCGGCCGGTCAGAGCAGCACGATAACTGGGACCTACGCGGGGCAGTTTATAATGGGGGGTTTCTTGGATTTGAGGCTGAAGAAGTGGCTGAGAGCGCTGATCACGAGGAGCTTTGCGATTGTTCCGACCTTGATTGTGGCGCTTGTTTATGACACGTCAGAGGACTCGTTGGATGTGTTGAACGAGTGGCTGAATGTCCTGCAGTCGATACAAATCCCATTTGCGCTTATTCCTCTGCTTTGCTTGGTTTCTAAGGAGGAAGTGATGGGGTATTTCAAAATCGGCACTGTTCTTCAGGTACCATTTTTTGTTTTATTATTTTAATGTGCTCTTTTTTCTGTTGAAAGTGTTGCTAATGATTTGTTTTGTCGTTTTTGCTTGAAGGTGATATCATGGCTTGTAGCGGCTCTGGTAATAATGATAAACGGATATCTTATGGTTGATTTCTTCTCGTCCGAAGGGAGTGGTCTGGTTTTCACCGCTGTAGTTTTGGCTTTCGCGGCTGCGTATGTTTGCTTCATCGTGTATCTCGTTGCAAGGGAGATTAACTTCTCCAAATTGCGCGGAAAATCAAACTCAAATTCGGTCGTTTGCTGAAATCAGACCATTTTTTTAATTTATTCTAGCTGTATTTTAAGGCCTCTCAATATGGAAAAAAGAAGCTGTTGTATATTTATCAGTAGATTTTTTCCTGGATGCCGTGTGGTCGATTATCAAACACTTTAGAATGATCGATTATTAAACGCTGTGATATAGTAGCAGTAAATTTGTTGTGTGGAAGCAACGGTATTTATCAGATATCAAAGTCTCGTTGATTTTCTTGATCAGAGTTAGTTAACCTATTGCAGACATCATCAGCATCGTTCTCTTCAAAATCGAACGAATTTGAACTACAGGTAAACGAGTGAAATGTTGAAATGCTGCTATCCCAAACAATATATGGTATTATGTAGATGATGAACTGAAGGAAATAGACAATGTCAAGAAGAAGAACATACTCTGAAAGGGGGTTCGCTTCTTAACGACTGCACGAATATCGAGCTACCAGTCGAGACTATCCCGAAATCCATGTGAGACCTCCCATCTCCAGCTAAGAGTTGCTTCACCAACAGATAAAGATCGTCAGGAGAGAACACGGCCATCACATTCCCCCTCGAGCTCGACACAGAGTAGCACGGGCCCGCGGGCTTTCGCCTCGAATCCCACATCTTCACGTCGCCGTCGAAGCTGGGCGAGTGGTTCGAAAACTTGGCCAAGTTTATGGTGCATGTCCTCGAGCAGCTGCAGAGATCGTAGATGGCGACCCTCTCGGAGTAGCCGCTCACCAGAAATCGCTCGTCGGTCGAGTTCACGTTGACCGAGGTCAATCGCTCGTGAATACAAGATGCGGAGGACACTCTCCTTGCGAGGGCGCATGTACGGTAGGTATTCCTAGTACTTTGAGAAGATGGTTTTTGTTTTGTTGTTGACTGATCAAATTCAGTAGTCAACTGATCTTATTATAAGTCCACATACATTTACTGGAGTATATAATAATAGTTGGTCTGTATATTCTCATGTTACATTCAACACCAGTTTCCAGGTTTTCAATAATACATACTAAATGGAACAAATAAGTTTATCCAAGGGGAGAAAGGAAAAAGGAAAAAAAAAAATCAATCTGTCGACTATAATGTTAACATACAAAGGTAACAAACAATAATGTTAGATTGATAGTACAAGTATATATGTATGACTAACAAACTTGAGTTCCAACTTGATACCTCCTCTCCTTTAAGTATGTCACTGTTGTTGTTTCTGTAAGTAAGAACTACAGTATTCTGGAACCACCAACCAAGGTTCGTTATTCATTCCGAGTTCTGCAAAAATATCCACTTGTAAGAGCTAAAGTAGGATCAATACAGTGATAAACAAAGTTTTCAATGCCCTATTGCAGTATGTTTCCTACTCTCCCTCCGATCCTAACTGTCGCTTTAGGCTTCTAATCATATTGCTAAATACTATTACTAGTTGTAGTAGTATTTTTTGATATATGTTTGTTAGGACCGACCGACTATTATAATCAGGGTTTACTACAAAACTACTGAAATTTAGTCTAATTACAATAAAATAAAATAAAGTTCTTTCTAAATTATATATTACCTGTATAATAAATTTGTCAATCACAATAGGTGTTTAATGCAGCAACAACTAATCCTGTTGTCTCAAGTGTCGATGCGACATCCGGGTAAGATTTCCACGAGGTATTGACCTTGAGAGACGGGTAGAGCCAGCTCCTCACGAAAGATATAAAGGAATTAGGATCGGAGTCAAGGATTGCTTCCCAGTCAACCTGGACGCCCTCCGGGATGCTCCCCGTGAACTCCATATTTGCGGCAAGGCAAAGCCCAAGCAACACAACAAACCCGATCTCAGCAGTGCATCTTGTTAGAGGCGCAAAATTATACCTGGATACAATAGCTTGGCGTTAAATACTACAGAAGAGACAGCAAATGCAACCATAAATCTTACCAGTAATAAGTCATCCTTAGAATTGCCTCTCTCACTTTCTCGAGCACGTCAAAATCGGTTGACCCGTAATTTTCACCACAGTAAGCATTGCAGAGTGTCTGCATATCCATTTTTTAAATCACCACATTAAGCATTGGACCATGATGAAATCAATTTATTTCAAAAGTTGTGCATAAAATTATGATGATCTAAAAGATCATATAGCATGTCTGCATACAAGTTACAACAAATTTATTCGACATGCAATGATCATTGTTGTGTTTCCAACAAGAATTAGGAAGGTTAAAAAAAGTTCATTAAAGTAGGTAGGAAGACATACTTCCCAGGCTGAAGTCATTTCAATGTCGAAGTCATTCCACCTAGAAGGCGTACAATTAGTTTGGATAGCGACATCGTACCCAATTTGGTCTCTGAAAGGAGCAAATAAGAAAAAAGACAGAATCTTGAGTTGATCAACTTTAAAATTTAAAAAGTCACTATATTAGTATCAAACAACAATACAATAAACAGACAATGCAGCTTACATTTTTGCTACGGAAATCCTTGTTCCTTCAAGACGCTTTCTGAAACAATAAACATGACCAAAAGATTTAAATAACACCACACATAAAGTCTAACCTTAGAAACTGGGTGAAGATAATTAGATAAATTCATAAAAAGAACATTTTATCTCAAAATACCCCTCATTTGCCATACTGTTGCACCAAGTTTTCACCCAGAAATCGTCACCCACAGCTCTGTGAAGATCGGAGCAGGATTCTGCATTCATTATCTGCAAGTTAAATATCAAGGAGGGACATCCTTGAAAATCAGAAAACATAATAACCGCAAAGCAGAACATGAAAAAAGATGTGTGCACAAGAAAAATCCAAACATGATAATTGATAAGTGGTGCATGAACTGACACATGACGAGAATTTTGGATTTTTTTAATCAAAGTTGACCAACATTTATAATCCATCATTAAAAAGGTAGCTATCTAAGTACATACACAAAGGAAACAAGACTTAACTATCTTCTTTAACAATATAACTTACATCTTGCAGTTTCTCATTTTCAGAGAGTGGGATGATTTTGTCCTTCTTGTCACACACATACTTATTGTCCTTTATTACTTCTTTGGCAACATCCAGTGTTCTGTAGATTTAAAAACAATTGTATTTTTTGCCCGAGATTATCATTAAATTTAGAAAGACTTTTTTCTCCATATAAAATCTTAAGAGTATTTACCTCTTTAAATTTGGAAAATAGCATACATCCTTGGCTTGCCCAATAATAAGAGGAACAGGCAACCCAAATCCAGAATTATATTCCTCACTGTTCAGAGAGCATGTATAACATATAAGTACACAATTTTTTTATTGCAGTACACATATAATTCTAACTACCTCTGAGTGATAATACGAGATCAGTCCGGAACTTGTCCAAACAATTGTCTCGTGTAATTAAGAGCTTTCAATTTATACTATAGTTCATTCATTAAATTGACTTAGAAGGCTATAGCAAAAATTTCTTTGCTAACAATTATGTAAATAAACCAACTACTATAAGTACCTTAATTTGTTAACCCAGACAACTGGATCACATGGTTCAGAGATCTGTCTCCATTTGACGGCCACAGAATAAGCACCGTTCCACGGCATCGTAGGACGTGTGTATGATCTATCTTCTGACACACTAAATGATATAGGTGATTCTAGAAAACTGCTGGTGCTGCAACCGGCCCCACCTCTGTTCTGACTAGGATGGTTCAGTCTTTCTTTTCTCCTGGCTTTCTTTCCGCGTTTTAACCCTCCTTTACTTGAATGCTTCCATTCGGTTTGTAGAGTACGCCAGACCCTTACAACCTTTTGTGCAATCTCTATGGCAGCGAGCCCAGCCATTCGATACTGGTGCAGGTTTTGCAAATAGATGAACAATCAGTTGGCAAGGTAAATACTAAACAGCAGATTAAATAGAATAACCATAAAGAAATTCACTTCAAGTGCATACGCAAGTCTTAAATATAACAAACAGACGTCTCAAATAACTCTTTGCTTTCCCCCTGAAGGAGGAAAAGGTTCAACCTGCTTTGTTGGTATTTAAAATTCCACCTTGCTAAACATAAATTTGCACATTTCATTTCAATTATCAGAAAGGGAAAAAGCAAAAACAAAATAATTAACATACAAATACATAAACTAATTACGGCGCTAATATTTTATCCTAGAATCCCGAGATGAACCTATGTGCAGCCTCAAACAGCTAAATGAAAATTGTATGCTTCAGAGATTGTATTTCAATCAGGAAAAATGAACCATATTCATCAATTTAGGATTCGAAAAAAGCTTTCCTATAATATATAGTCCATTCTTATGACAATCACCTGACGTCTATTGGACATGAACCCTGGGCAATGGTACTGGATCCTCTTGCCAATAGAATCTGCACCCTGCAACAGAGCAGCCTTTTGCTTTGTAAGAGGAAACTCTAGCTTTTTCAGCTTTCCCTTTTTCAAAGAATCCCGCAGAGGGGGTTGCCTGTACACTTTCTCACATACAGTCTTCGGGTGCAGCCTTTTACACCAATATTCCTATGAAAGTAGAAGTGTATGAATACTTAGAATAAAATATATGTTACATTATGTGTTAAACTAATTCATCGCAGTCTTGAGTGGATATCAAAGTCACAAGAGGCAAGCCATATATGTAAGTAACAAACAGACAAACTAAACGCAGGATGAGTTATGATTCATATTTTACCTTAAAGAGAGGATCTATATCACCATCAAGGTCAAACCAAGAAAATTCGGTGTTGAACTTTGAAGCTGTATATAATGCAATTTCTTTCTGCATGAACAAGTTGAAGGATAAAAATTCAAAGATATAAGTCAACTCATTACACTAAAGAAACGATCGTCTAACAAATAACAACACTGGAATAACATCATCATGAATATAATTATGTTATACAATCAAAGCCCGATGCTCCCGATGCTCCGGTCTTCTTAAAAAATCCGGGTTAGGCCGTGGTTTTGGTGTTGTGTGTATCACGACTCGACCAACACTAATTCTCAAGTACTGCATGTCAGTCCCTAAGATCACTACTATAGACCCCATGTTCGGGCAGTCTAGATGGAAGGCTCTGAATTCATTACAGTTTCAAGCTAGATCGGGGAAATAATAATAAAAAATCATCAAAACCTTACAGGAAAATACATAGAGAAAAAATATGGATAAAGTAACAATTCTTAAAGTCTAGGTTTATTTGAAAGCATGCCAAAACAAATTAAGCCGTGCTGAAAAATAACCAACCTGATAAAATGTTAAGCACTGCAGTACAAATTTATCCAATGAATCCAATTCAAGATCCAACGCTGCATCATAATCTTTAATCTGCAGTGTGAAATGGACTCCATGTGAGACTATCCACAAACCGAAACTATAATCTTGATAAATTTAAAAGAACTACTTGGTCATTTGTTTCCCTTTCGGGGGAGTTGCTCCACTCGAGTGAGGGTGGAGGAACAAGAGAAAAAGAATCTCATACCGCCTCTTTGAATTCTCCAATAGCGTGATAACAAGACCCTCTGAGATACAAGCTTTCAATATTCGAGCTATCAATACTTATTCCCACTGATAATTCTTTGATAGCATTCCTGTACCCATCAATTTAAATACAGAATGAAGTAGCAATTAATAACACAAGTGCGATGAATTTTCATAGACAATAATATTAAACACAACGTTATGACGAGACAAGTTTATTGGATGATGTATTGGCATTACACAAATTTCAAGACATGCCCTATGAATTCCATAACAAATATTCTGGTGTAAGCAGCGTTAAAAAAACAGTTAAATGTTTTTACGAAACAAGTTTGTGAAAAAATGATTAGAGACAAATTTGTGGTCTAGCAGGCAAAAAATAGCACAAAGGTGATATTTACAGATCATAAACCAGTAAAACCTCATGATAGAATAATACCATTGATAAGATCACTTAAATAATACTTTTGTCGGCCCTAACTTGGGTATAACATTTTTAATTAATATCTCGATTATTTAATATCCCAGTGCGATACCGGCTAGAGTATTGGACTAATGATCATTGTACAAATAATTTTTATTTGAACTGGCTGTGCAATTCAATAAATAAAAAATCAATATTAACAGCAAAATGAACCAATGATCTTATGCTTTGTTAAAAGATGTAGATATCAATAGATAAACATCTCAAAAATAGAAGGCAAAAAATAATATGCCAACAGGAAACGTTTGAAAATAAAGACTGCAATTTTCTAGTTTAAAATATGACGATCTCAAACAAGATTTAGTATGATGAGCATTTTTTATTCACACAGGTGTGATAAAAAAATATTGGCTGGAGGAACAACAATAATAATAATAAAATAATAGTAATAATAATAATACAGTGTGGACTGTTGGAAACATATAACTTCAATAAATAAGTAAAAAAAGTTGTAAGTTTATACTCCCTCGTAAGTTTATGGGGAATCTTTGACATTGAGTTTAACAGAAATGGTGTCTTTGCTTTATTTTCATTTTGGATTGAGCAAACTTACGAGGGATGCACCGAAAACTAAAGTAACGAAACTTTTCTGGGATTGAGGGACTGAGGGAGTATGTATATACCCCAAGTTTCATCAAGTAATCTACAACAATAGCTGGTAAATTTATCTTCATACATGCTAAGATATCAATTATAGTATCTTAAGAACATTAACCTGTGATCTCCCATCCCATGGAGAAGAAGCCCGTGGAGGTGATATGCTTTGGCAAACCTATTAAGTATCAGAAGACCAGGAATATGATTCTATTAAATCTTCAGTTCAAAGTATGCTCAGACTAGCAGCATATAAAGACAATATATACTGCAAAGATTTCTTTAGGTGGTCAAGATGTTTATTTAGGGCACTGGATTACAAGGAACGTGCCAAACGTGTATTCACAAATAAATAACAATATGAAAAATGAAATTCCAAACAATGTTTTACTTAATAAATATACTTACTTGATTTGTAAAATTGTAAATTATTAGATTCATTAGTTAATCAAAAGATCCAATTAATTTCTCGAAGAGGGTTAACTTTGCATAGCACAACACAAATGCAAGAGAAATATCACATCCACACAGCATACCTCCCATCGATTCTAAGAATTTCGTGAATGCATTGTAGAGCCTTTTCCGAGTTTGCCATGTCTTGGTAAAACTGTCAAAAGATCAAGATTTCATCCATAACTTATTCAACTAACTTCCAAGTAAGATGATGCACATGCTGTATCGTCTATATAGTGATGTGCAACTACATGGAAAATCATTATTTATTTATCAACAAACCACTGAAAAACTACTAGAATATCTAAGGTGGCCTTTGTCGTGGATAGGGAATTACTCATTGTCTTATTTGAAATTGGCGGTCATTTTCTGGTTTGAATTAGGTCTTTGGGTAGTGTAAATGAGCAGTATAGCTTTATTTGTTAGCCACTTTTCCAGTTGCCTTTTAAACCACAAAATCTTTGTCTAGCCAGCCCATTTTCCAATATTAAAAATAAATGTGCAAGCTGATCTTATCATTAGCACAGCCATTAATAATTTGGAATGTAACAATGTAAACCTTCAGTTGATTTCACTGGAAAACTACCTTGCTTTTCGTTATTTAAATAGATACTTACTCCATAAAGTTTAACTCCAAGAAAATTTCAAATACAGAACTAACAGTATAATAGATACTGATTACTGACAACAATTCACTCTTCTACCCAAATATGCCAACAACTTTCTCCAAAAACAGGGGGAAAATGATTGTTGGGCAGGCAATCATTGTAACACACTTTCGGCGAATTGTAATGATCATATCTTCAGAAGATGGTTACATAAAACATTTGAAATATAGGAAATATATTAGAATCAGTAAAATCAAAAAAAAGAAACCTTTGACAAGGTATTATATTGTAATCCCTCTCACCCAAGCATATGTTTTCATCAACTTTTTAAGTGGTTTCAAATGAATTTATATTGTATTGGACATCAGTTCATCTCATACTTCATTCCCTTCGCTTCAGTAACGTGATCCCATGACACATCACCAGCATCACAATTCATACATCACCTTGATCCAACCATTAGACAGAAAAAGGGGAAGAACATTGTATACAGAATTACAGATGTGTTTCACCTTCACAACTTGTACGCAAGAAATTGCAATTTTTCTTCTTATTCTACCTTTTATTGAGAACAGGCCAAAGTCTCCTTATGTAGTAAACTCTAATGAATACCTGAGTAAGATGAGTCCAAGCCTCAAGGAAATTTTGATCTATTTGGATTGCTTTCCTATGAGCCTCCTCTGACCTTCTATATTCACCGAGTGGATATAAAGCCATACCCTGTGAAAGCCCAAATTAATTCAATCAATGAATCAATGCACAATTTTCTTTGCATATAAGCACGATAATGTCATCCAAAGAAAATAGTTGCTGTGGAATCACCAAGTATGTGTATGCAGATTTGTTATCCTGATCAACTTCTACACATGTAGATAGGTCTTTAACAGCAGCTTTGTAATCCTTACACTTAAAGTTCACAATTCCTGAAAAGGTTCACTAGCATGATCACAATTGTGATACAGGGCACTGCAAGAGCACTGAGTATGGGAAATAAAGGAAAGAACCAATACATTAGCCAAAACAATAAACAAACACGTTCTATAAACAGTGATCGCAAGAAGATAGGGACCAGGGTCACGTCCATATCATTTTAAGCATTGAGACATGAAATATAAGGGACACTCATCATTTTAATGTTACCCCACAGCATCGTATTTTGCAATGGACCAAAGGGCACCAAGAATTTAATCCATAGATTTCTCTAAAGATCCAGCCACCACGGGATATGCTCCTCAACGAAATGATATGATTAATGTCATTTAAGGAAATCCCAGGAAATTCATCTTGAGTTTTTATTCCATCTTCTGCCCTAAATTCTGTGCGTGAGAAACATTATTTCCAAGGGTTTATTGGAAGATCTGTACCATATGTTAGTAGATCTTACATATACAGTCCTTGATCCTATTTTGATGACTTTATGGTGCTTTGGTGTCTTAGGATTTTAGCTTCATATGTAATGAAAGATTGAGGAGGGCGTTTAGAACCAGATTATGGTGAATTGTTATTAGTATTATAATCTTGCAACCTTCCTGTCCAGAGTATCTAGGAAAATATTTTTATGCAAATGTTCACAGAATCACAGTTCACTTAGATCAGAGTCTCCCACCATTTTCTACTATCCATGAAGCCAAACTTTATATAAATGATCGACAAACATATCCTGAAGGCAGGCTCACCGTCAATTAATGGAAGTGTATGATTGTGATTTTGATGTCATTAGGGTTTTAGGTTGGACTAGACGAAGAAAAAGGAACCATGCTCAAATACATGAAAATCTCTCTAGACCAGAATTATAAACATTGTTAAAGTCCTGTATAGATTTTTGCCCCTCCATGGTGTGTCTAGCTAGAATAGTGTACAATAATTACCGAAAAACATTCTACACAACACATGTAGTCAGTATTTTTAATATTCAAGACAAGGATGGACAGGATTTCACAGTGAATTACAGGAAACTATTAGCTGTTGTGACACTAGTTACTTATTGATATTTCCATGTTCTAGAATCATATTTTCAACTCTTAGGTATTAAAACTTCACCTGGTCGGCAGTAATCTGCCATAGGTCTAATATAGATAGAAAGATGCTGATTAACAGCAGCTTGTAAATGGGTGGGGACGCAATGTAGTAAAAAATGTAATGCTGAAGACTGGCAAGATTGTTAGTTCAAATCTTGAAATAGTGCAGTAACCTCTTTCATGCAATATGTCAGCTGAGTATGATTCAAACTCCAATGCTTTAGTCAAATCTGCAATTGCCTGGAAGCAAAAGCTATTTAGTCAGCATGCACGTGTACAATCAGAATGAGCATATAAATGACGAGAAACATTAGTATATTAATATATTAAAATGATACCTTAGCAGATTCTCCCAAGGCTGCTCGAGCTTGACCCCGGCGTTTCCAAGCCTCGCCTGCTGATGGGTTTGATTGTATCGCCTATTAAAAATAGTCATGTCTCATTTCATTCATATATGATTCAACATATCACATACACCCCAAAAAAGAGATTTATACAAGCATTACCTTTGAAAAATCAGCAATAGCAGCATGTAGTTCTCGTTGAAATGCATATGCCGTTCCCCTTCCAATTAAGGCCTCAACATAATCTGGTTCTTCTTGTAGAATCTGAAATATATAGTAATGTATGATAAAGTTATGTAAAAGATTTGTGGAAATTATTCTTTCCCTCAACCATGTGCATTGTGGAATATTTGGTTTAAGATAACAAAATATAATTCACAAGTAAATAACATCAACCTTGTCAAAAATGGTTATAGCGTAATCATATTTTCCATCATTAACCTGCAAAGGAAGAGAAACACATCAAAGTGCAAAATAAAAAAATTACAATCACCATGAACAGAGCAGTAACTTGAAAATCATGGGGAAATATCTTAAATTCAAAGCATCAGAACCAAAAGGGCCCCCTCTGAAGCCTTATTTTACGTTCTTAATAAATAACCCTAAAACTACTCTCGGTGGGGTAGATAATAACAAGCCCAAGTTGAAATGACACAAGTCCACTTTCTCTTTATCTGTAACTAATAGTTTGACCCCAAGTGCAACACAATGATACCAAACTAATATAGATAAAACAAAAGTTAAAACGTATAATGCCACAAAATGATCTGACAATTAACTTTGGGCAATCACAGCCTCAAACTTAAGTGGAGACCAGAATACATTATTTTTCTAATAGATAGATCAAATAGTGTGCAATTGTTTCCTGAGTATACAATCATATTCCAGCAATGATTTTGTTGATTGGGGTGCTTTAATGGGAATTCTATATGTACATAAGTGCATTAATGAAACACATAAAAAACTAAAAAAGTGGCAAACTATAAATTGAAAATAACAGAATGATGATGCCATATAAGAACAATGAAAAAATATTTGAAACCCAGTCTTTCCATTTTTTAGAATTAAAGAAGAACCAGAATTTTTTGCATTCATCAGAAAACATATGACAGAACACCAATATAGCAGAGGATATCTACCTGTGAAATTCCTCGTGATAATCTGAAATCCACATTTATTGACTTTTTCTTTGGTATCCTATCAAAACAGAACTTCTTGCTCTTGTTAGCCTCATGTATTAATTCGTTGTGGATTTCACACAAGCTAAACAATTCATTACACTTATCAGAAGATTCATGAGATTCTCCACAAATCACAGATGAATCAGTGCTTGATTCAGATGAACCATTCACTACATTCTTTCCACTTAAATTGTGCACCCCGTTAGTTTCAGTTGAGTGACATTCGTGGTTTTTGTTTGATTGGCTGCTTAAACCACTGTCTCCTTTGTTAAGACTTGATCCATTATGTAACTTGTCATGGGCCTCCCATTGATTGATTGGCATGCTACTTGGTTTATTATTTCCATTTGATTCGCCAAGGTTGTCAGCTATATTATTCGATTTTGTAGAAGCATTAGATCCAGACAGATTGAAGGGCAACCCTGATGACTCCATCACATGGTTCTGGCAAGAAAGAGAACTATTCTGTTTGGCAATTCTCAAGACTTCTTCCAGCTCCATGAGAATTTTTAAATCTGCAGACTGGCAAACGGCATGCTCAAATCCCTGCTCCCAAACTAAAAGAGCTTGCTCATTCTTTCCCAGAGCAGAAAATGCGCGGCCTGAGAGTTAAATATTTCAGAAACTCAGCATCATTCAAAGGCGACAGACTTGAAGGAGCAACTTGTTTAGAGTTATATTTTAAGTGATGTTTCAAATCAAGAATCACCAGACTAAGATTCAGCAATTACAGCAACCACATGCAATAATCTTCCTCTGTTGATATCATTTAATCATTGAGTGAAAATAATAATTAGATTCATAAACATATACTCTTATAGATCTAAATTAATAGTATGATTATTACTAATTATGGATACTGTAAAATCTGACGAGTATGTGATGCTGGTTAAGTGAGATGTAATAATATTATATATGACGAGTCTATGCATGCTGATTGTTGGAGATTTAATAATATATATCTGACCAGTCTATGCATGCCGATTGTTGGAGATATAATTATCTATACTTATTACGTAGAAAAATAACCCAAGCAGTCTAGCCCCGGGGCGGACCCCAACCGAAAGGCGCTACCTACACTCAGGGGCGATACAGGAAAGAGAGGAACTTCTACAAGGTGCATAATACTCCGTACTTAGATAGGATGATTAAATTTCTCTTTGTATGGTAGGAAACTTTTTTATTTGGTAATTATTGTAACCAAGTCTTTAACCCGTCTATAAATACAGAAGTCCTTGTACTTGAAATATACACAGAAATTCTCCCATATTTCTCTTTTATATTGACATTCCTTTTTTTTCCTGATATTTCGTTACCTTCGAATAGTGCATTTAAAAATCCAATAGTCAAGTAATGTGATCAATATCACAGAAGTATAATCTGAAAAGAATTACTGCTAAATGCTAATCATAATTCCCACAAAGTTACAACCTAGAACTTATGTGAAACAACAAAAAGTTTTTCCGTGACACTAATCATCACTCAACAACCTTGTATTAATAGCTGACTGATGCCGAGACATGTGTATATTATTACATCAATCATAAATCTAATGTCTAATAATGGAGGATTCAAATCCATCGGGAGAGATAACAACAAAAAGTCAAAAACTTGTTTTGTAATGGAGTTAAATTCTAGTTTCAAATGACCCTCAAATGCAAAAATAAAGAGGGGGGCAGATCACGAAACTCGAGTTTTACCTCATGTGTAGGCTTATAGCATATGCATAAACCAATGCAATGACACAAACTTAAAATCACAAAACATTCAGAGAAATAGATAAAAATGAATAAGTGAAGTAAAGGTAGGTTTTTTCTCATCTCTTCGCGCCTGGAATCACAAATGCAAATCTTTTAAGCTCAAAGAAGAACGCAGACGCACATTCAACACATTTGAAACTTGGCACCGATAAACACTAAAATAAACAAGCTCGAATCCGACATTTGAATTTCAAATTTAGGTAATCGGCATCGGTTTTCCATCAAGTAAAGATGAAAAGGGGAAGATTACCTTTGAGAATATAGGCATGGAGAAGCTTAGGATCGAGCTGCAAAGCCTCATCGCAGTCTTTAATGGCGTGCTTATACAGCTCCAATTGGCTATAGCAAAAGGCTCGATTGCTGAAACCGAAATCGCAGAGTAAAATCAAAAAGAAAAAAAAAACAGATCAAACACCAATCCATACAACAAATCCCAGCATCAAATAACCCAAATCAGAATTCCGACGCACCAGAAGTCCTGAACGGCGGAGGACTGGGAAATGAGTGAATCGAGAACTCGAATAGCCTTCGACCAGTCCTTGGCGCCGCACAGCTTCAGCAGCTCAATTCGCTCGGCCACCGCCGATGCCATTGCCATTGGCGAAAATGGAAAAAAATAAATATGAGGATTGAATTGAATTATGTGAAATAGTCGTTTTATAATTAAGAACTTTGCCTGTGATTTGGGCTCAGGGAAGCGAGGGGTAAAATCGGGATTGCATATGGGGAGAAGATTTTTGTAACTTGTAATCGAAGATAATTTTATACTGCCGCTTTTTATTAGATTTAAGGAAAATGCGAGGGTATTTGTGTCACTTCAGGTATTGCTTCATAGTTCTTATCCACGCGCCATTGTGGCTATTGGCTAATATCAAGTTATTCACAAATCATTTCGAGAAATTTAAGCATATTACTATTATTTTTAAATTAATATAAAAAAAAAAAGGTAAATTTGAATAAGGGTAAAAAAAAAAGGTATTATTAAAATCATACTCTTTTTTTCCTTAAATATTCCTAAAAAAAATACCAATTAAGATTAAGAGTAAATATTGTACTTGTAATTCTCCAAATATAATCAATCATATATGTAAATAATTGATAGTATAATTTATCAAATTGGAAAATCATCCGTGAGATTTCAAATAAATATTGCAAATGCAAAAAAATAAATAGAAATATAAGTCTATTATTATTATTATTATTATTATTATTATTATTATTATTATTATTAATATCATGTCAAATGTAATGTTTAATACTTATATTATAATATGACTTATATAAAAAGTTGATTCAATAACATTACATTATACTGTACATTTTTCATAATCACTATTATCATTATTATTATTAATTTAGTTTGAGTCGATGTGAGGTAACATCATCTTATTACAAATTAACTAGGAATCGTGTTAATGGTTGTTAGCTCAGTTGGTTAAGCACTTGAATTGGGAATATCAAAAGTCCTAAGTTTGAATTTCAAGACATTTTGTAATTTGTAAGTGACCTATACCAAAAAAAAAAAAAAAAAACTAGGAATCGTAATTAATGTACTCAACAAAGGGCAGAAAATAAAACAAACCAATATCATCCTTAAAATAATTGTGTGAATAAAAACATTGTCAACCTTTTACATCAACCGGGTAGTAAAATGTGTTGAATGAAGAATCTTGAGAATTTGATAGTACATAAATATAAGTCTATCTCATTTGCCGCCGCTAGCACTGCTTGGGTTGTTTGTGGTGGAGAGTGGAGCTTGGGAGTTGCCGGAGATGGTTGGAGCGTCGGTGGAGCTGGCGGCACCTCGGCCTATCTGTGGCTGGAGGTGGCCTTGGGAGCCATAGCCTTGTTGCTTGTAATCCTCCAAGTCCTTGTACTGAGTGTACGGACTTGTACCCACCGGCAGACCTTCTAAATCCGCTTTCTTCTCCTTCTCCATTTGTATTGTTTTCCGTGATGGATTGTGGATCAACTTTGCCTTCAATTTATATTACTTTGTAATGGAGATTTGGAGGTCATGTCAAACACTGAGAACATGCGTTGAACCGATTCCAAAGATAGTAGTACTATGAGTATTTTTTAGGTGTAAATTTAGTATATTTGTCAATATTCGTTTTCCATCTCAATTGCAACATGATGAACTAAACGTATTACTATTTGCACTATATAATTCATCATATTTTATTTCAAAATACAGTGAAACTTTTATAAATTAATACTCGATTGATTAATAACCTCTTTAAATTAATAGAATTTTTCGGTCCCGACTTGGTCTTTGAAATGAAAAAAAATACCCGATAAATTAATAATATTTCTAAATTAATAAAACTAAGGTTGCCTTTGCCTATGATGCTTTGAGAGTATAATTTTTAAGCTCTTTTTTAATCTTGCTATATTTTGTTTACACTTGTATGATTTATTTTTTATAAATGCCTTATTGATGATAGAAAAGGGCTATTAACAAAATATTCTTCAAGCTCATCAGTATTATTACAAACAATACAAAGCAAGTTCTACCTGATGTAAAGCCAAAACATGGTCAACTAAAAACAAATGTATAGATAAGGGCACATGAACAATTCAAACAAAGGTAGTAAAGAAGATATCAAAGATGGGCAATCTTAAAATCCAGCCCAACTAGGGTGATAGATTTTTGAGTATTTTAGAATTACAATAAACACCTCTCCTGATGTAGTAAACAACAAGCTAAACAGGCTATTGGGCCCGCGTTCGGCTATTTTCTACAGCCCGGACTTGGGAGAAATATGGGTGGCCCTACAAACATCGAATAAAACGTACATTTAGTATATAAGCAAAACGATTGGAAAAAAACTGAACCGGTCAGAAGTACAGAAAAAATAGCATCACTTGACAAAACAACAATTGTAAAATTTTCATTTTATTCATTCGTACATTAACCACTACCTCCATCAGCATAAATTTCAAACCCCACCTTCACATTTTACAAATATCACTGTTGGCCTCGTTGTTTCAATAATCAAAGACTGAATCAAATCTCGGTGTTTCATTTTTATATTTTCAAAGTTGCCCCTAGTCTTTTTTGTAACTAGGTCTCAACGATAATTTTGTAATTATCCAAAGCAACAAATATTACCATGGCTTCTTTTGCAGTTAGCCTATCCTGATGATCATAGCGCAGGAGTTTGTCGAGGAAATCTATGGCCTGAAAGTGGAAAAAAAAAGTCACACACAATAAACTAAAGCTATTCAAATTTTAGCCAAGTAAATCAGGCAGATAAAGCAATCAAGACAAAAATAACAAACTTATGACCTCTGGTGACACAAGATGTTGATTATCTGCATTGATGAATTTTGACCATGGTTTCCTGCTGTGCCTGCATTATGAGAATGGGAAAAACTTTACGAATGTAAATGCACCAGAAATGAGTCGTATTTTTTTATTATTATTAAGGATCATTACAAAAACCATCCCTTCATAATGATCCTAATTATTTTCTTATTTTAGTTGTGACTATAGCCTATAGGTATGAGGCGTACCAAAATGGAATGTGTGTCTATAGATACAAGGCAGAAAGAGTAACAGATATTCCCTTCTCAGGGTGAAATTTGTTAAAAATAGAAATAAATGTGAAAGCGGTACATGTATAATGTATTACGAAAGATAATTGAATTTCTGTAGTTGATACTAAAACTCGTGTTAATTTTCATCAAGCATGTCTTTTTAAATAATTTTACACAATTGTTCTTAGTTTTACATAACTTGTTGATGTGATCAAGTAGTTTTTTTGGTTACATCCCTAAATAAAATTACTCCTGTAATACTATATATATTAAAAGGCACACTATAATTTGGGACTATCTGTAATGCTTGAATACTCGAGTTGACTAATTGTAAAGTATCTAGTGAGTTCTGAAAATTACATCAGATCAACTAACGGCACCAAAATGTAAATGAAACTTTTGTAATATTCTAGTAACCTGGATTTTTTTAATACTTCGAATCTCAAGGGCAGTTTTTGTAATTATTCCTAGTATGTATTCCAAAAGTTGTCCCAATAAGTTTGATTATATATGATAGTTGTTCATTGCTTGTGTCATACCTCCCAACAAGAGCTTCAAGTTTTGGATCAAGCTCCAAATGGTATTTATGTAAATACGCATTCAACTCATCAGTTCCAAGTACCTGAAAAGACAGCCTGATATCAGATACAAATTTAAAGAGAGTATTGTGTTATTTCCACATGTAGAAATTAGAATATCTTCTGACCATTTATTGAAACAAAATCTCATACTTGAAAGAATATAAAATGTTAGTGATTCGCTAAATTATGTATGTTACCTTGGCAATCTTCACTAGTTGATCCTGGTTATCATGTCCATAAAAGAAAGGTTCCTTCCGAAAAATCTACATAAGCAAGACCAGGATACGTGGAAAAAAAGTCATTAGTGTACTTGGAAAAAAAAAAAAACAGATCGAGCCCGACAAACCCCTCACCATTCCAGCAAACATGCAACCAAGGCTCCATAGATCCAACGAATAGTCATAATCTTGCAAGTCAACTAGAAGTTCTGGACCCTTGAAGTACCTGAATAAAAAAAAATAGATAATGAAATAAGATAACATAAGCTTATAGTTGAGCAAATAAAAATCAGAAAGCTTAACCATCAACATGAAGGAAGAACTTCACAATGAGTCAAAGGTAATCTTGAAACAATTACAACCTTCAAGTGAGTTCGAGTCAGAGAATTAGTTATAGGATACCTACTATTAAAATTAAAGTAACATGTTTTTTTATTACACAAACCACGTAATGTTTTATATAAAATAAATGTGGATAATCTACCGTGTGTGCGGTGGCGGAGCTAGGAAAAATTGGTGACAGCATGAACTGTTTCATGGATTCAAATATATAAATATATCAAATAATGATATTTTAAATTAGGAAACCTAATAGGTAATATTCTATAAAAGATACTAATACTCTATAAAACATCCAATTTGAGAATGCGTTCTATTTCTTCTTTTTATGTAATTTCAGCAACTACTCATCCTTCAATCCACACAATCTCTTTTTCGGGAAGTCATGGGAGTAAGGGTAAACATCAATTTAGACGATTTTGACCAATGTACTAGTAAGAAAAAAAGTTAGTGAGGGAAATCAGTTGACTTAAATATGCTAACTGTCCACTCACAGAACCTGACCAGTGCAAAACTAAGTTGTTATGGGATGTGTTTCTTTAACCATCTGAATGCCTAGTGAGGAAATATATGAAATAAACAAAACAGTAAACAAACATGAGGGAGAGAAAAAACATTTAAAAAAAAACACGAACTGAATGGTAAAAAGCTTTAAATATTTAACCTTGAAGCAACACGGACATTATACTCCTTTCCGGGGTGGTAAAATTCTGCAAGACCCCAATCAATCAACCGAAGCTTTCGCAACTCGTGGTCTATCATTACATTGTGAGGCTTCACGTCTCTGTGCATTATCCCCTGAGAGTGACAGTAATCCAGTGCCTGCTGGACCAAAAAGGAATTTGAATCCCAGGATAGAATACTATACATGTATAATTCACATAATAATAAATCATTTATAATTAATATTCCCTCCCAATATATTGTCCAGACATACTTCTCACATAGATTACGAAAAGTACACAAATCACAGATAAGCTAAATATTTTAAGGATTTTCCTAATTTAATAAAGGGTGATAATTACAAAATGCGCATTAAATAAGGTTATAGCAGTAAGAGTGAAAAAAAAAACCATTATATGTAGTAAGTGGACTACATATTTGGGACTTCGGATCAGCCTACTAAAACTGGTTTTTTTGTTCAGGATCATAAAGGAATGTTTTAATAAATGAAAGAACAGAGGCTTTCGTATCCTTTTACCTTGAGGAGCTCATATATGTAGTAACGAATGTCATAATCAGTCAATGTAGGATACAGAACTTTGAAATCTGTACTATTGACGAATTCAAATATCAAGCTGGGAGTTTTCGAGTGCTGGTCTCTAACAATGTCTAGGAGCTTGACAACGTTTGGTCCCCCACGAAGATTCTGCAGTATTTTGATCTCTCTTTTTATCTACATCGAAAATAAATTTAGAATATATATTTTATAATGTCCAAACACACACACGCACACACATACTACATAGAATATTGATCTGCTCGAGTAAATTCAACAAAGCTTGATTTTTTCCAGATTTCATTCAATAGAAATATTCCCTAGGTTCTATGTTGACATTTTGTAGTTACCTTTTTCTTCTTAACAGGTTTCAGAATTTTGATAATGCATCGCTCGTTGTTGTTGACATTTATACCCTCGAAAACTTCACTGTACTTCCCTCTTCCGACTTTACGGACAATCTCATAATCATCCTGGTCCCTGAAAATACACACACACATATGCACTCTATGTTAGAGTATTTAAACGAAATCTCCGAAACAAATTGAAGTCTAGCTGCACATTTGACCGACAAAAAGCACAGGATACATCAGATGAACACTAATTCGAATTAAAAAAAGTATAAGTTGATAAACTACATTGAGGATTGAAATGCATATATTTATTGAATGTTATTTCGGGTGCTAAGCTATTACGTAGTCTTGCTGATCGAAATTGAAGTTGTAGTAACAAATCACATAACGGAATCCATGATTTCGTTCTGAAATCGGAAACGATAATCACGAGGTGACGAGAAATCGGGGCAGCGAAAAAGGCGAAAATCGAAATCGGGAGCAATAAGAGGTTCTTACCCCCACTGGACAGTGAGATTTTCATAATCCCAGTATTCGCTGGGGCGCACCACGTTTATGTCGGCGTAGACCCGCGCTTTCGACATCTCCGTAGATCTCCGGCGATCTGGCGTCGGCGGACTCCGCTTATTGTGTGCTGATTTTATTTTTCCTGAATAAAAATATAATAATAAAATAAAAAGATTAGGGTGTAGCGTAGTGTAGGTTGCTTTTATTTACTTGTGTGAAAATTGCCGAAATAAAATGTTTAATTATAGATCTAATTAAATTGCCCAGTAAATGGTTGTGGTGTTTTTGTAATTTTCGAAAGAAAAGGGTTAAATCTGTAATTAAGTAAATTTTACCAAGAGCTAACTCCCTCGCATCAACCATCAACCAACCCACAAGAGCTAATAGGTTAAATTGAGTATGATGTTTTTGATGATCAGGTTTCATCTTTTCATCCGTTTGTTTTGGTCCTGTGTTATGTGCACATTATATTACAAAGGCAAGGCTCGACCGATATGATATCTATTTACTACGGATGGAGTAGTGTATTTATTTAAGATCATATCATATATCAAATCAACCAACAATAATACTACCAGACCAGTACCAGCTAGCTTGGCCAGTGGCCACGATCGATAATTCGTGCATGGCGGTAGGGCAATGCGTGCTCCAACATTAATAATGATCGATATCGATCTATTCAATCTTATAATAATAAATATATTATAAGATAGGGATAGGGAGAAGACTAGTACATATATATATGTACAGTGGTCCCTTGAGTGAAGGTATCCATGCATATAAAAACAGCCTCAAATTTGTGATTGTGTTGATGATGTGAAGTATTGATGTGTCTGCTTGTGGGGTTAATTTCATTCAGAAATCAGAATGGAAGATGGAGGAAGAACTGCCACCCCACCATAAATTACTAGCTATAGTAGGTTTTTATGCTTGGTTTTTTTTTTTTTTATATATAGTATAGTGTTAAGCGTTTCGCCTAATAACTCATTGTAAGTTTGTCGATACTTGAGACTACAGATACACGAATCCGAACAAACCATCTTGTCTCGTCTCGTCCAACCACACAATCTAATTAAACCGTATTCAGCTTTCCGAATGTGCCCCCGGAATCAATTAATTATTAAGAAAAAAATACACATACATAATTAACATGATCACCTCAAAGTGTTTGATGATTAGTACTTTGTGTTTTCAGTACAAAGGGAAAAGGACATGAAAATAAAAATTAAATGGGGTATATAGTATATGAGAATTTATTAAGCTGGCCCATACTCATATAATAGAAAAACAATAATAATAATACTAATTAGAGTAATATGGAATATTAATATAGTATACATTGAGCAAGAAGATCACAAATCAAAATTCAAATATGTCAACCAATAAAACAGAGCTTCTTTCATCTGCAATGAAGAGGACTAGTGAATGGTTTCCTTTTTTCTTATTTAATTATTTTCCCTTTCTTTAATAGTATAATTTGTTTTTAATTAAATGTGAGCACTTTTTGTCAGGATTTTTTCCCAGGAAATCCCTAGTGATGTTACTGTGAATGCTGGTGGAACTTCATTCTCTTTACACAAGGTATTGTGTCATTTGTGTGTGTGTGTGTTTTTCTAATTTAGTTACTAATATAATTTAGTTGTATATATATGTTGACAGTTTCCGCTAGTCTCAAAATGTGGGCACATAAGGAAACTGCTCTCCGAATCCCCCGACCTCTCCGCGATCTCGATCCCCGACATCCCCGGCGGGGCCGACTCCTTCGAGCTGGCGGCCAAGTTCTGCTACGGTATAAACTTCGAAATAACCGCCGACAACATAGCCATGCTTCGATGCGCAGCCGAGCACCTCCAGATGAATGACGATTACGCCCCCGCGAACCTAGTCGGTCGAGCCGAGGCTTACATAAACGAGGTCGTGCTCAAGAGCCTAGCCGCCTCTGTCACGGTGCTGCGGGCCTCCGACCGCCTCCTCCCGACCGCGGAAAAAGTCAACCTGGTCAGCCGCTGCATCGACACCATCGCCTACGTGGCGTGCGAGGATAGGAGGAGCCACTTTTCGGGCCGGGTCGGGGATTGGTGGGCCGAGGATTTGAGTGTTCTCCGGATAGACTTGTTCCGGAGGGTTCTCGTTGCGATGATGGCTCGAGGGTTCGAGCGGGGGGCGCTCGCTCCAATACTCATGTTGTACGCGCAGAAATGTCTTCGAGGTTTGGTGAGGTCTTTATTCTCGTCTTATTTAACGATTTTTAGTAGAATTTCAGTCGTATCTAAAATGTACTTCTTCCCACCCATAGATCTGGTCACACTTCTTTTGTAATTTACAAAGGTAAATAGTATTTGATAGCTCATTCTAGCGTTTTGTCTTGTTCAATTCTAGCGTTTTGTCTTGTATGAAGACAATTCAATTGAAGAAATGTCGCGAAAACTTCAAAAAATAGAATACATTCACTCTTAATTGAATAAATATCAAATAAGACAAAACAATAAAGTAAACAGTCGTGTAAAACCTATGTGAGAAATTTCACTTAAAATCGTCAAACTAAATGATTTTTGATTTTTCAGAAACTTACTAATTAAACGTATAATCGAGCTATGTTACAGCACGTTTTGTGATATAATCTCATTCTGTTTGAGATAAATAAATTATTCGACTATATATACACATTCCAGGATATATTCGGAAACGGGGAGAAGAAAATCGAGCCGGGGGAAGAACACGAGAAGCGGGTGGTCATAGAGACCATAGTCAGCCTGCTGCCGAAAGAGAAGAACACGATATCGGTCAGCTTCCTCTCGATGCTCCTCAGGGCCTCGATATACCTAGAGACGACAGTGGCGTGCAGGCTCGACTTGGAGAAACGAATGAGCAAGCAGCTCGGGCAGGCAGTGATAGACGACATATTAATCCCGTCTTACTCGTTCACAGGGGACAGCACTGCGTTTGATATCGACGCCGTGCAGAGGATAATGACCAACTTCACAGAGTCGTCGTCGGACGAGGATAGTTGTGTCGATAAAGAAAGGGTGACGAACTTAATGGAGAATTATCTCGCCGAGGTTGCTTCTGATAGGAGTGTTTCGGTTTCCAGATTCATTGCTCTTGCTGAGGTCATCCCCGAGCAGTCGAGGGTGACGGAAGACGGGATGTATAGGGCCATCGACATTTACTTGAAGGTATATGCATTTCGTTTAATTTCAAAGTTGATTGAACTGAGGGTTTCAGGGTTCCGGTTCCGTTCGCTTCTGGTTCTAACGTATATGTTTTTTAAATTATTTTCTTCGTTTGTTGAAAAAACACCGGTTTTGGTTCGGTTATTGAACCGGGTCGCAGTTCATTTATTTTCAGCTCACTTATATAAATTTTTAGTTGACCAATTAACTTATATTTGAGCTTAATTTCACAGGCTCATCCAGCGTTAAGTGACATGGAGCGTAAAAAGGTGTGCAGTGTAATGGATTGCGCGAAGCTCTCTCGAGAGGCGTGTGCACATGCGGCCCAAAACGATAGGCTTCCGGTCCAAACAGTCGTGCAAGTCCTTTACTACGAGCAGCAGCGGCTAAGGGAAGCCGTGGATGGGACCACCTGCACCTCCCTCGTGCCCAACGAGGTCTCGACTCTCAGAAGGGAGAATCGAGACCTCAAGCTCGAGCTAGTCAAGATGAAGACGAGGCTGAAGGAGGTCATGGAAAATCCAGATGATGATGATGAAGATCGTGATTGTAGACCGATGACAGCTTTGATTGGCAGTCCGCGGGCCCACTCGCCCGAGGATAAGCCGTCGACTTTGCCTAGGAAATCGTTTATGAGTTCGGTTTCGAAGAAACTCGGAAGGTTGATGAGGGTAGATATTGGTCCGAGGTCGAAAGGCAGGTCGACGAAAAAGCCGAGTAAAGACCGGAGACATTCGATATCTTAGAGTGTTGAGATAAATTTGTTTGTTTTTTGAGTGTGATTATGTTTATTATAGTGTAGTAGTTTTTCAAGTGCATATTGGTTAATGGTTTGTATATTTGATGAAATTTAAATCTTTGTTTGGTTGAATTGACCATTTTGTCCTTAAAAAACTTTTATGGCACAATTAGTCTGGCCCAAGTATTCCAAAAATGGAGGTTACTCGGCTTCATTTTTAGTGAGGGGAATTATTTGGGCCCAGCGCAAACAGCCCAAAGCCCAAACAAATGTAATTTTATATTTTGAACTGATTATTGATAATGAAACCCTCTTATACACTAGTGTATTCATAATTTCATATACAATCAATATATCACTTGAAGTAATGCTTCAATAACATTTATTGCATTTACGTCACCGCTTTTTCAATAACATTATTTTTAATTACAAGAATTATTTGAATTTAAAGATAAGATATAGTAATGTTTGGCTTGGCATTAGCATACGTACACACCTTTTTTTCATTATAATAATGAAAAATGGAATCTAGCTTGTGTTGATTTGGTGGCAGACAAAATCATATCATATAAACCTCAACTCCAGTATCAAAACATAATTCCCATGTGGTAGGGCCCAAATAAATAAATAGCATGGCTGTACAATGGGTTGGCCCATTTATGTCAAATACTAAAACACAAACTGCCTTTGGTTTTGGTTTTGGTTTTGGTTTCTGTTTATTAATTAATCAGAATTATTATTGTCCAAATTTGGTTTCGGTTCCTTCCTGAAATTCATGTCTTAATTAAGCACCAAATTTTTCAAAGATGGAAATTCAGGTGAGTTAGTGTACACGTAACACAAGGACCCACAAAAATAAGATTTCAAAATTAAAATTCACATACAATAAATATGTTTAAGAAAAATTAAATTCAAGTTATATTGAGGCTGAGGGCCTGGAAAAGCCAAGGGGGGCTGTTTAATCTATCCTGAATTTGATTAACATTGTTCGGCATTTCCTGCCCCCACAATTTCTTCTGCCTCGAAAACTCGTCTCTTGTCGTTTTGCTTCTCGTAACTCCTTTAACGTGGCTCGACCCGGTGGACGAAGACGAAAAGCTCGGCCCGGATTCCGATTGGAAATCGGGCTCAGCTGCTTTGATTTTCTTCTGGTAGTAGCTTCTCGGGCCCAATGTCAATTCCAGATCACCCTGATCGTCCCACGAATCCCTTGTGCAGTCCTCGCTCAATTTCGGGACGTTAACAATCTCTTGACCGGGCCGGGTCGATCCGGGACACGGTCGGGCCTCGGCCCGACTGAAAACCCGCGCATGGTGCGGGGCGTTTTTGGCTGCATCTTTCATTAGCATCTTCTGGATTCCATAGAGCCGATGAAGTTCGTGCACCTTCATCGAAAATACATAAATTAAACCACTGAAAAATCTCAAAATTTTTAATAAAAAAAAAATTTGTTTGATTTGATTTGATTATATATAAATATAAACAAGTACCTGGTGTTTGAATGTTTGGTCGTGCTTGATCATGGCCATTTTCAAGTATTCCATGTCCTTATGATTCAGAATTAGCTTCTCCATTGAGTTATTAGAAAAATGAATCGCGTCGCACGTTCCTATTATCCGTACGATCGATGGATGTATTAGACGACACACGTACACATGTACACCTGCAGCTGCTGGTTCAAGAGAGTAAATAACGAAAGAAATTAAAGAGAGAAAACGCATATATATCTACACTAGAATGTATAATTGCATGAAAAAATATCTATGAGCCATCGTTTTCGGGCGCACAGTTATGTTACATGATGAGAAATACAAGTCTCCATTAATTATTGTGTAGCAAGATATTTCCAATCATCTCATCACACAGACCACATATTATGATTCATGATTTCACAGAAATTAATTAAGTTTTTAAGGAATTGTGATTTATATTATTGAGACGTAATAATAATAATTCATTTTGTTACCTTATAATCTCTTGTACGTGGGCACAACTGATGACTCTGATGAACTTGAACAACTTTTCATAAGTAGACAGAGCGAGAATGATTTTGGAATATATGTACGTATATATAGGTGAGGAATTTAAATGAAAAGAATCTAGTTTCAGAAATCAATGCAGTTTTTTTTTTTTTTTTATATAAAATAATAATAATACTCTTACTTAGGGGTGGGAATTTCGGTTTTGGTTATCGGTTAAAACCGAAACCGAACCGAAAATTTCGGTTTTTGGTTAACCAAATATAAGAAATTCGGTTTTCGGTTCGGTTATCGGTAAGAATTTTTTTATATATTCGGTTATCGGTTAACCCGATAACCGATCGTTAAAAACCGAATAACCGAAATATATTATATATATTACATATTATATATATCCTTAAGGACGATTGTATGACAACATTTTCTTACTTATTTCGGATTTTTTGTATTTTGTTGGATTTATACATGTTAGGTTGAATAAGTTGTATTTTAGTTTAAATTTGTTTATATTTTAATTTTTTTTTCTTTTTTTTCCACGATATTTTTTTTAAAATCAACTTACTTTTTTTTCTAATCGGTTTTTTGGTTAACCGATAACCGAACCGAAAAAATCGGTTCGGTTATTGGTTATCCAATAAATTATTCGGTTCGGTTTTGGTTAGTCATTTTCGTCATTTTTCGGTTCGGTTAACCGGTCATTCGGTTCGGTTCGGTTTTGGTTAACCGAACTTCCAGCCCTACTCTTACTATATATTTTAATTTAATGATATGAGAGGGACGGGCATGCCAAACAACAAAACAAATCCCTACAGTGCCCTCGATCGCCCTAAATCATGTATTTGAGTTTTGTGGAAGAGAGAGATGCCCTATACATACATATATATACATACATATATGCATATATGGTCCAACTTTTACGTGCATTTAATTTAATTTATTTAACTATTGATTCATGAAATTTTAGTATATTTTCATCATCTATGTAGTATTTAATTCATTAACATTCTACTTATTAATTACTTATGTAATTCTCCTCGATCGTGGGGGACTAATATGTTAACCCTAGGGGCAAAATTGACCTATATATATATTTATATACGGGAGAGTGCCAGATTGAAACCACATGATTTCATACCTGTACATACATGTATGCCTGTATATACATACATTAATAATACAAAACAGTACGTATATATGTATAAATATACAAGAATGAAGTGGCACCACCTAAATGACGGACCAACCAATATATTAATTGATCTAGACCGTACGTTTGAGATTGAGTTAAAAGTAGATTTTTTTATTTGTTATTATCACAGTATCTAAGACTGATTTTTACATGAAGATTGTGTGCAAATTTCTGGATTTAAAGATCTATGCATTATATTCAATTATTTTCTTGTTCAAGATTATTCTACTGTTCTATTAAAAATATGATTTTTTTTCTTACCATACTTACGTTTTTATAATGCAAAAAAATAAAGGTTCTTCGTTTGTTATAATTACAGTTTTCATGTTGTTGTTGTTGTTGTTGTAGTATGATATGTATCGAAACTTCAAATCGAAACATAATTCTAAAATGTAATGAGAAAAAACTCATTGTTTTGAGTTTATTATATATCTTTTGCTTTTTACACTAGTTAAAGAGCTACTCCCTCCGGCCATTAATAGATGTCATACTTTGCTGGACACGGAGTTTAAGAAAATTGTTATTTTTGTATTTTTTAATTGAAAAGTAAAACATAAAAATATATTTTAAAAGTAAAAAGTAAAGTAGTTGTGAGTAAAGTTTAAAAAGTAGGTGAGGTAAAGTAGAATAAAATTGTATATTAAAATGAAAAAGTTAGAATAATTATTTCCTTTTTTGGAGTGTGTCAACTATTGTTGGACACCCCAAAAAGGAAAGTATGACAACTGTCTTTGGATGGAGGCTTTGGATGGAGGGAGTATATTTTTCTTGAATTCTCACTTATATATGCCCGAACAATACAACTATGATATCTAATTATTTTATTTTATTTTATATCTCTAGTAATTAGATGCTAATTATAATATTATTAAATAAATACATTACTACTATAATTTAGAACTCCATAGATACATGTTAGGTGAAATGCAATGTATCTAGATATATTAATTATAAAATCATGATATATATTAGTCGTACATATTTTATTTCTTTTGGGGATTTGGACTTGTTCGGGTTTAATTTAAAATCAGTTTATCTTCGTTCAATTCGATTAAATTCAAACTATATTAAATTAAAATAAAATAAAAAATAATTAACATCAATAATTTCACGTCTACAATCTATCTAAAAATAAAATATTAATTATAATTTTTTTTATAAATATTTAACAATTTATAAAAATTAATATTATTTTTATAAAATAATCAATTTGTACTGTTCAATTCAGATATATTCATTTAAGTTTAAACTCATTCAATTCATTTCAATCAATTTCAATAAAAAAAAACATGTCATTGATTAAAACGTTGACATTCAAATGAAATAAGTTACTTAAATTATATATATTCCTTAATAACCATATCTTAATTACTAAAATTATGTTGATTTAAATTGGTCAAACTCAAATCTCCAATTAAGTAGTACGAAGTATATAGTTAGAGCATCCCAATAATATGTACAATTACTAAATGACATGATTTATAGTTAGAGCATCCCAATAATAAATACAATTACTACATTACTACATGACATGGAATTGTACCTATATACACTATTGAGGGAGTGTGTACAATTAGGATAGAGAAATGTTAGTATCAAAATTTTATTACTAGGTACAACTTAAAATGTGGACTCAATTTAATATTTTATTGTTTATTTTAATATGTGTGTGTAATAAAAACAAAACATGTGTATAGTAATTAGATTTACAAAAGTACAATAGGAGATGTTTGTGTAAATTAATAGGTACTATAAGTTATAGTATGTGATTTGTCACCAAATTGTATCTAAAGATGAATACATACACAATTTGAGATGTTCTTAGGTTACTTTGGAATGGAATCGAATTAAAATGAAAATTTGGTGATTTACTTAATTATTGGTTGATGATGTAATTAATATGTATAGAAAGGTGATGGATCGATGGGGACATGGAAGCACGCGTTGCCGGCGAAGGCCCGCGGGCCCTTGGCGGGCCCTTGGGTCCCACATTCATTCAGCTCTAGCCTCTAAAGCTGCTGCCGCTCCTTTATACCGCTCTCGCGAGAAAGGTACTAATAGGAAAGAGAAAAAACAAAGAGAAAAAATATAGTATATTACAAAATTAATCTCTTAATGAATGCACAAATTCGTTTATACAATAAAATACGCACATTCTACTAATTTAATAATTGATAATCTTTTTTTTCCTTACAGTAAGGGACGAAAAATAACATTTGATAAATTAAATGGACAATAATGTATCTAGTGACGAATTGTCATTTATAATCGTAATTCACGGGCGACATTATAATGACGAAGCTCGTGACAGGGACTAAGTAGTTAGTTAAGCACGTTAATTAATCTAACATTAGGATAATGACATTATTCACTAATATAATACTAATGATGACATATGGTGGAATAAATCGAATCTATTAATTAACGTCATAAACAATTATTTCACATTTTCCCTGTCAATTTAAGACAACGCATCCTCAAGCAATTATGTGCACATTTTGTTTTTATTTAAGATTGACTCGACAAAATTAATTAATTTATTAATTATGTATTACTAATACATATTACAAGTTATTTAGATTGGCATTGAATTGGGCCATACCATGGATAAGATATTTAATTGGTTGATTCCAATAATTGCGATTAATTAATTAAATATACCCTATAATTAGTACTGTATGTATATTGTTGTAAAACCTCTAAAAAAGAAAATTCTATTAAGGAATAAACTCCTTTTAGAAATAAAAATTTATGGTCCCCAACTTGGAAACAGTTATAATTTAGAATAAACTACATATTGTCATAATTCATATTTTTTTAAGTTCCAACATAAAGAAATACAACTCCATTTAGGAATAAATCATAATAATTATATATAATTTTACAATAGATTTAAGTTGATTTAAAATACTTATTCAAGGTTGATTGTGACAATGATTGAATATTTTGTGTTGTAACTTTATCTTTAAACTTGCGTGAAGAAAATATTGATTTGATGCAATTGATAAAAAAAATGTATTATACATAGTATTTATAGATGAAAAAAATAAAACAATTAAAAGCAAGTACATGCATTATGGTGGGTGACTGAGGAGTATTGTCTTTTCATATTAAGTGAGTAAATTAATTCAATTAAGATCACACATTACATGTAATGTATCTACTAATTATACCATTATATAATATACATCATTTAAAAAAAACTTATACTAACTCTATTTAGGAATAACTCTCATTTAGGAATATTTTTTTGTGGTCCCAAGGATATGACTATCGAGAGGTTTTACTGTATATATACTTGAATTTGATTAAGGGTTGCCCTCTATAAGACTTGTTCTTTTCTACTGAATTTTAGTTTAATTAAGAAATATATAAAAAAATAATTTCAAATTATAATTTTAAATATACAATCTAATTACTGTCATAATATTATTAATATTTTTTAAAAAATATTTAAAAATTTATAAAAAATATTATTATTTGAAAAAAAAATAGTCAATTCAGTTCAGTTCAGATCGCTTCAATCACTTCAGATTCAGTTTTCAGCCAATTTATCTATCTATATATAATTTCTGGATCCGACGGATAGAAAAGTAATAATAATGTTGTGTTCACACTATAAATTATAAATTCTAAATAATAATATTATTAACTATATTTAAATTATATATAAATTCTAAATAGTAATTCGAAATTATATATTTTTGGTAATAATAATTAATTATCATTTTAAATATATACATTTCTATTTCTTTTCTTAAAATTCTTTTTTATTTCATTAATATTAATTTAATTCCAATTAATCGTATATTATAAAAATCGATCTCCTTCTATTTCATAATCCACCGGAGTTAAAAAAATTGATCAAACTTTGTAAGTATATTATTTTCTCTTGCTGTGATATGACTTCGTATGTATTTTTTTTATTTTTCTGAACATTGAATCGATTTATATGTATACGTTCTTCTATTTATTCATTTCTTTTTCGATTTTTTTTAATTTTATGTATTAATTATGATTTGTTCGCATATTCCATAATCAAATTGTCGAGATATTAATTATGTTCGACTAGATTTTTTAAATTTTTTTTAGGTTATCCTTAATTCGGTTCTGTAAATTTTGTTTTGTATGTTAACGTACGTTATATTAATATAATTTCATTTGTGTCATCTCATCCCTTCATGTTCACCAAGTAAATTCAATTTTTTTTATTTTTTTATTTATTTTCCAGCTTTATAATTTTTATTTTTCATTTATTTTGATTTTCTCCCACTGGTTTTAGGTATTTGTTGGATGAAACTCGAGAAATGCAAAGACGAGAAACTCCTCTCCCACCAGATCAGAGGCTACTCGATCGGGTAGGATGTAAATCGAGGGATGTGCCCGAGTAGCAAACACATGTGAAAGAGAGCCAATAGGTCTCATCCCATGACTAACTTTATAATATTTCAATTAAAATTTGTCATATCCGAGATATTACACCAATATCAACTCATACTTTACCACTATGCTACAAGAAGCTTACATACTATAAATTATATCAAACAGGCGTAATCTTTGAAAATAATAAAAATTTTATAATTGAGATAACAGATAATAATGTGATTAATACGAGTTTACAAATTTAAGTGAGAGTTCGATTATTAAATAAAATAATTTGTTAGTTAATTAATAAATATTTGATGAAATAAGTGGGAGATTAAATAAAATTTTAAATTATTTCAAACAAATAATTCACGTGGATCGGACGAATAGTGATATTAGTTTAAATCTAAAAGAAAAAATCCTAAATGTGGATGATCTTTTCAAGTGTGTCCTAATTAATTAAAATAAATAAAATTCTAAGTCTATTTAATTAAAATATTCCGAAAAATACATGAAATGAAAGTGAGTTTGTGCATTAGCGCGCATGACTGCAAATTTTCATTTTCCAACACACAAATTTTATTTCTAATTAAATTTATTGCATGCGCCATGCAGCAGAAAGCAGTGAATACTGACACGGTACAAAATGGCTGGAGTTTATAATCTTAATTTCTTCTCGAGCCTTCAAATTAAATTTTATAATAATTTATTTATTAATGGAAGACAAAACCTGACACTTTTTCAATGTTTTCTCTCCGACACGACCAAAATTATATATTTAAACATAAACATGTCCAAAATTTTAAATTTATAAGAAAAGTAAAAATTCAATTAAATCGAATACTAATATTTTAAATTACTAAGCCATTTATTAGCTTAGATCTGATTTTTCAATTTCAGACTTATATCTCTACCAAAGCCAGCTGATAAGCTCATTCGAAATATATCCAAGTTGGTAATATATCGAAATTTCGCTCAATTTTTTTTGATAGCACAAAAAGATACGTGGACAAAATCAATTCGTTTTAGAAACGGATAGCGAAGTACTATTTTTTTAGTTTTTATATAAAAAAAAACGCAGTATATATTTTACAGTCAAATTTAAAATGTAAATAGTAAAATAAAAATAAAATTGTATTTTAACTGAAAATGTGAAATATCTTTTATGTTAAGAGTGTATTACATTGTGAGAAGTGTTCGTAAAAAAACTTGTGAATATTACAGTAAAATGATACTGAAAGGTAACATGACATTATTGTACTTTGAAAATGAAGTCTACAAAAAGTGAAGTCGCGCGATTTCAACGTGGCCAGTCAAATCTTTCACAGGGGACAGCCAATATTTGCATAAAAACAAATCGTACATTGTAGGGGTAAAAACGGGAAGAAAAAGATCGGCATAATGAGAGGCCCAATTCAAGCCCATGAAGAAAAAAATAATCCAGCCACCAAAGCCCACTCGAATCAGATAATTAGGCTCTATTTTTTTTCTACTAACTGAACTTATTGAACTGATTTAAAAAAAAATTAAAAAAATTTGATTTGTAAATATTTTTTGTTTAATCATGTAAACATAATTAAATATTCTTAATCTTGTACAGTTGTGTGTTGTGAGGCCTAACCATGAGTGTCTTGTAACCAATTATTTTCATAATCAGCTCTAGAAGGTATATGAGTGTGGTCCAACAACTAGCGCACAAAGAGAAGAATGAGAGACTCGAAACTAAGGATGTTTCATCTTAAAACCAAGAAGAATGAGAGACTCGAAACTAAGGATGTTTCATCTTAAAACCAATTGGTACTAGATGAAGTAGTCCATTTACTTATAATTTGATCCCTTTTACATTCAAATCCAATGTGAGACAAGAATTAATGACCACACCACACAATTTTATGTTAGTAATTTGTATATTTTATTTTACATAAATAAAATAAATTATATATGTTTGAAATAGATATAATACTTTACGTAAATAGATTAATTATATCAGTTTCATATAAACTAATAATTAATAAAACATATAAAATTTAATAAACTTTAAAAGTTAACGCGAAACGTGTGTATAATAACTTGCGTATAATCTGAAACAAATTGCGTCCTTTGAAATGTTGTAAACTGAAAAGTTTAATAATGTTGCGTTCATGGTGAACAATGTATCTTCTGCGTATAAATATATATTTGCGTAAGAAAGAAACATACAGAGTAACACAACACAAACAAACATAGAAAAGTACAGTACAAGAAAAGTACATAAGTCTCTTATAAGTTTCTCAAAATAATTTTGTGCCTTGTTGTATCCTGTTAACAAATTTCTATATAGTGAAAATATTGTTTTTCAATAGTGTTCAATATGCCTCAAAATTTTTAATTTCTATTTCCTATATATATAAAAAATAATTACACAACAATTGAAAAACTCTCTATAATGGAGATAGAATAAATCATCAAGAATTAATCAACAAGAAGGTGCAATTCCAAGAAGAAGGATTCCGTCAAACTCGATCGTATGACACAAACTATACAATGTGACAAGATAAAATAAGGTGACATCTACTCTCTTTGATATGTTAGCTTATTATAAAGTTACTGATCCTAATAAATCCAAGTTAGGACATGGAAATTAAAAATGTTTTGTTGCTTATGCTCAAAATTTTGAAGCATTGAGATTGTTGGTGAGAGAGTGAATATGAAATCACCGATAATTGGTGAGTATGCGAATACTCTTATTTATAGTGTTACAATAGAATCTCATAATTAAAGTAAAGATAAACACAAATCAAGTAATATATATATCCTAAATATAAAGATATATTTTATTATTATAATCAAATCAATATGATTTGATTATATTTATTTCCTTAACACTCCCCCTCAAGCGATGCGTGGGTTGAAGACAAACGCAAAGCTTGGTAAGGAGTTGGCGGCGGCTACGGCACGATACGCACGACAGGACGATGCATTGGCGTTGCGGCAGGAGAAGGGAAGAGGCTGCTCTGGCGCTGCAGAAGGAGGAGGGAGGAGGATGCTGCGGCACGACACACGACGGAGGAGATCAGTCCGGCGTGAAGGTTGTGGCTGCGGCAGATCGACGGTACGACGGAGGACACCAGTCCGACGTACAAATAGAGAACAAGACGGAGGAGACCAGTCCGACGTGAGAAAAGTGAAAGGAAGAAAGAAGACTAAACTAGGTTTAGAACCAGGTTTAGGATCGGTGCTCTGATACCATGAGAGAGTGAATATGAAATCACCGATAATTGGTGAGTATGCGAATACTCTTATTTATAGTGTTACAATAGAATCTCGAATTAAAGTAAAGATAAACACAAATCAAGTAATATATATTATCCTAAATATAAAGATATATTTTATTATTATAATCAAATCAATATGATTTGATTATATTTATTTCCTTAACCGTTGGACTTACAATCTAATATAATAGTGAATCCAAGTGGAATTTTTGAAGATAGATTCTTACATCGTTGAGCCTATCATAGAAGATAAAAGACAAAAGAAATTAAATGATGGTAAGTTGGTAACACAAATGTATCAAATAATCATGGTAAAAAAAAAGCGTGTAAAAGATGTTATTGTAAATCCACAAAGAAGTCTACGAGTAAAAAATGAAAAGACTTTGGTCTTAAAAGATTCATAATATTTCACATATGATGTTGAGGGTTACATGAAACCTAGCATATATCATTGAAAAGTAATTGCAATGTTTCTTGGTTATACTAAGATGATAAAATTAATTTATAATAACTTTTCAAATGTGATAGAAAATTATTGTGATGAAGTTGGATATCCAATACTAATAATAATAAGAGATAATCTATTTGCATGGATATTCTCAATAGGTGCATAGCACATTTCACAATTGAATCAGAGTTTATAGCCTTTGCGTTAGCAATAAAAGAAGCAGAATGATTAAAAAATTTGTTAATCAATAGTTAATCGATATAGGTTGTGGCCACAACCCATGTCTGCTATTCCTTTATATTGTGACAGTTCCGCTCCAATGTCAAAAGCATATAGGAACATATATAGTAAACATATTGGTTTAATACACTAACGGTGTATATGAACATATAGGAACATATAGGAACAAATAAAAAGAGTGTGGACCGTGTATATGAACGGGACTCTTGTTGTAGACTACGGGACTAATTAATTAGTGAATTAATTATGCAAATGGAAGTACGCGTACAACAAGTGTGGTGGGTTTGGAAAAGTCTTCTCGCGAGACTTGGGATCCGAGTAGTTTCGTCTTTTATTTGTTTATTATTTAAAAGAATATAATTATATTGGAAATATAATTATATTGGAAATATAATTATATTTCTTATGGATTTAGGAGTTATAAATTAGGAAAAAGATTTATTCTTAATTTTAATAGTTTCCAATTTAATAGGTTTGCTACACCTATAAATTAGGGTTCTCCGGTAGACGAAAATAATAGAGTGCAATAGAGTGAATTATTGTAAGCCTCAACGATGTAGTGGATTGGTTCTTTCTTCCCGTGGTTTTCCCGTGTTTTGGGTTTCCACGTAAATTTTGTATTCGTTCTTTTCGTTTATCTTTTCTTCGCATCTCATATATATTTCGAGAGCCGTGAGCAAATTAGTTTCAATATCACAACAAGTGATATCAGAGCATCGTAAAAAGCACAACACGGGAGAAAACTACAATCGATCTTCGAGTGTTGAAGATTAGGACGTTCACCCATTTTTTCAAGCTTCAAATTTTCATCTTTGATCAATCCATGATTTAAGGGTAAAATAGACATTATACAATGATTTCATATTATTTAATTATTTAATCATAAAATTTTGCAATTCTTTTAAATTTTCAATTTTCTTGCATGTAATAAATAGATTACTCTCCTCGTCATGTGATATAATTTAAGTTTGTTTTAAACAATTTTTTAAAATTAATTATAGATTTATTAAAGTATGATTGAAATTGTTGTAATCATTTTTTAAAAATTACTCATTTTGTTTCAAAGAAATAGAATCATGCCATTTGTGACGGATGGAGTACTTTTATTGATTTTGATAAAAAATTAAGTGTTAAATTACATTTATAAATTAATAAATTAAGAAGGTATTTGACTTAAACTTATAAAATAATTTAAACATATATACGGTTATAAACTCAAAAAAATTGAGAGAGAATAATAGATTAGATAAAAAAAGAAATTGAGAGAGAATAATAGATTAGATAAAGAGAAAGAAATTGAAAGAGAATAATAGATTAGATAAGGAGATAACATAAAGGAGAATAAAATTATTATTTTATTAATATGGGGAGACCCTTTTATATATGATACAAAGTAGGGTTCTATCTTGTTCACCAAGAATAAACTAGTTATTCACTAATTACAATATTTATAACACTCCCACCTTAAATGACTATTTACAGGATATTGCTGCCTCGTCAAAACCTTGTCATGAAAACCCAGTGAGACAAAATCTGAGAGAAGGAAAAAGAGTACAACTTACTCCCCTGATTGTAATCACCGAAAATCTTTGATTTCTTGAAAGTAGTTATTGGTGATCAATATTTCTCATTAAAACTTGTAACTAATAAAACTATATAGGAAAAACTTAGTTTTTCAAATATAAATTTTGGTCTTCAGGGCCCAACTTTCGAATTGTCGAGTTTCATATTCATTTGTATTATTGTATATTTTTCGTCCTTCTGAGACGTGCCTTTAACAGACATCAATAATGACTAAAGAATTCACAATTGCTATAACCGACCGGTAACTCTTCTGGAGTATATTTGATGCGTCTAGTGGTCAATATTCATTTTTTACAAATGAACAATAATATGAACTTTGTTATACCCAAGAAAACAGTCACCGACACGTGTCACGAATCAAAGGGCCATGTCATCAGGAGAGAGAAAGTCAGCTAAGTCAATCATAAAGACCTTCAAAGGCATATCTAAGAAGAAGATGAGGAGCTCGGACAGTAGAGATCGCACGGTAGAATCAGACTCCTTTCACAGGGAAATCGCCTGGGGAGACTCCCGGGACACCAGTCAATGAGCTGGGACCTTACGGGGAAAGGGGCAGATTAAGCACTAAGGGAAATTAGTGGGTATTTAATGCATCATATTAGTGGACTAGAGGTCCAATAAGAAGCCGATATGTGGGCATTAGGTGGCATAATTAAGCCATGCATAGAGTATTATAAATAGAGGGTATGAGAGAGGAAAATGGGACATGCAAACCTTGATTTTAAGTATGGATTCTAAGTATGAATATATGAATAAAGAGGAGCCTTGAGCTTCCATGTTCTTACTTATGATTTCTGCTATAACTTAATCCTTTTGCTAGCTTACTTATAACAAATTTACCATTTTGTGTTGTTTATCAAAACCCTCAATTACCAGCAAATACTACCGACAATTACAAAAACAACCAAAACAGTTGGCGCAAGAAGGATCGAGCATCAGGTAATTAAGTTGCAGAAAAGCTCGATTGAAATCAGAAATGGTGAACGAAAATGAAGGCACTACGGTGTCACGTGCATCTGGCACAAGTGGCAGGTGGCGGGCTGTGATGGGTAAGGCCGTGATGGTGGAACCCGAGGTTCCTTCTCCGCCTAAGAACCCAGAACCTGAAAATAAGGAGCTGCCGCCACCTACCCAGATCAGCTCCGATGAGCATAATAGCAAACGTGCAGAGGCCGACGAGCCTACTGACAGTCAGGCAGATCAACGACAACGCCGACTTCGGTCGCGACGTCGGAATCGCCGTCTCCATCCTTACGATATCGGAGGGCCGTCGACGCCCAAGGTTCCGCCTCCGATCAGATTCGCAAGTCTCGATACTCCACAAAAAATAGATGAAGCAGTGGCAGAACTGATGTCTTTGAAATATGTGATGACAACCCCTGTGATCCCGGTGAGGGGCATGCATGCACCCGCCGGGGAAAATCCAGACAAGGGCCCCGAGCGAACTGGCCGTGTTCCCCGGGGGAACCGCAGAATGCGTCGGGCCTTAGATCTAAACAAAAGAGCTGAGTCAGTAGCTACTTCTACAGATCCTCATCGGCAGGTAAGTAGAAGTGACATGCACGGGCATCGTGCGAACTTCTCACCGGGGAGAGCCCACAGAGCCCCCAGAACTGATCCTGAGCTAGCCGATTTGAGGCAGAAATACTCTGAGTTGGAAAGGAGATTGAACGAAAATCAGATTCTCGCCGCCCCGACAGGTCGTCATAATGATCCCTTGGCCCCCGAGGTTGAACAAGCTCCCATGCAACCGGAAATTCAGCCCATGCAAACCACTTTGTATAGCGGCAAAGCTGATCCAGAAGTGCATTTGAGCAGATTCAAGACATATATGTCCGGCCGAGGAGCCACTGATGCTACTCGGTGCAAACTATTCCCACTCACCCTGGGCGATATTCCCCACCAATGGTACGTCAGCTTACCCATGCATTCTATCAAGTGTTTTGACGACTTGGTGCAGAGGTTCGTGTCGTACTTTGCATCCAAAGCTTCCCATATGGAATATAGTCAGAAGCTGCTGGGAGTCAAACAGGGTGAGAATGAAACAGACGAGTCGTATGTTGATCGCGTCGAAGAACTCCTCATGGCGGGTGGCGAAGATATTGGTGATAACCTCAAACTTCACATCGTACTGGCAGGTTTGAGAAGAAATTCTAAGTTGTTTAAATCTGCAATGTTGAATTATCCCCGATCGTATGAGGATTTTAGGAGGAAAGCTGGGGCCCAAGTGGCGTACCAGCGTCTTGTTGCTGGCGGGGGACACTCCCCCGAGCAAAAGAAAAAACCTCCTTTTTCCTCCGATCGAAGGCCAAATTACATTGGCAAAAAACCAGGCCCTAGGCCAAATGATCCACGAATGGATGAGAACCGTGAATTAGAAAGAAAACTTACCGTTCAGACTGGTCATACACCAGCAGATATTCTGAACATTATGGTCGTACAAAAATCTGACCTGTTGGAGAAACCGCCACCAATTTTAACTTCCCCGGACAAGTTGGATCCCAACAAATGGTGTGCCTTTCATGAAAAGATTGGTCACAACACCAGCCAGTGCAGACAACTGGTAAAGCTGTTGTGGAAACTTTTTCAGGATGGGAAGCTGTGGCAATTCTTGCCCAGGCCATATGGAATCAACTACCCGAAGTGATATTATAAAGTTCTTAAAAGAGAATATTTCCACTTTCTCATGGTCCAGTGCGGATTTAGGAAAGATAGATCCTAAACGTGCCTGCCATCGATTGAAAATTGATCCATGCAAGAGACCAATTGCGCAGAAGCGTAGGAAAATGAGCCCCGAAAAGTGCCAGGCACTCGCCGGGGAAGTAGATAAATTAATTGAAAACAAACTGGGTCAGGAAAGCTTCGAGTGATGTCAATTGGCTTTCCAATGCGGTAATGGTAACAAAAACGGTGGGGGCATGGCGTTTGTGTATAGATTTTACTGATCTAAACAATGCATGTCCGAAAGACCTTTTTCCCATGCCACACATCGACCATGTGGTTGATAATTTGACAGGTCACGCGATATTCTCAACACTAGACGCTAAGTCCGGGTACCATCAAATCCCCATGCATCCAGATGATGTCGAACACACGGCGTTCTACTCAGAAAAAGGGATCTATTGATGGGAGAGAATGCCTTTTGGCCTGAAGAATGCGGGGGCCACCTATCAAAGGTTGGTAAATTTAATGTTTTCCGACTTAATTGGTATAACCATGGAAGTGTAAATTGATGATATTATTGAAGGTACCGGTATACCGATCCGATCGATATACCGTGTGTGCGGAAGCGTGTAAAGCGATAGATCTACTATGCCATGATCTTAGTGCACACAAATATGTATAGACACACATATATTTATATATATATACACATCCAATATATATATATATATATATATATATATATAAGGTTCAACGATTACTTACTTTTGGTGATCGTTGAAATTGGTTAAGGTGGTGTTGAGTCGATTGAACCACCTTAATGGATCAACCACGAATTGTACACCTTTGGAATGACCCCGTCACGCCTTTGGATCGCCCGGATGTTGAAGCCGCACAAATGGCCCGGCCTCTACGTGTTGCACACGAACCCGGATAACGAACACTTTGCTTGATCGAGTCGGTTCTCCAAGAACACTTTCTCCTCTCTCTCTTTGGTGTGAATTTCGTGGGTTAAGGTAACGTGTGATGAAAATCTGATTTTCATCCATATTATAACCTCATTATTCACCACATTACTCCCCTTTGTAACCTACAACATAATGGGCATCATAATGCACCATTAACATGCAAAAGGGGTTACAAAGGAGGTGAAAGGTCATGCCACATACACATGCCACTATGCATTGTATGTGGTCCCACTTGCTTGTGTGGCATGCCATGTCACACTATGTGACATGCATCCATGCAAGCCATGCATCCCATGCATGTGTATTAAATCCACGTAAATATTGATTCTAAATCAATATATTTATCAAGCAATGTATATCAATATCGAGCTCGTGTGTGACCCTGTAGGTAAGATTTAATTGATCAATATTATATTGTTCCCAACAATTAATATTATCAAATAATCATTTAACATCCATAGACGACCTTATGACTTTATCGATTGCACACGTAGGATCGAAGGACATATCCCAACAATCTCCCACTTGGCCTTCAGAGCCAGTGTGCTGCCAACTTCCTGTTGTCACTTTATGTCTAAGTTTGAACTTGAGGCAAGACTCGAGTCATCCTCAATCGGTTCAAACCTTTCTTGGACTTTGAGACAGACTGTAAAACCAGATTTATCACTATGATACGAATTTGGACGTGGCCACGTATTTTCCACAGTCTCGACTCTCCAAGTGGCCGTTAAGACATATATCCCATTAAAAAATGGAGGACAATCCCATCTTGTCAATCCAAGCTCTCCCACTTGCTTCCTGATATACCCAATAACAAGTTTTATAACCTCCTTTTACGAAAGGCGTTTACTTGTATCAAAGTACACCATTTCACAATGGAATCACTCTGGACTACTCAGGTCAGAGGAAATTGCTCGACAGTCAATGAAATAGTATTATGACTCGAAATCTCAAATACTATTCCAGTCGGGTCTGTTCGATCATTAGCTCCCAGCTAATATCTATGTAATTGTACTTGATGTCCCACATCACTAGCCCATGAAGCGGCGCTATAGTACACATTACAAACTAGTTCATTGTATTATCGGTTTGTCCGTACTCGATTATACGAACCAGGAACAACTATATGATTCAAGTATATCAGTTCAACCATTGGGACTTCATTATGCGGTAAGTCGACCTCATAACCCAATTGATATAACTTAATCATTTGGACAATTCATATAAATTAAACCATATTTATATGAAGAATTATGTATTATACATATGAGTGAATGTTTACCAAATCTCCAAAAGTATCTAATACAGTAATAGAAATCACAACCCATCTCTAAGATGTCTGATATCTATTGCAGTCGAGAAAGCCTCAAGCTTAAACTGCTGGAGAGGTTTAGAAAGCGGGTTTGCAACCTTACCAAAAGTTGCAACTTTATTATCTCGATGTCTCCACAAAACTATCTCCTAGATAATGTGGAACTTCCTGAGCACCAGTTTTAGACTTGTGGTGCTTCCTAGCTCATTGGCTTGCGCGATAACTCTACTATAAATAGAGAATTATCGGATGGGCTGAGCTAGTTACGCCACCTAGTTCATTCAAGAACTTTCAAATCCTAACTGCCAACATTACTGCATCAATTGCAATACTGTGCTCAGCTTCTGTAGTTTAATCAGCTATATTGCATTGCATGGAACTATTCCAGCAAATATCACCTCTAACTAGACAAAAGATATAACCAGATTAAAATCGGAAATTATCTTAGTCTGTTTTGAAGTTAGCATTCAAACAGCTTGTTAATATCAACTCTTTTTGTCTTCCAAAGACAACAAAATATTCTTTTGTCCATCTAAGGTACATAAGAATATTCTTGGTCGCAGTCTAACGCGCCTCACCTGGATTTCCTTTAAACTGACTCGTCATGCTCAAAGCATACGATACGTCCGGTCGTGTACATATCATGGTGTACATTATAGACCCTATTGCCGAAGCATAAGGAATGTTTTCCATCCTCTTTTGCTCATCAAGTCCCGTAGGGCCTTGCATCTTGCTAAGAGATGTGCCATGACTCATTGGAATGAGACCCTTTTTGGCGTCTTTCATTCTGAACTTATCAAGTACCTTATCAATATAGGTCACTTGACTAAGTCCAAACATCATTTTCGATCTGTTCCGACAGATCTTGATGCCCAATATGTACTGTGCTTCTCCAAGATCCTTCATTGAAAAACAATTCCCAAGCCATTCTTTAATAGAATTAAGCATAGAAACATTGTTTCCAATAAGGAGTATGTCACCGACATACAACACAAATAATACAACGTAACTCCCACTGATCTTCTTGTAAAACAAGACTCTTCCGAGTTCCTCTGAAATCCAAATCCCAGTATGGATTCATTGAACTGAAGATTGCTACTCCGATATGCATTCTTTATTCCATAAATAGAACTATAAGCTTGCATAATATCTCAGCCTTATTAAGATCGATAAAACTCTTTGGTTGTGTTAAAACACATTCTCTTCTAGAATCCAATTCAAGAAGTTAGTTTTAACATCTAATATTACCATAACTCATTATCAAGATGAGTCACAATGGCTAAGTTAATCCGAATGAATAAATCACAACAACTGGTGAAAAAGATTGATCATAATCCACCTCGTGAATATAAAACTTTTACCACCAAAATTGCTTTGAAAACCCTAGGTTTTCCATTCATGTCTATATTGATCTTGAAGAACTATTTGCACTCAATAGGTCTAGCCTGTTGATGCAAATATATCAAGTTCCAAACTTGATTACCAGACATTGAAATCATCTCGGATTATATGGCACCATGCCAATTTTTAGTAGCTGCAATCGTCATAGCTTGGATATAGTTCGAAGGTTCATCGCTTTTCAAAAGCATGACTTCATATCTCTCATTGATCACAATACCTAAGTATCTGACTAAAAGAGATATATGCCTTCTGGACCTACAAGGGCTGGTATGGTTTCCAAAACCATAGGAATACTCTCAACCCAGTCTTGAGTATTCATCATTGGTTGTTCCACTTGAACCTCGTTCAAGATAACCGAGCTCCCACTGACTTTCTAGGAAAGATATCTCTTTTCAAGAAAATCACCATCTCGAGCAACAAAATATTGTTCTCAGATAGATCGTAGAATTTGTACCCTCGAGTTTCATATGGACATACCATAAGGAAACTTTTATCCCATTTGAGTTCAAGCCCTGTAGAGATAAATCTCTTCATAGAAGCTATAGAACCTCAAATCTTGATGAAAACAATTTAGGGACCCTCCCTTTCCATACCTAGTATGGTGTCTTATCAACAACTTTTGACAGCTTCCTATTCAGTGTATAGGTTGAAGTCAAGAATAGTGTGTTCCCAAAAGAGTTCAGTAGTTCAATTAGACTCATCATCGATAGATCGAACTCTATCTAATAGAGTTAGTTTTCTCTTTTCCGAAACATAACCTTCATGTGCTTGTGAACTAATAGGTTCCACATACATCAGTATGGATCATCCCTAATTAATTACTCACATGTTCTCCTTTCTCCAAGAAAGATGACATTGTTATCTTTTAAATCACACATCATTCACATGTATCAAATGACTCCAAGTCAAATGATTCTAAAATTACTTCTAAAAGAAGCTTCGTTACATGTTTAGATTTTGATTTGATCTAATCAACAATGTTTCAGTTATGTCTCATTGAGACTTATTCGATTTGACCTTTGGTCTTAATGATATATGTGATTTTGTCAAGTTAAAGTATACATAAACCATATAATAATCGTGCCAAAACAAAGAATAATTCACAATTAAAATAGTTACCAAACTATTTAATAGTGAAAAACTAATCCATCAGTATCCAATACTGAACCAATATTCATTGTTTATTGAAGGTACGAAATTACATAGTTATAATACTAAAACAAGGCCCTAAGGCAAAACAACATTATATGATCATACGGCTAATGCAGCGACCTTCGCTCCATTTCTCGCCATAGATCGACATCTCTATTCACCAAACTTATACTTCTATGTAGTTCCTCCACATACTAATGTGAGAACTACATTTGGCATCCAATACCCAAGAAGTAGAATTTGTGAAGTTTAATGTCTATAACATTAATACCTGAAGATGAAGCAACCCCGTTCTTCACATCTTCATTGAACTTTGGGCAAATTCAATTATTCCCAATAATTGAGTTTCATTCAAATTTCCCATTCAAAATTATCTCAATGTCAAAACGTGATAAATCGTAAGTGAAAAATTGATGTTTTCTAACCAGCGATATTATCATGCAATTGAAGCCCTATCTCTCATAAAATATGAGGGAGCCAACCAGACAATCGATTCACGCCATCCAATGGCTCGAAAGTCTCTAATTTGTGTCATTGATGAACTAAGTGTTTTGGATTAAATCACTCCCCGAGGTGAAAATAATCCTAACTTTAGAATCCATCATTGAAAGACAAATTAGGCATTTGTTTTGAAATTGAATAAATATGAACTTCTACATATTTGCAAGTATTGTCCAACACTTTTGCAGTAGACGCATTGAGATTCCCTAGGAACCCTAGTAGCATTTTTGCCCATGCTCTTTTGAATACCTCATCCCTTATCATAAGAATATCCCTCTCAGGGTCCTTTTTAATTGACGACTCATCATCTTAGAAAAATTTAGGAGATCACTTAAAACAAATAATCCAATTATTTGTTGTACATGTGGTCCCTATAGGTTTCTTAATTCCAGCCTAGCTGAAGCGATGACCCTGGTTATTCAGAACTTTTCAATCTTAGCATATTCCCCGAACATGCTATTGAGTTGTTCAATGATATGTTAGGATGTGGTTATCTAACACATTTTCCTTGTCTTCGTATTTGGGGACCATCCTCAAATTACGTTGTGAATCAAGAAAATTTGTTCAATTTTTCATAATCAAGAATTGAACCAAACTTGAATTGAGTTGATATTTGACATGATAAACTATAAAAGTAAGATAACTAAAGTATGTAAACATCCACAAAGCGGTAAACAAATAAGGTTGTCTATCAAAACTACTTATTTGTTCCATTTTGTTCAATCGATATACAATATCTATGTTCCCTTGAACAAAACGATCCCAAGACCCTCATCTTGTGAATCCTTAAGCCGACTGAGTCCGCACTTAAGAAATCCAAGATAGGTAGACATCCCATGTCAATGACATCTAATGTCACTCTCGGTCGATGAGAGTCCCATTCTCATCTCATGTCTCGATAGCCACGCCTGCAGTGGATCTATCGATGAGAAAACCAAACTCACTTGTAAAGGTCTAACCTTTACTCCCACTTATCCCAAGATAACAAGTAGTACCCCGCTGAGGCGGACCTACCAACTTATGATCGAGGGCTTCATGAGTGTGATGTTTTTGGACAAGACATTATACTCATTATTTTTGGGAACTTGCATGCATAGGTGTTTATATGTAAGTTGAACTTTTATAACATAAAACAACCTATAACTAGCTAAGCAAATAAATACGAAATCGAAAGGCCCCTAGAACCTCACAACTCTCAAACGAAAAGATTAAAAGCAACAAAATAGGCCTTGAACATCTTCTGGACTTGTCCTCGCCCGCCGTTTTAGTTCCGTGCCCTCCGATTTTGATCAAATCTATTCCGTACCCAAAAAACCACGAACGGCGCCCGTCGTTTCACAAACGGCGGTCGCCGAACACCACCGGCGGTCGCCGTTTCCAAAACGGCGCCCGCCAAAAGGGTTTGGAAAAAATCTGCCAAGAATCAGGGCTTTCGGCGGTCGCCGTTTCCAAAACGACGCCCGCCGAATCAAAACGGCGACCGCCAGAGCTACAACGACGCCCGCCGTTTGGCTCCAGCAGCCCCGGTTTGCCCGTTTTGCTTCGTTTTGCTTCGTTTCTTCTCGTTTTCGCCGGAGAGCCGATATCCAATGTCGATCCATGGATTCAATCCATTGCTTACACATTGAACAATACATTTTTTGAATAGAAAAAACCTATCTATTACAAAAGATTCCAAGGGACGCAGCCCTCCAAAACTATGGCCAATCGTACGTAAAAAACGACAATTTCATTCACCCGACCATTAACGGTGGCCGGCCTTATATCTAAACACATAATCACATAATCACATAAAACAATTAAGCCAATTATGTTGATTAAACTTCTTGTGTCCAACACAAAAGTGTGCACGAGCCCTAGGCTCTGATACCAATTGAAGGTACCGGTATACCGATCCGATCGATATACCGTGTGTGCGGAAGCGTGTAAAGCGATAGATCTACTATGCCATGATCTTAGTGCACACAAATATGTATAGACACACATATATTTATATATATATACACATCCAATATATATATATATATATAAGGTTCAACGATTACTTACTTTTGGTGATCGTTGAAATTGGTTAAGGTGGTGTTGAGTCGATTGAACCACCTTAATGGATCAACCACGAATTGTACACCTTTGGAATGACCCCGTCACGCCTTTGGATCGCCCGGATGTTGAAGCCGCACAAATGGCCCGGCCTCTACGTGTTGCACACGAACCCGGATAACGAACACTTTGCTTGATCGAGTCGGTTCTCCAAGAACACTTTCTCCTCTCTCTCTTTGGTGTGAATTTCGTGGGTTAAGGTAATGTGTGATGAAAATCTGATTTTCATCCATATTATAACCTCATTATTCACCACATTACTCCCCTTTGTAACCTACAACATAATGGGCATCATAATGCACCATTAACATGCAAAAGGGGTTACAAAGGAGGTGAAAGGTCATGCCACATACACATGCCACTATGCATTGTATGTGGTCCCACTTGCTTGTGTGGCATGCCATGTCACACTATGTGACATGCATCCATGCAAGCCATGCATCCCATGCATGTGTATTAAATCCACGTAAATATTGATTCTAAATCAATATATTTAATCAAGCAATGTATATCAATATTGAGCTCGTGTGTGACCCTGTAGGTAAGATTTAATTGATCAATATTATATTGTTCCCAACAATTAATATTATCAAATAATCATTTAACATCCATAGACGACCTTATGACTTTATCGATTGCACACGTAGGATCGAAGGACATATCCCAACAATTATTGTAAAAAGTAAAAACGAATCAGATCACATCAAAGACCTCGAAGAAGTTTTCAAAATTCTGGGGCATTATAATATGAAATTGAACCCCAAGAAATGTAACTTCGGAATTAAGAAAGGGATGATCCTGGGGCATGTGGTTAGCGAGAAAGGCATTGAGCCCAACCCTACCAAAGTCCAAGCTATCTTGGATATGCAAGAGCCCCGGGACGTAAAGGGCGTACAACGACTCACGGGTCGTCTAGCCGCCCTCAATAGATACATTTCTTGCCTGGGAGATAAAACTCGTCCGTTCTTTGCCTCCATCAAAGGACAGGAATTTCACTGGAAAAAGGAAGCCCAACAAGCTTTTGTACGGATAAAGGAATATTTATCCAATCCAAAAGTAGTGGTGGCACCTAAACCAGGAGAAAAGCTGTATTTATACCTGGCCGCCTCAGAACATGCCATCAGTGCAGTCTTGACAAGAGCGGAAGGAATACAACACTTCCCGATTTATTTTGTGAGCCAAGTATTACATGAGGCAGAAATTAAATACACTCCACTGGAAAAATTAACATATGCTTTAATAGTGTCAATTAGAAAACTCCGGGCGTACTTATTCGAGCACCCCGTCGAAGTTTTGACTACTATGCCTTTAAGGCAAGTATTGCACCGGTCAGATATCACCGGGAGACTCCTGCGTTGGGCGTTAGAAATTAGTCAGTATGACATAACTTTCGCCCCGAGGACAGCAATCAAAGCACAAGCCCTGGCAGATTTTATTGTGGAATTAACTTTCCCTGAGAAATCCCAGAATCAACCACGCGCCTGGCAGCTGTTCGTAGATGGATCATCTACCACCGCGTGCTCGGGGGCAGGTGTGGTATTACTCAGTCCCGATGGAGACTCAGTAACTCATGCGGTAAAGTTTGAATTCCCCACATCTAACAATGAAGCAGAGTACGAAGCTCTCATTTCTGGGTTGGAATTGGCTATAGCCGTCGGGGCAAGAAAACTCCACGTGTTTATGGACTCTCAGCTAGTAGTAAACCATGTAAGTGGGGACTACGAAGCCAGAGGGGAACAAATGATAAAATACCTAAAATTGGTATGGGAACTTTGCGAAAAAATCCCTGAAGTTCTAATTGAACAAATCCCACGGGAACACAATTCACAAGCTGACGCCCTATCAAAATTAGCATCAGCGGAGGGCTCAGCAGACTTCTCAAATATTGTGTTGACAAAATTAATGTCCCCGTCAGTGGAGCAAAGAGAAATACAAATGCAAATACTTACCGGGGCTGGAGAAGACTGGCGGATTCCCATTCAACGGTACATAGATACCGGGGAAGTACCAGCAGATAAAACCGAAGCAAAACAACTTCGCTCCCGAGCGGCAAAGTATACTTTAATAAATACACAACTTTACCGAAGAAGTTATTCTTTTCCACTACTAAAATGTGTGTCGAAGGAAGAAGGATTTAAAATCCTAGAAGAAATACATGATGGTGTATGTGGAAACCATGCGGGGGGAAGATCCCTGGCACACAAAACCATGGGGCAAGGATTTTACTGGCCAAGCCTGAGAAAGGACGCAGTCGGGTATGCACGTAAATGTGTCAAATGCCAGACGAATGGGCCTAACATCCGTATTTCCCCAGAAGCCCTGAAATCCATTTACAGCCCGTGGCCATTTGCTTGGTGGGGTATCGATTTGATCGGACCACTGGCAACCGCACGGGGCGGAGTGAAATATGCGATTGTAGCAGTCGACTGTTTTACTAAGTGGGTTGAAGCAGAACCATTGAACAAAATTGATCAACCACAGGTTATCAAGTTCATATGGAAAAACATTATATGTCGATTTGGTTTGCCCGAGTCAATCATTTCCGAAAACGGAAAACAATTCGATGGGGCTGAGGTGGAAGAATTCTGTGAAAAATGGAAAATCAGAAGGCTATTCTCTACTCCTTACCACCCCCAGACGAATGGTCAGGTTGAAGCAGTGAATAAAATATTAAAACATACCATCAAATCAAAATTGGAAAGTCGCAAAGGAAAGTGGGCGGATGAACTTCCAGAGGTTATGTGGTCATATCGTACCACAGCTAGAAATGCCACTGAAGAAACCCCCTACTCTTTGGATTTTGGAACAGAAGCAGTAATTCCAGCGGAAATAACGGTGTTATCACATCGGACCGCTCAGGAAATCTCCCCGGAGAATGAAATAACCATCCGGAAAGAGTTAGATCTTCTTGAAGAAAGAAGGTTAGCTTCTGATTCTCTAAATGCCATGAACAAACAAAGAATTGCAAAATTATTTAATTCAAAAGTAAAGGCACGAGAATTTCAAGAAGGAGACTTGGTGCTGAAGAAAATCTTGGGAACGCACCAGGGAGCACTAGGGCCGAACTGGGAGGGACCGTTTAGAGTAAGCCACTGCCTCCAGAACGGAGCGTACGAGTTAGAGCTTCTCGACGGGACCAAGGATCAGTATCGGTGGAACGCGTTGCATCTAAAGAAATTTTATCATTAAAAGGTTAATTTTTGGCTTTTTGTAAAAGTATTATTTCTGTAAAACCTTTTTTACTACCTTTATAAATTTTCTCAGTATTTATCAAAAATACTTGTATGGTTTTTAAAGTTATATTTTTACTATAAGAAGGAAAAATATTACCCCGGGAAAAGGAATAAATTTCCCGGTCAAAACAATGAATATTGAGTATTCCTAAGGAATACTAAGGTTCGGTAAAGACCCAAAAAATCTGTAGATTATGAGGCCGAACACTTCTTTCTGCGTACGGATTCAACAGAGAAGAAGAAACTCGAGAATCGCGCGGGAGGAGGATATTGGTCCGAGGACAATCCTAAGAGGTATTCATAATGAACTAAACCTCAAAAGGGTATTCATGATGAACAAACCATAGGATCGGACAGTCTGTGTAAAAGGGGAGATGGAGGAGAAAAATGTTACTCAGAATCAGAGAATTCCAAGAGGTAACTAAATCCGAAAATCACTTTTGCAGGACAAAGAACTCACAAAGAGTCCCAACAAAGTTTTAAAATAAAACGTGGGTGTGAGCCAAGAGTTATCTGTTCACAAGAATTACGATTCACCAAACAAGCTAAAACTGACTTGTCAAGTGATAGATAATTGTGGTAAAAAGAAACCTAAACAAAACGGTGGAAGGGCCATGAGTAAGACCCAAAGGATAATATCCAAAAATAACTTACTAAGTTATTACACACCAGCAAAATATTAAAACTTGTTCCAGGCAAAAACTGCATTTGAAATCCAAACAGAAATAGCAAATATTGTCTTATGGCCTCAGGCCCAAATCAGAAATAAAACTTAAAAACCTCTGAGCTTTTTACACTCAGAGTAGAGATCATTTTAGCAGACTCCTGAGTTGTTAAACTCAGGAGGTAGAATTACCATCACCAGGGGGGGTCACCATAGGATCTTTTGGCTTGCCATCAGGCCCAACACCAAGCAGATCCAAACCCTCATCTTCAAAATCATCTTCATCAACAGGAGCATCATCAGCTAACTTTGCAGGTTCACCAGGCATAGAGAGGAGACTGTATGATGGCCACTATTTCATGTCAATCCCATGGACAACTTCCAGATCCATGAAAGGTTGAGGAACTCTGGAATCCAGAGTGCATCCCTCCATGTGATCCTTGAGGAGTTTGAGTCCATACTCTTTGGCCACATCATTCTTCTCCTTTGCTGCAGACCTGATGAGATCAGCATATGCAGTTACATAAAGGAGGTCAGTCAATACCCTGGGATTGTGAGCAGGTGAGTCCAGTAGGGTTTCAAGCTCCACAACTCTTTCCATGGACTGTGCAAAATCATCCTGGACTTGTTTCAGTTCTTTGGTGACTTTGACCACCTCATCCTTTAGCTCTTTCTTTTCCCTGACAAAGCTGTCCTGGGCATCCTCAATCTGTTCTTCTTTTTCCTTGATGGTTTTCAAGGCTTCCTGCATCTCAGACTTCAACTTACCCACCTCTGCCCGTGCAGTGTCTGCAACCTTCTTCCACCTATCCCTTTCCCCTGCTGCGGCCATGTAGGCTGCGTTGAGCTCCTTTACTTGTGTTTCTTGACCAGTGCTGGTGATGCGAAGCTTGGTAACCTCAGCTCTGAGTTTCTCAGCCATAGTATGAGCACCAGAGATGGCAACTGCACTTTGACTGGCCAGTTTAAGGGCCAGGGAAAAGGCATGTTCCTCATGGTCCATCAGGTCATTGAGCTCTGAGGTCCAGCACCTCTCAACTGCATCAATTGAATCACCTACATGATTGCCCAGGGTAGTGACAGGGTCAATTGGGCCTTTGCCAGAGAAGAAGGGAAGGAGCACAGATGGAAGTTTTTCCTGGGAAAACCTAGCCGAGAAATAAAATATAAAGATAAGATTGAATATTTTGTAAAATGAAGAAAGAGCATAAAATGAATAAAAAACTTACTTGTCAGAGAGAACTTTTTCAACTCCAAAAACAGACTGACTTATGTCAGCACGGGGAGGTGATTCAGTCACATCAATTATACCCCCATCAACTTTCTTCCTTTTCTTGTCTCCTTCGAGCTTGACTTGTAGAAGTGTGGATGACCCAGAGGGAGGCAAACCCTGGCTGGGAACAACATCAGTCATCACCGCATCAGCAGGGGTAGAGGATTCTTTGTAGGAGTCCACCACCTCCATGATCCCCAGGGAATCTGTCTCGCCGCCCTGGGCGGAGACAGTTCGGGATCTGGTCCGGGAAGCCGGGGCACCTACTGCCCCACCCCGAGTCTTTACAGATCCTCGGCCACCTATGCTGGTTGAACTGGTTTTTGATTTACGGGCTTTCCCCGTCTGGGATGGATCCACAAGTCCAAGTCTTTCGAACAGTCTGTTATCCGCCATATTTGGGGGTTTCACGTCAAACACGGTAGAGAAAAATTCTGCACCGGGAAAGTAAAGATATTACACCCGACAAAATTGATGATATTTCCCCGGGGGATATGTCCCCAGGAAATAAGACAAAATAAAAACTGTAGAAAGTACAGAACTTTACCAAAACAAGGTTTGTCTTCAACGAACGGAGGACAGAACAAGCCTGCTGCGTCACGAATACTGTCGTCGTTGAGATACGTTGAGTCCCTCTCGGTAGTAGGAATGCACTGGGCCAAAAGATTCGCTGTAGCCAAATCCCACGGGATGCTATAGTCAGTTTTGGAGATCCGGGCACCTACAAACATAAAAACAATTTTAGATCAGTCAAAACTGTAAAAACTTAAAAGTATAATTTACTTACTTTCATCCTTAACGCCATAAGTTAAAGGAATTTCAATTTCTCCCTCTCGGGTCTGAGTTCTCCATCTCCCCGAGACATAAAACCATCGATCCCAACAAGTAGGATCTTTAACTTCCGGTTCTCTTATTTTCACCATGTTTTTCCTGCAACGAACTGTGTAATCACCCAACAACCCTTTCTGTAAATTGACCGGACTAAAGAACAAATGGAATTCATCCCCCGTAAGGGGTCGAGAAAATCCCACTTGTCCTAGAACCGTCAAAACCCCATACAACTGAGCCCACCCGTTCGGATGAATCTGGTGAGGAGCCACACCCCACCGGTTCAACAGGCCTGAAATTGAAGGATGCAGGGGAAACCGCAGACCTTGATCCATCGCGTCGACGCCGATGGCCACCATGCCTGGAGGTGGACAGCAGGCGGATTCTCCCTCTTCTGGCGCATGCAAATGCACATTGAAAGGAATCCGCCAGTCATCCCTCCAGTCGGTGAGTTCGTCCGCCGTCACCGTACTATCTCGGCCGTGCGCACCCCACTCCTGGTGATTTGGGTCTGGTTGAACCGCAGTGATGGTCCTCGTAGCAGGAACGAAGGGATGGGCCGCGTCTAGTTCGTCCAGTCGGAATTCCGGCAAGGCTGGTTCCGCCTTGTCCATAAATTCTTTGTACTGACGAGCGAGCAGGACGTGGGGCTCTTCAACCACTTTGGGACGAACGACTCTCATGTATTTTGGCATGATGATGGGGGTTGTAGAAGGAAATTTACACTACAAATTAAACAAATTTACACAGTAAAATTGCAGAGAGAAGAAATTTCTTACCGATTTCTAAATCTGAAAATCAGAGGGAGTTGTGAAGTTTTTGAAATTTGAAATGGGTTAATGTATTCTGAAAGTTAACCCTGTCTCATGGATTGATCAACGGTTGAGATCAAGGAAGGGGAAGAGAGGGCGGTTACCAATGAAAAACGTATTCAAGTATCCTCCCACTACCCCGTAAAACCTAGAATACTTGGCCAGGATAATGCCACGTGGCAAATATTTACTGACAAAGGCCAGGTTAAGAAGAAATCTTATTTCTACATTCTTTTATTATTTATTTATTTATCAAATTATTAATTTATTGTAAAGATAAGTCTTCTGATACTTATCACGATTTACGAATATAAAGAATCTTTCAAAAAACAACAACTCTTATTTACTTCACCGGGAAAGAATCCTGGAAACAAAACCTGGAGAATTAACCCAGTAAACCTTATTTGACAAAGAAAAAACAAATTTTCTATATTTTGGATAGATCTCACGGGGAAGTACATCCCCAGTTATCTTTTACAGGACAATTTTCAGGTTCGGAATCAACCGAGCTGTCTTCAGAATCAGTTCCCAGATCAATGATCTCCTCTCCATCCCTCCCAAATACTCCGATATTGAAAGACTTTTGCCCACGCAACTCCAGAAAGATGGTCACATCCACCGAGACAAAACGGCGGTCATAGAATTTATTCCAACCGTCACTCAGAGCGAGACGTCGACCATTCTTCTCTACCTTAACTGTCCAGACCCGTTCAAAAGCATCTACCAAAGCAACATCCTGTCCATCGAGCTCCGGAAACTTCTGAGAAAAAGACAAAGAAAGAGGCAACTTAGTTTTCATCGACCGATTCCTAATACGAGAAGAAAAGCTGGTTATTTGATTCGGGTACACCTCTCTGTTCCAAGTTAAAGCCATGATATGAAGCCATAATCCAGAGTCGAAGAGCCTTTAAAGGCGTAAAACTCATAATTAAATGAAGTCTCAACCACCAACAGAAAGTCAGAATGCAATTTCCGAGACGAGTCAACCGAGGAAGACGACCATAAACTTCAGGGAAATCAGAGTTGAAAGCTCTAATTTTCCTGGGGGCCTATGTTATACCCAAGAAAACAGTCACCGACACGTGTCACGAATCAAAGGGCCATGTCATCAGGAGAGAGAAAGTCAGCTAAGTCAATCATAAAGACCTTCAAAGGCATATCTAAGAAGAAGAAGAAGAGGAGCTCGGACAGTAGAGATCGCACGGTGAAATCAGACTCCTTTCACAGGGAAATCGCCTGGGGAGACTCCTGGGACACCAGTCAATGAGCTGGGACCTTACGGGGAAAGGGGCAGATTAAGCACTAAGGGAAATTAGTGGGTATTTAATGCATCATATTAGTGGACTAGAGGTCCAATAAGAAGCCGATATGTGGGCATTAGGTGGCATAATTAAGCCATGCATAGAGTATTATAAATAGAGGGTATGAGAGAGGAAAAGGGGACATGCAAACCTTGATTTTAAGTATGGATTCTAAGTATGAATATATGAATAAAGAGGAGCCTTGAGCTTCCATGTTCTTACTTATGATTTCTGCTATAACTTAATCCTTTTGCTAGCTTACTTATAACAAATTTACCATTTTGTGTTGTTTATCAAAACCCTCAATTACCAGCAAATACTACCGACAATTACAAAAACAACCAAAACAAACTTCAATTTACAATCATTTGAAAGATTATATTTTTCTTTCTTTGAACTTTAGGTTCAATATCTTAGTTTATTTCGAAAACAAATTCATATGGAACATTATGATGCCCTCATTAATTATTATCGAGTGATGTACATGTCACGTTAAAAACCTCGTTATAAAACCTTGTAGGAAAAAATATTCGAGAAAAATAGTAAATGACATTCACATTTATATTGTGGTGATTGTCTCGTTAAAAACCTTTAACTAAGAAAACTCTGTAGGAAAAACTTAGTAGAGGGAAAAATAATACAATCACTGGTCTTCGGGACCTTGTCTTCCATATCATTTTTGTCCATAATGACATATGTAATATTATACTCTTGTACATGTAAAAATACGTTTCTAGCAGCATATATACAATAAGATATTTAAAAAAAGTAAAATTATTATTTTTAGCTTAATTATGAGTTTTACACGGTTTTTTATTTAAATATAACAACGTATTTATTAAATAAAACTTACCAACTTATTTAAAATAATTTATACAGTAGTACGATATAACATTTTATAAAACAAATTATATAAGTTCACACAAAAAACCTTTGATTATATAGTTATAAATAAAGTTTTAAAAATGAGTTACAATTTAAGAATAAAATTATATGTTAAAATAAAAAATATTTTTTTTTTATGACGTATATCTTTTGATTTGGAAAGTGTCTAGTGTATGTATACATTTTCGGTTAATTAATTATTCTATAGTGTACTAGTATAAAATATGTCCTTGAGTTTCTGTTTCTTACAGTTGAGACCATATCTTTATGCAAGTTGATTAAAGAAAGATTAATCATACCTAACTCAAGATAGATTCTTCCATTCCCTTATCACTCTACTATTTTATTTCATGAATGCTTCATTATTAAGAAATTAAAGATGCTTCGATAATTGTTTTTATTATTATAAGGATAATTTATGAAAATTATTTATAAAGTGGTTCAATTTTTCTTATCGTTTTCAATTATTGATAAACCCAAACTTATTTGTTACTAACTCATATGCTAAGCATGTGGATCAAGGAAGTTTTTTTTTTTCACAAAGTAAGTGATACAATTTGTTGAAAAAAAGAAAGAACAAGATTGAATTGTTGCTACCTCTTTAAAACAAAATAAATATTGATAATATTTAAAATTTAAAATTATTTTTTTGGAGTGCGAGTGTCGAAACTCTTATGCAGCCAAATATGTTGTGCTCGGACGCCTCTTTGAGCACTCCAAAAGCCAAGAAAACCGATTCAAAAATTATTTGCCCCATGACCGAACGTCCCCAACCGAATCCTATATCAACTAGCTAATATTTATGCATATCATATCTCAAACTAGGCATGTCATAAAGTTGTTTTTATCATAACGTATGTGCGCATGATAAACCGTACATGTAGATGTGATGTATAAATAGATATACTATATACTTGTTAACTACGCTAGCTCCACGGCTGTTTGTCAACTTTTTTATAAATTTATAAAAAAATTGACAAACAACTATGAAACTAAAGGAGTACTCCACTAATTAAACAAAAATATTTGTCCGTTTTAAAGAATTACACAATAGGACACGAGCACACGTAAAAAAAACTCTTTATTTAATTTTTTGATCAGAAAATAAGTAGTAAAAAAATATTTTAAGTTAAAAAATACTATAATTATAAATAAAATTTAAAAGTAAATGAGAAAAATAAGAGTAAATTGTACTACTCCATTTTTTTATATGAATGTGCCTATTTAGTTAAGATATAAAAAATTAAAAAATAAAAATCTCTTTGTCTTAGTTGTCACGTACACTCCATTTGTTTTTAAGGAGAATGAAGTAATCATATGTCAACTGTAAAACAAGTTTGACGTACTACATTTTCGGATAGATCATAAACTATATAACTAGTGTTTGTTTTGGTGTTTGAAATCAAATAGTAGGGCATATTTTGTGTACAATTCAGGACATGACCTTTTGATATTTTGCACATGGAGGTTGTGACGTGTAACTCAATCAAATCCACAAACTTTACATTGGTGGAAAAGAAAGTGGGAAATCGTTAAAAGTTATTCCACGATGTTTGCACTTTGCAATTCAATAGCCTCATTTTTTTTCATTAAAACATGTACTTTCAATATTGAACACTTTTGCACTTTCGATATATGTATCGAAGTTTGTTTTGGCTATTGAAATTATTAGAGAATATATTATTTTTACTTATATAAATGTTTAGTTGCTCAATTTTTTTAATAATTTAAATTTTTAAATGAATGGTTTTCAACATGGTATCAGAGCATAGACTTGAGCCATGAGAGTTTTCACCAAAATTAATTATCCACTTGTTAAGCTTTAACATATCGAAATTTTAGATGAAGTATGTTTCTTTTGCATATTGAGATTTAGAATTGTGTGTAATATTTTTGTTATAAAATTTTGAGTTAGTCTTTACTAATTTGCAATTATTATAAAGTAAAACCTCTAAAAAATAATACTCTATTAAGAAATAAATTCTCTTTAAGAATAAAAATTAATGCTCTCAACTTGAGACCAATTATAATTTGGAATAAAATTTCATATTGTTATAATTCATATTTTTTTCAAGTCTCAACATAAAGAAATACATCTCCATTTAGTAATAAATCATAATAGTATAATTTCACAATAAATTTAAGTTGATTTAAAATACTTGTTAAAGGTTAATTGTGACAATAATTTAATTTTTTGTGTTGTAATTTTATCATTCAATTTGCTTGTGCGTATTAGCTCGTCAAAAGTTGATTTGCGTGAAGAAAATGTTGATTTAATGTACAGTTGATAAAAAAAATGTACTATTATACATAGTATTTATAGATGAAAAAATTAAACTAATCAAAAGCAAGTATTGAGTATTGTCTTTTCATATTACGTGAGTAAATTAATTTAATTAAGTTTAACACATTAAGTGTACTGTATCTAGTAATTATACTATTATATAATATACATGTATTAAAAAAAATCTTATAACTTTATTTAAGAATAACTCTCATTTAGAAATATTTTTTTGTGGTATAAAAAATACGACTATAGCAAGGTTTTATTGTAATAGTAAATTAACGAAACATGTTTCTGTTGCTTATTGAGATGTAGAATTGTGTAGTAATATTTTTGTTATAAAATTTTGACTTGGTAACTTTACTAATTTCCAATTATTATAGTAGTAAATTAATATCCTTGTGGTGAAAAATGTATTTTAATTTTTTTTCCTTTATCAAATAAACTAATTAAATTAATAAAATATTAAAACAATAATAATTATTCAATTCCAAAACTCACTTAATACACACACTGTAAAAATTTCATTTTAAAAGGCACAACTTTCATTTCCCCTTCACTTTCTTTCTGACACTTTTTCAAAAAAGAAAAAAAGGAATCTAATTGTGCCCAGATTGACAAAAATAACCTCGCCGGCATTTGAATTCCGGCCATACGAATCCGGTAATTAACCAAACAACTTTAAAAGCTTGATTTCGCAAGCTGGTTCATCATCTTCACACGTCGTCGTTAAAGACTCTTCAGAATTCATCGATGGGCTCCCGGGCCGTCGCCTCTCACCCAAATCCAATGGGCCAATTTCGCCTTTACGGCCCAACAAACCGGGCGTCAAGCTCAGATCCAGATCGGCCCAATGCATCACCCCAGCCGGCTCATCTACAAAACGACGCCGTTTCTGCACCTTCGGCCCGGCGCTTGAGTCTCGGAGCGTGAAGCCGGAGACACCGTCGAGATCCGGCGCCGGGGCGCCAATAAACTCCGGAATCGGCTTCAGTGTTCCGCCACGAAGGACCGTCTCGACCGCCGCCTGGCAGACGTGCCAGTTTCCGGTCCACAGAAGCCCCACGGCGCCGCTGACGGGGTTCACCGTTCTCCCGGCGGCTTCGAACAGCAGGGACTGAAAAAGAGCTGCGCGCGTCGCACGCTGTTTGCGTGAGTTACGATGATTTTTAATTTAATTTTTTATAGATAAAATAAGAAACGTATTAATTAATTAATTAATTAATTTATGAGTAAACAATTGGGGGTAAACATTGTTTTTACCAGGTCTCTGATTATCCGGCACGGCGGAGATGAAGGACATGAGGCCGGCGCGGCCGAAGAACTTGGCGAGGAAAACGGTGGCGTGGCCTTGTGATTGGGCGGTTTGGATCCATTGCAAACAGGGCCTGAGTACGCAGTTGTCACTGCAGCCCTTGCGAAGAACACGGCAGCCATTGCAGCTCATGGCCTTAAAACCAGAGAAAGGAACAGGGGTGAAAAGGAAGAAGGAAGGGATGAATATATAAATAATCCAACTAATAAATAAATGGAAGAATTAGAGGAGAGAGAAAGAGTGGGGTTAGTTGTGGTGGAGATGGTGGGTGGGTGTATGTATCAATGTATGGGTGGGTGTGAGTAACAGAGAGAGATAGAGAAAGGGAGATATTCCAAAGTATTGGGCGTCAGCGGCTGCGTGTTGCCGCGGCGGATGCCTCCATTTTCAACCGTTGGATTCTTTGATGAGTTTTTCCATGGATTTGGGGAATGCTGCCCTGCTTTTATACACATATACTCATATAGTACTATTAGCTTTGTCCAGTTGTAAATAGTCACATTTTTTAGTAAGGAAGAAACCATTACTGTGGATAGAGTAAGTAAGTATCAGTGTATCACCTCATCAGTTAAATCAATGGTAAAGATTGTTTGGTAACATTTTTAAAAAATAGTAACTTTTAATATACACTATCTATTCACAAAAAATATACACTTTCTTTTGTAAATATAAAATAAAAAATATCTATTGTCGACGAACTTAGATAATATTCTCTTCTAGATAGTGTTCTCTTCGATTCTAAAGAGTTTGTATGTTTTTTTTGGTTGATTCTTAAAGTTTGCACATCCATAATTTTTTTTTTATAACTTTATCGTTTCAATAATCTATTTACATTCACTATTGTTGAGCTGGACGAGTTGTATTTAATGAAACAATTTACTTCATTGTTTTAAGGATTTTAGAATCGCAATATTGGTATGCAATTGTTAAATTAACGTTTCAGTGTAAGTTTGAGCGTTCATTTTATAAAAGAAGAATTTTCAAAGAGTTCAAAAGTTTGTTAAGCAATATTTTGTGTAAGAGATAAATTTAAGTTTAAGTTTAAGGACACGTTCTTTTGGACTGAAACGAGAACTGAACTGAAGCGATATGAACTCAACTGAACTCAAGCTGTTTGAGAACTGATTTTTTTATAAATAAATAATAAATTTTTAAATATTTTTAAAAAATATTAATAGTGTTAACCGTAATTAGATTGTATATTTAAAATTATATATTGAAATTATTTTTTATTTATTTTATTTTAGTTTATTTTAAAACTAACTTAATCGAACTATACTAAACTACACTAAAATTAAATTCAAAAAAACAGGTCATGACATACATATTAGAACCCAAAAGACTGCTTTTCAATATATTGCGAGTACGAACGTATAGGAAGAACAATATTTTGTTTTAAGAGAGATTTGGTCGGCAAATGATGTGTAATTCACTAATATTCCAAATGAAAAACTTGATAATTTATACATCCATCTTGGTTTAATTTGTTCATTTAATTTGGTTGGTGAACAATTTAAACTTGGCCACCTGAATAAGTTCAGAGAACGAACATCATTATTATAGACGAGAGAACAAATTTTACTACTACTCCTATATGATTTGAAGTCGAATCATATTGATAGACACGTTAGCTTATTTATCCGTATTTTGTGAGCCTGATTTAAAACGACAATAAGGGATGTCGTTTTCGCGTTAGCTGGGGTTGACGTGGCGTCCTTATCGTACCGACTACCGGGGCTGTAGGCCATCTTGCAAACCCGCCGGCCGCCACTTGCAATCAAAAAATAACTTGGAAGTTGTATGGGCTTATAAAACGGGCCTACATTTTTTTTACATATTGGACCCAAAAGATAAAATGGACTTTAATGAAGCCCAGAAGTTTTATGCGATACGACATCGTTTTCTTCATTCTGACCTTTTTATTTGGGGATTTGTTTTCTCCTCCTCTATCCTTCGTAATGGATCCTAAATACTCAGGAGATGTGCTCAGGTGAACTTTCGCCCTAAAACTTTCAGTTTTTGGTTTTACAGTAAATTATTATGGACACGACGATTCAAATTAGATAAATTGTTTGTTTAATTGGTTAGGCATTTAGAGAAGCAGAAGGAGCTTCTAATGGATGCATATAGATAGGTCCATGTCGCACGAGTTGCACAAGCTTCAGGTTTTTAATTTCCTTTTTTTTTTTTTTCAATATTCATCTTAATTTCACCTTCTTCATTTTGTTCCTTTTGTACTGGATTCGAATAAATTTCTCTGTTATTTTTTTGCCTGATGTATTATTATTTGAAGTGTGCTACACTGCTACGGATATTTTCTCGGGTTTTTGAACTGTTTGTTTTAAGTTGAAGATTGAATTAATGTGGGAATTGTATTGTAGGTAGAGGAAGAAATGGTAATGCGCAAGTATTTTGAGTTCATGGCATCCCAAGACTTAATCGTCAAGGTATGACTGTATGTATGTACGTCTCCTTTTCTTTCACCATTATGCATTGTACCGATTTGGTGTTTTAAGAATTTGTATTTCGACTAAGTTTTTGGTTTTGTGTGGGTTTTTCAGTGTTCGTTATTAACTTATTATTGCTTGCTTTCTTGCTATATTTTGTATTTTTATATAATTCTCTTGCAAATTTATGTTAAAGTATTTGATTTTGGTTTCGACTGTTGTTCCTTGATGGAACGATTTGTTTTTTTCTCTTAATGAATTTATGCAGAGTTCAAAGTATCCATTGAAGAGAAGTAATGAGACTAATAAGTGTTACTTTGCTCAACTTCTGGTTCCAATGTATTTCGCGTGGGGTTGTAATTTTGATTTTGTACTACACTCTATTTGCAGAAAAACGCTAGTACCGGCGTAAAGGAAGATGTGGAGTCTAGTCAATCCAGGGAAGAAGACTCGTGAATGTTTGACTATCTGCAAATGCTCTTATATCTAACCCTAAAGGTGTCACAACGATTGTACCAAACTCTTGCTATATACTCAGAGCACAACCCCAATTCGTTTATTGTTCGTGCCTATTCAAACTTGGAAGGTAACACTTGCATTAAATGCATCCCAAAGTGCTTATTCAAACCTGAATAGCGTTTGATAGGTGTTTAGCTTTAGAATTTGTAGCTTTTAACATAATTCATACTATAGCATTCTATAGGACCTGAACTATCAGTCCCGGTTTGGTCCAAAAAGTGTACCGTATAGAGCCCATGGCCAACCCATATATTTGATTTTGCTGTGTTGTTTGCTTCTGGTTGTGATTTGGACCCGTACTAAGCATTCATAATAGTATTTATTTTGGACAAAAAAGCCACAACAAACAAACGTGGTCCTTCTCCTTTATCCCGTCACCACTACGTGCTCATCATCCTCCATTACCATTAGTCATTAAAGTAAGAAAATAACACTCATGATATATGATTATGCTGTATATTTTTTTCTGGCATCAAATGTGGTTTAAAATAACCAGAAAGAAGGATGAAATTGAAAAGGAAACCTGAAAGAAGGATGAAATTGAAAAGGCTGACCTTCTTGTTTGAGAGATTCCGATGATCACACCCAGGTGAGGCCTCAAGGATCAAGATACGAAATCAACAACAAAATAATAATTACTAGTAGTATAATTTTAAAATATTTTAGATATCAGAAAAGTTATAAAAACTAGATGGAATATCCTATGCGGGGAAAGTGCGGCTACTGATGAAAGAAAGAAAGAAAAGCATCTAGATCTTGCAGCACACACAAGCTTCTCTCCTTTACAGCCTCTCTTCTCTACTTTTTTTTTCTTCCTAGCGGCATGATTAAGGTGAAAGAAAAGAACACAAGAGACCTTACAACACACCATGAAAACCGATTGCATTACCATATTCTTCCTCTCATCGTTCGTTACATTTCTCAGTCGAGGAGGGTCCCTCTCCGATCTCCGAGATGAAGGAATTAACATCAGAAGAATTCTACACCAACCTTTATTCCCATCTACCTCACCCCCACCACCTTCCGACCCAGACATGCCGGACCCTGCAAACCAACCATTCTTCCACCAACCTCCAGTTGGGCCTACCCCAGACCATTCCCAACACTCCCTACCGACACCGGTGTCAGATTCAATCGCCGCCGCACAAGCACACAGTCCAACCAAAAGAGTAGCAATCGGAATAACTTCAGGAATTCTAACAATGGCTCTACTGTCAGCACTAGCTTTCTATCTCTACAAGCGCCGTTCGAATCACCCAGACGAGGCCCAAAAGCTTTTCGGCCTTAATCCACAAAGAGCACAAGAAGAATCTGGAATGCCTCCATCTTCCTTCCTCTACATTGGCACAGTCAACCCGTCCCCCACAAGCGTAGACAGTGAGACCAACTGCAGGGCCAACGGCTCTCCGTATCGGAAATTGAAACCGGGAAAAATATCCGAACGATACAGACCGAGCCCCGACCTCCAGCCGCTGCCGCCCCTGCCAAGGGCATTGCCGCCGACCGTAAACTCACCGCCGCCGATGTCTTCATCGGACGACGAGAGCCGAGGCGCCGGTTTCTACACCTCGAAGAATAACCATCTTCCCCTTTCCAGGAAGGCATCATCAAAATCACGAATGTCGGCGCCGCCATCGATTGTACCATCGATTAAGCAATTGCCGCCGCCGGAAAGTTCTTCACTGGGCCCGCTGCAGCCTAGCAAAACCCTAGCGTACACTCCTAGCAGGGCGAAACACGCGACGCCACCGCCACCGCCACCGCCGGATATGGCGAAGCTCCGATCGATAAGCAGCGACGATCAACCTACACGTAAGATACCGATTCCACCTCCGCCGCCGTCAATCCAGAGGAAATTCGGATCCGTGGGACCGAATACTCCCTCGCCGGTTGTTTCCAAACAAGTGACGAGGCCAGAGTCTGAGAGCCCTAGTCCCATGTCAATTCCATGTGTCAGTTCATCAGAGAAATGTCACAGGTGAATCTCCGATGTATCAATTTTAGCTGAAAAAGAAACCCTAATTTTCATTTATTCCAAAGGAAAATAGTTCTTGCAATAGTTAATTACAAAGAGGCCCTATTTTTAGAATAAATTACACAAAGTGTTAGCTATGTAACTAACCTCCTAAATGCCTACTGAATTGATAAACAGGGAAGACAATGAAGGATCGAAACCGAAATTGAAGGCATTGCATTGGGATAAAGTACGGGCCACGTCGGAAAAGGCCACAGTTTGGGACCAGTTGAAGTCGAGCTCCTTCCAGTAAGCAAATGAAAACTAGTCATTATTTGTTTGTACAGAACTAAAATCCGGTGTCTGCAGGTTGAACGAGGATGCCATGGAATCCCTCTTCGGATGTAATTCCTCGATTTCAGCCCCTAAAGAATCAGGAACTATGACGCAGGAGAATAGAGTGCTAGATCCAAAGAAGTCGCAGAACATTGCTATACTAATACGCGCATTGAATGTGACGAGAGAGGAGGTTTCCGAAGCACTTTTGGACGGTATGAACTTCACATTGATTTGTGTGAAAAATAGTAAGTAGTGTAATAATAAACAAGCAATGTGGTGCAGGAAATCCCGATGGATTGGGTGTGGAGCTGTTGGAAACATTAGTGAAGATGGCGCCAACGAAGGAGGAGGAGATAAAACTCAAAGACTACAACGGTGATATTTCAAGATTGGGATCGGCCGAAAGGTTTCTCAAGAAAATCCTCGATGTTCCGTTTGCCTTCAAAAGGGTGGAGGCTATGCTGTATAGAGCGAACTTCGATACGGAAGTCGCCTACTTGAGAAACTCGTTTCGAACTCTAGAGGTACTCGTGGAATGTTTCTTGTTTTTATTTTTTAGTTTTCAGGGGTCTGATTTTTTTGACTATGCAGGAAGCTAGTGAAGAACTGAAAAGCAGCCGCCTTTTCCTTAAACTTCTAGAAGCCGTTCTTAGGACAGGAAACCGCATGAATGACGGCACCAATCGTGGAGACGCACGAGCTTTCAAACTCAACACACTCTTAAAACTCGTGGACGTGAAAGGAGCCGACGGCAAGACGACTCTACTCCATTTCGTGGTCCAAGAGATAATCCGGTCCGAAGGAAGTCAAACAAATTTTAAGCAAGAAGAGTTCCGGAAGCAGGGACTGCAAGTGGTGTTGGGGCTGAGCAAAGAGCTCAGTAATATTAGAAAAGCAGCCGGGATGGACTCGGACGTGTTGACCGGCTATGTCTCGAAGCTCGAGACGGGGCTTGAAAAAGTCAGACTAGTTACCCAATACGAGGGAGGTAAGTTCTCTGTTTCGATGAAGGAGTTTCTCAGGGAGGCCGTTGGGGAAATCGCGAGGATCAAGAGGGAAGAAAGGATAGTCATGTCGAGGGTGAAAGAGCTGACGGAATATTTTCACGGAGATGCCGCGAAAGAGGAAGCTCATCCTTTGCGGATTTTCTTGATTGTTCGGGATTTTCTTGGAATATTGGGTAATGTTTGCAGAGATGTCGGGAGGATGCAAGATAATGGAGCGACTATGGCTGTGGGGAGGTCGTTCAAGATGCCAACTAACAAATCTAGAATTGAAATAGTTCAATTCGGCTTGAACGATTTGTTTAAGGAGTAGATTTTTTTTTGATAATTGTGTAATTGAAGATAATAGTGAAATTATTCTTGTAAGTAAAATTTTGAAGTTCAAAAGAAGAGAGATTGCTAAAATAATTTCTTAATTTTCAAATTCTACAATCAGATTTCACAACACAGTATTGACCGCCAAAATGAGATTCAAATATTCAAATTCTAAGTCCATTCAGGCTGTCACTAATTAATGTAACAGCCGAATAGAACTCCATTATTTCGTGATAAAAAACTGCTTTCATTGGTCTGTTACGCTGTCACACGAACTAAAGATAAAATCGTCGAATTGAAAAGAAAAAAAAAAAAAACATAAAACACAAATCCGATACACTCACTACCTCTGAAAAATCACAGACTAACAATGGAGAAAAGACTCCGGTCGTCGCTGCAATCCTCCGCCGAGGATTTCCTTTCCGCCGCCGTCAAATTGCCCTTTAAGCAATCCACATCCGTAATTAAATCGTTAATTAACACCTCAATTAAACCCTCCTCCGACCTAATTTCCACTCTCCCGCTCTCTCTCTGCAGCTCTATCTCTCACTCCATTTCTAAATTCAAAAACCTCTCGGAATCTAACTTCTCGGCATCTCCCATAACTCCCCCAGCCAAGCGCGTCCGTAGATCCGCCCGAAACAAGGAGGAAGACGGCGGCGCATCTCCCACTGACCGCCATGAAAGTGAGCGGAAGTCCATCGTCGGAAAGATCCAGGTTTATGTCTACGTTTTGCGCCTATGCGCTTTCCATCCCAAAACTCTGTTCTCCGTTTCCGATCTGTTGGCCGCCGCGCAAGTGCTGCACGACAACTTAATTCTGTTCGAGTCTGACTCAGTTTTGCTGTCAGTGATTGCTAGTTTATGTGAAGACTGGTGGAAAGGGGATTTAATAGGGAAAGAAAACCTAATTTCTCAATCGCTGCCGGTTATTTTGTCTCGCTCCCTGACATTGAAGAAGAAGGTCGATGTTCATAAAGTTTATACGATTCGGGATGCCTTCACGCTGTTTGATTTTGAGGATGAAAGCATCGAGGACTTGAAGCATTTATTGATCCGCTGCGTGATTTCGCCACTGTATCTGAAAACAGAAGATGGTCGGAAATTTGTTGCGTTTTTGTTCTGTCTTAGTGTGCAGCTCACCAAGGAATTGTGTGCGATGATAAAATCACAGATACCATTCGGGCGAAAGTCAATGCTGGAGGCGTACGGTGAAATAATTTTTAGAGCGTGGAAGACGGCGGAAGGGGAATGCAAGCATGAGATAGAGAATGGTTTCTTACAAGTATTGGTCGAGGGTGCCATACATGCCCGCTCGGCAGCGATGGCAACTTCAATTCGAAGGGTTTTAATGGGTTTTGTTGATCAACGGACGACAGAGGGAGTAGAGAAACTGATTTTTAGTCTGGCAGAACCAGTGATTTTTAGATCACTTCAGGTACATACTGTTTCTTGACTGAGATCAATAAACCTTTTTACATTTCTTGTCTGTAACATGATTGTAGAGTATTTCTAGAAAAAAAGACGAGCTTGCGGTGAAAGCCTTATTTGCTATCGACTGTTCAGTTTGTTGTTCATGTGAGATATAAACAGCTCATAAGCTGTGCATGCGTCTTATTTCTTTAATTTTTTGATAGGCAAATACGCAATCTTTAGTTCTGTTATGGGTTTAAGTAATCTTGGATTGTAATGAGCTTTATGGGAATCATATAAGGTAATGAGTTATACACTCACTAGTAGACGTAAAAGTCTGTTTATTACTTTATTTACTCAAATAGTCAAATTTTAGTTTGAAGACTATTCTTGCATAAGCTTTTCTATATTAATACGACTGCATATTTGATTAAATAAAATTTGTCAGACTTGTTTTTGCATAATAGTTTGTAAAAGTACACTGATAAATGAGTTTACTCTCTTGTTTATTTTCCACGAATTGGGTATGTCATTAGTTCGAAAGGAATTTGATCAATGTTAAGATAGAGGCTTATGTTTACTCAGTACATAATAGCATGACTCACCAGTAAAAATAATTTCTGTATAGGTCCACTTGAATTTGGCAATATAGGTTGCTCTTGGATATATTGATTTCTTTTCGCTTTAGTAGAAGTGCCATGACAAACAAACAATCACAATTCACACACTAATGACTAGCATATGTTTACATTATAAATTCAAATTAAGAATGTTATTTATTCCACAGGTTGCAAACTCGAATGTCCGTCAAAATGCATTGCACTTACTTCTAGACATGTTTCCTTTGGAAGATCCTGATGCCACTAAAGAGGCTAAAGACACGCAACTGGAAAAGCAATTCTTTCTGTTGGAGAAATTACTTTTGGATGAGTGCCCCGATGTGAGAGTTGTAGCAGTAGAAGGCAGCTGTCGAATTCTTCATATGTTTTGGGAAATTATTCCTTCACCGACCATTACAAAGATTATTACTAAGATTTTTGAATACATGACTCTCGACTCTTGCTCAGAGGTCCGTCTCTCCACAGTGAATGGTGTCATATATTTGCTTGGCAACCCTCAATCTCACGAAGTCCTTAAAGTGCTCTTACCAAGATTAGGCAATTTGATTACAGATTCTGCATCAGTAGTACGTGCTGCTTTAGCTGATCTACTCCTTCTCTTGAACGATATCCGCAATTTTCAGTTCCATAAGGTGATTAGATCTATACACAACTATTCATTTGCGTCATTGTTAATTTGTTATCTTTCTCTTTTTGTAACCATTATTTTTGGGTTTGCCCTTTCAGGTAGTGCGAATAGATGCATTGTTTTCAGTTCTTGCTGATGATCAACCACTCATAGCTAGGAAAATCACAAAACTTCTTCTTCCATCCTACTTCCCCTCTAAAGTAACAGAAGAAGAAGCATGCAAGCGCTGTATTACTTTAATTAAAAGGTGTCCTACCGCTGGAGCAAGATTTTGCAAGCTTGCAGCACTGGAAGGAGCATCTCTCAGATCTCTCATGAAACTTTTTAAAAATCTTATTGGTTTGGCTCTGTCATCTACTCTTGATACAGAGCAGATTGAGGGATTACTGACTGCTGCCTCTCACCTTTGTACTAGTCTTTCAAAGGATGCTTCTTTCAAGGCAGCTCTCAAAGAGAATTTGTCTGCCGAAAAGCTGAAGTCCCTATTTGCAGTTGCTTCTACTGCATGTGCTAAATCTTCCGTTTGCAACATTATCTCAATACTGTCGTTGGATTCTGCCGGTGACAATTTTGAAGAGTGCATGAGCTTGATTACCAAATGTACTGGCTTGTTAGATAATAGTGAAAAGCAAGCTCAAGTGAGGATAGCCCACAAGATGATCTTGTCGTGTGGTTGGTTTGACGACATGTTGGAAGCTCTTGTTGGGTTGCTGGAAAGGGCTGCCAGTGGATGCCATGTACATTTTGGTATAGAATTAGGGAAACAAAGTGGAAAGTCAGCAACTAGAATGAAAACAAAATCTTCTTCGAAAATGAAGTCAAAGTCGAAACACGGCAATCAGAAAAAGTCATTGAGCTCTGACTGGAAAAAATTTGTGGAAGATTATGCTATTGCCGTTGGAGTATCATGGCAAATCAAGGATTTACTTCTGTCTGAAATAACAAGAGAAGCTCTATTAGGTTCTAGAATTTTGGAAAGGGCGTATTTAACGCTGAAAGTCATTTCTGAAGCTAGTTTCCTCCATTGCCTGCAGCATGATTATTTTAATACATATCCCGTTTCTGCATATGCAACACTGACCCTGCACATGTCTCTTCATAAGCTTCAGACAGATGGAAGAAGGGATTCTTCACAGGCAAGTGATAATCACTTGGTGCCTTTTAACTAGATTCTTATTATGTGTCTCAACATGCTTAATGCGTGGTCTCCAACCCCCCCCCCCCCCCCCCCCCCCCCCCCCCTCTCTCTCTCTCTCTCTCTCATGCTTAATGCCTTGTACATTTGATGTTGTAAAGAAATTAAACACAAAGGTTGAAGGAAATAAGTAATTGTTGCGTCCTCCCAACAATGTACTTATAGTTTTGATACCTGAAACTCTGAAAAAATCATGGTAAAAAAATGGCTGCATGGGTATAATTCCTTACGTATATACTTGCAAGTCTCTTTTTAATTTTTCGATGTTAGTGTTTGAAAGTATTTGTACCGGATTTTGTTCGTTGCTTGCTAATCTGTGCCTCTTCCTATTCAGACCACTACCTTAGAATTGGCATTGGACCATCTGCTTCATTGTGCGTATAATCTATTCAGAGAAAACAATAAAAAAAGGTCTGCCAAACCACTTTCAGAATCACTGAATGCTGGCGAGACGACACCTGGTATGTTTAACCTTGCAAGCGTTTTATTCAAAAACTGTGAGAATATTGGAAGGAATTCCAGATTTTACATTAATGATTACTGTTATGATATGCAAATCATGATTGTTACTCAAGAATAACAGATGATCCACTGTTTCTTTTGTGTGCAATCTCTGAATCCCTGGTAAGCTTATCGGTCTTGGATTACTGTCTTCAGGTACCACCTTGACAAAACAAATACGGATATCAAATACGCTGAAGACGTTAACTGCTGTTTTGAAGTTTGTAGTTGATGCAACAACCATGAACCTCGAACATCCTCACTATCATGAAAAGTGCTTAAATTTCACAACAGAAAACCTGAAATTTATCATCACTAATTTACGTGAGCACTCGATTGCTCAGTTTCAGATCACAGAAGAAGACCGCAGAGATATATTCACCTGTTTGAAAAGTTCATTCACATACGGAGCCAAGTTACTCAACCTAGCACTTACGAATCGTGATGATTCCTTACCTCAAGCGGGACTTCAAGGTCTTGCCAACCAACTGTTTAACCTCTTTGTGTCGGTTGAGGAGTTTCTCGGATATGGATTTGCGGCTCGTTTGATTTCGGTTGTCCAGCCATGGATTTCTGACCTGATCCTTGCTTTAGGATCGGATTGTCTCTTTTCAGATTCATCCGAAAAAGATGTAATCAACCTCCCCTCTTGGTTTTACACTTTAGCAAGAATCGAGGTTTTTGAACTAAGGAATTTGGTCTCGGATGACGATTCAGAGAGAGCTCGACAACTGAATGATTTCTCGGCCTTCAAGAGACTATTGGAAACAATGTCTAAGCTGTTGAAAGCAAACACTGAAGTGTTGGATGCCATAGGGGTGAAGTTCTTGACTGGTGCATTGAGCGCATTGGGAAGCAAGGATTTCGATGTTGTATTCGGTCTTCTGCATTTTGTATGCGTGAAGCTAGTCGGGCGAGAAGAGGGAGAATGGAAAGGACTCGGGTTGATGTTGGCAGCTCTTGGTGAGATATACTCTAAAGTGGAGATGGATGACAGTGAGGGTGGTACTGAAGAGCTGTACAGTGCAAAGGCATTGATCGAACCTATTTGGAAATCTTACATTTATGATGAATCTAGGGTTGTAATGGAAGAAGAATAAAATCAAGACTTGTGTTTTTATTTTGTATAGATCAGTCTTCTTCATTACTCAATGCAGCAGGTAAATGAAGCTAGTTGAACTGATGCAATTTGGTATTGTCATTAGATCGATTTGGTGACATTGTTAATCGTTTTGTAATAATAGTGGTATCAACTTTATTTTTCCGTCTCGCTTTAAACTTCTGATGTCAGGAAATTTTAATAATGATGGCCTGATATTGTGGTTTCTTCACAGGTTAACAATGCAGATATATCTCTGAGTAGTCAAGAACAAATCAAATCAAAAACTGAGAATCAAAAGAGTTACACTTGATGAAGAAAAAGTTATAACTGCTAACTATGTGTATGCTGCTTCCCATCTGATGGCTCAGATGACAACAACTTATTATTACCACTAACTAAGCATCCACAGGAATGTGCTGTTTCAGGAACACGGCAATCGGCATTCCCAAGAATCCAAAGAAAATGCTCATAAACCACTGCATTAACGTAAGCGGAGTCGTGCTTGCAAACGTCCCCAAATACTCGATGATAATGATTTGGAAAAAGACAGTGGCCCCAACTACCAGCACGAAAACATAGTTGTCCAGTATGCCATCTAGCACATCTATTTTCTCCATTTCCCGAGAGTTCACCTCATTGAAAAGCTGCCGAAAATAACAGAAAGGTATCAGAAAACACCACCTTACAAGTTCACATGAAAAACAATGAATAGAATGTTACCTGACAGAAGACAAATGTGTTGAAAATAATGGTGTTGAGGACCAACTCAGAGTCGGGGTAGCCGTGGAGTCTGAAAAGTGTCTTCCCATATCCCTGTAGGAACCATATCACAATAAACTGGTACAAGGATTGTCCTAAGATGTTCCTCCACATGACGGTACTTATGAAGTTTCCTTTTCTTCCAACAGGAGCTCTCTTCATCAGCTCGTCATTTGGAGGCTCGGTTGCTAAAGCGAGTGCGCCAAGCGTGTCCATGATCATGTTCACCCACAGAAGCTGAACAGCAGTAAGAGGAGCACTTCCTGAACACAGGGTCAAGCTTAAGAATATGCAGGAGACATCACAGGTCGTTAAAAGACATAGAAGTTTTATTACCAGTCATACAAGCTGAATAGAAGTTCACAGCTAATGCAACGACATTAACTGTGAGCTGGAACTGCACGAACTTTTGAATGTTTACGTACACCGAGCGCCCCCATTTGGCTACAGTCACGATTGTGGAGAAATTGTCGTCCAGGATTATGACGTCAGCACTCTCCTTGGCCACCTGAACCCAAATCACACTGAGAAAATTGTAGTCTTCCACATATCCAAATCACTTGTTTGTTGGTGATAAAAAAGAAAATTACCTCAGTCCCGGCAATGCCCATTGCAAGCCCGATATCCGCTTCATGAAGTGCAGGAGCATCATTGGTCCCATCGCCAGTCACGGCCACCACTTCACCGAACGTGGTTCTCAGGTGCTTCACCAATGAATGCTTGTCCATTGGCGAAGAACGAGCCATCACCTGGAATCAAAAATGGTTAAAGTCGAACGGGATGAAGATTCTACAATAGAGAGAGGGAGACCTGGATTTTTGGAATCAATTCGAGTAATTCCTCCAAACTCTTCTCTCGATAAACCGGACCTTCTATAGCTATACCATCATCTGTTAGGATCCCACATTCCCTAGCAATAGCCTTAGCAGTAGTGATGTTATCTCCAGTAACCATTCTAACAGTCACACCAGCCGAGCGACAAAGAGCAACGGACTCGGGCACTCCAGGTCGAACAGGATCCTTAATCCCCACAATCCCTATACAAGTATATCCTGTTTCCGGAATAGCATCTTCCGGAGAAAACCCGTTCTCGAGTTCAGTATAAGCAAGACAAAGTGTCCTAAGAGCCTCACCAGCAAACTCCTCGATGATTTCCTTCAAACGCATCATAGACCCTTCGTCAATCGTAACGGATTTCCCTTCCAAGTCAATCATTTTGTCACACGCCGCAAGAACTATCTCGGAAGCACCTTTGGTGTGCGCCCTTATGCCTCCACCTTCCGGAAGCTCCAGAACAACGCCCATTCGTTTCTTGGTGGAATTAAACGGTTCGACTTTGATCACTTTCGACTTCTGCCTCTCCCCTTGGAAGTCCCCACCGAGCGACAAGCCAAACTCGAGGATAGCCGTCTCGGTCGGGGTCCCGAGAATCTTCCGCTTCCCTCTCCTATTAACCACAACCTCTCCCCCAGTGTTATTGAAGATCGACTCGAAGAGAATCTTGAGCGTAGTCTCCGGAAGCTCGGACCTCAAAGCCTTGTCGCTCCCCGGCTGACTCAGATCCTTCACGTTCATGCATATGCAAGACTTCACGACAGTCATGACATTAGTCGTCAAAGTCCCTGTCTTGTCGCTGCATATGTTCGTGGCGGACCCCATCGTCTCGCACGCCGCCAGGTGGCGCACGAGCGCCTTGTCGTTCATCATCTTCTTCATGGCGAAAGCCAGGCTGAGAGTCACGGCCAGCGGCAGCCCTTCCGGCACCGCCACCACCACGATAGTGACGGCAATCGCGAAATATTCCAACAATTCCATCGCGTCATCCCCCGACCACCTCAGCGAGGTCCCGTCGGACCACTTCCTCCCGAGCATCTTCTGGATCAACACCGCGAAAGTGATCACGGCAAAGACGAGTCCGATCTTCCCGATTATCGTCGCCACTCCGTTTAGTTTAATCTGCAAGGGGGTCTCGTCGTCCCCTCCTTCGATGAGCGTCGCCATCAGCTTCCCCCACTGAGTCCTCATCCCGACCGTCGTGACGAGCATCTTGCACGACCCGTCCTGGACTTTCGTTCCGGAGAGAAGGAACGGGCTCTTCTCGGTTATCACGACGGGCTCGCTCTCCCCAGTGAGGCTCGACTCGTCGATCAAGACCGAGAAGCCCGACAGGAAGAGCCCGTCGGCGGGGACCTGGTCCCCGATGGAGAGGTGGACGACGTCCCCAGGGAGAAGATGGTAAATCGACATCTTCTTCCGGTAGCCGCCCCTCGTCACCTGGACGGATATCTTCTTCTTCTCCTTGTCGAGGTCTCGGAACTGGAGCGACTGCCGGTAGTCGCTCGTTGCAGTCACGAACACGACGAGGAGGATGCTTGCCACGATCCCGAGACCGTCGTGGGCCCCCTTGGGCCACCCCTCGGTGGCGATGCCGACGATGAGGGAGACGAAGGAGCAGACGCCGAGGATCATGAGGGTCATGTCCTGGAGAGCTTCCCAGACGAAGCTCCAGAAGCTCTGAGGGACTGCTTCTTGGAACTTGTTGGTCCCGTAGATGGATCTTCGGCGGGAGAGGGAGTCGGGCTCGGCAGAAAGCCCGTCGTTCGGGTCCGTCGCGAGCTTCTGGGAGATGCCGGCAACGTCTCCGTGGAATTTGAGCTTCTTGAGGTCGTGGCCTTCGACTATCGACTCGAGCTCGTCGGCGCAGATCTGGAAGCCGGCGTCACGGACTTCGTCCGGGACGGTATAGTCGCTCGGCTGCATCCCTGCAAGCAAATTAAGTACTCGATTTTAATATCAGTGAAAGATAGCTTAGTTTGATAGAGCGAGAGAATGATACTTAACCTTGGATGAACTGAGAGGCGGCCTTGGAGACGAGGACGGCGATCCTCAGCTTCTCCTGATTGGTTTTGCGCATTGCGGCGGCCTCGTATCGTTTGGACAGGTTGGCGGTGAATCGGAAGCGGCGCTTGGGGTTCTTGACGACGCCGCAGAGTTCCCTCCAGCGATGGAGGGCGCCCTCCGGGGCATGCTTCGACTTCACGTCCCATTTTGCGCTCATTAAATTCTCCATTGTTATTAGAGTTATGAGAGTACGTAAGATTCTTGGTAATAGGTGTGTGTGTGTGTGTGTATATTATCTGACTATGGATCAGAAACTACGGCATGTAATACTACTGTTACGGGCTGAACTCGATTCATGGATCGATGATCATCGATATCTCATACACAACAACAACGACAAAGACAAAGACGACAACAAAACTAGTTAGATCAATTTCATCCGAAGTTTTTGGAGTGCATGTACGTACGTTTCAAAAACAAGAACCGTACGTGTCCGAAGCCTCCTTTTCTCTTGGGAGTTTTGAACGGGTCAAAAGCACAAATATGGTGATTTATAGTGCACTAAGTATCCACATAAATAATTACTAAATGGTTTTTTTTTTTGTTTTAAATAACTAATTTTCATTTTAAATCTAGTTAATAAATGGAATTAGGGAAAGTATGTAAAAAATGGTTAATTCTATGCCACTAAGTTACTACCCTAATTCTATACACACATTTACATGTTTAAATACTTTATTTTTTTCATTTATTTGATTAGTTAAAACATTTGTAGTGACCAAATATTAAGTTGTGTATAAATTAGGATACTACACAGGGTAGAATAGAATAAACCGTAAAAAATGAAGGTAATACTTGTATTTAAAGTAAAAAAAAATACTCCACTAATTTTCTTCATAAATCAAATAATTCATTAAAATTAACTGTTTAAAATGAATTGTTTATCAATTTCAATGAGTTTTTTTTTTTTGATATGTTGATACATCTTGCATATTAATGAATCATCTACTAGTAATCAAAACAAATTGGAAGAGAAAGCAAAAGAAAAATTCTTAGACCAAACTATCCGTCTCTATAACATAAATATTCATTATATTTTTCATATATATTCGTTGTAAATTTCATACTCGTTTTTTTTATACATATGTGTTTTGGGGTTAGAAATCGAAATAAAATATGTTACTGGATTGTGGTCTTGATTCTAACCAAACATTAAATTTATATTTAGAGACAGAATTATTATTATACTTTTTATTAAGCTGAAGAAGATGATCTCTTTACATTTCTATAGCCTCTATTTATACACCATCCATCAGGGGCGGACCCAGGATTTCAAGTCAGTGGGGGCCTAAATTTAGTTAAAAAAATATAAAATAAAATAAATTTAAAAATAAATAAAAACTCAAACTTTACAAAAGTTCTCTACGAGTTTTCATGTTCTGAAATCGCTTTATAATTACATCATTGTCTATTTTCAAAAAAATTTCTTTTTCAACATAAACAAGAAGTCTATCGTTCAACCAATCATCTGTCATCCGATTGCTCAATCTATCTTTCACGATATTCATGGCAGAAAATACTCTTTCAACACTTGCTGTTGCAACCGGTAAAATTAATGCCAAAGTCAATAGCTTATAAACCAAAGGAAACACCTTGTGTTTCTTAGTTTGTACCAACTTCACTGCAAGATCACCAAGTCCTTTCAACTCTTTAAACGTGTCGTTAATCCTCATATCAACAATATAATTTTCAAGTTGATCCTTAAGCACGAGAACATCCATAGCTGAAAAGTCTTGTGGATAAAGCTTTGCCAATTTAAGCAATTGATCGATGTCAAAGGCAGAAAAAGAATCCTGTGGAGATAAACAAGCTATACAAAGTAGCAACTCTGTACTAACCTCTGAGAAACGGTCATTTAACTCCTCTTGTTGCAAATCAATCACAGCATAAAATAATTCAAACCGGTAGTGATTCAAATTTTTTTATCTCAGGTGCATTGCGTTGTGGTCGACCACGAGAATCAAAACGAATAAACTTATCATCCATGTTAGGAACAACAATAGAATGTTGTTGACAAAAGAGACAAACCTCCTCAAATAATGAATCCCATCCACTATCTCTTAACATTTGAAGTCGATGCCTACAAACTTTGACCAAATCCATAGCATTCACAATATCTTGATCTCTCTTTTGTAACGCTTGTGACAATTCATTCGATATTCCCAAAATATTTTTCATCATATGTAATTTGAGCACAAATTCAAAGCAATGCATTGACTTCAATAAAACATCTATCTCCACCTTTTGAATAGAAGTAGTATAATCATCCTCAAAAATCACGTCCAGCACCTCACCCACAGAAGAAAACAAAGAGATCAAGCTAACCAAAGATCTATAATGTGAACCCCAACGTGTATCACCGGCACGTTGAAGACTAGATTCTTGATTAAGGCCCCTACCACTTGAAATGTCACCCTTTTCCAATGCCTCAACAACGAAGTTAAACTGTTTTTCACGGAGAAGATCAGAACGTTTACAAGAACCCCCAACAACATTTACCAACTGACCAACCACACGAAAAAAATCAGCAATTGGAAGACAGTTTGTTGCCATGGCTACGAGGGCTAGTTGAAGTTGATGGGCAAAACAATGTATATAATAAGCACTCGGATTATCATTTAAAATAAGTGTTTTTAGCCCATTTAGTCTCCCTTGCATATTACTAGCTCCATCATATCCTTGACCTCTCAATCGAGATATACTCAAGTTATGTCTAGAAAACATATTATCAATAGCCTCTTTAAGTGATTTTGCCGAAGTACTTGTGACATGTTCAACTCCAATAAAATGTTCTTTGACACGTCCACTGCTATCAACATAACGCAAAACAACTGACATTTGTTCCTTTGTTGACACATCACGAGATTCATCAACTAAAATAGAGAACAAGGAGTCGCCAACATCTTTCAATATAACATCTACCGTTTCAACTGCGCAAGCATAAGCTAAATCTTTCTGGATTTTAGGAGACGTTAACTTGCAATTTTTAGGAGCATTATTCAAAATCACACTTGCAATATCCTTGTTATGATCTCTTAAAAATTCCATGGTGACAAGAAAATTACCTGGACTAAGAGAGCTCTCCGATTCGTCATGTCCCCGAAAAGGTAATCCCAGTCTCAACAAATACCGCACACAATCAAGAGATGCAGCTACTCGGATTCGATATTCCTCTTTCGTTTGTTTTGAATGCTTGTCAAGAACTGTTTGAATATGCACACCTTGATTCATCAATGCATCACACTTCATTCGGGATTGATTGTGTTCACTATCGTGCTTCCCAACATGCACACCAAGTCTGGATTTGTCTTTCCAACTATTGAATCCCTCTGTAACAAAAGCGTCACCTCCAGATTGTTTTCCTCTATTCGGTTTGAAAAGATAACAATAAAGACAATATGCTGCGTCTTTAGATATACTATATTCCAACCAATTATGTTCAGAGAACCAAGCAGAAACAAATCTTCTAGACTTGGTTGATGCTGAAGAAACCTTCGTCATAGGAAATTGGTGATCAACCGGTTGACATGGACCATTTTGTAAATATGCTCTTCGAACTTGATCTACAATCTCAGGATGGTACCTCGATATAGGAACTCTTAGACCAGGGTCTGAAGGAAGTTTGGAAGGATCAAACTCTCTAATCATAGTTGAACTTTTCTCAACAATATTTGAATTATGTCCAATATAATTAGAAGTTGAGACAACTCTTGTTATATTAGAGTCCAAGTCAGTGGCTTCCAAATCACTTTCTGGACGATTTCGTTTTTTAAAATATTTCTCCATTTCCTGTTACATAAACAAAAAAATATCTTAACATAGAAATTAAGTAAATAAACAAACTTAATTACTTTAATCAAATAATAAATTAATTACATACATATTTAAATAGTAATAGATGTAGACATTAACATCTCTAGACAAATATCCAAACAAAAATAATAAGAAAATCATATTTAAATAATGCACACACTTGTCACATACTGACATACTCACATTACACAACACACACGTATATACTGCTATAATATATGTATTGATTTAATATTAAAAACATAAACTTGACACTTTTTGAGTCTTTTTCTTTTCAACTTTCAACACACAATAACAATTAACAAAGACAAAAGCCACAGCCCACAGGTCCGCAACAACAAATTTCACAAGTCTTTCGAATTTCACCCACGGATCACATCATTCACCAATTCCTATCCGTATTCTCTAATTTCTCCCTTCATAATTATAAATATAATCTCTAATTTTGTAAACCCTAAATCCTAATTGCCCTAAATCTAATAAAAAATGCATATTCGTAATCGTGTATGAAGATTGAAGAGTGTAGTACCTTGCGGAGTTGCGATTTCGACGAAGTGCGATCCGAGATTCCGAGTAAATCAAGTAATCAACGATCGTGTCAAAGGTAAGAAGTTCTGAAGTTGTGTAATTTAGATTATGTGAATTTTTGACATTGGGTATGCGAGTAATTGTTTAATTAATTAATGTGTTTGTAATTTTTTTATTACTGTTACCGTAATTTCTTTTTTGTTAGGACTTAAATAAAAATAGTTTTTGTATCTGGGCCTATTCACGTTTTTTTTTTTCAGTGCGGGCCTAGCACATATGGGCTTATACCTAGTAAAAAAAAAAAAAAATCAGTGCGGGCCTCGGCCCGCACTGGTCTAAGGCTGGGTCCGCCACTGTTCACGCTCGCCATCGAAACCTTGCTCCGAAAGGTCGTAGGATCGTAGTCTGACTATGAAAGGTTACGGGATCGTTGCCTGACTCTGATACCACTTGTTAGCTTTTAGGACAAAGCTCTTAATGCCACACGATCAAGACCGGTGCCACTAGATACTACTTGTTGCACATCGACGATTTATAGTACGAATAATAATGCGGAACCCCGAAAATAACTCAACAATAAAAGAGAAGGAGACAAGTAAAGAAGATAAAAAATTTACGTGGAAACCCAAATCGGGAAAACCACGAGAGGAACGACCAGAATTTTCACTATAATATTTCTCACGATTACAAGAATTGATATGCACTCTAAAACCCTCTAATCTCTCACAATATTATATCTCTAAGGAATAGAATTATATTCAATATAATTCTAATTTTCCTAAATAAGGAAACAAAATTCCCACAATTCGAGTCATATTTTAACACAATGAATAAATCAACATTCAGCAGAATATCAACACAATTTATCGAATTAAAATTTCTTTATTATTCAAAACACGTATTGTTGTGTGGTATAAAATTATATGGTCAACGTTAAGATCACCCAATTTGGAAGAGTCTTTGACCACCAAGCTCCATAGAATTAAGAGGTACTAAACCAATAGAGTATGGTACCTATAGGCCTTAAGACCATCCATGTGGAGAAACACATAGAGCATCTGACCTCAACACCAAGCCCTTTTTGAATGGATACGTCATATAAGGGAATCAAGCTCGAGCAAACAATCCTCTTGGAGACATTAACTTCTCAAGCTTTCTGACACTTGGCAGAAAAAGTTTACATGCATGCCAACAAATAATGATCAGAGCGGCGCATGCTACACTCCTGACAAAATCTCTAGCACCAATGTAAAGATTATGGATGGCAGTGGCGGACCCAGCCTTAGACCAGTGCGGGCCGAGGCCCGCACTGATTTTTTTTTTTTTTTTACTAGGTATAAGCCCATATGTGCTAGGCCCGCACTGAAAAAAAAAACGTGAATAGGCCCAGATACAAAAACTATTTTTATTTAAGTCCTAACAAAAAAGAAATTACGGTAACAGTAATAAAAAAATTACAAACACATTAATTAATTAAACAATTACTCGCATACCCAATGTCAAAAATTCACATAATCTAAATTACACAACTTCAGAACTTCTTACCTTTGACACGATCGTTGATTACTTGATTTACTCGGAATCTCGGATCGCACTTCGTCGAAATCGCAACTCCGCAAGGTACTACACTCTTCAATCTTCATACACGATTACGAATATGCATTTTTTATTAGATTTAGGGCAATTAGGATTTAGGGTTTACAAAATTAGAGATTATATTTATAATTATGAAGGGAGAAATTAGAGAATACGGATAGGAATTGGTGAATGATGTGATCCGTGGGTGAAATTCGAAAGACTTGTGAAATTTGTTGTTGCGGACCTGTGGGCTGTGGCTTTTGTCTTTGTTAATTGTTATTGTGTGTTGAAAGTTGAAAAGAAAAAGACTCAAAAAGTGTCAAGTTTATGTTTTTAATATTAAATCAATACATATATTATAGCAGTATATACGTGTGTGTTGTGTAATGTGAGTATGTCAGTATGTGACAAGTGTGTGCATTATTTAAATATGATTTTCTTATTATTTTTGTTTGGATATTTGTCTAGAGATGTTAATGTCTACATCTATTACTATTTAAATATGTATGTAATTAATTTATTATTTGATTAAAGTAATTAAGTTTGTTTATTTACTTAATTTCTATGTTAAGATATTTTTTTGTTTATGTAACAGGAAATGGAGAAATATTTTAAAAAACGAAATCGTCCAGAAAGTGATTTGGAAGCCACTGACTTGGACTCTAATATAACAAGAGTTGTCTCAACTTCTAATTATATTGGACATAATTCAAATATTGTTGAGAAAAGTTCAACTATGATTAGAGAGTTTGATCCTTCCAAACTTCCTTCAGACCCTGGTCTAAGAGTTCCTATATCGAGGTACCATCCTGAGATTGTAGATCAAGTTCGAAGAGCATATTTACAAAATGGTCCATGTCAACCGGTTGATCACCAATTTCCTATGACGAAGGTTTCTTCAGCATCAACCAAGTCTAGAAGATTTGTTTCTGCTTGGTTCTCTGAACATAATTGGTTGGAATATAGTATATCTAAAGACGCAGCATATTGTCTTTATTGTTATCTTTTCAAACCGAATAGAGGAAAACAATCTGGAGGTGACGCTTTTGTTACAGAGGGATTCAATAGTTGGAAAGACAAATCCAGACTTGGTGTGCATGTTGGGAAGCACGATAGTGAACACAATCAATCCCGAATGAAGTGTGATGCATTGATGAATCAAGGTGTGCATATTCAAACAGTTCTTGACAAGCATTCAAAACAAACGAAAGAGGAATATCGAATCCGAGTAGCTGCATCTCTTGATTGTGTGCGGTATTTGTTGAGACTGGGATTACCTTTTCGGGGACATGACGAATCGGAGAGCTCTCTTAGTCCAGGTAATTTTCTTGTCACCATGGAATTTTTAAGAGATCATAACAAGGATATTGCAAGTGTGATTTTGAATAATGCTCCTAAAAATTGCAAGTTAACGTCTCCTAAAATCCAGAAAGATTTAGCTTATGCTTGCGCAGTTGAAACGGTAGATGTTATATTGAAAGATGTTGGCGACTCCTTGTTCTCTATTTTAGTTGATGAATCTCGTGATGTGTCAACAAAGGAACAAATTTCAGTTGTTTTGCGTTATGTTGATAGCAGTGGACGTGTCAAAGAACATTTTATTGGAGTTGAACATGTCACAAGTACTTCGGCAAAATCACTTAAAGAGGCTATTGATAATATGTTTTCTAGACATAACTTGAGTATATCTCGATTGAGAGGTCAAGGATATGATGGAGCTAGTAATATGCAAGGGAGACTAAATGGGCTAAAAACACTTATTTTAAATGATAATCCGAGTGCTTATTATATACATTGTTTTGCCCATCAACTTCAACTAGCCCTCGTAGCCATGGCAACAAACTGTCTTCCAATTGCTGATTTTTTTCGTGTGGTTGGTCAGTTGGTAAATGTTGTTGGGGGTTCTTGTAAACGTTCTGATCTTCTCCGTGAAAAACAGTTTAACTTCGTTGTTGAGGCATTGGAAAAGGGTGACATTTCAAGTGGTAGGGGCCTTAATCAAGAATCTAGTCTTCAACGTGCCGGTGATACACGTTGGGGTTCACATTATAGATCTTTGGTTAGCTTGATCTCTTTGTTTTCTTCTGTGGGTGAGGTGCTGGACGTGATTTTTGAGGATGATTATACTACTTCTATTCAAAAGGTGGAGATAGATGTTTTATTGAAGTCAATGCATTGCTTTGAATTTGTGCTCAAATTACATATGATGAAAAATATTTTGGGAATATCGAATGAATTGTCACAAGCGTTACAAAAGAGAGATCAAGATATTGTGAATGCTATGGATTTGGTCAAAGTTTGTAGGCATCGACTTCAAATGTTAAGAGATAGTGGATGGGATTCATTATTTGAGGAGGTTTGTCTCTTTTGTCAACAACATTCTATTGTTGTTCCTAACATGGATGATAAGTTTATTCGTTTTGATTCTCGTGGTCGACCACAACGCAATGCACCTGAGATAAAAAAATTTGAATCACTACCGGTTTGAATTATTTTATGCTGTGATTGATTTGCAACAAGAGGAGTTAAATGACCGTTTCTCAGAGGTTAGTACAGAGTTGCTACTTTGTATAGCTTGTTTATCTCCACAGGATTCTTTTTCTGCCTTTGACATCGATCAATTGCTTAAATTGGCAAAGCTTTATCCACAAGACTTTTCAGCTATGGATGTTCTCGTGCTTAAGGATCAACTTGAAAATTATATTGTTGATATGAGGATTAACGACACGTTTAAAGAGTTGAAAGGACTTGGTGATCTTGCAGTGAAGTTGGTACAAACTAAGAAACACAAGGTGTTTCCTTTGGTTTATAAGCTATTGACTTTGGCATTAATTTTACCGGTTGCAACAGCAAGTGTTGAAAGAGTATTTTCTGCCATGAATATCGTGAAAGATAGATTGAGCAATCGGATGACAGATGATTGGTTGAACGATAGACTTCTTGTTTATGTTGAAAAAGAATTTTTTTTGAAAATAGACAATGATGTAATTATAAAGCGATTTCAGAACATGAAAACTCGTAGAGAACTTTTGTAAAGTTTGAGTTTTTATTTATTTTTAAATTTATTTTATTTTATATTTTTTGAACTAAATTTAGGCCCCCACTGACTTGAAATCCTGGGTCCGCCCCTGAGCGTGAAGTACGATGTACCGATGAAGATCTCAACAGGGTGGTTTCTCTTTATCCACACGACATGGAGGAGTCCTTGAGGACTGAACTCGACTGGAAGGTAATTTCTATTGATCTTCATATATCGAACTCCATGACCGAGGAAATCATAAAGACAAGGTCCGCAAAGGAGTTGTGAGAATTATTGGAAGAGTTGTGGCAACTTCTCGAGATAATATATCCTATGTAGCCGTGTTATTGGCGCTATTTGCGGGGGAGAACGTGAAGAGAATTGGTGTAGGTGTCTCCGATGTGGCATCGCGTGATGGACTTGACGTCCAAAATAAGTACCGTGAAAAAGGGAGCGGCTCGGCGAGTGGATCTCAGACGAAGTCGCGACACGGGAATGAGGTATGTCACTATAGCTCGGTGAACGAAGTAACCGGAGTTATCTACACCTGTGAAGGTGGAGTTTTTTAGACTATCGAATAGGCTTTGATAGTGTTGGGAGGAGACGACAAGGCAAGGCGACCTTATGTCCTCCAAGAAGGCGCGGTGAAGGAAGTAATCGGGGCCGAAACTCGACTCTTGGTAGAAGAGTCCATCCAGCTTAGAGGCGCGCAACCAAGTAAGGCCGGAGTGACCAAGTTGAATGAAGATGAAACGGTGAACGAAGTAACCGTGGGAAAAACTAGGCTCTCGGATGAAGAGTCTACACGACTAGACCATGTGCGGCTTGGGCATGTGAGGAAAGTCGATTTGAAGGATAAAGTGTATATCGATCGATGGAGTGTTTCTAAATCTGGTGAGCATTGTGCGCTTGGAAAACGTTCGAGAGGGTATATCTCGAATTGGGCTCACAATTCGAAGAAGACACTCGGGTATGTACGTTCCGATTCATGGGGACCTTTGAAGGTCCACTCTTCTAGGAATTAGGCCCGTTGGGGCGTTTGGAGGAAGACGAGGGACGAGACTTGGTGTGCGATGTGATTTCGCATGGGCGATGTGATTTCGCTTTATGGTTTGATGAGCGATGGAATTTCGCATGCGCGATGGGATTTCGTAGTTTGGTGTTAAATGTGATGTGATTTCACATGAGCGGTGAGATTTCGCGGTTTCTCGTCAAAGTGAAGATTGTTAAAATATGACTCGAACCCGTAGGAATTTTGTTTCCTTATTTAGGAAAATTAGAATTATATTAAATATAATTCTATTTCTTATTGATTTAGGAGTCATATATTAGAAAAAATGATTTATTCATAATTCTAATTGTTTCCAATTTGATAAATAATCTACACCTATAAATAGGGATCTCCATGGACACAATTATTTGTGTGTAAACACGAGAAGACACCAGAAAATTAGAGATATAATATTGTGTGAGATTAGAGGGTTTTAGAGTACATATCAATCCTTGTAATCGTGAGCAATGTTATAGTGAAAGTTCTCGTCGTTCCTCCCGTGGTTTTTTCCGATTTGGGTTTCCACGTAAATTCCTTATCTTCTTTAGTTGTCTCATTCTCTTTTATTGTTGAGTTATTTTCGGGGTTCCGCATTATTATTCATACTATACATCGTCGATCTGCAACAAGTAGTATCTAGTGGCACCGGTATTGATTGTGTGGCGTTCAGAATTTAGTCCTAAACACATTAAAAACAAATATATATATATATATATATATATATATATATATATATATATATATATATATATATATATATATATATATATATATATATATATATATATATATATATATATATCGGTTAAGGATTGTTATATAATATAAACTATGTATGTAATTTTTTTGAAGATTACGGTCTGAATATTCATTTAGTTAATGAGATATATTCAAAATTTATCACTTAAATCCTCATTTGTTTTTGTCGACTTTAACAAAATGAATTAATTTAAATACATTTGTTAAAATCATCATTTAACAACCGTAAAATATTTTTCATGTATAATTAAAATCTTAATTCAATTTTTTAACATCAATTTAAATTTTTATTCAATGAATACTTATAGTTTTATTGATAAAGGTTATTTTACATAAGAATCTTCAATGAATATTTATAGTTTTATTATTGAAGTTAATGTTACGTGTGAATGTAGATATATTGTAAATAAGAATCTTCAATGAATATTTATAGCTTTATTATTGAAGTTAATGTTATGTGTGAATGTAGATATATTGTAAACGGATATAAACTCGAAATACTTTAAAATTAATATTGCATTATTTGTAATTATGTGATTTTTTCTAAAAATTAATTAATATTGCAGTTTTGAAATTATGTTTATTTTTCTTAAAATAATTAAATTAAATTTTGATATTACAAATCAAAAAATATTGATATATGTTAGCTATTAGATGTATCATCTCTGAACATATGGCTGTATACTTGTATGTATAAATTGCACCTTTTAGTTTTTTTATTTTTTTTTGTATAGGTTAATTGAATGTCTTGGGGTTCGAACTTAAGACTTTTAATCCTCAATTCGAATGTTCAACCAACTGAACTAACAACCATTGACTAGTTCAAAGTTTTTTTTATTTAATTAAAAATAATTTAAATTAATAATTTCTCATATACAATTTAGTTAATTACTCCCTCTGTCCCAAAGCTATAGGCAAAGGTGGTCAACTTGATTTTTTTTTTTGTCCGTCCAATACACATGATAAATAATATGCAAAAATTATGAAAAAATTACTAAAATATAATTGAACTATTGAATTTTATTTTAGTTATTTTTCATAATTTTTGTATACTGTTTATTATATGTATTGAACGGACCAAAAAAGTCAACGTTGACCACCTGTGTCTATAGCTCCGGGACAGAGAGAGTATAAAATATTTTATTAATATTTTTTTTTAAAAATACTCCCTCTACTATACTAGTAAATTTTATTTTAATATTTTTTTTTATAATTTTTATATATTTTTTATCCTAAGTAATCGAGGCAACTTATAACTTACACCCGGGAGTAAAAGGAGAATTGTGTGCCCAATTTCTCCCAGTGTCAATTATAATGATGATTTTAGTGTTACTTAATGAATATTTTCTTAAAATGTTTTGTAATGATGATTTTAGTGTTACAAGTGAATATTTTTCTTGAAATGTTTTTAATGATAATTTATTTATTTTCGATAATGTTTTTGTATATTTATAATGAAGATTTGAATTAGGTACACAATAAATCATGCACCTAGGTGCATGATATAAGTATTGAGTAATCGATGGTAAAACAAGAGAGCAGTTGACCAACTGTAAAAACAGTCGTGGGATGGAGGGAGTATTCAACAATTTATAAAAATTAATAGTATTATATTATTTTTATAAAAAATCAATTTTAGTTTAATCGATTTTAGTCCAAAAAACATGCTCCTGTATTTTAATTAATAAAATATTAATTTATTGATATATTATTATCTTTATTAAATTAAGTACTGTGCGGTAATTCGTAATTTCCTTACTTGAGATCAAACACATGCAGTATAAACTCGTTTTTATATATAGATTTAATATTGATATTAAATTAGTTTTTTTCTTTTAATAAAAAAAGAGAGAGAGAGAGAGAGAGAGAGAGAGAGGAAATTATGGGATGATTACTTGAGTTTGAAGGAAGGAAAACAAAAAATATTTCATCACATAGTCGGTTAGTGTATCGTATCTTAGATTCTTAATTGCATATTTACATATGTGCCATTCCGTGTGTGTACAGTGTATATATACTATATATATATACACATATAAACCCTAGAGCTATACGTTGAGCTCAACACAAGTCACAAGTTATAAGTAGCGCTATACCTATACACAACAACAACATTTAGTATTTGTGAACGATCGATCGATGATGATGAACGTGGGTGCACAGCAGAGCTGGACGATGAACGATTTCCCACAACCGAACGTCATCCCTATCGGTGAGTTGATGACGACTTTTGATGATGCAGAATTCTTCGATTTCGATGAAATATTCAAAACCTGGGGCCCACAAGAGAACGACGACATCATGATCCCTAATGGCCAACAACACTCGAGCGGTGTTGTTCTGGAAGGCGACTTGTTCAACGTTGATGAATTATTTAAAGACTTGGAGAAGAACGACGACAACGATGGCGGCCGACCGGAAGAGACGAAGAAGAACGTGATCATTAATATTGATGATGATGATGATGCAGAAGATGAGATGATGAGCACGGCCAACAATTATATTCAAGAGGCAGAAGTCGGTGGTGTTCTTCTAGAGCGCGACGACTTGTCGACGTTGATGAATTATTTAAAGACGACTGCGAGAAGAACGGCAACGATGGCGGCCAGCAAGAGATGATGAAGAACGTGGTCATTATTGATGATGATGATGTGGAAGATGAGATGAGCAATGTGGATCCATGTATTATCATCGATGGCGGCCCACAAGATGAGATGATGAGCACGTCCAACATTACTAATACGAATACTATTAATGATCAAGAGGAGGGCTTATTAATGATCCAACTCAACAACGCTGGCCCACTAGAGTCGTCGATCATCGACAACAACAACGGTGATTTGTATGATGATCAGACGACGACAACAAACATAATATTGCCAATGGGTTATCGATTCAAGCCCAAAGATGCAGAGCTGATTTATTGCTTGAGCATGAAGGTCAACAACGAGCCGCTGCCTACGGACATGATTCATGATGATGTTAATCTCCACGACTTTGATGCTACGAATCTTATGGAAAACTTTAAAGATAACGGAGATGGCGAATGGTATTTTGTTACTCGGCTGAAGATGAAAAACAAAGGGCACACAAATAGAGACAGGACAACCCCTAACGGATGCTGGAAGGCCACGTCCGGTGACCACGTCATCAAGCACGCTGGGATGAAAGTCGGATATCGCAAGACATTAGTGTTTTATTCCGGCAAACGTTCAAAGACCGATTGGATCATGCACGAGTACAGGCTGCAAGACGACGACGACATGGTCATATGCAGAGTCCATAACAATGGAAAAAGGGAAGAAAACAAATCTAATAAGAGACCACGTCGTTTTTGAGTAGCATCATGTATTTGCAATAGATCATATCTTAGTAGTAAGTTCAATGATGATTTTACTTTAAACGAGATGTTGTAGTACGATGATTTTTTATAAATTCTAAGTATTATTTCAATGACCAAAATTTATTGCAGTTGATCATTTTTCAATAAGAAAATGAATTTATTTTGCCATAGACTATTCAAAATCGTGTTTATTTTATTGAATAACCATATTTGTAGACTATAATTGTAATGGCAGCTTATAATAAACACAAAAATACTACAAAGTTCATATATTGTTGAGCAATGTGGTAAAAACAGAGATCCACCACGTTTTCTTTAAACCTAAAACAATGAAACAAGCTACACAACATGACAAGTGACTTCAGTTCTCAATCCCAGGTAACAACAACACTTCCTTTATTAATTAATGCCTCGACCGTCGTACATCCCTGCATCAAATGTCAAGCTTGATGAGGCAGGCACCAAAGAGTAGACACGTACACCTGCCTGGGGCGAGATGTTTAAACAAAGACTCAAATTACCGTGGGGACGGGGAGTAGGAGCGAGAAGGAGACCTAGATTTCCGGGATGAGCGAGAACGGGAACGAGATCGAGAGTGATGTCTTCGCGAACTTCTACTCCTGCTTGGACTTCTGCTGCGTCTGTACCTTCTGAGAAGTGAGAACAAACAATAGAATGTAGTATATTATACACAGTTTAGTTTTAATAATGACAAGAAACTAAAAGAGCACACTACCTAACATGCTCAACAAAGTTTCAATATATAAAGGGGTAAAAATGTAACACAAAATGTATAAACCAGAGAGAAACTGGTCTTCAAAAATTCAATAGTGGCAGATATTTAACATCACGTAAGAAAACAAAAAGTGCATTAAAGAGAAATCAAGTCCGAATTCTTCTGATACCTCGGAGAGCGACTGTAACTTCTACTTCGGCTTCTGCTTCTGTGCTGATGTCGGCTGAGACGGCTCGTCTCCGCAAGTTTTTCAAGCCTCTGCCGTTCTTGTTCTCGTTTCTTAGCCATTTTAGCTGCTGTGTCTTTTTTTACTGTAAAAGTAATGGTAATACATCTTTAAATAATTAACCATACAACTTAGCAAACTTTAGAGAATAAGTTAAAGAAGAAATCCCTATTTTACTTGTTCTATCTTTTTTATTTAAAACGTAGCGCAGGATCCGTTTAACATCAAGAAAATTATACTTTGCTTGTTCAGTTGTTTGTCCATCATCCGTTTAAGACGTTCTTGAGGTGTCCACGTCATTATATTGATTGAAATAAGTATATTCATGTGAAAAAATAATTATGAAGCAAAGTATTTTCATAATTTCCTTACTTGAGAACACGGTATAAACTCGTTTTAATATTAAAATAGTTTTAGCTATTTCTATGTGTGTTTAATAAAAACAAAAAAAAAAGAGAAATTATATTAAATTATTGCTTGAGTGTGAAGGAAGGAAAACAAAAAATATCGTAGTTAGTTAGTGACCTAGAGTATCGTATCTTAATTGCATGTGCCATTGGGTGTGTATTGTATATATATATACACATACATATAAACCCTAGCTACCTACGTTGAGCTCAACACAACACAACACAACAACTCACTACCATCTACGTATTACGTATATATTTGTGAACGTGGAGATTCAATGATGATGATGAACGATATGATGATCCATCCTACCGGTGCACAACATCATGAGAGCTGGATGATCGATTCATATAATTGGATCAACGATTTCCCTCAACCGACGAACGACATCATCCGCAGCGGTGAGTACACGACGACTACTTTTGACGATGCAGAATTCTTCGATTTCGATGAAATATTCAAAAACTGGGGCCCACAAGAAAACAACAATGACGGCATCATCATCATCCCTAAGGGCCAACAACGCTCGATCAACGACGACATCGGCTCACAAGGGTTGATTCCGGCTAGCGGTGAAGGAGAGTTGATGATCGAATATTCCGATGACTTCGTCGACGTTGATGAATTATTTAAAGAGTGCGAGAAGGATCCATGTGTGATGATCGATGGAGGCCGACAGCAAGAGTCGACCAACGTCATCATTAATATTGATGATGATGATGATACGGAATACACGACCCCACAAGATGAGATTACTAATACGAATATTAATAATAATATTCAAGAGGAGAACGGCTTAATGATCCAAGTCGACAACGAACGTGATTTGTATAATGATGAGACGACGACGACAAACATATTGCCGATGGGTTATCGATTCAAGCCCAAAGATGCGGAGCTTATTTATTGCTTGAGCAAGAAGGTCAACAACGAGCCGCTGCCCACGAACATGATTCATGATGATGTTAATCTATACGACTTTGATGCTCCCAATCTTATGGAAAACTTTGGAGATTACGGTGATGGCGAATGGTATTTTGTTACTCGGCTGAAGATGAAAAACAAAGGGCACACAAATAGAGACAGGACAACCCCTAACGGATGCTGGAAGGCCACGTCCGGTGACCACGACATCAAGCTGCACGGTGGGATGAAAGTCGGGTATCGCAAGACACTTGTGTATTATTCCGGCAAACGTTCAAAGACCGATTGGATCATGCACGAGTACAGGCTGCAAGACGACGACGACATGGTCATATGCAGAATCCATAATAATGGAAAGAGGGAACAAAACAAATCTAACAAGAGAGCGCGTCATTTTTGAGTACATGTAATTGCACTAAATCATAGTTACTGTAGTGAGTTCAATAATGATTTTACTTTAAATATTTGTACTACGAATTTTTATTGATAATACAACTACCTACTGTAGTTCCTAATTCCTGCGCGGACTTGTGTGTGTTTGAAAGGTGAATGAACTTTGATGTTGTCTACCTATCCAATGAATACAAAATCCAAGGCCAAAGTAGTCCATTAACACGCTCACATAGTATACATGTGTGTGTGTTCGACTAATTTTATACGAGTACTATATTTCTTTCCTCTCAACATAGTATTTATATTAAGTTGAACGCGAACATTTAAAAAAATATTATATTTGACTTTAAATTAAGTGATAAGTAGAAATATATTCTTAAGTTGAAAAAACTAAGTATATCACTGCCCGTGCAATGCAAGTGATTTATTTGTTTGAAATAATCTAAAATTTTATTTAATCTCCAACTATTTCGGTCAAAAATTTGTTAATGTACTAACAAATTGTTTTATTTAATAATCGAACTCTCACTTAAATTTGTAATTTCGTATTAATCTCATTATTAACTCTTATCTCAATTATGAAAATTTTATTATTTTCAAAGACTACACATGTTTGATATAATTTATAGTATGTAAGCTTCTTGGGGCATAGCCGAGTGGTAAGGTCTGTGGTGATGTTGGTGTAATTCCCCGACGACGCAGAGTTCGAATCTCGGATATGACAAATTTTCATTGGAATATTATGAAGTTAGTCCTTAGATGAGACCTATTGGCTCTCTCCCACATGTGTCTGCTACTCGGGCGCATCCCTCGATTTACATCCTACCCGATCGAGGAGCCTCTGATCTGGTGGAAGAGGAGTTTCTCGTCTCATCCTATCCGATCGAGAAGCCTCTAATCTGGTGGAAGAGGAGTTTCTCTTCTCTGCATTTCTCGAGTGTCAAACCCCTCGATTTACATTCTACCCGATCGAGGAGCCTCTGATCTAGTGGAAGAGGAGTTTCTCGTCTCATCCTACCCGATCGAGAAGCCTCTGATCTGGTGGAAGAAGAGTTTCTCTTCTCTACATTGATCTTACATCCTACCCGATCGAGGAGCCTCTGATCTGGTGGAAGAGAAGTTTCTCGTCTCATCCTACCCGATCGAGAAGCCTCTGATCTGGTGGAAGAGGAGTTTCTCTTCTCTGCATTGATCTGGTGGAAGAGGAGTTCCTCTTCTCTGCATTTCTCGAGTGTCAAACGCATCCAACAAATACCTAAAACCGCTGAGGGAAAACCCAAATAAATGGAAAATAAAAATTATAAAGCTGGAATATAAATAGAAATATAAAAAAATTGAATTTACCTGGTGAACATGAAGGAGATGAGACGACAAAAATGCAATTATATTAATATAATATATGTTAACTTGCAAAACAAATTTAACATAACTGAATTAGAGATAAACTAAAAATTTTAAAAAAAAATCTATTCGAACATAATTAATAACTCGATTCAATGTTCAGAAAAATAAAAAAGGACATATTATAGCAAAAGAAAATAATATACTTAAAAAGTTTAATCAATTTTTTTAACTCAAATGAATTAAGGAATGAGAAGAAATTGATTTTTATGAGATTAATTGGAATTAAATTAATATTAATGGAATAAAAAAAAATTGAGAAAAGAAATAAAAATGTATATATTTAAAATGATAATTAATTATTATTACCAAAAATATATAATTTCAAATTACTATTTAAAATTTATATATAATAATTTAAATATGCTTAATAATATTAATAATTATAATTTATAATTTTTTTATTTATAATTTACAGTATCAACACAATATTATTATTGATTTCCTATTGGTCCACGTGGAATTAGTGTATCCTGAAATTATATATGTATAGATAGATAGATGAATTGTTAAATTTTCTATAAAAGAGTGTAAAAAAATTTTAAAAATGGTATTTTCGTTTACTAATTTATATTTTACATATTACTCCCTCCCAACCAAACTAATAGTCACACTTTATTCACCAAAGACAAAAGAGGTGTGACTATTACTCCGATTAGGAGAGAGTATAAATTATACTTTTACATTTTTTATTAATTAGGTTACTATTAAACTTATAATTATAAAAAAAAAACATTTTAAAAATATTAATTATTATAATACCCTTAACAGATCAGAGTCTTCTCGATCGGGTAGGACGAGACGAGAAACTCCTATTCCACCAGATTAGAGGCTCATCGATCGGGTAGGATGTAAATCGAGAGATGCGCCCGAGTAGCAGACACATCATGTAGACCTGTAAATGGAGCGGGGTTTATTCAGATCCGCTCCTGATCCGTGGCTTTTTAACGGGTATGGATCGTAATATTTGACCCGTTTAACCGTTTTACGACCCGACCCGTTTACCCGTTTTATAAACGGATCGGATACGGATCAAGGCCGATCCGATCCGTTAATGACCCGACCCTCTAAAAAGTTAATTAACATTATATATATATATATATATATATATATATATATATATATATATATATATATATATATATATCAATAAATTAATTATATTTTTTATAACTTAAACAATTAAGAGGACATTTGGTTTTCCAATTTTTATAAAGTTAATGTAATAATTATCAATACCAAGTTCAAGATTAGTCTCAGTGTCTCCCAAGTCACACGGTCACACGACTCACACCATATCACTCTCACATAAAGTAAAGAAAGAACATATATTTTCCATTCAATCTACTCATCCGGTAAGTAAGAGACTAAGAGTCAGGGTTGTCTTTTTTTTTTCAATTTTAAAATGGGTCGAAAAAACCCGTTGGATACCCGTTTATCCGTCGGATACGGATTTGGATCGAGTTTTCGATGATCCGGCGGATCGCGGAGCGGGTACGTATCTAAAATTTAAATTATTAAACAGGTACGGATCAATGTTGATCCGCTCCATATCCGCCCCATTTACAGGTTTAGACACATGTGGGAGAGAGCCAATAGGTCACATCCAATGACTAACTTCATAATATTTCAATGAAAATTAGAAGAGAAACTCCTCTTCCACCAGATCAGAGGCAGGTCTCATCCAAGGACTAACTTCATAATATTTCAATGAAAATTAGAAGAGAAACTCCTCTTCCACCAGATCAGAGACTTCTCGATCGGGTAGGATGAGACGAGAAACTCTTCTTCCACCAGATCAGAGGCTCCTCCAAGAACTAACTTCATAATATTTCAATGAAAATTAGAAGAGAAACTCCTCTTCCACCAGATCAGAGGCTTCTCGATCGGGTAGGATGAGACGAGAAACTCTTCTTCCACCAGATCAGAGGCTCCTCAACCGGGTAGGATGTAAATCGAGGGATGCGCCCGAGTAGCAGACACATGTGGGAGAGAGCCAATAGGTCTCATCCAAGGACTAACTTCATAATATTTCAATGAAAATTGATCATAACCAATAGGTCTAATCCAATGACTAACTTTATAATATTTCAATGAAATTTGTCATATTCGAGATTCGAACTCTGCGTCGTCGGGGAATTACACCAACATCACCACAGACCTTACCACTCCGCTATGCCCCAAGAATCTTACATACTATAAATTACATCAAACATGCCTAGTCTTTGAAAATAATAAAATTTTCATAATTGAGATAACGGTTAATAATAAGAGATATTACAAATTTAAGTGAGAGTTCGATTATTAAATAAAATAATTTGTTAGTCCATTAATAAATTTTTGGTCGAAATAGTTGGAGATTAAATAAAATTTTAAATTTATTTCAAACAAATAAATTGCGTGCATCGCACGGCAGTGATACTAGTTAAATTAAAATCATCAAATTCATTTTTTTGTTGTTTAATTGCCCGTGCTCAACTTTTATTTTTAAAACTAATTTATAATTATAAAAAATTAAAATATTTAATTATACACAATTACAACTTGTAACCTGTTTTCCAAAATTCCCTTGAAATATATTAAAATTAAATAAAAATATTTAAATTGAAATTTATTATATGGACGAGTCTGTGATAGATTGTCCATCACGATACCGTCTCCATCGCCATCCTAGTTGACCATATCAGAGCCCCACGATCAAAAATCCTGACCGTCAAACACTAATTAATATCAACGGCCGAAAATTCCCTGAGAATCATTATTCAGTTTCGAAATATTATTCTCCAATTTTCCCAATCGCCTCCCATCTATTTTCTCATTCTCTTCGCAACCCTCCTTCTTTGAATTTAGCCACACAAAAAAAATGAGCACCGGACCGGGACTCTTCTCCGATATCGGCAAGAAAGCCAAAGGCAATCATCGCAGGATCCAGCATTTTAATTTTTTTTCATTATTATTTTTAATTAATTTCAGATTGATAATTGTGAGTTTCGATTTGTAGATCTGCTGACCAAGGACTACATCTCCGATCACAAATTCTCCGTCTCCACATACAGTGAATCTGGAGTGGTAAAATACTTTATTGTTTTTGTTATTATGCTGGTGTGATTCGTGATTTTGTTCTGGCGATTGCGTTTTAGGGTTTATGTGTTTGTAGAGTATGTGCTTGAACCGATGTCAATTGGAAAATTAGGTTACGATTGATAATTACCTGATTTAATAGGCAGATTCTTTTAGTTACGTCGTTGATATTTCGTTTGATCATGGTGACACTGTATGACCTGTTTTAAGATACCCGAACTGGGAATACTGGTATTCTGGATGTATTTATTATAGATCATTTAAACATCTGCGGTTATTTTGACAAAATAGTTTCAACCTTGTTGCAATTTGTATTTCTGCATCCCATCGGGGCTCTCGATTATGTCACAAATTAGTGTGAATGACTTATCATATTGATCGGTGCCAAGCTCTTGTCATGTCTAATTATCACTAGTTTATTATTTCTAAGACCATCTTCTGTTATTGCCTATCGTCAGTATGCACTGTTTCTCTATGGTGAATGGATATTGCGATCACTTTATGTGTTTTCTCTTTAATTTTTGTTCTTCCAATTTTATATTATATCTCTTCAATGTAGTCATTGACAACATCCACGGTCAAAAAAGGAGGCTACTCATCTGGAGATGTCGCAGCTCAGTACAAATACAAGAACACTTCTGCTGATCTAAAAGTTGATACAGAATCAAATGTGAGAGAACAAGTTTTTTATCATATCACAAATGCCTGCTTTCATTTTAACTACTCTGATAGACACACCTGATCCCACTTTTCTCATTTTGCAGCTCTCAGCAACACTTATCGCTACCAATATCATCCCCTCGACAAAGACCATTGCTACTGTCAAATATCCCAATTATGAGTCTGGCAAGGTGAGTAGTCTCTATTAATTTCATTAGCTTTCTTCTTTTACTAAATATTTCCTTGCGTTTCGTATACAGCTGGAATTTCAGTATTTCCACCCACATGCATCACTGACCGCGGCTGTTGGCCTGAATCAAGCTCCCCCGGTTGACTTATCAGTCACACTTGGGACTCCCACCTTTGCTTTGGGTGCTGAAGCTGGTTATGAGACCACCTCTGGAAAGTTTACCAAATACACCGCGGGCATAACCGTGACAAAACCTGATTCTTGTGCTTCAGTAATTCTGTGAGTTCATATATTGTTACTTGGGTCAATAGATTATAGACTTATAGTTGTAATGTTCACAGAGGGCTACATGATAATTTTTTCTTGGTTAAGGTATTGTTTTAGCAAATACCAACGTCTAGAGTTTTTGTTTTTCTTTGGAAAAGTATCAATAGATAATTTTGATTCTATCTAAGGACATAAAATCTCAAAGGTGGTTTAGGTAATTTACTTCTATATGTTTAGGCTTTAGCAAATACGAACCTCTAGAGTATTTGTTTTTTATTTGGCAAGTATCAAAAGATAACTTTGATTCTTATCTAATGACCTTAAATCTCAAAGGTGGTTTAGGAATTTACTTCTTTTTGTTTATTGAATCATGAGAAATTAAAACGCGCTCCTTAACTTTGTAGGGGTGATAAAGGGGACACCATAAAGGCATCATATATTCACTATATGGATCAGTTGAAAAGGAGTGGGGCAGTGGGAGAGATATCCAGGAAATTCTCCACCAATGAGAACACATTCACTGTGGGTGGATCCCATGCCATCGACGACCTGACAGTTGTGAAAGTCAAGCTCAACAATCATGGCACGTTGGCTGCTGCCTTGCAGCATGAGGTCATCAGGAAGTCACTCGTGACTATATCTAGTGAGTTCGACACCAAGGCCCTGGATAAGACTCCAAGATTCGGTGTGTCCCTTGCTCTGAGGCCCTAAGAGAGAGAGAGAGAGAGAACACCTCTGTCCCTTCTACTTTGAGGTTGCATTGGATGGAATTTGCAAATAAGTAGTTACAGAATACTGTTTTTTCAGATCTGCAGTCGTGTTTGATTACTTTGCTCGTATTTGAATTTGTTTTTTTGACCTGACAGTAATTCTTTGGAGTTCTGTAGTGAACAATGAACTCTTGGTTCGACACTACAACTTTCTTTTTCAGAACTGGTGCAGATGATTCTTGGCATAAAAAATGTGTGGGATTCAATTTTTATTTTTCAAAATAAAGATATGTAGTATACAATCATCAATTTATCATGCCAAATTAAAGTTCAATGTTTTAACGACAGCACTCATAATGCAATACCTATATCATGCTCCTGAGAGTAGAATATAAATGGTGCTCCCACCCTTTAAAATATAAAAATCATCATTTAATAATTAAGAAATCTTCATTTCAAAAAATAATTACTATAAACATTGAATTAACCCAATGAATATATTAGCATACGTAATGAATATTTATCCAAAAATACATGAAGATATACTCATGGGTGTACAATTAGAATCGTACTCCTAGGAACACGGTATAAATTGCCCTCATAATGTGTGACAGTTTTACATTCAAGTTCAAGTCCTGTGTGTTCCAACTTAGTAGTGTATACTATAATACTCCATTCTCCACACTTTGTATTTTTACAAAAAAAATTATTAATATTTGATAGGAGTATAGAGATAAAATTCCCCTCCAAGAGACCGATTTACCAATAATCCTCCAAGTTTTTATTTTATCACAAAATGTCGTTTTTATTTTATCACAAAATGTCCTTCTGGCGACTTTCCAAGCCAAAATCACGTTTTTGTCACATGATCGCACAATGGCTCCGACGTTTTTGATGTGATAGACAAAACATGGTCCGCTTTAATATATTTGTCCTCGTCAGAATTTCTATGTGTCAATAAAAAAAATTATTTTGAAACACGTCCCCTCTTCTTCTTCTCCTCCTCGATCTCTCCGTGGAACCCTAATTTCAGCAGCTTAAAGAAAGAAGGTAAGTCAACATCTAATCAAAGTGCTTGTTTGTAAAAATATGTATTTTATTCATTATTCATTTGTTCCTAACAATTTTTGTTTTTCCTCTTTTTAATAATTCAGAACAGGAAGCATGTCTACAAAATCAACATACATAAGTGACGGCTTTCCAACTATTTATCATTTTACACTTGTGTATCTTTTTCTTACTTAAATACAATATATCTTGATTATTACAATACACTTTTTTTTTTTGACTAATATGGAACAATTTGCAATAAGAAAGTCAAATGACAAGCTTCCACATTGATATTTTTTTTTGACTAATATGGAACAATTTGCAATAAGAAAGTCAAATGACAAGCTTCCACATTGATAATTAAATGTATGTTGATTGTGAAGTAATAACTAGAGGCGATTTCAACTTTTTGTAATTGAATTCTAGTTGTATTTTAAACAATAAATATCTAAGTGTGATTTCAGCTTGTAATTGAAAAAAATAAAAAAAAGTTGTAGCACTAAATTTGTATATTAAAAAATGAGTTAATACATAAAAACACCCATCAACAAAACACAAAAATGAAAAATGACCACTTCTATAAAAACACTTAAAAACTACCCAATTTATAAGTAATAGACTAAAATACCCTTAAACAATGCAATGATTATATTTATACCACGATTGAGAATAATTAGGCTCTCAATTAAAGATAATAAAAATTGCGACTAAAAAAATATCTTTAAATGTATTTAATAAAAAAAATGTGTAATTGTATGCAAGATATCATAAATAAATATCATAAATAAATAAAATATTTATTAAATTAATTAATTAACGATGATATATTTATTCTATTGATTAGAATTCTTAAATTTATTAAATATTCTGAAAATATAAAACATAGAAACAAAAATATTAATAATATAAAATTTTAATTTTAATGATTCATTAATTAATGATGATATATTTATTCTATTATTAGTTTCAGTTTAAAAATGTACTTTAAATATTATAATATTAAATAAAAATCACATTTTTATTATATTTAAATAAAAATATATCAAAAAATAATATTCTAATTTAAATATATTTTATATTAAAGTTCTCAGTTACTTTTAAGATTTTTATATATATAATGTGAATCATTCATATAATTTATTTTAATATTTTGTAAATATTTATATAATAAAAATATTTATACTATGACTATCTTTATGAATATGATATTGAAATAATAATTTATTTTATAAATATTTGTTTACCGATAATATTTAAATTTTAATAATTTATTAATAAATAAAAGTGATAAAAATTTATGCAAATAAATTAGATAAATAAAATTTATATATAAAAAAAAATCATTAGTAATATCAAAAAGTGCAATAATTAGAGGGTAATGTAGTGGAATCAACTAAATTGGGTATAATTTACTTGTTTTTATAAAAGTGGGTATTTTTTCCATTTGAATTAGATATGTGGGTAAAACAAATTTTCACCCTTAAAAAATTGCGATAACAATGTTAAATTCAAAATTTAAGTGAATTAAAATTTTCTTCATTGTGAACTCATTGGATTCAAAATTTACAGGTGAAATAATATTTTCTTCATCCGAAGAAATTGGAAATTAGTACTGTAGTATTCAATGAAAAGTATATATAAAGCGATTATATGTAACAATTTCATTGGAAAAACATAAAAAAATATCATAATTAAAGAACAAAATTCAGATATACTACTCATCTCCATCGTTAACAAAATGTTACCAAAAAAAGAAAAATAAATAAATTAATCTATTGTCTGCATAATATCTTCAGCGGAGAACTTTGTCCCCTTTTCCTTATCAGCGGCGGCGCGTCCCTTCGCCTTGCGGTCGAGGAGCGACTTTCGGTCCTTGTCGAGGCGGAGCTTGGTGATGACCACCTTGGAAGGGTGGATGCCGACGTTGATGGTGTTGCCGTTGACCTTCTCGCGGGTAACCCGCTCGATATGGATAACCCATTTCTTGCGATAGACCTGGATAATCTTACCCTCACGTCCCTTGTACGTGCCGCGGACCACCTGAACCTCGTCGTCCTTGCGGACAGGCATGGAACGAACATTGTATTTTGACCGGAGGTCTCCGGAGAGTGGGGCGCTCATCAGGACACGGCGGACGCTCGACGGAGCGGTGAAATGGGCTTTCCGGTTCTTTCTCCGGGAGGAGGTGACGCGGGGGTTGTATTTCATTTTGGCCGGCGAGTGTGGTTTCAGAGAATCGTCGTGGGGGCTGGGATTAGGGTTTACGTCAGGGTTTTGGATTGGTATATACTTATATGAAGAGAGGGCTTTGCTGGGCCTTGATAATATGGGCTGCCTAACAGTCTAGTAATTGGGCCTTCTAAGTTGCCTCACAGTCCAGTAATTGGCCTTCTAAGTTTCACTGAATTGATACGCGACGACAAATGGTACGGACGCCTTAAAAATGATTTATAAAAATTAGGAATGCAAACACGCCCAACGGCTCACGAGTAGTTCGAGTACAGCTTCGAGCAGTTATTGTAAATGAGCCAAGCACATACTTTATTTTCTGTTCGTCGATCAAGTTAACAAGCGGTTAGAGCTGTGAAAAATTATTATATAATTTATTTATATTTTAATTTAAATCATTTAATTAATTAAAAATTAATTATCGAGCAGCCCTCGATACGCTGCTCGCGAGCAGCCAATTTTTTTAACGAGCCGAGTTCGAGGTCGTTTAATTTTTTCGAGTATATTTGATAAGGTCAATGCTCAACTCATATCGATTCGTTTGCTGCCCTAATAAAATGCATATAATTTTGATTATTGCCTCTAAAAACAATTACAACAAAAAGATGAGGGCAACTTTGCAAAATGTTGAAATTGGTGTAAATCATCTAAAGCCATACTATATTTTTAAACTTTATTTTAAGTTTAGCTCAGATTAATTTATTTCAATTAATTTGAGTTCCATTCAAAATTATGTTCAATTAAAAAAAATTATAAAAAAAAATAAAAAATAATTGAGATAAATAATTTCAATCATACAATATTTAATACGTGAGTACTTTTGTAATACACATATTAATTTTATAAAAAATTGAGTTTTCATTTATTCAAATAAAAAATCATAAAGTGTGGAGTACAAACGAAAAGAACTACTGTATGAACCTCCGCATAGGTCAATGTGTATTGTGGATATCTAATTGGGCCTCCAAATTGAACAACCGGACGGCGAACAAGCTTTGACCACCGTCTCGACGGCCACAGCTTCCACTTTCAACATATAACCACCACAGCCTCTCAGCCCGTCGCGTAATCCCATATATTAAAAAAATCAAACCCTACCTTTCTTAGTGAATTTAAAATTCCCCCAAATCACACTGACCTAGCTCGTGCCCGATCAAACTTCTAGCTCGCTTGCGACTCCAGTGAACAGCAGAGATGGGGAAAAAGCAGCACAGCAAGGACCGGATGTTCATAACGAAGACGGAGTGGGCCACCGAATGGGGCGGCGCCAAATCCAAAGAGAACGGCACCCCCTTCAAACGCCTTCCTTTCTACTGCTGCGCGTAATTTTCCGTTATCGTCTGATTCTGTTTGGTTATACAGTAAAATATTTATTGTTGTTGAATTTCAAATGCAGCCTCACGTTCACTCCGTTTGAAGACGCTGTGTGCACTGCGGATGGCAGTGTATTTGATGTTCTGTGAGTGCTCGCTGTTTTTTTGTTTGTTATCAATGTCGATTTTTTGCCCATTACTTGTTAATTTGTTGCTGGAAATGATGGATGATTTCTGTTGATTTCTGGCACTTAGGAACATAGTCCCGTATATAAGGAAGTACGGGAGACATCCGGTGACCGGAGCCCCTCTCAAGCAGGAGGATTTGATTCCACTCAATTTCCACAAGAATTCAGAAGGTAATTAATTGTTCAATGCGATTGGAACTCTATAGCTATTCAAATATATTGTCTCAGGAGTCGGGACCATAACTTGTTTGCGACTTTTCTTTTTAACTAACTATGGCATGCTAAATGTGTGGTGTAATTTTTTACTCAAATTTCTCTTTGTAGGAGAGTTTAATTGTCCTGTTCTGAACAAAGTCTTTACGGAGTACACACACATAGTTGCCGTAAAAACTACAGGAAATGTGTTCTGTTATGAGGTACAATTCTTCTTTGTCTCCATTACCATTTGCACGATTATATGTATATTCATTACATTTGTTGCTGCAATAGGCCATTAAGGAATTAAACATCAAAACTAAGAACTGGAAGGAGCTTCTCACTGATGAACCATTCACTAGAGCCGACATAATAACAATTCAGGTAAGAATTCATTTCACTCTCTAATCTTGGAAGTTTAGAAGCATGACTGAAGCCTGTCTCAGTATTTGGTTTTTTTTTCTGTGTTGGATTTACTGTGTAGAATCCTAATGCAATTGATAGCAAGGCTCTCTTGGACTTTGATCACATCAAGAAAAACTTAAAAATTGACGACGAAGGTGAAGTGACAATAAATTCCGGACACTATTTCCCTTACAATGTTGTAATTATAAACCATTTTTTTAATCTATGGCAGAACTAAAGAAAATGGAATCCGACCCATCTTACAACATAAATGTAAGTGGGGATATAAAGCAAATGCTGAAGGAGCTTGGGACTGAAAATGGGAAGGAGATTGCATTGCATGGTGGCGGAGGGAGTAAGGCTAAAAAAGAAAGAGCCGCAGCTCTTACTGCCATTTTGGAAGCAAGGTCACGTATCAAGGATGACACTGAGAAGCCCAAGCAGGCATACAGTGTAGTAGATGCTGCTTCTGCTTCAGTTCATGGAAGAAGTGCTGCTGCGGCTAAATCTGATGCTAGTCATAAAACTGCTGCCCGCATAGCAATGCATATGGCTGGTGAGAGGACACCAGTGAATGCAAAACTGGTTAGTTACTTTTGTGGATTTCATATTTGTTTTTGAACAACTCATTCAAAAAAGATACTGATTTTACAATGATTGAAATGATTAATTTTTCCAATTCATTGTGCACAAAAGTCTGAGCTGTATCACAAGAATTTTGAATTAAATCTTTCCGTAAAACTAATAAATAAAAAATAACATATGTTCACTCCGCCTCACAAGAGATTGTAGAACATCTTTGGCACGTAGTTAAATAAAAATTGTGCCTTTGCTTTTTAAGTGAATAAGGTGAAGATTAAAATTGGCAATTCAACTTTTATGGTAATAATTGGTTGAGAGTTGTTGGAAAAGTAATGAAAAAAGTAATAGCATGTGGTGTGAATAAGTGTATATTGTGAGATTGAAGAGTGTTAAAGTTATTTATATTTTGGGATGTGCGAACCTATAAAGGACGGAATGAGAAAAAATTATGTGAAGTGCTGTGTGACGAAAGAAGTATTATATCAAAGGGGAATTTGTAAATAGTCCATGGTATAGGAAAATTATCATTCAAACTTCATCAAAGGAAAGTTCTGGTACTTGATCATTATAACAAGATAAATGAAAACCTGAGTCTAGTTAGTCTGAACTTCTTGTGTTGATGAAATCATTCTCTAGTGGCGAGACATAAAAATTCTTCATGCTGAGTTTACACCTTGTTCATTACTTCATCGGCTACAGATGTTAATTAATTAAAATTCGATTGATTATCTGTTTCATTTACATCATTTTTTTTTATGATCAGATTAGTACTACCATTCTCGATTTTTTGATGTGTTAATGTTTTTTTTACCTTCTATGGATTGATTCATGAGGTTTATTTTAAAACCTTTCAGGTTAAAAGTCGTTACACAACCGGCGCTGCTTCACGATCTTTCACTTCCACCTCTTATGACCCTGTCACCACAAATGAATACGCATATGTTAAAGTTGAGAAAAATCCTAAGACGAAAGGTTATGTACGGTTGCAAACAACACATGGCGATTTGAACATTGAGTTGCATTGTGATATCACTCCTCGGACGTGTGAAAACTTTGTCACTCTTTGTCAACGTGGTTATTACAATGGGGTAGCTTTTCACAGAAGTATAAGGTATTATATAAATTACATTAATACTACCTTCTTCCACCTAAGATAGGCTTGGCGGAAAAAGAAAATCACAGAGATTAAGAAAAAACAATAAATGTAATAAGTGATTGTAAATATTTTGAAGCAACAAGCCTATCTTTGTGGGACACCCAAATTAGTAACCTTACTAACTTTACTTATCTAATTTTAAGATCTTCTAAAGATATTTTCTGACATCGTGTTATTATTTTACTTGATATGTAGAAATTTCATGATTCAAGGTGGTGATCCTACTGGGACCGGGAGAGGAGGTGAGTCGATTTGGGGGCAGCCGTTCAAAGACGAATTCAATTCCAAGTTGGTTCATTCTGGACGAGGCGTTGTTAGCATGGCTAACTCCGGCCCCCACACAAATGGCTCGCAGTTCTTCATCCTGTACAAGTCCGCAAATCATTTGAATTTCAAACACACAGTTTTTGGAATGGTTGTTGGAGGGTTAACAACGCTCTCGGCAATGGAGAAAGTACCTGTTGATGATGACGACCGACCTACGGTTTACAATCTGCCCCACTTACATATATCTATTTCTCTTTTTTTTTTCCTGTTAATGTCTTGAAGTTAACTCTTACTATTGTTTTTATATCAAGAGCTATCTATATTGGAGTTTTCAGTTTCTAGCTTGAATTTTGACTCTTTTATTATTATTGCTGCCCATTCAGGAAGAGATCAAGATTATTAGTATAGACGTCTTCATTAATCCTTATGACGAATCTGATGGAGAGGAAGAGAAGACCAACGAGGACAATCAAGTTGTGGATGAAGATAAAGTTAGTTACTGAGTTTAAGTTCAAGATTTGTGATGTTGAAATTATGTCATTCCTTAACACCTCTTGTCATTCGTTAACATGATATTTGGACACTTTCAGGATAAGATTGGTTCTTGGTATAGCAATCCAGTGACGGGATCTACAGATTCTCCTGCTGTTGGTGGTGGTGTTGGGAAGTACTTGAAAGCAAGGGTTGATCAAGCTGCATCACCTGCCATCGGTGTTGATAATGATGTGTCAGCTGGCTCTGGAGTAAAGAAAAGGAAATTGGGAAGGTCGGGTGGAGAACTTAAAGATTTTTCTTCTTGGTAAGAATGTTTTTTTGGGTAAAATATATCATGATTGTATTAATCGAAAACCGTGAAAGAAATCTGGCAAGTGAAATACAGATAAATTTCAGGTTGAGCAGAATGTATTTTAGCCATTGGCATTCGTACTTGAGTTACATTGTGGGGTATCATTTTCTTCAGTACTTTTAGTACTACTTGATATGGTGAAATTTTGAAGTAGTGTCAATGGAAAGTCGGAACAAATCTTCATACATATTAGCACATATATTCATACTTCTTAGTAGTAGTTTGGTGTATTGGTGTTGTTACCTGGGCAAGTGAATGAAAAAAAGTGGAACTGAAATTAATTTGAATCATTTAAGACCTCTTTAGTTTATTTCAAAATAAATTTAAAAAAATTAACATATAATAATTTCAAGTATACAATTTAATTAATTTTAAAAATATCAAAAAATTATGAATTACTGAAATTCGAATAAATACTCTCTATTACTAAAAATTTGATATAACCAACAATATTTTGATGTCTTATGTTAGTCTTTGTAGAGTATATCCAGGCACCCATAAACCATAGTCGTTTGGAATCAATTGGTGGTGCTAAACTACTCTATTGTACATATTAACAGCCGAGGCAAATATGAAATCCTACCGAAAAAATGGAATAAAAAAATAAAAAAATAAAAAAAATAACACTAAAGTTTGTTCCCACTCCACTCCTCAGGAATCCTCCATCTCCTATGCCAATATACCGACACTCTCGACCACCACGGGAACCCAAACCCGTAATCAAGCGGCTCATCGGCCGCCCCACCTACTGTCATCGGCAGCCAAACATACCTCGAGTTCCCTAAATCCGACGAGTCCCACCTATCCGCCATGAAAACAAACGACCCAGAAAATCCAACCAACGGCAACACAAACGTCCCCTGACCGAAAAACGTTGTCCTCCTGTACACCTCGTTCCCCCCGACACAAGGGTTCCCCATCGTCTCCCACGGCCCCATGATCTCATCGGTCGCGTGCACGAGGGCCCCGTTCGGGGCCCACCCGGTGCATCCAGACGTGATCATGTAATAAGTTCCGTCATGCTTGAACAGAGCCGGAGCCTCCCTGTAGTGCCCTATCAGGATTCTACTCAAGAAATTCGCGAGGCCGAGATAGTCGTCGGTCAAGGGGCTGACGTGGAGCTCGCTGTTGTTGATCGACGAGTAGACGAGGTACACCACGTCATCGTCGTCCTTGAAGATGGTCATGTCTCGACTGTCGTATTCGTGGGGCCGGTGGCTGTGGAGGTAGAGGAAAGGGCCGGTGGGGGAGTCGCTGGTGGCTATGCCGACGGAAGCTCTCGTGTAGTTGGCGTCGTCCACGTGCATCCACATCACGTATTTCCCGGTTTTGGCGTTGTGGATGACTTTCGGGCGTTCGAGCACGTTCGACTTGTGGAGGTCGTGGGTCTCGTCGTTTTGTTCCGCGGCGAGAACGATGCCCTCGTTTTTCCATGTCCATAGGTCCTTTGAGGAGTAACAACCAACGCCGATGATGTCTACCTGAAAAATGAGTTTAGTTCAATAAATGTAATGCCTAATTTGATGCCAGATAGGAAATTGTAGGAAACAAGATTACTAGGAGAGTGACACAGAGTTGGTCGAGAAGTAGGCTCGAAAAAATTGTTGATATGGGAAGTATCCCCAAGTATTGGATTCTTATTTTCTAGTTTGGTAGCTTCCTAATATTAGTTTTCGGAGCTTACACAGACTACCAAGCATGACCGTGGAGATATTCTAATTCATTATTATATGCGATTAAGATCAGTAGAGCTTGCGATTAAGAATTTCAGCAGATAAGTGATGAAAATTCCCGTTGGATAATCCAAGATTCCAAATATGGTCGCCCAAAAACAGAGACAAAACCTAATAAGAACTGAAATCATAGACTCTTTCTCTTGCTCCAGGTATACGGAGTCTCTCTTTACTAAATATAGCCTCAATATGCATTTAAATTGTTTTGGCAGACCACTCAATCCTTAGAAAGAAACACCAAAATACAAATGTATGTCTCCATTTGTACCACAAATTGAGCATACATTTGATCAAGTAAATATTTATTTTTTGTATGAATAAAGTAGGCCGTTGAACAGAAGCATGACAAGACTATTGGCAATGACAATGTAATCCAACCATTTGCATATCAGTAACTTCTTGATCCTTCCTAAGACAATGAAGTATTATAGCACAAAACAAAAACAAAAATCATACTAAATCAGAATTGTTACCCGTGCTGCTCCTCTTTTGTGAGCATGGTAAGTGGGCCCGTCTTTATACTCTCCGTACCAGTAATAAGTCATCGATCTCTCGTCGTACAAAATACCACCCCCGTGCGCTTGAATAGGATTCCCTTCGGTGTCCAACCAAATTCTGCCCGGATAATAGTGCAAACTGTCGTTCCCAGCATCCTTGGTTGGATCCACAGCTGTTTTCATAGTCGGAAAGAACACATGCCTAATTGGGGAAGTCTCGTCTAGAAATTCATCGATTAAGGTACTTGGGCGCTTGGGCTTGGGCTTTCTCTTCACGGCTCGCGGGGACCGTTTTTTCGGTGGTGGCAAGTGTATATGTTCCTCCTCGATCACTTCCAGATCCCTCAGTAGGGGGCGGTTGTGGCTTCTTCTTAGATCGGTGCCGATGTCATCGCTCTGTATGCTCACGCTTGGGACTAAGGTGTACAAGTAGAGCACGAAAAGGAACCCAACGAGCGTCCACAGCAAGATGGGTATAAAGCGTCTCGTCCCTGCATTGCAGTCAATAACAAATTTCAACCGGAGAACATATGGATTTAAGATGATACAAGTTCATATGAATAATACTCAGCTCATACTTATCATCTCAGTATCAAATAAAAATCTAATCAGTTTCAACAAAAATCCCAAAAATCATAACCATAACCAGATCACAGAAAACGAATTTGTAAGGTAAGTAGCCCAACACGATACCGTTTAAAGGAACATCCAAAGCAAACTGAAATTCGAATTGAAGTAGAAAAATCACCTGAAAATAGCCTCGCTATTGACGGAGCAAAATATCTCGGCATGGATTTAGCTCCTCCCTTTAATCTCGTCACCATATGTGCCTCTCCTCCTCGGTATACGAACGAAGCTTTCGCGAGAAGACAATAATGAAGAGAATTGAAGTTTAAGGAAAGGGGGAAAATCACCTTTCAGTGAGCGGTGTTGATTTACAGTTGGATCCCGTGTTAAATAATCGCAACGATGATGATGACGACTACTACTGTAGAAATCAAAGACCTTACTCCTTTTCCTATACACACTACACAGCTCTCTCTCTCTCTCTCTCTCTCTCTCTCTCTCTCTCTCTCTTTCTCTACGCGTATTTTTAGATAAATACGAATCTAAATACAAGTGTTTATTATGAATTATTTCTATAACTAGGCTTAGATTAGTTTTGTAGTTACCTCCTCATTTAGTATTCCTCCAGTTGATTCCAAGTTTAAGCTTAACAAAATATATTTAATTTAGTGTTTTACCAGTTTGGTTTTTGAGCTTAACTCGTCAATAATATAAATATTGAAGTATTGTTCCTTCTGATTTAGAAAAATAAAATTGTCATTGTAGTTTTTTCCCATAGTAATTACGGATTATATAATATTATTATTATGATCTCGATGAATTTTGGTTCGAAAAAAAATACTACTAGACAACATATTGTATGTTGATGGATTGTGTTGATTAATGTTGTAGGTGAAATAGAATACAGAATAAAAGTATATTTTAATATTTTATTATATTACTTATGAATACACGTAAAGACCGGCTTTTTGCTTGAAGATGCTAAAAGACGGTTGTTAGTATTTGACTTTATAGTATTCATTACTTCACGGGCTTAATGTGGAGTAATAATAGTGTAATACTCAAGGAGTTATGAGTCTTACATAATTATGTACAATTTTTTTATATTACAATTTAATATACATTTTAAAAAATATTTTTTTTATTAAAATATAATTTTATTTGGAGTTTGTTCACTTACTTTTCAAAACGTGTTTAAGCGAAATTAATTGAATTAAACTGAATTTTGAATTAAATGAGTTTGAACTAAACTGAAATTACTTAAATTAAATTAAATTTTAAAATATTGAAATATTTATTAAATATTTTAGTTTTTTTTTAATATAAATTTTTTTATAAATTTTTTATTTTTATATAATAATAATAATTATTATTACTATCAAAAAAACTGATTAAACTCAAATTAATAAAATCCTTAAACTTTTTTTTTTGTATAGGTCAATTGCAATGTCTTGAGATTCAAACCAAGGACCTCAAGTCCCCAATTAAAGTGCTCAAATCCTTAAACTTTACAAACCACTACAGTAGAAACTCTATAGTAATACTCTATATAAGAATAAACTCTCTGTAGTAATAAAAAATCCAAGTCCCAACTCGGTATCAGTTATAAATAGGAATAAACTCCACATTGTCATAACTCATAAATTTTGAAAGTCCCGTCTTAAAGATTTATGTCTCTATATAGGAATAAATGATTAATATATAATAAAAATATTTATTAATAATGTTTTTATTTATTAAAATCAATAACATGTTTAAGATGACTTAAAATATTTATTAAAATCAATAACATATTGTATAGGGTGAAAGTTTATAGTCCTTAGATTCATTAATATTTTATTTAATTTGTATGTTAAACACAGTTTTTAAACATATATTGTCAAATTTTATTATTCAAAACTATTAAATTGATTTTGTGAATTTAAAGATAAGTAATATTGTATGTATATTATTACTATTAAATTGATTTTGTGAATTTAAAGATAAGTAATATTGTATGTATATTATTTTTATATTTATATTATTTTTTATACGAAAAAAATATTTTTATTTTGTAATACTGTATAAGAATAATTCTATATAGTAATATTTTTTTTTCGGTCCTCTATACGGAGTTTCTACTGTATTTTTTTTTAACTTAAAAATATATTTTTTTTCTTTTTATTTTTGGTAGAAAAGTTAAAAAATAATTTCTTTTCCTAATTTACGTGTTAATCAATCAGTGAATAAATATGTTTGAAGAGAGGTAGTAAATTTACCAGTTTCATAATAATAATTAATAAACATGTCTTTGTATTTTATAAATGAATTGTCATGTTGTTATGTTCTATTCTTATTGACATGTTCTTCTCAAATTTTGTGGTATTAATTGAAGAGATTTTTTTATAAATATAATTTTAAGGATTTGTTGTTTTAAACTAAAATAAACTAAAATAATAAAATGTAATTGAATTGAATGAGTCAACTGGACATTTATCTATATTAAGTTGATTTTTTTAAATAATTACTATTTATATATATTTGTAAATATTTATAAAATATGAATAATATTTTATTAAATTGATTTTTTTGAATAATTACAATTTATATATATTTGTAAATATTTATAAAATATGAATAATATTTTATCATTGAGTAAAAATGATCACACTAAATACTTTTTATTTTATTTTTATTTTATTTTAAAATTATTTTTGAATTGAATTGAATTTAAGCTGAATTGAACAATGAACTGAAATGAATAAATCTACGCTTAAAATAAATAAATCTTTTTATATAATTAAATAACTTAATATTTCTAATTATAAATTAAGGTACAAGACCTTATTTACCCTTTTTTAGTATCAAAATAAAAAAATAGAAATTAAAAATATATAATAATTACTCAAATCATATATCCCTAATTTAATGATGATTGGTCCATCGCGCCCTTCAATCAATCAAAATCATATACACCTACTTATTTGACATGAACAAGATTTGAAGTTAGGATTAAAGTGATTCCTAATCCTATTCTGACTTTTGTGTTTTTGGTATATATTATGGTCACGAAAAACCTCTCAGAATCACGCCAAAAACCAATCCAAAGAAAGACGAAGAATTGATTTAGGAAGAAGAAAAAAAGTCAACAGATAGAAGACAGAAAAGAGATCTGTTTGTCCAATCGATTAAAACAATGGGTCTCTGGGAAGCTCTTCTCAATTGGCTTAGAAGGTAACCAGGATTTTTTTTATTTTTATTTTTTCTTTTCTTTTTGGGATGTATGATTTGATTCTTATTTCTGTGTGTTCGCATATGTTCAATTTGCTTTATCTGTGCGTTTGGGTGTGTTTTGAGTTATAGGAGGTGTGTAAGTGGGGTCCCACATGTGTACGAAGACGGGAGAGGGGGACTCAGGGAGGTTCTCTGGGCTTATATGAATAGATGATTGATAAATTTTTAGAATTTTAATAATCATTTTTGTTCATGTGATTTGTAGTGTTTTTTAGCTTGTATGTGGGATTTGCTTTTAAGGTTGGTTGTATGAACTCTGCCTTTGTAATTGCAGTCTTTTCTTCAAGCAAGAAATGGAGCTCTCTCTCATCGGTCTACAAAATGCCGGGAAAACTTCGCTCGTAAATGTTGTTGCTGTAAGTAAATACTACTACTCCATGTTTGGTTATTATTTTCTTTGATTACTCACACTACTTTTGCATTAAATTTAATTCTTCTGTATTTCCATTTTCTCTTCACCAGACGGGTGGATACAGCGAAGACATGATACCTACGGTTAGCTCTCTTAAAAAAACAACTATACTTTTATTCATCCATTTTTTGGATCATCGAGTATAATAAATTATTTTTGATACATCAGGTAGGGTTTAATATGCGGAAGGTCACGAAAGGGAATGTGACGATAAAGCTGTGGGATCTCGGAGGTCAACCCAGATTCCGGAGCATGTGGGAGAGATACTGTCGGGCAGTTTCTGCCATTGTGTACGTCCTTTGATATTTTCTATGTCTTTCATTTACTTTGTGATTGTGTTTTTAAATTATGTAAACAAGAAAAATAGCTTTAATTAGACGATATTTATATGATTTTGGTGTAGGTATGTTGTTGATGCTGCAGATCATGACAACATCAGTATCTCCAAAAGCGAACTTCACGACCTGTTGAGCAAACCATCGCTAAGTGGCATTCCATTGCTTGTGTTGGGTAACAAGACCGACCAGCCCCAGGCTTTATCCAAGGAGGCATTGACCGATCAAATGTAAGTGTATATAGCAGACATAATTAATAGAGATAATTATAAAAAGACACTTTTTTTTTGTAATATTTAGAAAGGTGAAAGATGTTGAAACATTTGATGGCATTAACTATTTCGTCTAGCTTCACTAATGACGTGCAAAATTTTGACTACATTATTTCGGTGCAGGGGGTTAAAATCAATCACTGATAGGGAGGTATGCTGCTTTATGATTTCTTGCAAGAACTCTACAAACATCGACCTGGTCATCGATTGGTTGGTTAAGCATTCCAAGTCGAAGAGCTAAGTACGGGCTCCACTAGAGTACTCTGTAGCCATAAAAAGTTTTTTTCTTTTCTTTTGAGAAGTTTGTTTTTGTCGATGACTGCACATTCTTCTTTCTGGCCAATAGAGGCTAGTACTTCGTTTCAGGTTTTCTCGTATATATCAACTAACTCGAATCCGAATACTCTGATATCTAATTTTCAAACTAGTTTTTTTTTTTTTGATTTATTGTTCTGTGTTTGCTTGGGATTCATGTATGTTAGATTAGAGTTTGTTCCGAAAACAAGACTAAGATATTTCCTGGATCTATATCATGCTTATTCATTTAAGAAAACTTTTGTGTTTACAAAGGAATTTTGCATAAATAGTTGAGACTTGCTATAAAATTAAAAGTGAAAATATGAATGAGAAAATTTGAATTAAAAAATATTAAGAGTGGTAATTATTTAATAAATATTTTTAATAAGAAAAAAACAAACTAATTCATAGTACATCCAAAATGAAAATGAGACTACTCATTCTTTTCCGAGCCTTTTGATCCCGCCCCAATTTTTTTCGCATTTTTCAACACCATATCCATATCTGATATCTCTCGCATCATCAAACTCCAATTAGAATCCAAAATTAAACTTCGTACTCGTACAGCTACTACTCTCCAGTCCTTCCATCCATATCCATGGAAGCTTCAACACGGCCGCCGTTAAACCTCCCCAGCCGCCCGCCCCAACCCAACCTCGAAAAACTCAAGCAAAAACTCCTCAGGCACGGCGTCGACCCGACCCCCAAAATCCTCCACAATCTCCGCAAAAAGGACCTCCAAAAATACGACCGCCGCCTGAACAAACAAGCCTCCAAGATGCCCCCACCTCTCACCGATGCGCAGCAGCAAGCCATTTCAGAAGAATCCCAGTTCCAAACGATCAAGTCCGAATACAACAAATTCATCAGAAAATCCAAAGAAAACGAGAAGCTGGTCGGAAACCCTTGGGAGAGAACCGAGAAGCTTCGATTGAGAGAGCTCGCGAACGATAACATGGATTACAATGGGGATAGGTTGGATCCCGAGCCTCTGAGGGAGCTGAGCGATGCAATCGAGTGCGAGAGGGATAAATTCGCGTGGCTTCTCGACAGCGACATTGAGCTCGAGCAAGGATGGGTCGAGAACGATGGGAATAAATGGACCCCGCCAAAGCGGAGTGAAGCTGAAGCAATCAAGCTCCTCATAGATAGGTGCGTGTTGCTTTAGTCACGAACCTCTTGGATTCATAATTTTTTTCTTCTATATTCTCAGTTCAGTTTCGGAATCGTTTTCCTGTGTTGATTTAGGTTAAGTGCTACGGATTTGAGTGTGAAAAACTGGAAGTTTACGCGAACGATGAGGTATTCGGGTCTACAGTTTGCAGAAGCGCAGATGCTGAAGATAGTCGAAGGGCTCGGGTATAGAGGGCATTGGAGGCATGCGAATTCTGTAGTCGAATGGGTGTACAAATCCAAGGAACACAAACATTTCAAGAGCAGGTACGATTACAAACACCGATCTCTGAGCACAGTTTGTTACTACAACTTAGGGGTGTTTTTCTATTGGTTTAATTGCGAATATAGGTTCGTGTACACAAAGTTGTTGAAAGTACTTGGGAGAGCCAAGAAGCCTCGGGAAGCTCTTAAAATCTTCGAATTGATGCGTGTAATGATTTACTTGCACTTATTGTGATCGATTTTCCATTTAGAGTCTGTTTTGGTTTTGGAGTTTAATCCGTGGATTATTCACAGAGAGATGCACATATATATCCTGATATGGCAGCATATCATTGTTTGGCAGTCACTTTGGGTCAAGCTGGATTTATAAAGGAGCTGGTTAATGTTGTTGAGTCCATGAAGGAGAAGCCCAAAAAGATTAGTAATATGAAACGGAAGAATTGGAATCCTGAACTTCAACCAGACATTATTATATTTAACGCTGTACGAGAATCTTTGTTACTTGTTCGTTGTTTCTATTTACGTTTGTTGTATAACATTTAGTATATTATGTTTCTAAACTGAATGTTACTTCAGATTCTAAATGCATGTGTTCAGACCTGCCAATGGAAGGGCGTGTCGTGGGTTTTTCAACAGTTGAGAAAGAATGGCCTCAGACCGAATGGAGCAAGTTATGGGCTTGCAATGGAGGTAAATTTTCATGAAGTCAACTTGTGTTCAAGCATTATTGTTATTCAGTTGAAGATTGTTTTAATCGATTATTTCGCTAATTTAAAGTTGGCTTGTCATTCATGGGAAGGGCCTCTAATTTTCTTTTTGCCGAAAAAGCAGAAATTATCCGACTGTACATCTTCGCCATCTCTTTAGCTTCTGAAAACAAGTTCTTTTTTTTTTTCGGAAAAAAGGCTTTTATCAAATATCAATATGCCTATATCATAGAAATTGAATATATATATATATATATATATATATATATATATATATATATATATATATATATATATATACACCTCTTTATTCATCAAAAATAGGCCCGGCTCACTATCTAGTTCGGCAATGCTACATGATAAAAGATTCCAATTTTAATTTGATACGCTTCGTGACATTGCATTTAAAAAATATTAAAATCACAAATACTCCCTTGAGATTTTAGAGTTTGTTTTTGCAGGTTATATCGTCAATAGATGCAATATGTAATAGAAACGTGTCAAAAGGGTATACATGTGATTTTGAAAGATAACTGGTCTCTTTCGTAATCAGGCTAAACATCGGGGATGGTATTTGTAATTATCCTTTTTTTAAATTCTATAATGTACTCAGGTAGACAATGACAGAATATCAGTTCATAATAGGAAATCAATTCTGAAGAAATTTGAGCTTGGTGAAAATGTAAATTGTAATAGATGCAAGCCTCTTTTCACTGTACCACCATATTTCATATTGATAAGGCTATTTCTACTTGCTGGATCACTTACTCTAGTTACAACGTGTAAAATTTGCACTAAGTATTTGTAATTAAGTCTCATTCTCTCAGTTCTTTTTTTCATTTTCTTCTAAAAGGTAATGCTCAAATCTGGAAAGTATGACCTTGTCCATGAGTTATTTGGGAAAATGAAGAGAAACGGAGAAGTTCTGAAATCCCTGACGTACAAAGGTGGTATTATTTCCCCGTCACTTGCATGTTTATATAATTATATGTGACTTCTTAATACTCTACTCTTTCTATCACATAGTTCTTGTGAGAGCTTTCTGGGAAGAAGGTAAAGTCAGTGATGCTGTTCAAGCAGTTAGGGATATGGAAAAAAAGGGCATAATTGGAACAGCAAGTGTGTATTATGAACTAGCTCGCTGTCTTTGTTTCTATGGACGGTGGAAAGATGCTCTTTTCGAGGTTAGTTTTTTCACAATGATGTTATCATGTCTCTGAATTAATGTTTGAGATGATGTCAACTCGGATAGAGATAGTAAAATAAATGTGGTATGGTTGTATCTTGGCCACACAAGAAAACCATGAAACAAAAATGAGATGTTTGATGAGTGTAAAGATTATTGCCAATATGATATTGTAGGCATGAAACTTATTTGAAAAATACATACAAGAGCAAAGTCCTATTTGAGAAGGGATAACAATTGGCTAATAATTTTTTTACACGGATGTTTCTTGACTTTCTTTTGCCCGAAAACAACCTAGTGGACCTGTGGTTACTTTCTAATTCCTTATATTCTTGCTGAAAGGCATAATTCAACAATTTAGAAAGAATTTAGGATCTCTCCCCCACCCCAGCCCCCAAGTCTTAGAAGGACCTTTACATTCAGTTCTTAGTTTGATGGGCAAAAACAACGTCCGTGTGTCTAATTTCACCATTTTAATATTTTTATTGCATCTAAATCTCAACACTATACAGTTAGTCTTTATACTCATCCAAAATTGCTGCAGATCGAGAAGCTAAAAGGCCTTCATCCAACAAAACCTTTGGCAGTGACCTTCACCGGCATGATAAAGTCTTCCATGGATGGCGGCCATGTTCAGGATTGCATATCACTCTATGAGCACAGCAAAACCCTCATGGCTCCTAATATCGGTGTTATAAATGCTATGCTGAAACTCTACGGTCGGAATGATATGTTTTTCAAAGCTAAAGAATTATTCGAAGATATTAGGAGATGCGATTTGCACTCTGAAAGTGGCGAACTTGGTCGTGATGTTTCCTTACCTAAAGCGGATATGTACACTTTCAGCTCCATGCTTGAGGCATCTGCAAGTGCTCTCCAGTGGGAGTACTTTGAGTATGTGTACAAGGAGATGACCCTTTCTGGTTATCAAGTTGATCAACGTAAGCATTCTGCTCTGTTGGTGGAAGCATCGAAAGCTGGAAAGGTTTGCACCACTTGACCCTCTCTAACTCTTGAAAGTACAATAATACCCTTGTTGTCTGATATGCTAAAAGTAAGAGAAAAACAGAGTTAGAAATGCTATTTGTTTATGTAGGGTGGGTAATTGTAAGAATAAATTAACAGGAGTGCTTTTTTGGTAATTTGAGTTTTGTTAGTTAGGCCAAACCTCGGTAGTACTTTTCATAATTAATACGTAGTAGCTTATTTTGTTTCACTAGTTAATTCGACTATCATCCTTTATCTACAGGTGAGATTTTATTTATAATTTAGTACAGTATAACGGAAATTATCTTTCAAGTTTCAAAATTATAAATACCCCTCTTATATGTAGTATGTTTTATAATCCACAAAACAATCCTAGAAGGATTGTCCACAAATCAATCCTAGAAGTATTACAATCGCACCATTGAGGTTTGTATTAAATTTATGTTTTCTTACATTTGCACCTTTCACAAGTGAAAAACATAATCAAACATTTTTTTTTTTGTAATACGAGATGTTGATACGTTTTGTAATCACCCCATTTGTTCATATTCAATTTTTAAGTGTGCTTATATAGATGCAGCCAGATGGTAAAATGAAGTCACACTTTTCTCAATTTGTAATTGTTGGGATTGTCTTTTTCTTATATAGTGGCATTTGCTGGAGCACGCATTCAATTCACTTTTGGAATCCGGGGAGATACCTCATGTGTCGTTTTTCATCGAAATGACGTGCCAAGCCATTATTCGGCGCAACCACGAGAGAGCTGTGAATATAGTCAACACAATGGCTGTTGCTCCATTCCAACTCACTCTCCAGGACTGGATTAATCTGTTTGAAACAAATGGGCACAGGATTGATAAGACTTCTCTGATTGAATTACACGAGACACTCATCAGTCATGACTTGATAAATGAAGCCACCGTCTTAAATCTCTCCAGAGCATTGCGATTATTTATTGAAACCCCTAAAGACAGCGGCATCAATGAGCATGGTATTGTTCCAGCAAATACTAATATACGCGAGGGCAATTTGGTCGACACGGTGCAGGATTTGGAAGAAAATGAGAGGCCTTTTCCGCCTGATCTGTTTGACTATGATTTGTTCTCTGAGATATCACCGTCTGATTCTGATGACTCGGAGTTCGAAAATACCGACAATGAAGAGAGGGAGTCGGATGATGATGATGGCTTCAACTTTGAGCTTATAATCCCGAGCAGTGGATTCGATTACTCACGTGAAGAAACTGAAACACCTTCGGCTAATGAAATACTGAAAATATGGAAGGAAACGTAAAATTGCATAGTTTCACCAAGTTTTTTGTGTTCCATATTTGTTTGCAGCCTCGTCTTAGCATAAAGTAATTTATACTATGTTTCATTTGTCTCAAATTCATTATTCATTGTTTGGGTAAATGATTAAAACATAACTAGTACTTGAAAGATACAAAAATAGTTTTATACACAAATTACATACAGTATATTAAAATAATTGACTTTATAACGACAGAAAGATAAGAAAAAAATTGTCGATTTTTTAGAAAAAAATAATTAAAAATTGAGGATAATTTTGTCTAATTATAAATTGCCGTATAAGAGGTGAATAATAATTTATTTTAATTCTAATTCTAATTCACTCACTCTCAGCTGCATTTCCCCCTTGCGCCAATCGACTTGACAAGTTAGAACCCTAAACCCACCACAGCATCGTCGCGGATGCCATTCTGAAAACCCCAAATTTCCCCTTTCTCCATAATGTCCTCCTTTATTTCAAAAATCCCCTCCAAATCCCTCACCCAAACGCTCCTCCGCCGGGCCTTCTGCACCGCCGTCGAAACACGTACGCATAAGCTCGAACGGATCGCCGACGAGCTCCTGGACCTCAACAAGATCGAGCGCCATGACTACGTCGTCCTACTGCGATACAAAATGGGCATTAATCGATACGGCCCCGCGGTCTCCGCGCCCGGCCTGCAGTCCCCCTCGTCGGCCGCCGCCGCATCAGCGCCCGCCGCCAAGGAGAAGACGGCGTTCGACGTGAAGCTGGAGAAATTCGACGCCGCGACGAAGCTTAAGGTTATTAAGGAGATCAGGGCTTTCACGGATTTAGGTCTGAAGGAGGCCAAGGACCTGGTGGAGAAGACACCCGCCGTGGTGAAGAAGGGGGTTACGAAGGAGGAGGGCGAGAAGATCATTCAGAAGCTCAAGGAAGTCGGTGCTACTGTGGTATTAGAATAATAAACTTACTATTATTATGATTATTATCTGATAAAAAAATGTTCTTTTCGGTGAATGGGATTCGGATCATCATTAGAAATGAAAGCTTGGTTGACATAGTTTTCGGGTTTTCTTTAGATTGATATTATTGAGTTTCTATTAGTTATAAAAGACGAGTCTTTGATCTTTGTTGCTGCGGATGGTACTCTTGCCTTTAGTACTTGGACCTTACCAGAATCATGATTTCGATCATCACATTTTATGTTGCATCTTTGCATTTAGCTCAGCTATATGGTGTTTCTACTATCTATCCACCTTTTGTAATAAAATTGCTAGTCTCTCATCTTTTTATGATATATATTGTGTTTTTTTTTGTTTCTATCGGCTGTGGATCTTCAATTTGTAGTCTACTTGAATCAGTTGATGCGTAAAGAACCCATGCCCGATTATGCTTTCTTGTGCCTTTTCTTATTGTAATTTATTCACCATGATGACTTGAGAGAACTGAAGAATGAACAAAGAAAAATTTGCACACATTGAATAGAGAGGAAGAGGAAGACAAGATATGTGAAAAAATGGTTTGTGATGCTCTTGTATTTTCTCTTGGTCCATTATCCTTTTGATTTGCTATGTTCGTTTTGTGTGTGTTCTTGGTGGCCCTTACGGTTAACAAAAACTTCTAGGGGGGCATATTTCCTGTCGGAAGTGGGGGTATGTTGGTATCCCTTTTTTTTTATGGAATTACATTTCGGCCTAGAAAGCAGGATCGTGTCGAAGCACACTTTAGCTATAATATCTGTTTTGAGTCGAGTAATTTCTCCCCTTTTTACTGGCAACCTTTTTGTCTTCCTTAACTGAAGCTGGTATGTAAAAATAAGGGTGACTGAGATTAGGAGCTCCACAGGAGCTGAAGCTAATCATTTTTCTGAATGTGTTGATCATGCTGTGATTGGATTAGGTTCAGATAATAGCTTTTGTGAGATTTCACTTTCATTGCCTAAAGATTTATTCGATTATCGTCACTTCCTCCAGTTCCTACATTAACATTATCAAATCATCAAATGGCTATTCACCTAAGAGTTTTTTATTACTCAAGCAGATATTGTTAAAAGGCCATTTTTGGCTATTGAAGATGTTGTCTATGGAAAAACATATTCCGAATTGGCTAACAACCCTCGTCATGATACCAGCTCTGTAGACCGCTTGGTAACGAACTGGATATCCAAAAAATAAACTGAGCCTATCCAAAACTCACCAATCAAATCATTTTTTGTCGTATAATCACTAAGCACAAGTTGACAAAAATCATCTTATAATAGCCGTTTCAAACAGACAAAAAAACCTTAAAACTTGCAATTGTTACAATTCGGGTTACATAATTATACGGCATGATTGCTCAGCCAAAACGTGAACACAATCACAGCTGGTCCATCTAATTTACTTCTAAGCAGACATGTATATTGTTAAGGTGCATGCTACCACGGGAGCTAGTGGAACCCGCTTTATAAACAAATTCAAAAATTCACATATCATCGGACATGCAGATTTTGAAAATTCAATGCCCTTTCGGCTGCATCAGCAAAACAGCGAGCGGCTTCAGCTTCTGCCTCGGCCTCCTCTGCTTCTTTGGCTGCAGCTTCAGCTTCCGCAATTGCAGCTTCAGCTTCTGCAACCGCTTGTGCGGCGGCTTTAGCAGCCTCCTCAGGGCTCATGCTCTTCATTTTCTCCAGCTCAGCATCGATCATGGCTTTAGTGAGGAGCACAAATTCATTTTTCTGTGCCTCCGGAGGATAATTTGTGGCGGGTCCAGCCTCCAGCAGCAGTGGCTCTTTCCCTAGAGAGAAAGATACCGACTTTGGGGCAATCCTGTATTGATTCTTCACCTGTTGATGCCAACGATGCAAAATTATGGCTTTGAGGTTTTGTCTAATAACAAAAATTACAAAACTACCCTTGAGGTTGGCCTAATAACCCAACCTTAAAAAAAATTAAAATTGCAAAATAACCCCTTGGAGCATTATAAGCATACCTTGAATTTGTACTTTCTAGACAAATTGAAAGTCTAACTTGTAAATTAGAAGTATACTGTATTTCTAAATTGAGAGAGCTTTATTAAGAATATACCTTAACATACTTTTTGAAATTAATCTTAACAATCAATCTATGGAAACTTTACGACATTAAAGTTTCTAAACGAGAAATATCAGATGATAGAATGTTGTGGACAACCGCCAGATAAAACATCAATAGCTCAACTGAGGCGTAAAATACCTTAATCAATCGTCCATCTTCTGTCAAAGTCTTCAAATGTGCAGCCAAACTCTTTTCAAGATCCGGGGGTGCCAAGTAATGATCCTACCATAAAAACCATATACAAAAGCAGTCTTATATCATAGCAGATATAATAAACTTCCAAATACAAATCGAATTATCTTCACGAATATCCAGTTCATCTAGAAGTTAATATGAGAATCATAGACATAAAAATTGGTAAGAAGCCAAGACTGGTCTGATACTTCTATGAAAGCTAAAAAGAAAATTTAAACTTAGGGTTCGATAAAACTCGACACATAGCAATATATTTATGCACCCAAAATTTTACAGCTTTAAAGCACAGAAGTCAATCTGTTCATATACAGTTCATGATTCGTCAAAGCTAGAAAGTTAAAATCACTACCACTATGTACTGTGCAATGGAAGAACGACTGGACCCACGAGGTTCCTTCAGTTTTGTTATAGCCTCCAGTATGACAGCATCCATCCTGCAATCATGGGCCAAAGCCTCCAAAACTCCCATTAGGCAATATCTAAAAAGTGTCTTGTTATAACTTCCAGAGGATTGCTTTAATAATTTTGAAATCTTATAAACATTAATGTGTCCAGATTAATAACAATACATTCTAAACGACTGTGTATCGTATGTTTGACCGACGGACCAAAGAAGGCCATAAATAGGGATAAATTGACATTCAGTCTACTATCCCAAAATTATTTTCCAATTAAAGTACACTACTTGATAAATATTCATTTTTCCTTGCCTGGTTATAATCAAAATTCTAATTTCAGAGTAAAATGCCAATTCTCATCTAATTTATTTCATACTCACCAGATTTGCAAATGCAACAATATCCATAGGTTGATTTGACCTATTTTTCTAGGACTATACATTTTGGACTTTCCCAAAGAACCTCTAAATAACAATATCTTCAGAATTTAGAGTGGCAAAACATTGACATTTCTCCTTTGGAATATAAAATGCCCAATCTAGTAGACCATATAACTGTTAATTTATTTATTGATTAAATAAGAATCTTATAATAAGCTGCATTTAGAAGGAAATAAGTTGGATACGAAACAAGCTGAAGAAAAAAATATGTTGCGGATATAAACTTGCACAATATGTAAAGATATATATGTGTATATATATATATATATATATATATATATATATATCCAACCTTGAGATGGGTTTTCTAGAACCTTCACCCGGAGATATTTCGCAAGATATCGCAAGGGAAGTCCGATCAAGAAGTTCAGAATCCTTTTCAACAACAACCACATCACGAACGGAACTGCTTTCATCTTTCCTGATAGCAAGCTGATTGTTTTTATTGGAAGGCTTAGCCCTTTGACGAGATCCCAAGACCAAGCAATTCAGGTTTCTATATTTGTCCTGTCCAGTAAAGAAGAATCAAATCAGCCCAACCCCAGGAATGAAATTGAAACAGTTTTGTCACTACATATATGATAAATTGATAATATATGTTATTCCTAAGAATATTAAGAAAACATAATGGTATTTAATACCTTAAGGTCTACATTAGAACGTGAACGCAAAATTGGGTTGAATTCTGGATCTTTAAGGATGGTACTCCACTTTCCTATTCCATATTTGCGAATGCCGGCTTTAAGAGCAGCTTCTTCTTCTGGTGTCCACTTCTGTTTAGGAGCACCCATTATTAAATGTGCTTGTGTTTGTTCTCACAAGCAATTGCCTGTTGAGCAATACACACTCATGTTATGTCAGGATTTCTTTTATATTGACCAAAATATCAATCAAATTTATGAAACCAAATTCTTTACAACGTTTAGGTTTATACCTTATAGTAGGAATTTTGATACAGACAAAATCTTTAACACTCTAAAATTTCTAGACATGTTCAAGTGTTTGGATTTATATATACATATATCAGCAATAATGACTCACGAACCGCCGTAAAGGAAAAAAAAAGGCAAGAAACAACTAAGAGATGATGTTTTCTCACAACTGATTAAATGAACTATCGTACAATATCAATATTTCAAGTGCAATTACTTACAGGCAAACATAAACATATGTAAAAAAACAGACATATATCGTATCGACATCAACAGCATATCAAGGAAGGAACAATTCGAGTACACTGAATTAAGATAATGGAAACTCTCCAGAAGAAAAACAACAGTTGCAGATCATCACTATATATTCAAGGAGGGCAACAGATAGATCATACAAAGCATGAGTTTAAAGGCGGGGGACAAAAAGTCACAACCTTTATCGCGTTCCCGTTGGCGAAACTAGTTTCACTCTGATGGAATGTTCACCATTTATTAAGAAATATCAGCCATCCACTTACATACGATTAAGCCCACAAGAGTCATTCGAAAATTCACACTCGCAAGCAGATCTAAGAGTAACAGACACAAAATATTCTTATTTCCCATGTATGCCACACAACACACAGATAGATACACACATAAGTATATATATATATATGTTCAGAGAATTATTTTGAGGTTTTTATTTAGGCATCTCGCCAGAGTGGGATGTGCTTCTTCCCCATGATAATTAACCGCATCATTTCATCGGCACCGCGAAATCAAAAGCAACAAACACACAGGAGGTCGGTCGAATAAAAAGGGAAAATACAACAAAGGCGCGTGCGTGCTTGGAGTCAGTTCAGCACCCAAAACACCCAAAATCAATAGCAATTAAAATGTATCGAAAACAGAAAAAGGAAAAAAAAAACGTGGATCGGAAGAGTGCAGTTACCAGTATCGGTCCCACGGAGAAAGCGACGGAAGCCCTAGACGCGGAGGAACAAACAATTTGTCGGAGCAATTTTTCGGGGCTGTTGTTCGCTTATATGACACCTTGATTGAGACCACCGGACTTTTTTTTTTGATTTTTTTTTTCTTTTTCTGGCCTATTTTTCTTGTTCAGGAAGAATCAGCAGCAGCTCTCTCTCACCACGGTGATATACTAAAGCTACCTATCTACCCACTACCTAGTACAAAAGAATTTGATATTTAGAGTCCGGTTAAAATACTAAATACATCCGTTATTTAATAATTATACAAAATTAATTTTGTGTAAAATACCTAAATTAGGTTCGATTGATTTTGTGTACTATAAAAAAAATTGAAAGTAATTCTTTACTAAAAACGTAAGAAAAATATCAAAGAGTTAATTGGACGCAAATAGGTGATTTTGTTATTTTTTTTCATAACAAGTAATTGTTCACGTGTATATTGAGAATTTGAGAGTGTCATTTTGCCGCGAGCATACTTCAAGTGAGTGATACATACGTGTTAGTTTCTCGTAGATGTTGGAGCTTGATTTTGAAATATTTCATTATTTTGGATGATTTTGTGAGTCTAATATTGCTCATTGTGAAATAACTTAATCTATTGGAGCTCGACTCATTGTGAAATTTAATCTTGTTTAAAAAGTCCTAGCATGTTTAGGGTGGAGAGTAGGGATGAGAATACGCCAGACTACTTGACAGGGGCTTATGACTCGGCCTACAAAAGCTCGGCTCGGCTCGGCTCGTTTAATAAACAAGTCAGACTCGAGCTTTTTTAAAAGCTTGTTTATATAAATAGGCCAGATTTAAGCTTTTTTTTAAGCCTTCTAAGCCTATCAGGCCCGGCTTATTTAATATATATATATATATATATATATATATATATATATATATATATATATATATTGGACGCAAATACGTGATTTTGTAAAATTTTTTCATAACAAGTAATTGTTCACGTGTATATTGAGAGTGTCATTTTGCCGCGAGCATACTTCAAGTGAATGATACATACGTGTTAGTTTCTCGTAGATGTTGGAGCTTGATTTTGAAATATTCCATTATTTTGGATGATTTTGTGAGTCTAATATTGCTCATTGTGAAATAACTTAATCTATTGGAGCTCGACTCATTGTGAAATTTAATCTTGTTTAAAAAGTCCTAGCATGTTTAGGGTGGAGAGTAGGGATGAGAATAAGCCAGGCTACCCGACAGGGGCTTATGACTCGGCCTACAAAAGCTCGGCTCGGCTCGTTTAATAAACAAGTCATGCTCGAGCTTTTTTAAAAGCTCGTTTATATAAATAGGCCAGACTTAAGCTTTTTTTTAAGCCTTCTAAGCCTATCAGGCCCGGCCTATTTAATATATATATATATATATATATATATATATATTGGACGCAAATATATCAAAGAGTATAATTGGACGCAAATACGTGATTTTGTAATTTTTTTTTTTCATAACAAGTAATTGTTCACGTGTATATTGAGAGTGTCATTTTGCCGCGAGCATACTTCAAGTGAATGATACATACGTGTTAGTTTCTCGTAGATGTTGGAGCTTGATTTTGAAATATTCCATTATTTTGGATGATTTTGTGAGTTTAATATTGCTCATTGTGAAATAACTTAATCTATTGGAGCTCGACTCATTGTGAAATTTAATCTTGTTTAAAAAGTCTTAGCATGTTTAGGGTGGAGACTGGAGAGCAGGTCTTATAATAGATTAATAGGACATTCGTTTTTGTGTTTTTTTAAGTTTATTAGCGAGAGAGTAATATCAAATTTTGTTTTTGTCATTCGTATTTGTTTAACAAAATGATGAAAGCACTCTTTTCAAATGAGCAATTGTGTATTTGTTTAACAAAATGATGAAAGCACTCTTTTCAAATGAGCAATTGTTCGATGTGGGTATGATCGAGCTCAAAAATATGCTGGTTATATCATACATGTGTAATTTGATTGTTTGTTGTTTTATCATACTAGTACGGCTGCCCGTGCGTTGCACTGGGAGTACAACTCAAAATTTTACCGGATTTATTTTAATCTTAATTTAAGTATGTATGCTTAATTTTTTGTACATTAATTTTATTTGTATACATTTTTTGAAATAAATAAAATTAAAATTTTAATAAACTTTTAGAGTAACAAAACATTGGAAAAAAAAATATAAATACAATTTAAATTTACTGCAAAATTTTGAAAATCTCCTTGTACACAACATTTGTAGTCTTATTCGTCAAGTTTCCATCTTCGTCACATATTAAGAATTTCAATCCTACTCGATTAGTGACCCTTGAAACTGGAACATACAATTGTCCGTGTGTGAAAACAGGCATTCTCAACAAAATCCCCACTTTTGACAACGATTGTCCTTGACTTTTGTTTATGGTCATAGCATATAAAATCATAATTGAGAATTGACGACGTTGAAAGCGAAAAGGAAATTTTGAATCTGAAGAAAAAAGTGGCAACCTTGGAATGTAAACGATCTCATCTTTGTTTTCGCCTCTTAATACCTTCGCTTCAATAACGTAGGTTCCCAATGTTGTCACAACCAATCGAGTTCAGTTACATAATCCGGCCGTGTGGTCGATATTTCGTAACAACATAATTGACACCCCAACCTACAAAATATGACGTATATTAGTTTCAACAAAAAACTAAAATTACAAATGTATAAAAACCTTAATAAGTAACATTATATATTAATTATTTAAGTATAAACTTAATTTTATTTCCAACTGCATAGTTTACAAAGTGTGATATCATTAATATTATTTGTGTAATATTATTTGGTATCATTAATATTTACATTTATAAATAATTTTTTCAATTAATCTATTAATAATTAAGTATTTTCCAATTATAAATTTCATTGCACCCATAGAATCCTTGAAAATATAAATTTTTATAAGTTTTTTAAAAAATAAATATATTAGCTCTAAATTATATCATACATGTGTAATTTGATTGTTTGTTGTTTTATCATATTTACGTTGTTGAGATTAGAATCACGTCTCTTTAATGTCTCAAAAATAATTCCTTAATATCGGTTGACAATGAAAGAATTGAGCAAACCCTAAATAAACAAATTATTTCCCATTTATGAATTAATAATATTATTAAATTTTTCTTGTTTGCAGTGAGAAATCGTAAATAATAATCATCAATCCTATGTGGGAGTATTTGTTAACTTTCTTTTAATTAAATCAAGAGAATATTTATATTATAATAATATTACACATCACATTTTTCTTTGTAAATTACAATAAAATGTGATTATTCTTATTCTTATGTCATGTAAGGAGTATTATTTTATTTATTTCATAAGAATTGTCAAATTTTATCGTTTTTTTCCTACATATTTTTTGTGATTTTTCTCTTTTTTTTTTCATACCATAAAAAAAAATCATTTTTGCTTTTAATGGATCTTTTTATTTTCAGGATTGATTTTGACAACGTGCTTTCTTAATTCTCTTTTACAGTCCCCAAACAACCCATAATTTCACACAGACCCCCGAACAACCAGTAATTCGGTTTTGGCCCTTCTGATAAATTTTCATTGCCCCAAATTGTCTCCAATCACCATACACAAAAAGAATCCTTTTCTCCTTCATTGCATCGGAAAATCGCGAAATGGCAACCTCTCTTCAACGTCTGGCGAGAAATTCCGGCAAATCTTGTCGATCGGGCTTGACCCCAATTCTGAGATCATTCTCCACGGGAGACTCATTGGTGGAAGTGAAACCCGGAGAGATCGGTAGGGTCTCCGGTATCCCGGAAGAACACCTCCGGCGAAAGGTATCATTTTTTATGTGGGTCACAGGGGACTTGATTCTACGTCTTTTTATCTTTTCGCCCATCTATTTTTCAGCTTTATATACATGTGTGTGTGTGTGTTTCCGGACAGATTAAGCTGCAATTTGTTTGGAACTAGCAGATTGTAGTTTTTTATTTTCATTATTTTTTGTGGTGATGAATTATCTAGCTTTAATATGTTTAATTCGAAATGTATTTGAGATATTTGTCTGATTGGTTTTTGGGTTAGGTTCAAATCTTCTCACCTGCTCGAACTGCTTCTCAGCAAGGATCCGGAAAGGTTGGGAAATGGAAGATTAATTTCATGTCCACACAGAAGTATGTTTTTTCTTCTATTGATTTCGTGCATTTCTCTTTCAGCAGTATAATTTTAATTTCGTGCTTTGGACTGTGTGCAATTAAGCTATGATTGAATTTTGATGAATTGGACGTTTAGTTTCTTTCGATGTTCTTAATATGCATCAAGCAATTCTTGATTCATTTCACTACTGGCACGACTAGCGTTATTAAAAAGTATACATGTTTTTCCAAAATTGAGTGTTCTTGAACAAGTCACAGTTTTGCAGTAATTGACCGGGAATAAATATCACTGCTCAATTGAGAATATTATCATCATCTAATCCTTTGCTTTCAAAAGCAATGGGTGCACCAGAACAAGTCAATCACACACCCTCTCTCTCTATTGAGTCTGTTTTTATCATGATTATATTGTTGTCAATAAACTTCTTTGTGTTGCATCTGTTCTATTTATACCTCCTGTGGAGAAGGAAATCAGGATGTTTCAGTTCCATTTTCCTCTTAGGATTACAAAATTCAGCCTGTGACCCTATCCATATGCTGCAGTGGAACTTAAAATATTAAATTCAGAATCGTTTCTCTAAGGTAAAAAAAAAAAAGAATGGAGCTTGTGTTGCCCCCATGTTTCAATCATCTGGGATATTCATTATACGACAATCCTTCCATAAGGCATCATTTTCTTTGACTTTGTACAATGAGCAGGGATGAGATCAAAGATAATGGGTTTTACTTTTTCACCGTGGTTATTCATTTAGTATATATTCTTAATTGATCGATATGCAGATGGGAAAATCCATTAATGGGCTGGACATCCACTGGAGACCCATATGCAAATGTTGGTGATTCTGCATTAAGTTTTGAGAGTAAAGAAGATGCAATATCATTTGCTGAGAGACATGGTTGGGATTACACGGTATGGCCTATTCGATTCTATCCTATAGTAAAGAAAAAATGTTTAAGTTCTTCTCAAACTGTTTATACTCGTTGTTTGTCTATTTGCCGTTTCTTCTCAAACCGCTGTGAAGACTCAAAAATAGTTCTGTTATGTATAGCATTGTCAGAAGAATCTAGAAGACGATAACTATCTTTGTATAATTCGGTTTATTCTCCTGTTATGCGTTCAATGTCAATCGGAATACCTTTTCGAATCATTATTGGTGCTCTTGGAATATAAGAAAGTGATTTTTTTACTGCAGTTACTGAAAATCATGGATGGCCGGTAGATATCTTGTTCATTGTATTATTTCACTTAAGATTGTGTTGTATTTCTTGCATGTTTTTTACTTCCTGCAAAGCGGCATGAATATATCATATGATCAAGTGATTATTGACGAGATTTATTGCATAATAATGATGTTTTATTGGAAATTAATATAAATAGCTGCTGGTCTTCTTCTTCTGCATCTGGTTTGTAAAACCAAGATCTCACCTTTTTTTTATTGCTTAAAATTGCAGGTCAAAAAGCACCAGACTCCACTATTGAGGGTTGGCTATTTTTTGTTTAGCATAGTTCTGTTATGAAATGTATAATTGTTTTTCTGAAAAAAAATGTTCTCAAAACTCTCTTGCGTGCAGGTGAAGGCGTATGCTGACAACTTCAAATGGAAGGGTCCTCCTGAGATACAGAAGAATTGAATTGTATTTTCCTAATGTTTTTCTTCTATCGTTCTTTGGGGCCTTTTTGGCTCAGGATAACACAAGGCTCGGTAGTTGCCGTTGAACATGATTCCAACTTATCATGTATTTTCCTTAATTGCCCCAGATGTTTACAATTTAATTCCTTGAATCAATAAATCAGATAAAGCAAACAATTACTGGTTTTATCTGTGTAGTACACTTCTTGTTCTTGTTCCTTTGCTTTTTGTGATAAAAGTTGAATATTTTTGTTATTCATACTTGATTTTATGTAAAGAGAAGCTGTAAAATTCAAATAATTTCAGTTAATTTCCATCTACACATTGCTGCTGGTAAACAAATGTCAATTTGTCAATCAAGCCTAAAGTTGATCAGAAATAGAATACAACAGGTCCTCACAAAACAAAGGTGATCAAATGATCAATCAAATCATAAATTCTAGCTGCCCATATGTTCAGGATTATACAACTCTCTAAAACCAGTGGAACCATCTCCTCTGCTTACTCCGAGTTTCTTTCTTCGGGGTTAAGGTTATCCTATCCGCGTGAGCCAGAGCCCATCTGCTAAAACCCGGGGAAGAAACAAGTCCTTCTAGGGCGTTACGAGTGGACTCCCTAGTGAACAGGTCCCATTCATCCTTAGAATATTTCCTTCGGTCGGGAGTGTCGTGGAAGGTAGAATAAAATGTTCCATCATCCGACAACCTTACTGGTGGCCTAGATGGAACAACAGGCTCTCTGAGATTGATTCTGTTCAGTCGACGCAACCTTCTGCAAGATTTTTCATAAATTTGCACAAGGTAAACAAAAACAAAAAATTACAAAAGTAATGTTTGGAACAAAACCAAAAGGTTTTTGAGTTTGGTCTCACAATTTTCAATTTCAGTTCAAAGGAATATGTATCATAAACTCACTTGTAGAGACGCCGAACAGCCTTTGGATGGACCACCAAAGAGAAAACAATTCCACCCACCAATGCCCCCACTGCCAATAAAGGATCTACGGAACTCTATCACATATACACAGATTTAATCACAACCCAAAAAAGCTAGCACATATATCATATATGACACTGATAAGAAGGCGTAATTTTATTACATACAAAATACAAAAATGCCAAACCTGAAGAATCATAACGGAGGCAACAATTCGAATTGACCATGCGACAAATTGAGACACTCCATCGTCAACAGTTCCATCCTCCGTGAGCACAAATTTGCGAACGACCCAATAGCCCAACCAAGCTCCAGCAATTACAAGGAAAACAAACAGAAATATTGCTAGCTGAAATCACATAAAGATAACTGTCTTAAAATATTGAACTGAGCCTGGAAGCAGTTCAAAATTTGAATCCTTTTGTCACGAAGTACAAAAGAAGTTCTTTCAACAAAAGTGTGAATTAGGAAGGATTGGGCGACGTCACGAAGAACCACACGTAGATAATAAAAGCCTAGAAGAGTTAAAACAACTTCAAGATCTCAGTATCAACTATACTTGTCACTCTCAATCCATATGTGAAAGGCTATGGTTTATGATCAAAACAAAATGTGAGAATATGCATGATGCATAAATTTTCAAAATAAATATTTAAATGTTTCTCTTCGCCGATGAAAAGCAGCTTTGTCTGACAAAAAGTACTTTGGTTAGGCCGTCTAACTGTAACGCAATATTTTTCATACTGTATACGTAGATATGTGGCCTCTTAGACGCCAATGTAGAAGAAATAAGAAACTGGCAAACCACAACATTTAGTCTAGTATACTCATCATTGGAATAGCTATAAGAAACATACATACATGATCGTACATGTCTTCAGGAAGTCCAATCTCGACCAGTAGAGCACGCAACACTCCTGGCACATAGCGAAACAGAAAAGATCCCAAGCCAACCTGATAACAAGATGATTAAATAACACACTATCACAGCAAAAATCCATTATGTTACAAATAATTAAATAAAGAATGGGATGTAAGATTTTGTATATGTACATACAAAGCACGAATATAAGAATATTGCGAGTGAACTCTTCCGACCAGTTGGAAGGAGCTTCATACCCTGTAAAAGAACATAAAAGGAATATTACTCCTACGAACATTCCTAATATAACTGTTTGGTAGTAGTAATGCGCGCGCGCGCGCACACACACAACGTTAAGGCAAAATGCATGTGCTGACCTGGAAAAGTACCATTAATATCACGAGGAAGATCCCTACAACCATTGTGCTACTGTAATAGAAAACTAAGGACTTGCTGAGAAAGGAAGCCAGACTCATTAGCACTATTCCAAAAACTAGGAATAATATCCTGTACAAAAAGAATTCTGCAAGAGGATAACAATTTTAAGGTAATGATACCAAGATAATCACCGGGTAAAAAGCAAGCAAAAAAGAACTAATGACACAGAATAAACCTTCATCGAGAGACACTTCAAGGCTTTCTGAATATGATGCTCCCATCCGTATGTCTAAGATTTTGTAATCAAACGGAGACATTGCTTTTACCCATGGTTCCTTAGTAAGCCTTTCCCACTGATCTTGAGGGCACATCCCTACCCCACTAGATACATTCCTACACAGAAAATATTTGTTTCTTAACATATCCAGAATATATATATTATGAATAAGGTGATTTAGTCTGAGTATATAAACTCACCTGTGGAAACATACCTCTATAAGTGGCAAACGACCACTTGGGCTTAGACAAGAAACTTTAACCTTCACAGAATTGGCAAACTTGCTCAAATTCTTAAGCCTCGGCAAACCATGAACTTGCACTCTCACGCATTTTACTTTAGCTCCAGGCTTTAAACCTGGAGAATTTTCTACGATTACGCTTGGGATAAGCTGCAACACCGTCGGCCCAGAAACCACTGCAGAACCAAAGGTTAATTTATAAATGCATGCCTGTGGGAAGCAACATTACATGAACGGTCCAAAGGAGCTGACTCGACTTCGGCGAGCATCCAACAATAAAAACAAAAATGCTAAAAAGGAAAATTAACAGAAGATATTTTTAAAATTAATAGACAAAAATTGAGACCGGAACCCTAAAATTCGAGATGACACACAAATCAAAATTAGCATGAACTGAACCTGGATGGATTCCAGGTGACATGGGTTGAAGAATCATTGAGTTTAATTGAGTACACCTTATCTTAATCAAAATACAAAGATGGAGTAAAAATTAAGGTGTTATAGCAAAAACCCTAGAAAAATTGAGACAGATTTCTGTACCTAAGGAGAGGTTAGAGGTAGCGCTAACAGAGAGAAGCATCGACAGAAGCCATAGGGTAACGGCCGGTGGAATTACAGTAGCAGCCATACCCAGCTCTAAAGATTTTTGAAAAACTTTTGGGGGAAGTAAATAACGGAGTACATATTTGTATTAGAAGTGTATTTGTAATATGTATTATAAATAAGGGAGAAAAATATAAGTACCTAAAGTGTGAACATGCTTATTTGTTGTACCAAATAAAAAAAGTGTTTTTCTACATTAAAAAGCGGTGATCTACCGAAATTGCTCATCCAATTCGACAAACATTAATTCGACAAACATAATTCGACAATCGAATCTCAGATTCGACCTACATTCGACATGAATTCAACAATCGAATTTAAGATTCGACATGACGAATTTTATTCGACATGTCGAATTACATTCAACGTGATTTGACATAGATTCGACATGACAAATCTCATTCGACAAGGCGAATTCGACACATTCGACAAGTCGAATGAGATTCGACATGGAATTCGACAATTCTATTATTCGACATGAAATTCGACAAGTCGAATGAAATTCGACAAGCTCATTCTCAGATTCGACATGGAATTCGACAAGTCAAATGGGGGATTTGACAAGCCCATTCGACAAGTCTCATATTCGATTAGTTCAAGAGTTTCATTTTTTAAAAATTTATTTTTAAATTTTGAGAATAATATATTTAAAATAGTGAATTTATCCTACCATTTTTTTTTTTAATTCGAGTGATTAATTCTCTATTTTTTTCAGTTTCAAATTTGAAAAAACTAAATACAAACTTTCAGATCTGAACACATATCAAATTTGTTAAAATTAAAAAAAAAATCAAAATCAATATCTATACACCTTTTACAACAAACACAAAATTACATCAATTCAAACACAAGATCTGTTAACATTAAAATCTGTCATATTCATACACAATATAGACTATGTCACATTTACGTCTATGAACATACAAATTGTTGGAGAAATTAGAATAAAATATTTGGTTTGACCAATATTTGACTGATTTTTTATGGCTAAATATTAATTCATGTTGGAATTAATTTGTTGATAATTTTCTACGATGTTGCGTAGTTAATTATATTATTTTATTTCGTTAAAATCCGATTTTTCGGTGAGTGAGAAATAAATAATGAATTAGCCAAGTGAAAAGGCATTATTGAATGAGAATTGTAAAGTCTCATCCCACATCGAAATGTGGTAGATAATGGGTTTGTGAGAACCATTATAAAAGGTCTTGTGTATTAATTATTGAGAATATGAAAAGTCTCTAATCCCACATTGATTGTGAAGAGAAAATTAATACTTTCGTGGTGTTATATGAGGAGTAGTGAAATGTTTCAACTTTGATTAAGTCCATTGACTTGAATTTTATTCTTGGTCAATTGGAATATAATGATTTGGACTTGGGCCTCCGAGAATTTTCTTGGGCCTATAAAAGTTTAACAAAGTACAAATTTAATTTGTATTGAGCCTGTTAAATAATAACACGTTGGTTATTATGGCTTGGGCTTGCTAGCCTTTGGGCTGAGTAAATTAGTTGAAATATTTAATTGGGTTATGCTGTTGGGCTAGCCTAAATGGGTTGTACGAAATTTGAATAGTCAGCCCAATATGGGTTGTACAAAATTTAAATAGACGGCCCAATGACTTGAAAAGTCATCAGAATTTTATTTATATATTTAATAAAAATATATAAATTAATCCTCATAATAGTGTGACTTTTGAGTTGCTATGACCTTTGACATGCCTTTTATGTCTTTTGAGACTCCCCTAATGAGTATAAATAGGAGTCTTAGTTGAGAGGATTAATCATCCCATTGAATCTATCCCACATCAGAATCTCTTCTCTCTAAACTCATAAACATTCTAGTGTTAGAATATTGTGTTAACAATATTATTAGTTCCTTGCATTTGCATATGCTCGGTTCTCTCTCTTTCTCGTTCGACGGAGCTTCTAGCTGGTGTGCCTCAGACTAGAAGATGATTGAAAGTCGTTGTATCTTTGGGGACTAACGTCGCAAAACCGTAGCATACATGGGGCGTTTTAGTCTTGCGGATAGCGAAAGCGCCTCGACTACCCGCAACAAGTTTCTGTTCGAAGCCCGATTCAAGGTTAATTTATTTATTTATTTTATTTAATTTTATTCTGGAATTGTAAAGATCAGTAGTACTGTTCTAGTCCAGATATTATTTTATTTTATGTTTCGGATTTAGACATTTTGTACAAGAATAACCAACACAAATCTCACATCTTGATGAACAAATCTAATGTCGCCGCAGCTAACACCGAAGAAGATGAGTTGTCGTCATCGTCGAGAGGTTGTCGTTGGAGCGGATGATGAAAGGATAGGTGAGAGCGGCGGAGACGAAGAGAGGATTTGAGAAAAAAGAGAGAGGGATATTTGGAGGAGGCGGCGGATTTTTGAAATGAAAAATTAGGGTTAGAGATATAGTGTATTTAAAGTGGAAAATAAGGATAAATTTGTCTATTTGTGTAGAAAAACATATTTTCTATATGCTATAGTATAAAAGCAAGTTCACTATATGCATAATGACATTTTTTAACATTTTCTATAAATAAATAACAATGTTTTGTCTGATTTGTCTTACGTAAAATCAATTAAATTGATTTATTTATTCTTATTTGTGTGATATCAAATAAAATAGAAGTAGGAGTGCTTATCTAGTAGTACTACCTACAGTATGTTAAAAACAAAAAAAAAAAAAAAAAGATGGGGCAAATTATTAATCTTGACGAGTCCAATTACCACTTTATATAAAACATTAAGGGGATTTACAAAAAGGGTAAATATCTTATAAACTTATTATTATTATTAAAAAAAAAAAGTTCATATCTACGTTAAATGGAATTTGTAGTAATAAATTGACATGAATACATGATCATGTGTTGACCAGTGCTACATCTTTATTTTTAATTTATTTTTTCTGTTTTGTTTTCAAGTTCTACATTCTGCAATCGTCTGCAAAGCTGGTTTCCACTGCCCAGAATTCCTCCGCCCTCCTCTTCCAACGCCACTCGTATTATTAGTATGGCTATTTCCGCTCTCGCTCTCAATCCCTTGCTGCTTCAAACAAACATCACCAAATCATTCGTAACAAAAAAAAAAAAATCATAATCAAATTGAATTTGAATTTGGATGCTCACACCACTATTAACTAGTACTTCATAATGTGTTAATCTTACCATCCCATAATTTGAATCTCTCCCCCCATCACTCTGATTCAACAATTTACCAAGCTTCACGCTCTTCTTCTTTTTCTTCTTCGCATCAATTTCTTTCAACACATCTAAAATAAATTACAAAATTAATTAAATTCCAAAAATTATTTAATTAGTCAATTAATTTAATTAGTACAGTAGTACCTTGGAAGCTGATGAGCCGGTAGAGCTGTCCCAGCCGAAGAGTGTCGTCCGGCCGGAGGAGTTTCAGCTGCCTCACCTCCGCCGTCTGTGCGACCACCATCGCCACGTAGTGGCCTGGATTGGAAGTCATCACCTCTCTTGCGCTCACCGACCAATAGATCCTGTCCGGCGCCCCGCCGCCGGGGCGCTGAATCAGCACCGTCGCCGCCTCCGCGGCCTGGCAATTCCCCATTCTAGCTCGCTCTCAGAAATCAGAATACGCGCACTGCTCTTAATTATATATAATTGGAGATCTATGTGACGCATTATTCACGTTTTCTGATGCTGCCATTTATATATAGAAGATCCAGAAAAGATAGTCATTGGTTGCCGAGGAAAATTGCTTTTACTACTCACAACTTTTGGGGAAAATAAATCCAAAAAGGAAAATAAAATGAAAGTAAAGAGGGGTGACGATAAAAAGGAAAAATAAAAATTGAGATACAATAGAATAGACACTCTGTGTGTGATTGAAGAGAAGACGTGGAGTGTTAGAATAGATCTGCACTGCACATCAATGGCAGATGGACATTGCGTTTGCAAGGAGGGGAAAGAAGGTACAATATGGGTCGGGTACTCCAACCTAAATTATGACGTCACTTTTGGGGTGGACAATTTGTCTCCAAATTCCATCCTCTTTCTTTCAAAAGTTCACCGGAGAGTAAATGAACCAATTTTCAAAATTGGTATTTTGAAAATAAGGAACCATTTTTGAAAATGTGATTGTCATCTCATCTTTTACAATTTTACGACAAATACTGTAGTAAAAAACGAAAATAAAAAATTACAAATGTAACGCACCAACTCTTGCGAATAGATAAATTCGATTTTCAATGATTGTCGTGGAGAATGATCATATTCTAGCTCTAATTAGGATTGAGTTGGTTACCAATAATTTTGTCAAGAGTGATATTACCTCCACTGTACCCACACACATTTAACTTAGTGTTTTAATGAAGGATGAAAAAAAGTGCATTTTATAAGTGAATTTCCTAAAATACAAATTAATCGTGATTATAACTAAAAAAATTGAAAGAGTACATTTTTGAAAAATTACAACAAATAATTAATATATTAAGTGTGATTATAACTAAAAATATTGAAGAAGTACATTTTTTGAAAAATTACAACAAATAATTAATATATTAAGTGTGATTATAACTAAAAATATTGAAGAAGTACATTTTTTGAAAAATTACAACAAATAATTAATATTCGCTCAAAACTCTTTAAATGTCGCACAATAATTATAAGTATAGAAACGGTGAGTTTATAAATATATATCAATGGAGAAACTATATAGTGCATATACGAGAGTCAGAAATATTGTTTGATAACAATATATCACACTCATATAGTCTTAAAAATAGTTAGAACTAAAAGAGATGCTTTGAAGCGTTTAAAATGTATTTAAAATCAATTAAAATTATTTTAAGACACTCCAAGATGTTTAAAAGTGATATAATATCACATAAAATTTATTTAAAACATTTAATATGTTTAAAAATATTTCAAATAATTTAATTCAAAAAGTATTAAAATCATTTAAAATCACTTTAAAATATTTAAAATGTATAATGAATCATTTTAAAATTAGTTTAAGTTTATTTAAAAAAAATTATAAGTTATTTTAAATTACTTTAAAAAATTAAGATAATTTAAAATGTATTAAAGTTATTTCAATTCATTGAAAAAATATTTAAAATTATTTAAAATTTATTTTAAAACTCATTAAAATATTTAAATGTATTTCATATAACTTAAAAATTATACTAAAAATACTTTAATATGTTTAAAATATATTTCATGTTATTTAAAAATTATTGTTATACATGTTTAAAAAGTATTTAAATCTCTTAAAAATTACTTTTGAAACATTTTAAAAATATTTAATAAATATTTTAATTCATTTAAAAATAATTTTGAATCACTTTTAAAATATTTAAAAATTATTTTAATATAGTTTAAAATTTTTATAGAGTATTTTCAACTAAAAAATATCTTAAGATATTTTGAAATGCTCAAAAATATTTTTACATTATTTAAAAATTATTTTAAGATATTTTAAAATTTTAATAAGTATTTTTTAAATTATTTAAAAAAATAAATTAAAATAATTTAAATTTTAAAATATATTTTAAAACTATTTAATTTTTTTGAAATTAAATTATACTAAATTATTTTAACATTAAATTAAATCTATATATTTGGTGCATAGAAAACACCAAGTAGTATAATTGTTTTTGACTATTTATTTTATTTGCAATTTAATTGCACTTATGACATGTATTAATTGAGTATATATATTTTTTCAAATCACATTGATTAAAAATGAAAATTAGTTATAATTTTAATGATTCATTTCAAATTTCAAAGGATGTAAATAAAACTTTAATATAAATAAACATGCGTAGAATTATTGAAAACTGTTATAAATTCAAGAGAATTTGAAAAAAAATAATAGAGTAGTAAGAAAGACAATATGAGATGAGAATAGAATTGTTATAAATTGTTGTGGATTCTTATTTCATTCATATGGGGAGACCCCTTTATATAGGATACAAAGTAGGGTTTCTGTCTTGTTCACTAAGAAAGGGTAAAATAATCATTCACTAATTAATAATATTCATAACACTCCCCTTTGAATGACTATTTACAAGATTGTTGTCTCGTTAAAACCTTGTCAGGAAAACCCAGTGGGACAAAACCTGAGCTAAGGAAAAAGAGTACAGCTTACTCCCCCTGATTGTAATCACCGAAGATCTTTGACTTCTTAAAGTAATTATTTGTGATCAATCAGTCTCATTAAAACCTGTAACTAATAAAACCATATAGGAAAAACTTAGTTATTCAAATATAAATTTTGGTCTTAGGACCCAACCTTCGAATTGTTGAGTTTCACATTCATTTGTATTATTGTATATTTTTCGTCCTTCAGGGACATGCCCTTACCAGAAATCTATATTGACTAGAGCATTCGCAATTGCTATAACCGGCCGGTAACTCTGCTGGAGTATTTTAGATGCGTCTAGTGTTCAATATACATTTCTTGACAAATGAACAATAACGTGAACTTCAATTCACAATCATTTAGAAGATTATATTTTTCTCTGAACTTCAGGTTGTTGGAAATCGATATCCCGGGCTATTAAAATTTGCGGAAAATAATAACCCGACCGAAATCCTCTCGCCGGGGTTTATCGCAAACCACCACACGAGCCGGAGCCCGGCTCGAGCACACCACCGCGGGTAAGCCCGCGGCTAGCCCTAGTCGAACCCCCATGTGGGGTTTGCGATCGCGTTAAGCGATCGCATGGGGATGCATGAACGCATCCCCGGGGCTGCTCGTAGCAGCCCCCGGTGGTGAGTCCGACGACTCACCGCCATCGCCGGAGGGGCCCCGTCCGCCCAGCGGACTGCCGCGGCTTGCCCCGGCGATCGATCACATGATCGACCGCCCGCCCCGGCGTCCAGCCGGGGCTGCTCCTTCGCGCCACACGATCGAACCCTAGGGTTCGATCGACTCCCTCGGCTCCCAGCCGAGGGTCCTTTCGATCCTTCGCCGGGGATCTCGAATCCCCGTCCCCGAAGATCGTCGTTTTCCCGGATCGTGTGTTCATGTATGTATCACAATCATATCACATAAAATCATAGAAGGGAGTATATGATTTTATCTTTCGATTCGTTGTGCGGAGAAACGAAATCAAGATGATGACCTTACGATCTTCCCACGTATTCCTTGCACTGGCTTGAACGTCGGGTGGGCGACGATCTTCCAAGCTTATGGATCCTCTTCAACTCTCTAGAATATCAAGTATGATAATCTTGTCTTATGAAAAAGTGAAGACCATGTAGTGCTTTTATAGGCTACGTAGGGGATCTAACGGAGGTGGAATATTGGGCTTCCAATATTAATGATTAAATTGAGCCCAAGCCCAAATCTATTAATCTCCCATTAATATTAATTAATTTATTTTCCACTATATAAATTAATTGCACTCCCAATATTAAACCATATTATATCAAATAATATTTCTCCGGTAGTATTATTTATTCCGTGTATTTAAGATTTAAATATCCATGAATAAAATTAATTTATTGCTAATTAATTTATTCATCTCTTGAATCCGAGACTAGTACCATTCAACCTTAATTATTGTGCGGAACGAATCCACTCATGAGGTTTACACAATAATTCCTTATGAACTCATCTCGGGGATATTATCAACCCTTCCGGGATACACTTTCCCGTCAAGTATTCACGGCATGCCATATATAAAATATAGTGACTCAACTTAACCGGTAATTAACCCAATAATTAAATCGGTTAATTCCTTTGGAAAATCAAAGTCACATATATTAAATATACACACCCGCAATAGTATCGGGGATTAAAAATAAAATACTCTGAGACTTGAATCGATTATCGCCGGCAATCCTAATCGATAAATCTCAAGCAATCCGCCCAATACACCAAGTGTACAAGTGTGATAAAATAATTAAGACAAATTATTTTCTCTCTCACACAACGACTATACCGATGGATTGGTCCGTGTCCATCTAGGTCGTGAGCAACTGTTTGATTAAATACGAGTAACCGATAGTATGATCTTCTGTGTGGGGCCCGACACACCATACTAACTATAACGTATAAAATCCAGGACTATATTTTGCATATATTTAATTATCAAATAATTAAAAGCAAACAATTGTTTATTAATTAAATAGATTAAATGCTATGACCGGGAGTTTACCGTTACTTAAATCTAGACATTAAGTACACAACTCCAACACAGGTTCTCTCGAAAACAAACTCATATGGAACATTATGATGTCCTCATTAATTATTATCGAGTGATATACATGCCTCGTTAAAAACCTCGTTATAAAACCTTGTAGGAAAAATACTCGAGGAAAAGAGTACATGACATTCACATTTATATTGTGGTGATTGTCTCGTTAAAAACCTATAACTAAGAAAAACCCGTGGGAAAAACTTAGTAGAGGGAAAAAGAGTGCAATCACTGGTCTTCGGGACCTTGTCTTCAATATCATTTTTGTCCATAATGACATATGTAATATGATACTATACATGTTCTGATTTTCATTTCCTTTCATTTCAGGAATCTTAAAATCCATCCAGGATTTTCATGTATGTATCATTCGATGCATATATTTATCGTTGTTGCTGCCATAAATATTAAGTTGCGGAACTTAATGTCATCCTTAAAAATATCGAGTTTCTGCGAAAAACTCTTGAGCAACTAATCTCGCTTTTATATCTCTCCACATCATTATTCTTTTTTCGTACTTACACTCACGTATATCCTTCTGGGATATTATTTTGAGGTGTGTATTATAGAGTCAAAATATATCTTTATTTAGCGAGTCATGCTCAACCTCAATTGCTCGTTTCTATTTCTTTGAGTGCTGTTGGCACACTATCATTTATTTAAGTTTTGGACCCAAATTTTCTAGAGCAACTCTTGAGGTAAATATGTCGTTGACGACTTTCTATTTTTCTATGTTGATGACAATTCAATATATCAACCAAATCTTTAATCATTTCCCAACAATATTTAATTTGGTTGTTCCGCAATCCCATGATTTTCTATTATCATGTGCACATGCTTTTTCAATGGGATTTTCATCTAACTCTCTTCAGGAGATTTTGAGGGTGACTTAATTTCTTTATTTTTCCGCGTATTTATTTTATATCTTAAGATCGATCTAATACGCTTCAGGCGTATATTAGAATCAACATTTGAGTTGATCTCTTTGGTATTTGAACTCTTATAGTTCATTTATTACAAATATATGATTTTGTCACACCTTCATTAATATGTAAATTAATTTGGCAGATTACTTGCTGAATATTGCAAGTCACTTATCTTAATGAACTTCGGGTTCAATTGATTGGTGCATGGATCTAGAATTAAAGATCGTTTTCATTCCATGAAATTTCTCGGTATTTATAATTTTTATATTCTTATCTCCCCCTAATGCCGGGAAATGATCTTCGTTAAATATGCAACTCAGCGTAATTGATATAAACCGATCTTCTGGATCGTGATCTTCTGGATTGTGAGCTCGAGATATTATGCCCGCTCATAAAAATATACTTTAGTGGTGATATGAATGTAAGTTGCATATTTAAAATTAATTCGCAGATGTGAAATGTTTGATTCATTTCCACACACAATCATGATATGCATCATCTTTATTTTGAAGTACATTTGTAGCACTTGTGGGGATAATTAGTAAAGCTCTTCCGGAGCCAACTTTTAATATGTTATTATTTGCATAACAGTTGCTTTACCAATGATCCTTCGGGGATACAGTATTTTTACCAATGATCCTTCGGGGATACAATATCTTTCTTCGGGGATACAATATCTTTACCAATGATCCGTCGGGATCAAAATAAATTTCAATATATAATTTTCTCAGAAATTAAATTTAATTGAAATCGAGTTTTTCGATATTTCATGAGTACCCACTGTTGTGTATTTTTATATATATAGGAGACAGTAATCTAAAACCTTGAGGCGTGTTGATCACTAACCGAAAACAATATTTTCACTATGTAGAAATTTGTTTACAGGATACAACAATGCACAAAATTCTTATTGAGAAACTTATTGGAGAGATTATTATTTTTTTGTTACTGTACTTTTCTGTACTTCTCTATGTGGGTGTTTTTCTTTCTTACGCAAACATATATTTATACGTAGAAGACAACAGTTCAAGGGGACGCAACTATTATTTCATATTATAGCAACGTTTCACATTGTAATTTCACGCAATTATTATACGCAATGTTTCACAATTGCAACTATTATACGCAACGTTTAATAATCTAATATTAACTTTTCAGCGTTAATATCATACTTTATTTGAAAAATAATTTATCTGTTTTTATGAATCCATTTAACTGGAATTTTTGAAGATATATTCTTAGCTAATATCGTTTAGCTGAGATAAAAGGCAAATGATTTTAAAGCAAGATGAAATATATCAAATAATCATGGTATACAGAAAACCGTGAAAAGATTTAAGTGTAAATCCACTAAGAAGTCTACGAGTAAGAAAAGAAAAGGACTTTTGTCCTGTTTTTATTTCAGTGGATTAAATAATCGCAATGAATCTTGGTTATCTTAGAAAGACTAAGATGATAATAAATTTCAAATGTACTAGAAAGTTAATGGATGCAAGTTTAGAGAAAAATATATCTCTTAATGAATATTTGTAATATAAGGAGAGACTATAAGTTGATGAATCTTGGTTATCTTAGAAAGACTAAGATGATAATAACTTTCAAATGTACTAGAAAGTTAATGGATGCAAGTTTAGAGAAAAATATATCTCTTAATGAATATTTGTAATATAAGGAGAGACTATAAGTTGGTCGCCCAATAAATAAACTTGCATATTATATTGTAAAATCTGAGTTTATAACCTTGCGTGAGCAATAAAAGTATATTGCACAATAAATTATGAGTTTATAGCCTTGAGCGTATATTGCACAATAAAATGTTTATAGCCTTGCGTGAGCAATAAAAGAGACAAAATATAGAGTTGTGGCCACAACCCTGCTATTTCTTTATACACTAACAGTTGCGCTACGTCAAGAGTATATTTATATATATATATATATATATATATATATATATATATATATATATATATATATATATATATATATATATATATATATATATATATATAATAAACATATTGGTTTAAAACATTAATATGTAAGAGATTTAATTACAAAGTGTGTAATTAAAATTAAAGAGCATAGACATATATAATTAATTACAATATACACTAACAGTTGCGCTATGTCAAGAGTATATTGATATATATATATATATATATATATATATATATATATATATATATATATATATATATATATATATATATATATATATATATATATATATTGGTTTAAAACATTAATATGTAAGAGATTTAATTACAAAGTGTGTAATTAAAATTAAAGAGCATAGACATATATAATTAATTACAAAGTGTGTAATTAAAAGAACATATATAGCGACATATATAATAAACATATTTGTTTAAAAGACTAATATGTAAGAGATTTAATTACAAAAGTGTAATTACAATTATTTATATAAGATCTGCGCAGATCATCTCAACCAAAATTATTGGATTTAAAATAAAAATAAAAAAATAAATAAGCACCTATGATGGGAACCCAACTTTGAATTAGTAACAACTAATGATAAAGTTCAATGGGTAATAACAAGTCATAGTAATGTGCATGATAGCACTAGTGTATTTCAAAACAATACAATTATAACTAGTGGTGACAATTGCCAGAAGAAGAGGATGAACATATTGTTCTTAATAAAGTCTTAAGTCTAAAGCAATTGGGACAAATTAAAGACTTTACCTAAGTAAACATAAAAGTGGTGCCGCTTCGATTATAATTTGTGATATTCTATTAATGTTTACGAAAGTGACAGGATTAGCACATGGCCATATATAATAGTGCTAAGGTTAGTTAAAATCTTTTGAGAAATATAATAATAAATATATTATGTGTGTTATATTTTCGATTTAACATTTAAGAGATTAAGGTTCAAATCTTAAAGATACCTATAATTTCGTTAAACTTTAAAGTATATACACTAATTGAAGGTCCAAATCGAAAGATACCTTCTTATATTCCTAATATGTTTAAAGTGGAGAATATACAAATTAGCGGGGGATTGTTAGTAATTTGTATCTGTTATTTTACGTAAATAAAATAAATTATATTTGTTTAAAATAAATATAATATTTTAAAATAAATTAATTATATCAGTTCAAAAGATATAAATTAATAATTCATAAAACAAGATAAATTATTTTTCAGATAAAGTATGATATTAACGCTAAATTGTGAAACATTGCGTATAATAATTGCGTGAAGTTACAATTTGAAACATTGCTATAATTTGAAATAACAGTTGCGTCCCCTTGAACTGTTGTCTTCGTATAAATATATGTTTGCGTAAGAAAGAAAAATACACTCACATAGAGAAGTACAGAAAAATAATAATCTCTCCAATAAGTTTCTCAATAAGAATTTTGTGCCTTGTTGTATCTTGTAAACAAATTTCTACATAGTGGAAATATTGTTTTCGGATAGTAATCAACACGCCTCAAGGCTTTTCAATTTCTGTCTCCTATACATATAAAAAAATATACAACACCCACATAGTACATTTACTCTAGATTTTCAAAATATATCCTTAGGCATAATTCATATGTAATCATTGTTTCAACGAGAACAATCGAATTTGGCGTTTAACTTTATTAAAAAGAACATTTTTGAACTTTGCTTCTTCGGGAGCAATCAATAAAAATATATTCTTTCAAGAATTTTATTTCTTATGAATATCAATAACGATTTAAAATATTTAAAGTTTAATTGCTACACCATGAACAATTTGATTTGATATTTCTGCGGGAATATCATATCATATTACTTCAGGAATATCAAATTATAATGCGACTCAAACTTGTGAAATGTTACTTTCATGATAGATTTATTATATGTCTCGACAGATTTTAAATCTCATAATCCAATGCGGAGTCAATCATACCACGTTTTGGTAGTACGACCAACTTCGGGTGATCGTATCTTTCTTTTAAATCTTTCCACAAAGCTATTGGATCTTTCACGGTCAATTTTCAAAGATATTGTTAGAGATTATTAGTATATAATCATAATTAATTTGATATTGATATTTCACAAGAATATCATATCACGATATTTTTTAGAAACATTTAATTTTGATATTTCTTCAGGATTATCATATCATGATGTTCTTCAGAAACATTTAATTTTGATATAATTCTTCAAGAATATCATATCATGTTCTTTAGGAACATTTAGTTTAATTTAGTTTTTACTAGGCATAATTAATTTGATATTACTTCAAGAATATCAGATTATAATGTTATTCGGGAACATATGATATTACTTTAGAAATATCAAATTATAATGTTCTTCGGAACATATGAATTCAAGAAGAAGGGAAGAGAAGTAGATATATTTATAATTATTAATGAATGTAAATATAAATATAAATTCTTGCTTTTGAGTTCAGATCTTGAATGAGTAGAACTTCGATGAAGAACGCGGTTGATGAGTAGAACTTCGATGAAGAACGCAGTTGAGCTTTCTTAGGGCATCGTATAACGTGTTATAAACTCAAGAGAATTTGAAAGAGAATAATAGAGTAGTAAGAAAGACAATATGAGTGGAGAATAAAATTGTTATGAATTGTTGTGGATTTTTATTTCATTCTTTCTTGTTCAGTAAGAAAGTGTAAAGTAGTCATTCACTAATTAATAATATTTATAACAAAAACCAAATTTTATTTTTTAACTTTATTATATCACGGCGTTGGTGTGATAATTGATTAAAAAATTTATTCTTTTGTACTTAATTTTAAATTATTTCAGTTCAATTTAGATGGATTTAGCTTGAAAAAAATTAAAATAAAAAAAATAAAATTAATAATTTCAAGTATATAATTAAATTAATCTTAAAATATTATTAAATTTAAAAAAAAAATAACAATTTATAAAAAATATTACTAATATTATTTAAAAATAATAATTTAAATTTATTTTAAATTCATTATGTTCAATTGAATATAGTTTACAAGAATTCAGTCAAAAATAACATGTCATTAGGAATATTAGAATTTAGAAAGACTAACAAATCAATAATAACGTGTCATTAAGAATATTAGAAGGACTAAAATAGATTCGTTTTATATATTATATAGATATATATTTCCAAAATTTAATCCTATATGATTTATTTATTAGTACTAACTAATTTTCTTAAACTGCAGTAGATTTTTTTTGTTAGTTAATAAATAAAGAATAAATATACAATTACCATTAAAGATTGTGACAAATACAAATCAGCCCTTCACTCCCCACTCCACCCACACCACCTGTGGAGAGAGAAAAAAGGGAAACGCAGAAGGAAGGCAGTTATGGCGAAACAGAACGCCAGAGAGAGAATCTTATGCGTCGCATCATTCGTCGCATTTCTGTTATTCGTCCTTCTCTGGATTTACATCGAAGACCACGCCTATTCCCCTCCCCTCCCCAAACCCACCATCCGCGTTCACCCGTCGTCGCCGTCGCCGTCGCCGCCGCCGCCATCGGCGTCGGATCAGCCCACCTTCTACGACGACCCGAACACCCGATACACCATGGACAAGCCCATGACCTTTTGGGACGAGAAGCGGGCCCACTGGCTCAAAGCCAACAACAGAGTCTCCGGCGGCGTGATGGTGATCACCGGGTCCCAGCCCGGCCCGTGCAAGAACCCCTCCGGCGACCACCTCCTCCTCCGATTCTTCAAGAACAAGGTCGATTACTGCCGGATCCACGGGTACGGCATCTACTACAACAACGCCTTCCTCGACCCGAAGATGAGATCCGTTTGGGCGAAGGTCCCGATCCTCCGGGCGGCGATGCTGGCCCACCCGGAAACAGAGTGGCTCTTCTGGGTCGACTCCGACGCCATCTTCACCGACATGGAGTTCCGGATCCCGCTCGACAAGTACGACGCCCACAACCTAATCGTCCACGGCTACCCGAAGATGATCTACGACGAGAAGAGCTGGGTCTCCGTCAACACCGGCGCCGTCCTCATCCGGAATTGCCAGTGGTCCATGGATTTCCTCGACGTCTGGGCCGGGATGGGCCCGCGGAGCCCCGATTACGAGAAGTGGGGCCGGATCCTCCGGTCGACCCTGTCCGACAAGTCGTTCCCCCAGGCGGACGAGCAGTCGGCCCTCGTCTACGTTCTCTTGAAAGGGGATAAGAAATGGACGGACAGGATCTTCGTGGAGAATGAGTACTTCCTGCATGGGTATTGGCTGGGATTGGTCGACAAGCTCGACGGGATCGGGGACATGTACCTGGACGTGGAGAGGAACGTGAAGAGGCTGAGGAGGTGGCACGCGGAGGTCACCACGGAGGGGTACGCGGAGGAGAGGGGGCCCCACGTGGCCGGATGGGGGGACGATCGCCGGAGGCCATTCGTCACGCATTTCACCGGTTGCCAGCCGTGCAGCGGGGACCACAACCCGGCGTACGAGGGGGATTCGTGTTCGGTGGGGATAGAGAGGGCGCTTAATTTCGCGGATAATCAAGTGTTGAGGAACTACGGGTTCGTGCGCCCGAATTTGGTGAACGGATCGCACGTTAGGGATCGACCTTTCGACTATCCGAACCATAGGTGATTATTCGAGGAAGAAGAAATCATTATAGAACAATAAAAAAGAACAAAAAAAAATATGATGTTTTATTTCACTTTTTATATATAGGTCGTCTTTTAATGATCGATTTTTATTTGAATGAAAAAAGTCCATATACATTTCGGTGAAATTTAATAGTGATTGTGAACATTTTCAATTTTGTTGGTAACAATAATATTAATGTAACTGTATCATCAAATTTATAACTATTAAAATTTCAGGAAATTCTCATAATTCAAACCATAAAACATGTCTCTAAAAAGTTGTACATTTAAAGTGGAATTCGTAATTTTGGGCTGAATTGGTGGTGAAGTTTTGCTTTAATTTTGTTTTTCCCGTTTTCAAAAGTTGGGAGTGAATTAAGATGAGCAAATTGTCGCCATGAATATCGTAGGATTTATGATGGGGGTTGACCGTAAATAATGTGTTCGTTGGTCCACACATTATTATAGTAATTTTTTAAATTTTTATTTGGGTAAAACATTTAACACCAAAGTTTTTGTAAATCTTCCACTTAACTCCCAAAATTTTGATAAAATTTATTAAACATTCAAAATTTTTATAAAAGTTGTACTTAACATAATTTTTATTATTTTAATATCAAAAATATTAAATTCTTTAGTAAAAAATCTAATATACTTCCAAAAAATTCATAAATACATAAAAATCTATTTAAATTAATACATATATTTATTTATTTTAATAATATTAATTAAAATAATATTTTAAAAAATTAAAAAACTAAATAAAAATAACAATATCATTTATTAATACATATTTAAATTTAAACAAAATATTTCAAATTTAAAGTATTTTTTTAATAATATTTAATTTGAAATTTGAAATTAATACTTATAACATTATATTTTTATTCTTTAAAAGTTTAATTTTAATTGCATTATTAAAATAAAATATAGTTTTAAAAAATTATAAATTAAATTATTTATAAATTCAAAATTTTTAATATTAGTAAATAAAAAATGTATTTTTTTGTATTTTTTAAAATTAATTTTTATTTACTTATAATTCTTCGGGTTTATTACATTTTGCAACCCCATGTATGGGGTTTTTTACACTTTGCAACCTAGTCGGAATTTCGTTACACTTTGCAACCCAATGTATACGGGTTTTACACTTTACAACCTGCATCGGAATATTCGATGGAATATTCCGTTTAAGTGGTTTTTTTGTAATTAAAAATACCTCCACAATGGCTTATTACATATTTATCCATCCAGTCAATTACGGTCAATATTTTTTTTATTTATTTAAATTAATAGTGAAATTCTAACACAAACACGGGCCCTCTCCACATCTTCTACATTTCTAGGGTTTCTGTCTCCGCCATCATTGCCCAAACATCAAATATATTATTCAATCTTTTTTTATTTTTCTAAATTCCTAGTCTCTGTTTTATTTTGAAGGGCCGAAATGCAATAGGGGAGAGATTGAAACATGGTTTTCGTGGTTCTTAATATACCGGCAGGTTTTCTGCTGGTTGCCCTGCATCTAATTCAGCCCGTTCACATCAACAATGGTATCATAGTACGGATTTGTACTTTCCGATGGGGTTTTTCTGGTGAAGGAAGAAGAGATTTTTCTTGACCTAATTTTAGGTTCTGAGATTCATTTTTTTTTTTTTACTGGTTGCCCTGCATCTAATTCAGCCCGTTCACATCAACAATGGTATCATAGTACGGATTTGTACTTTCCGATGGGGTTTTTCTGGTGAAGGAAGAAGAGATTTTTCTTGACCTAATTTTAGGTTCTGAGATTCATTTTTTTTTTACTGGTTTCTCGTTTGGTAAATTTTCACGAATTCGCCTTCAAACGCCATTACATTTTTTATACGAATTTTATTTTATTGTTATAAATTTATCTTCTGTTGATTTTTTATTGATATTTTCTTTAAAAAAATAATTATGAATTTGAAGGGAAATTTGTCTTACCTGGACTTAATTTGTTAAATGAACAGGTACTATATTCAAGGCGTAATGAAAAAGCTGAATTCGTTGATATGTTGACGTAATGAAAAAGCTGAATTCGTTTTTTACATTGCATAATTAATTAAAAAATTTATTAATAATGGGTAAGTACATTAATACCCTTTCAGCTCTAGAATAAATGCACACTCACACACTTCACTGGCGCGTGATTCTCAATTAAACGGAATATTCCATCGAATATTCCGATGCAGGTTGTAAAGTGTAAAACCCGTATACATTGGGTTGCAAAGTGTAACGAAATTCCGACTAGGTTGCAAAGTGTAAAAAACCACATACACGGGGTTGCAAAATGTAATAAACCCTAATTTTTTTTAGGTAAAATATATTTTATTCCAAAAAAAAATTAATAGTTTAAATATTAAAATAATATAATTAGGGTAAAGTGCAACTTTTATCAAATGTTTGATTGTTTAATGTATTTTATCAAAAGTTTATTCATTAAAATGTTTTTTACCCTTTTTATTTCCATTCATTTTATAAAAAAATTATATTTTAAATATTAAAATAATAAATTCTAATGCGTTTTACACATTTTTTTACACCTCAAAGTACCTAATTATGAGAAATATGAATATAATAATTTCCCATAAATAGATGTTTGGACAATTCAAGTAATCAGTGCTAATTAATAGTCGCCATGTACTTGGTGATGGGTATGGACAGATTTGGATAACTGTAATTAATTACCTAAGTAGCTACGATCTTCAAGCCCTCGTTTGACCACTTAACAAGTGTTTTTTTAATTTAATTTTAGTTCATTTTGTTGTGTATTTTTTATATGTATAGGAGACATAAATTGAAAAGTCTTGAGGCCTGTTGATCACTATCCGAAAAAACAATATTTCCACTATATAAAAATTTGTTAACAGGATACAACAGACACAAAATTCATTTGAGAAACTTATAAGAGACTTATGTACTTTTTATGTACTTGTATGTGTCTAGGTTTCTGTTGTTACTCTGTTTACTTGCGTGTCTACTTTTTCTTTGTGTCTTACGCAAACTTATATTTATACACAAAACACAGACTGTAGAGGAGGGATGCAACGTTTCAGATTATACATGTTTCAAGCGTTAACTTTGTTGGACACAATTTGTTACGCAACGTTAACTTTATTGGACACAACCTTTCACATTAACTTTATTATCTTTTGCGTTAATATTATTTCAAATTATACGCAACTATTATACACAACGTTTATAATAAGGGTTTATTACATTTTGCAACCCCATGTATAGGGTTTTTTACACATTGCAACCTAATCGGAATTTCGTTACACTTTGCAACCCAATGTATACGAGTTTTACACTGTACAACCTGCATCGGAATATTCGATGGAATATTCCGTTTTAGTGAGAAACACGCGCCAATGAAGTGTGTGAGTGTGCATTTATTCTGGAGCTGGAGGGGCATTAATGTACTTACCCATTAAAAATACATTTTGAATAATTAATGTTTGAAATGAAAAAAACCGATTCAGCGGTTTCATTACACATCAACAAAATCCCCAAATCCCCTTAGCTCCAAAATCCGCAAACTCCAGAAATCCCCAAATCTCCCGCAAGAACCCTAATTCCACAAATTCCAAAAATCCAAAATCATAATCCCTAAATATCGACCGAAACGAACCCTAAAATCCTAATTCCACAGCCTCCGTCAAGAACCCTAACCCAAAATACCCAAATCCAAAAGCGAGATGCAGTGGAAATTGCGGCCCGATTCTGCACCCCCGCCGGTGGTTGAGCCTTCGAATCATGACATCTTCACCCTGAGAGTGCATCACAGTGGCAAATTTCGACAAGATAAAGAAGGTAACGTCTGTTATGTTGAAGGGAAGGTGAATTATTTTGATGATTGTTCTGAAGAGCTTAGATTTGAGGATTTTAATAGGATGTCATCTGCTTTAAATATCTGTGGGGTTATGGAGTATTATTTCAGTTCCAATTGTGAAGATGGTTGCTCAATGTTGGTGCATATTAAAGGAGATTATGAGGTTCTGGAAATTCCTTGTGTAGTTGCCCTAGATAAGTGTGTGTCTATATTTGTGGATCATGAGATGATAGATTTTAATGCAATTATTTATCAAGGTCAGCCATGTGATGAATCTCTACTTAGTTTGTCAACTGTGAGATCTGAAAATGGCAGTGCTAATAGATTAGTTGATTTCAATGAAGATGATGATGAGGTTAGAAATCCAGTTGACCCTGCCAATGTTGAAGAAATGGTTGTTGAAGAACAGCCTGCTGTTGAAGAAATGGTTTTTCAATCACATCCCAATGTAGAAACCAATGATGGGGACAGTGAAATTGAGCAATCATTTGGAGAAGATTCTGAGCTTTCTGATTTCTTTGAGGACAGTGATGGATGTTATGATGATAATATTGAGCAGTTCAACAAGTTTATTGATATTGAGGCTGAGAGTGAGGGTTGCAATGAACCTGATGTAGGTGGATCCAAGAGGCCAGTCACCAGGAGCAAAACAAAACAAGAAAAGCAGATGAAAAAAGAGGAAGTTGAGGTGAAGTCCAAGGCTTTGAGGGGGAAGGGAAAGCAAAGGGGTTTCAGAGAGTTCAACCAAGTTCTGATTGGAGAGAACATTGAATTTGAAGTAGGACATAAGTATTCTGACATGTCCATTTTCAGGGAAGCTGTTAGACAATATGCTGTGCAAAATGGAAGGGACTTGAAGTTTAAAATCAACCATGCTACTAAAGTTCAAGTTCTGTGCAAGATAAAAAAATGCCCATTTATGATTTTCTGTTCAAAAATGTCTGGTGAGGACACAATGCAGGTAAAGTCACTGAATGATACACATACTTGTGTGAGACAAGAGAAAGTGACACAAGTTGACACAAGGTTTTTGTTCAAGCAGTACAAGGATAGGTTGAGAAGTAACCCTACATGGCCTATTGATTCTATGGTTGAGACAATGCAAAAAGAGCTTGGTTGTATAGTTCACAGGGCTCAATGTTACAGAGTTAAGAACAAGGTGCTGAGGTTGGGCAATGGTGATGAAGCTGAGCAGTATTCTCTACTGTATAACTATGCTTAGGAGATTTTCAGAAGCAACCCTGGGAGCAGTGTTGTGATAAAGTCAAGTGTTGTGGGCTTAAATGCTATTTTTAGAAGATTTTATGTATGCTGGGATGCCTTGAAGAAAGGTTTGCTAGAGGGCTGTAGGAGAGTGATTTGTTTAGATGGTTGCCACTTGAAGTCAGGTTCTGGAGGTATGCTACTCACAGCTGTGGGGATAGATGGCAACAATGGGATTTCCCCATTTGCTTATGCAGTGGTTGAGAAGGAAATTTCCAGTACTTGGCATTGGTTCCTAAACCTTGTGTGCACTGACCTAGGAATTTCTCAAAGTGGAAGTCACATGTGGACAGTAATGAGTGATAAGCAGAAAGGCTTGGTTGATGCTGTGAGAGATGTGATGCCTGGTTCTGAACACAGGTTCTGTGTAAGACATCTGTATGCAAACTTCAAGTTAGCTCACAAGGGGATGGGATTGGCAAATGTTGTGTGGAGGGCTGCTAGGGCAACAAGAGTTGTTGATTTGCAGAGAGTGATGAATGAAGTGAAGGACAGATCTGTTGCTGCATTTGAGTGGATTACTGAAAGAAACCCTCAACACTGGTCCAAAGCTCATTTTGGTACTATGAATAACACTGATATGATTGTGAATAATCTATCAGAGTGTTTCAATGCTGTGGTCTTGAAGGCAAGAAGCAGGCCAATACTGAGGATGCTAGAAGACATTAGGAGGCTTCTAATGAAAAGGGTGGGATTGAACAGGGCAGATATGATGAAGCATTCTGGGATTTTGTGTCCCAATCCACAGAAGTTGTTGGATAAAAATAAGGTAAAATCATTTGGGTGGTCTGCTACCTGGAATGGAGAGAAGGCATTTGAGGTGAGTGGACCCAATGATAATTACTTTGCTGTGCATCTTGGAGAAAGAACATGTGGATGCAGAAGGTGGCAAATCAGTGGCATACCATGTGCCCATGTTATAGCATGCCTCAACTACATGAGGTACAAGCCAGAAGAGTATGATGCTACCTGCTATACTAAAGCTTCTTATTTGAGAGCCTACAGCTACTACATGACTCCCCTGAACAACCAAGATGAATGGCCTTCCCCTCCACCTGATGAAAGGCTGCCTCTGATTCCTCCTCAAATTCAGAATATGCCTGGAAGGCCCAAGAAGCACAAGAGGAAATTGGAGCAAGGGGAGATAAAGGGTACTGCCAAAGTTGGAAAGTTGAGAAGGGTGATTGTGAACTCCACTTGTCACACTTGCAAGAAAACAGGCCACAATTCAAGAGGATGTCCACTGAATCAGGTTTGAGAAAAATGCGCATTTTTGACATTTTTTTAGTGATTTTTTGTCATTTTTGTATTTTTGAGAAAAAGTCGCATATTTCACATTTCTCTCAAAATGGGCATTCTGACCTACATTTTTGACATTTTTTAGTGATTTTTTGTCATTTTTGTATTTTTGAGAAAAAGTCGCATATTTCACATTTCTCTCAAAATGGGCATTCTGACCTACATTTTTGACATTTTTTTGTGATTTTTTGTCATTTTTGTATTTTTGAGAAAAAGTCGCATATTTCACATTTCTCTCAAAATGGGCATTCTGACCTACATTTTTGACATTTTTAGTGATTTTTTGTCATTTTTGTATTTTTGAGAAAAAGTCGCATATTTCACATTTCTCTCAAAATGGGCATACTGACCTACATATCTGTTTTTCTGTTAGGCCAAGAAGAATGAAATGGTATCACAAAGTCAAGGGCATGAACAGGCAAGCACTCCAGCTCCTCCTCAAGCTGCAAATCCAGCTCCTCCTCAAGCTGCAAATCCAGTTTCCACTCAGCCTCAAGTTCCATTGAGGAGGAGTCCAAGGAGGAAGGATGCCCAAACTGCTCCAACTCCAGTAATTCCATTGAGGAGGAGTCCAAGGAAAAAGGAAGTTGTCACTGCTCCAGATGCTTCTAAAGCCAATCCAAGGAAAAAGGTGCCTGCAAAAAAGAAAGTGACTGCTTCTCAACCTTCTATTCCACAGTCTGCTCCTCTTGTTGATGCTGCTAGGCCCTCATCATCTCAACCTGTTGCAGCTCATGTACCATTATCACAGCCTGAACTTCTGAAGAGGCTAGGTGGATCATTGATCACACTTAGAAATTCTGGTGATATCAGACCTATGTTCTCAAGTGTTCCAAAAAAGAAATCCAAGTGAACCAGTTGAAATCTACTGTATTTTGTGTCATGTATTTTGAACATCTTTGTACTTTAGTATTCTGTGTGTTGTAAGGTGCATCTATGAACATAAGTATTTAAGTCTTTTTATTTGATATGGTAAGTTGTTTGGAGATTATTGAGATGTTTGTTTGACATGTTTTAGTTGTTAACAGTACAAGAGAAGGTTTTGTTTTTTTCATGAACAAGTTGTTTGTCACAATCCCAGTTCACATAACATAATAAGTACTTTACCTATTTCAGTGCTTTTAGTTGATTTTAGTTTCTCCAATCCCAGTCATTCACATCACATAAACTTAACACAAAATCCCTTGCATTGCATTGCATAAAACATAATCTAGTACATTGCACAAAACACATCACAGTACACACAATACACAATCATAACACTAAATTCATTACACATACACAACACTTAAATAGTCATAAACTTAGTTAAAGAAACAGAAGAGAAGGGCAATGACAGCTACAAGAACAATAGTCAGCCTCAAATTCCTTTTTTTCTTCAACTGTTCCAATTCCTCAAATTTTTTCTTCTGCATCTCCAATTCTTTCATCAACTGCTCCAATTTTTCAACCTTCGAATTGATGTTTCTCAAAAGGCCAGGAATAATTTGATGGCATCTTTCACATGCAGGAGGGTCAACCCAAACAAAGTATTCACAACCTCCATTCTGCAATTTCATGAAATTTCAAATTTGAAAACAATGAGAAAATCAAAAAATCAAAAATTGAGCCTAAATTAGGGTTTTTCAGAAATTAGGGTTAATCAGAAATTGGGGGTTTTTACAAATATTAGGGTTCTCAGAAATTGGGGTTTTTACACCTACTGCCTGCGTTCAAATCAGTCGAAGATGAAGAAATTACTTGTAGAAAAGAAGAACTTAAATCACTTACCCGAAACTCATTGCATGCTTTATACCTCCTGCCTGGGTTCAAATCACTCCAAGATGTGCGACTCACCACTTCCTTTCCGCACCGGCAGAATTCCACCATGTCTTTTCTTCGTCGATTGGATGAGGCGCGATGTGTGCTGAAATTAGGGTTCATGGAATAAATGGGGTGAAATCCCTCCTCTGCGATTTATAAAACCCCCATTTCTCAAATTTCATTCCATTTTTAATTTAATTTTATTAAAAATAAAAATAGTTGACCGAAATTGACTGAGAGGGTTAAATGTGTAATCAACCATTCAAAACTGTTTTTATTAATAAAAAATCCACTAAAACGGAATATTCCATCGAATATTCCGATGCAGGTTGTACAGTGTAAAACCCGTATACATTGGGTTGCAAAGTGTAACGAAATTCCGGTTAGGTTGCAATGTATAAAAAACCCTATACATGGGGTTGCAAAATGTAATAAACCCTTATAATAACGTTAACTTTTGCGTTAATATTAAACTTTATCTGAAAATTAATTTATATATTTCATTAAATATTAATTTATATCTTTTGAACCGATATAATTAATTTGTTTACATAAAATATTATATCTATTTTAAACAGATATAATTTATTTTATTTACGTAAAATAACAGATACTGATTGCTCAAAAGTTAATTTATAAAATCCGAAAGGTTTACTACGTAAACCTCCCGAGTCGGTCTCTCAAGGAACAATACTATCGGCACGTGAGAAGGTTTTTGTATATGTTATGTTCGAGTTTCAAGAAGGGAAAGAAAATCATTATTAGCTAAAGGGGGGGAGGGGGGTTGCAATGAGTGTTTGATTAACAACTAGTACGAGTATTTAAAACAAGTAAATAAAGATCGAGTTGTAAAAAATGAGTTTAGGAAGCAAGGGTGTATCGATTACTCTTCCTAACGAACTAGAGTTGACGATATTTACAAATCTCTCAATTAACTAATAATCGGACTAAGGATCACGGTGTTGTCATGCTCTCCCTCACCAATGATCGTCTACACTCAATCACGACACACACGAGAGTTTCACCCCTCGAGGTCCTCTACTCGGCGTGCCGGTATTTCGAGTTTCGACATCACACATCAACCGTATGGTCCTCTAGCGATATACCACGAGGTTGTTCGACACGAGACCACAAATCGAAAGGTGTAATTGTCCAATTAATAGAAATTGAGCTACTTAAGAAATCAACTCTAATTCATTGAGGAATTTCATCAAACACCCTTACAAAAGGTTTAGCTAGTCATGATCAAGCACTCAAATTCACAATCCACAATCGAGTAAGCCATAATCGAGAGGAAAACGAAGAGAATCTCACCACGAGAGTAATGAAATCGATGGATGAAGAAGACGATCGAACCAAGCTTCCGAAATCGAGGTCGGACTTCAACTTGTCACCCGGAGAAACCGCTCTGATGAAAACGTCGGGCTCGAGGAGAGGAATATCGTTTGTGAATGAGATTTATCGGATTCTCGACGTACAGAATTTAGATCGTGAATTTGTGTAGAGAATTTGAAGAACATAAAAATGGAAATTGGATTGCTTGAGAAGAAAGCTAGAAATGTAATGTGGAAAGTGAGGAATGAAAAGTTAGTTACAATCTACAAGCCAAAATGCTATTTATACCCTTCAAAACGAGGGTCAAACAAAGTCAAAACGAAGTAAGGAAAAGGTGGACCACTCAGCACTAGATGTCGGACGACGGAGAATTCCTGTCGCCCGACAAGTAACTTGTCGTCCGACAGCAAATTATGTCGTCCGACAAATCATCGTCGTTCGCAGGTCGAACCTGCGATTCGGGGCCAAAATCTCTGTCTCGCTCTTCAAAATTGCCTACATGTCGTCCGACGGTGAAACAGTGTCGTCCGACATCGTCTTTGTCGCCCTCCATGGTCTTCAAATCACAATCTGTCGCACGCCACGAAGATGTCGGCCGACAAATCTTCAGTGCAAGTGGGTGTCGGCCGACAGGCAGTTGAATCACCTACTCAAAAACCATCTTTTACTCATTTTCTTCCCGCTTCGCCTACAAAACACGGAATATGGATCGATCACACGATTCCAACCAATTATGACCAAAGGCTAACTAAAACGGAGAAAAGAGAATCGAAAGAGAGCGGAAAGGACCACTAACCGACCCGAAAACGCACCAAAAACGTACCAATCAGATACAAATTACTAACAATCCCCCACTAATTTGTATATTCTCCATTTTAAACATATTGTGAATACAAGAAGGTATCTTTCGATTTGGACCTCCAATTAGTGTTTATACTTTAAAGTTTAACGAAACTATAGGTATCTTTAAGATTTGAACCTTAATCTCTTAAATGTTAAACCGAAAGTATAACACACATAATATATTTATTATTATATTTCTCACAAGATTTTAACTAACCTTAGCACTATTATATATGGCCATGTGCTAATCCTGTCACTTTCGTAAACATTAATAGAATATCACAAATTCTAATCGAAGCGGCACCACTTCTATGTTTACTTAGGTAAAGCCTTTAATTTGTCCCAATTGCTTTAGACTTAAACTTTATTAAGAACAATATGTTCATCCTCTTCTTCTGGCAATTGTCACCACTAGTTATAATTGTATTGTTTTGAAATACACTAGTGCTATCAATCACATTACTATAACTTGTTATTACCCATTGAACTTTATCATTAGTGGTTACTAATTCAAAGTTGAGTTCCTATCATAGTTGCTTATTTTTTTATTTTTTATTTATTTTTTTTAAATCCAATAATTTTGGTCAAATTACTCACTAATTACTTTAATGAGATGATCTGCTCAGATCTTATATAAAAAATTGGAATGACACATTTTGTAATTAAATCTCTTACATATTAGTCTTTTAAACTAATATGTTTATTATATATGTCTCTATATACTCTTTAATTACACACTTTGTAATTAAATTATATATGTGTATATGCTCTTTAATTTTAATTACACACTTTGTAATTAAATTTCTTACATATTAGTGTTTTAAACCAATATGTTTATTATATATATTAATATACTCTTGAGCGCAACTGTATAAAGAAATAGCAGGGTTGTGGCCACAACTCTATATTAACTATGATTAACAAATTTTTTAATCATTCTGCTTCTTTTACTGCTTGCTTACCAAGAGCTATAAACTCTGATTTCATTGTGGAATGTGTTATGCAAGTTTTTTTCTTAGACGAAGTATTGGGTATCCAACTTGCATAACAATAACTTTCTATCACATTTGAAAAGTTATTATAAATTAATTTTATTATCTTAGTCTTTTAAGATAACCAAAAAAATCAATTACTTTCCCATTATTAAATTTATTAGAGGTAAACCTCCACATTATAGGTGAAATATTTTGAACCTTTTCTCTAGTAGCTTTCTACTATAAAAGTGATTGAATTCACTGAAATAAAAACAGGACGAAAGTTCAGTCCTTTTCTTTTCTTACTCGTTGACTTTTTCGTGGATTTACACTTAAATCTTTTCATTTTTCTGTTTGCCATGATTATTTGATTCATTTGTGTTACCATAATTTAATTTCTCTGGCCTTTTATCTTCTATGATAGGCTCAACGATATAAAAATCTATCTTCAAAAATTCCACTTGGATTCACTATTATATTAGATTGTAACTCTAACAATCTTCATGCTTCAGAATTTTGAGCATCTTAAAAAATTCCACTTAAATGGATTCACTATTATATTAGATTATAACTCTAACAATCTTCATGCTTGAGAATTTTGAGCATAACCAACCAAATGTTGGAATGGTGTCCTTCATCCCACGTGTGTTGTACCGAAACAAGCTATGTACTGTATCCTGTGTAGATGGATCGATTGTGCGACGTTAAGTGTCGAGTCGTAAACTTGAACTTAATAGTCGACGATCAAGCCAAATGAGTCACACGGCCCTATTGATCATGTATAATTGGAGTATATAAACCTTGGTTGAGAATCGAGGTTGAACGACGGAAGAAACGGAGAAGAAAAACGGATCGGCACGATTTTGTACTAATTGTCGGCCGACACATGCATTGTGTACATGCATGTCGGCCGACACATGTGAAATCAAATAGAAATTACAAATTACAAAGGGTGTCGGCCGACACCCTATTTGCCCTTGAATAGTGTCGGCCGACATGCAATGTATTTGGTAATTCTTCCGGCCGCGGTTTTCTTGTTTCCTAATCCTTTTCAACCCTAAACTCTTTTGTTCCTCCTCCTATATAAAGAGGACATTATACCCACGATTTTGGTGGCGATTACACACGAAATATATTATTTCACAAGCACCAAAATACGAGGGAGACAAGAGAATCGAGTGGGACTCGATATTGTTGAAGGGCTTCCACGTTCGTTGATCAAGGAGGGTTCGTGCAACGAATTGAGGTCAGGTACGTTCGCGGCTATCCATCTACGCGTGAGCTATCTACATACAAGAATTACAAGGTACATAATTCATTACTAACTCGATTAATTGTTCTTACTACATACGTGCGCACTAGATCCATGATTAGAGTTTTACGTGTTTATGCATGATTTCTTCTTCCGCACTTTTCATGCTTGTAAAATACGTAAATCCATCTATTGGGATATGGATGAGATTCATACAAAACCCAACACCAAACACTTTTAATGTCACTTGGTTTTAACATGGATTTAATAGCACCGGTAACTTTATAATAACATATACAATGTATCAAAGAGAGTAGATGTCACCTTATATTATCTTGTCACCTTGTATAGTTTGTGCCATCAAGTTTGATGAAATCATTCTCCTTGGAATTGCACTTTCATGTTGTTGATTACTTCTGTCTCCATTGTAAAGATATTGTTTTTCGATTGTTGTGTATTTTTTATATGTATAGGAGACAGAAATTGAAAAGTCTATTTCCACTATGTAGAAATTTGTTAACAGGATATAACAAGGCACAAAATTCTTATTGAGAAACTTATAAGAGACTTCTATACTTTTTATGTACTTCTATGTGTCTGTGTTTCTTTTGTTACTCTGTTTACTTGTGTATCTACTTTTTCTTTGTGTCTTACGCAAACTTATATTTATACACAAAACATAGACTGTAGATGAGGGATGCAACATTTCAGATTATACATGTTTCAAGCGTTAACTTTGTTGGATACAATTTGTTACGCAATAGCGTTAACTTTATTGCACACAACCTTTCACATTAACTTTATTAACTTTTGCGTTAATATTATTTCAGATTATAGGCAACTATTATACACTAACGATAACTTTTGCGTTAATATTAAAAATTAATTTATCTGTTTTATTAAATATTAATTTATATCTTTTGAACTGATATAATTAATTTGTTTACGTAAAATATTATATCTATTTTAAACAAATATAATTTATTTTATTTACGTAAAATGACAGATACAAATTACTAAAACATTTCAAATCTCGCTTTAGTTCAGTTCAGATCACATAAATTCAGTTAAATTCAGTTCTGATCTCTTCCGTTCAACTCGATTAAGTCATTTCAACTTAATTAATATTAGAATATTATTTAATAATTATAAATTTAACATATTTATTACTCAAGGATTATGTTTAAAATATAATTTTGTCAATAATATATATCAATATATAAATAATTTAACGAATACGGTTTCCAATTAAGAAAATTTCCTAATCCCAAACCTAAACTCGTTTGAGTCAATTATGTAAGGTACAATTAAGGAAATTTCCTAATCCCAAACCCCAACCCGTTTGAGTCAATTGTGTAATATGGAGGCGAGAAATCGAACAGAGTAATTGGCTGCCAAAATGATTAATCTTATTATATTTTTTATATTTATATACAATGTATATTTATATTTTTATGTATTGTATTTACATGCAACATATATTTATATTTTTTAAAAAATAATTTTATATTTATATAATACATACAATACACTATTATACATATTCTCAATTTTTATATATTGTTATAATACATATATATGCATTAGATATTTACTATATTATATTTATATTTATCTTTTTATCAATATAAATATATATTTTATTTTTAATTATATTTTATCAGGTATTTGTTTACTCGAATACCCAATATTTTTTATAAATAATTTCCGTATTTCAATTCTTAAGTTCACATTAACGAATTTAGATACTTAGATAGTTAAATACTCGATCGGGTGCGAATATTTCATTACAAATCAAATATCTGATATCAAATAGTCACTGTTGGAGCTCCGCTCTTCTACGGCGAGCCTCGTACACCTGCAAATACACAAACAAATCAGAGGAGTCAGATCTGTTCAAACCCTAAAACCAGAGCAAGCTCCCAGATCTCAACAGTCAACGGATCTCCGAAGATCACCGGCCCGTGCAAGGATCTAGGCTTGAATGGAATACAAAGGGTACATGCAGCGGAGTATATATGTATATATATATATATATTAACGGAAGAGCAGAGAAACAGGGAGAGAGAGATTTGAGCTTCGGCTCAGGACTGCGAAGATGCAATCACAGCAGCTTCACCAGGCGCCGCCTAACGAGGGGAGAACACAGAAACCTTGCCAGCAGCACCCACAATGCACAGCTCTCTCACACACTCACTCACAGCCCTCACTCACACAAGGATCTCACAGATCTACACCACAGAACACCACAGAAGGTGAAGAAGGTGAAGGTATCAGAAATCGCACACAGTAGAGGTAGGGTTTACACACAGTATCAGCTGAGTAGAGTGAGGCTAGGGTTACGGGTGAGGAGGCAATAAGTAGGAGAGTTCAAGGGTCAGGATCAAGCTAACACTTACCAAAACAGATCAAGGGTCAGGATAGGTCAAAGCCCAAAGGACTGGGCTGAAGACATATGGGCTTGGTAAGTGAAGTGGGTTGGGCTGCAGTGGAGTGCTGGGCTGCTTCAGGTAAATGGGCCGGCTCCAATGAATGGGCCAACACACATTTATAACATTCTCCACCTTGTTGGCAACACACTGGATCAACCTGCTCAAGCATCTTATAAAGACATTACATGCTGGTTAAAAGCCACACACATGCAAACACAGTCTAACACAGTTCATCATAGCCTTAGCCCTGTACACCTAAGTGCACAGGGCAAGTTACACAAAGTAACAAAATATTATAGTGACTCCTCAGCCCTACCTGAGGCATTCAGAGAACACTATAAAGATAGTCCCAACTAGGGACTCAACTTACACACAGTAAGAAGTAAATGGGGTAATAACCTAGAGTCATAACACCAACAAAGAACACAGAGCACAGAGCAAGTAGTAACAAATAGGGCCAACTAATCACAGGCATCAAAATGCAGAAATTTCAAACAGAAAAGAAATTTTTCCAAAGGAAGTGATTTAGTTCCCATATCAGAGGGGTTATGATGAGTGGATATCTTTTCAAGTAAAATGTAACCAGATTCAACAAGGTCTCTAATGAAATGATACCTAACATCAATATGTTTGGTTCTATCATGAAAAACAGGATTCTTACACAACTGTATACCAGATTGGGAATCAGAGAACACAGAGACACTACCACTTAGCATTTTAATCTCAAATAAATGACCTTTCAACCAAATAGCTTCCTTGAAGGAATCAGTAATAGCAATATATTCAGATTCAGTAGTAGAAAGGGCAACAACATTTTGCAACTGAGATTTCCAACTAACACAGCCACCACACACAGTGAAAATATAAGAGGTAGAAGACTTTATAGAATCCCTATCATTAGCATAATTAGAATCCACATAACCACTCAAAATAACTCCAGCCTTTGACTTAGTGAATCTCAGGCCAAAGCTTCTAGTACTAGACAAGTACCTGAACAGCCATTTCATGGCTTCCCAATGAGGCTGTCCAGGGTTAGCCATGTACCTACTCAAACAACTAACACTATAAGCTATATCAGGTCTAGTAGACACCATCAAGTACATCACAGACCCCACATCACAAGCATAAGGCACATTAACCATAGAAGCAATTTCAGAATCAGTCTTTGGACACTGGTCCTTAGACAACACAAAGTGAGAGGCAAGGGGAACAGAAACAGACTTGCAACCTAGCATGGAGAACCTTTCTAGTAATTTATCCACATAGGCAGTTTGATTTAGGTGAATGTAACCTTTAGTTCTATTTCTCATACCTAGTATTTTCTTAGCATCTCCTAAATCTTTCATTTCAAACTTAGTACTTTAACTATGTTGAACAGATTTCACAGAGTTCAAATTAGGAGAAAGGATTAACATATCATCCACATAAAGCACAAGAAAAACAGGTATGGCAGACTTCAAATAATACAAGCAAGGATCATAAGAACTTCTGCTAAAATTTTGAGAAATCATGAATTCATCAAACTTTTTATTCCATTGCCTGGGTGACTGTTTCAAACCATAAAGAGATTTTTTCAAAATACAAACATGTTCAGTTTTAGTTTTATCAACAAAACCCTCTGGTTGTTTCATAAAAATTCTTTCCTCGAAGTCACCATGTAAAAAGGCAGTTTTAACATCCATTTGTTTCAGTTCCCAGTCATAATGAGCACACAAAGCAAGCATTATTCTCACAGTAGTAAACTTCACAACAGGAGCAAATATCTCATTATAATCAATTCCTTCTTTTTGTGAAAAACCTTTGGCAACTAACCTAGCTTTATATCTTAAATCATTACCCTCTTGTTTAACTTTGAAAAGCCATTTACAGTCCACAACAGAACACTTAGATGGTTTAGGGACTAAAGTCCAAGTTCCATTTTTCAATAAAGAGTTCATTTCTTCATTCATGGCAGAAAGCCAATTTTTGGAATTTTCAGATTTTAAAGCTTCCACATAGCATTTAGGTTCAGAGTTGTCAATCACATCATGCATATTGAAGGCAAAAGCACCCAACTGGAAATCATTAAGCCTAGCAGGGGCCCTAGGGTTTCTTCTAACCCTATCTCTAGCAAGTTGGTAATTACTAGGCACAGAATCATTTTCATTATCATGCATGGGGGAATTATTATCAATGAGATTATCATCTTGAGAATTAGCTGGCAAAGAGTTTGCAGGTTTATTAGGGTTTAACGCAGGAGGTATAGGCAAGTTCACAGATTCAGGCACACAAGCAGGATCAGAACTATGCACACAAGGATCATCAGGCAAGTCAGGCAAATCACTAGAATCATGTTCATTCACAGAATCAGTTTCAGGAGAAAGCTCCACCTCATTTTGAACTTCCACATTGGACTGACTCACAGGCAGACAAGGGAATTCAGACTCATTAAACACAACATCCCTACTAGTGATAGTTTTAAAACCAGGGTCACACCTAAGCCACAACCTATAACCTTTAGTACCTTCAGGGTAACCTAAGAAAACACATTTTTTAGCCCTAGGTTCTAGTTTATTCCCAGAGTGGTGGACCAAAGCAGAACAACCAAAAATTCTCAGATTTGTCAAGTCAATAGGTTTTCCAGAAAACACATGTTCATGGCACTTGCCCTTGAGGGGCACAGAGGGAGACCTATTTATCAGATAAGTTGCAGTTAACACAGCTTCACCCCAAAATCTTTTACTTAGACCAGAAGAAGCAAGTAAACACCTAACTCTCTCTAAAAAAGTCCTATTCATTCTCTCAGCCACTCCATTTTGCTGTGGGGTATAGGGGACAGTCCTATGTCTTCTAATACCAGCTTTAGCACATAAATCATCCATAGAGGCATTACAAAATTCAAGACCATTCCTAAGAGTTTTAATTTTCAAACCAGTTTGATTTTCAATAAGGGCTTTAAACTCTTTAAATTTTGCAAACACATCAGATTTATTATTCATTAGAAACACCCACACTTTCCTGAAAAAATCATCTATCACAGAAAGAAAATACCTATTGCCACCTTGGGTTGGAACAGGGGAAGGACCCCACACATCAGCATGCATATATTCAAGGATACACTTAGTAGAGGGCACATTGGGGGAGGGAGACACGGGAAAGCTCATTCTAGTTTGTTTACCTATCACACAAGTATCACAGAATGTAGAGCAAGTCAATTTAGCATCACCAAAGACACCTTGTTTTTGCAATAATTCAAAACCAGTTTTACTTATGTGTCCAAGCCTTTTATGCCATAAATCAGAAACATTTTCATGGACAGAATTTGCATGATTATTCAAATAACACTCAACTTTGCAAACATACAAATTGTACTGCCTAGCAGCTTTGCAAACAATTTTAGAATCCTCCATAATAGTCATGCACCCATTACCCCATTTACCACATAAACCCTCAGTTTCAAGTGCAGCACAGGAAATCAAGTTTTGACTCAAGTCAGGCACATGCCTAACATTTTTGAAAGTGTACACACTACCAGTTTCAAATTTCACAGAGATATCACCAATACCATTCACAGAACACCTTTTATCATTAGCAATGGAGACATATGAGTTTTTAAGTTCTTTATAAGTTGAAAACAAATGCAGGTATGGAGACATATGATAAGTGCACCCAGAGTCAATTAGCCAATCATTTTCACACCGAAGAGAGGCACTAGTAGCATTCACATTGGACAGCAGAGAGAAATCATGCATCATAAACACATCACCAAGATTATCAGAAACCACATTAGCATTATTACTATTCTGTTTCTTAGGTTTATTGCAATCTTTCATATAATGTCCAATTTCACCACAGTTATAACATTTTCTACCCTTAGCCTTAGGATCAGATTTACCCTTACCCTTGCTATCATTGTTTTGACTCACAGAGCCTTTTGAGCTCTGAGTGCCATACTTCTTATTCTTGAATTTACCCTTAACATAATTAACATCATTAGTGGCCTTAGGAGTTCTACTGGATTTTAAGTCCTGTTCTTTACTCTTAAAGCTGTTAACTACAGTTTCAAGGGTCACAACATCTCTACCATACTTAATAGCAGACTTAACATCAGAATAAGAGTCAGGTATGGCATTCAACAATATAATAGCAGAGTAATCATCAATGTGCTTATCACCAGTTAACTTGATATCTTGGATTAATTTATTGAAAGAGTCAATGTTTTCATTTATATCCTTACTCATATCAAGTTTGAATCTAAAAAACTTTTCAAGTAAAAACAACTTGCTGTTTAAAGAAGTTTCAGTATAAAGTTCTTCAAGTTTGTCCCAAAGTTCTTTTGTAGATTCAATACCACTAACTTTCCTAAGCACAGTAGAAGATAAACCAAGTATAATGGCAGAGTGGACAAGTTCATTAGTTTCAACTTTGATAGTATCAGTATCAGTGGTAGCATAACCTCCACTTATAGCTTTGTAAACTTTTTGTTGAATCAAAATACCCTTCATTTTCTGTTTCCAAATCACAAAATCACTTTTTTCATCAAAAGGGGGAAGGTTATACCCAGACATTTTGAAAAGGGATTACCAGTTTTGAAAACTCCAGAAAAAATAGAAAGGAAAACACAAGAGACCACACCACAGTAGACTCACAGTTACCACACAAAGCTCACAGACAGGATTCAAGCAATCACTCACAAAACCCTAGTTAACTATCCAAACACACAGAGGCAATTAACTCAGAGAAACAAATTGCTCAAACTAATTTTCAATTTAAAATTTTCAAACACTCAGTTTCAGAAAGATTTTCCAGAGAAAACAAGTTTTAAACAACACTTTTGAGAAAAACAGATTTTCAACACTAACACGACCACCAGGCGGGCCACACCATCACAGAGTGCCTCCAGGCGGGCTGACCATCAAGAAGACAAGCAACAGAGGGGTTAACAGAAGCTTACCTAGCGAGGTGTTCGCAAGTGACCTCAATTCCAGGGCCCGTTTCGCGTTTCACAGGCGATCCGGGTGCCAACCTTACAGCCAAGGGGGTGATGAAATCCCGGATTTACAATGGCTGGGGACACCTAATTCGGATCTGCTACCTGGGACTCCTAGAGGTGTCGAGCTCGGGCCGACCTTCACAGATCCGTGCAGATCTGAAACCCTAGGGTACAGATCTGCTTCACCGGTTGCCGACCGTTACCGGAGCACGGAGCAGTAGCTCTGATACCACTGTTGGAGCTCCGCGCTTCTACGGCGAGCCTCGTACACCTGCAAATACACAAACAAATCAGAGGAGTCAGATCTGTTCAAACCCTAAAACCAGAGCAAGCTCCCAGATCTCAACAGTCAACGGATCTCCGAAGGTCACCGGCCCGTGCAAGGATCTAGGCTTGAATGGAATACAAAGGGTACATGCAGCGGAGTATATATGTATATATATATATATATATATTAACGGAAGAGCAGAGAAACAGGGAGAGAGAGATTTGAGCTTCGGCTCAGGACTGCGAAGATGCAATCACAGCAGCTTCACCAGGCGCCGCCTAACGAGGGGAGAACACAGAAACCTTGCCAGCAGCACCCACAATGCACAGCTCTCTCACACACTCACTCACAGCCCTCACTCACACAAGGATCTCACAGATCTACACCACAGAACACCGTAGAAGGTGAAGAAGGTGAAGGTATCAGAAATCGCACACAGTAGAGGTAGGGTTTACACACAGTATCAGCTGAGTAGAGTGAGGCTAGGGTTACGGGTGAGGAGGCAATAAGTAGGAGAGTTCAAGGGTCAGGATCAAGCCAACACTTACCAAAACAGATCAAGGGTCAGGATAGGTCAAAGCCCAAAGGACTGGGCTGAAGACATATAGGCTTGGTAAATGAAGTGGGTTGGGCTGCAGTGGAGTGCTGGGCTGCTTCAGGTAAATGGGTCGGCTCCAATGAATGGGCCAACACACATTTATAACACTCACCCCAAGCAAAAAGCGATTAATAAAAAAAATATACAACTCTCTATTTTAATTTGTATTTACACTATATTTAAAATTTAATTTAATAACTAATTAATAAAATAATTAATTAATAATTATAAATTATGATAATAATTTTGTTAATATTATTTTTCCCTTTAGTAATACTTTCATGTTCATAATCATAAATAATAATTTTCAATTTTTTTAAATTAATTATATTTATGTAATTAATAATATTATTACATTAACTATAATTAGGTATTAATATTTATACTAAAATTTCACTAATACTATGATATAAATTTAAGGTAAAAACTTAAAATTACACAATTTATTATTTAAGTAAACACTTAATTTTACATTAATTGGACAATTAATATAAATAAAAAAGCAATTATACATATACAATTATGACACAAAAATATAATAATATCACAAGTAAACATGGTGATTTTGACCTTATATTTATTGATAAATGTAAAAATATATGATGATAAATTACTTAATATTTTTATAATTATTTATTTCTTAAATCAATATATATATATATATATATATATATATATATATATATATATATATATATATTCAAATTTTATTTTATTTCATAATCAAATTAATGAAGAGGCATAACAATATAGGAAACATTATCGATATTCGAATCGAAGCCATAATTTCTCAATACTTGATTATCCTCTCCATCCCTACCGAACCAAAACCCTCCTCGTACACAGGGACACTGGGTTATGATCTTCACTACACGGTTGACACCCCTTGAAGTGCGTCACGAAGGGTCTCCGCCAATTACCATATTGCCCCTCTTCTACCATGTAAGATTCCCTTTCCGCCGTGTTACCCTCACTCACCGCCTCTGCATGGCGATCTCATCGAACTTGTCTACCAAATCCCGCCAATACCATGCAAACAACATTGATTCTCAAAGAATCTTGTCCCTAGCTCCATTGTCTCTCTCCTTTCAAAAGTAAATAAACGAGGGCCGATTGATCGTCAGCTTCGGAGTATAGCTTGTCCGAGAGGGTCGATCTGAAGACATCTCCCCACTTGACGTAGTCCGGGCTTCCCGGGCCCATCTCGGCCCACACATCCAAAAAGTTGATGGACCACTGACAATTCTGTATCAAGAAAACGCTTGCATTCACCGATATCCAACTCTTTTTCTCGTATATCATATCGGGCCAACCGTGGCCAACCATGTTGTGATCCTCGTAGAATGTCAGCCAGTGCTTTCGCCTTTGATCCCAATCGACCATGGGTCGGTCTATGGTGTAGTACATGTTCGGATCGTCGTAGAATGTTTTGGACATGAGGAAAGAGGAGAAGTTGGGATTTCCGACCATATATATGGATATAACACAAAGTGTAAGAAATGCCCTAGCTAATATATACATATTAGAGGCTTGTTATGAGAAAGTTGGCCAAGTGATTTGGCCATGTTGTGATGAGAACTGAAGAAATATTGAATATTTTTTGTATATATACATATATATATATATATATATATATATATATATATATAATTTGGTGTATAAAAATTATACTATATACTTTACTATATATATATTTAATTTATTGGCTTTCACCCTTGATGACGATTGCTTATTTTATAATATGTGCAAGATTTGATTAGTAGGTGCGATATTGACTTTACCGACGATCAAACCGAGATTTTAGATTTTTTTTTTATTATTTATTGGAGTTTAACGGGTCATGATCTAATGGGGGTACCTAGGAATTCTCCTCATTTTGATTAACTGTTAGAGTTTAATTTGAGTTCAATATATTTATATATAATATATGCTTATAATTTGTTAAGGTAAAGATCAAATGTTTATTTGATTCATTACTTTGTTAGAGAAATAATATTAAATTATTAACCATGACGCTAAGGCGCGGGTGACGACCTTAATTTCAGTCCCATCAGTCATAAGATGAATATTAATGAAACGTGTGAATAAATAGTATGTATACACTTCATTTTCTAATACGGTATGATGTGGAAAAACTTGTACCGGTGGTATGTATAAAAGTTCAAACATTCATGGAGAAGCTGGAATTGGATAATGCAGCTGACATGGCATTATGGTCTACTGGAGTATGCGCACATGAAAACTGATAGCTGCCTTATTTGTCTTCTAGTACAGCTCAATGGTGGTCCAGGAATACATATCTTGTATTTGTATTTTGGTCCTTCATCTTATATCATTTTATTTACTTTTTCTTAGACTATTTAATAACTGGTTGTAATTCTTTTTGTACTGGATGATTGAGTAGCTTAGCCACCAAGCTACCATGAAGATGTTGTTCTTGATTCAATGAAGATAGTTCATCCATAATGTTCTTCATTTTATATTTCTGAGTTTTATTATTGAATCTATATTCAGTATTGGAATCATAGGTTTCTTTATGGTATCAGAGCACATAGCTTGAGTATTTCCGCATTTTTTTTTTCCTTCAGATCTGGAAACATGGCCTTGGTTCCAACAGATGATCAATCTAATCCGTTATTTCTCAGTCATGGTGAAAACCCAGGGTTGATGCTAGTAGCTCAGCCACTCACTACTACTAACTATCACAAATGGAGTAGATCCATGTATGTTGCTTTGTCTGCCAAAAACAAATTGCCCTTCATTACAGGAGCTCTTCCTGAACCAGCTATCACAGACCCAACTTACACAAGCTGGATAAGGTGCAATCATATGGTGTTGTCTTGGATCACAAATTCCTTATCACCTGAGATTTCCAGTTTTACCCTTTTCTCTGAGTCAGCTGCACAGGTGTGGGCAGAGCTGAAAAGGAAGTTCTCAAAGAGTAGTGACCACAGGGTCTTCATGATTGAACAAAAGCTATACACCACAAAACAAGAAGGTAGTCCCATTACTCTATATTTTGCTAAACTAAAATCACTTTGGGATGAAATAGCTGTTCATGAAGAACCTGTCATGTGTACTGCTAATCCATGTGCTGTGCTAAAAGCTATGAACAAGAGAAAGGAAGCTGGGAAAGTTAGACAGTTTTAATGGGAGTAGATGAGTGTTATTATACCTTGAGGAATCAAATTCTGTTGAAAAGGCCTCTTCCTGATTTAGATGTGGTTTTTAATCTGCTAATGCAAGAGGAGGAAAATCAGGAAATATCAGCTAAGCCTACAACAGTTGATTCTGCAGCTATGAATGCTAACAAGGGAGACAATGCTTCAACTGCATTATATAACAACATGTTTGACAATCAGAAGGGTTATCAAAATCAGAACACACAGTCACAGGGGCAGAAGCAAAAGAATTGGAATAAGAATTATCAAAACAAGAGCAAAGTGTGTACCAAATGTGGGAAGACAAACCATACAGTTGAGAACTGTTATGAGATATATGGTTATCCACAAGGGCACAAGTATCACAAAGAGAAACCACAGCAGAGGAATACACAGCCCATGGCAAATCAAACTAACACTGCAGAGCCTGCAAAATCAGCAACTATGAATCAGGATCAAATTCAGCAAATGATGAGTTACTTGCAGAACATGATGGTAAACAATCAGAATAGTAATGTCAACTCTAAGTCAGTGGGATCTGAGTTCAGTTACAACACAGGTGAGGCTATGGTACATACCACATTCACATGTTCAACCCTTACCAATAAAGGATGGATTATTGATTCTGGTGCTACTGATCACATCATACATGATATGAATCTGTATTTGGATAGTAGGCCTATTAAGAATCTGCATATTAATCTCCCAGATGGAAATTCTATCCAAGCAACACATATGGGCACAGTTCAACTCACAGAACACCTTAAAATAGAAGGAGTCCTCTATGCTCCAGATTTTCATTTTAATCTGCTTTCTGTTCATAAATTATGTGTTGCCAATCACTGTCTTTTGGAGTTTAACTCTCATATGTGTGTCATACAGGATCTTCACAGCAACAAGAGGATTGGGACAGCTGAGGTTATTCAAGGCTTATATCACTTCACCACCACATTCCCTCCAGTTCAAGTTTCTCAAACTCAACTCTCTAATTCTTCTTTTTTATGGCACCATAGATTAGGGCATCCTTCCCTTTCTAGATTCAGTTTATTTCATGATATTTATGATGTTATTCCTGCACATGTTAAAGGTCTTGAATGTGATGTTTGTCCTTTGGCAAAACAGACACATCTGCCTTTTAAAATTATGAATAAAAATTTTGCTGCTTCTATTTTTGATCTCATTCATGTGGATGTTTGGGGACCATTTCATGAACCATCCTTAAGTGGATGTCAATATTTTTTAACCATTGTAGATGACCATTCCAGGTTTACTTGGACCTTCCTTATGAAACATAAGCATCAAACTTATTCCCTTCTTGAGACCTTTTATCAGAAAACTCACACTCAGTTCAAAAGAAAAATCAAGACCATTAGGTCTGATCAAGGTAGAGAATTCTACTTGCATGAATTTTTCACCAAACATGGCATTTCTCATCAAACCAGTTGTGCATACACACCACAGCAAAACAGTGTGGTTGAAAGAAAACATAGACACCTTTTAAATGTTGCTAGAGCTTTGAGATTTCAGTCACATTTGCCCTTAAAATTTTGGGGAGAATGTTTGATGACAGCAACTTATCTGATCAATAGGACACCAACTCCTAATCTACACAATCTCACACCTTTCCAGAAATTACACAAAAGAGCTCCCAATTACTCTCACCTAAAGGTCTTTGGTTGCCTAGCTTTTGTTTCAGCTTTTCCCATTAACCAACACAAATTTTCAGAAAGAGCGCATAAAACTGTTTTTATTGGTTATCCTGATGGCATCAAAGGATACAAATTATTCAATATAGAAACTGAACAAATTATCATTTCCAGACATGTTGTTTTTCATGAAACAACATTCCCTTTTGCCACTGATAATTCATCATCACAGAATTTCACAAAAACTCCTTTCATGGATTCTTTTGATAATAATGATACCCTTCATTCCATACATTTCCAGATACCAGTACTACTGACAATGATATACACACAACCACACCAAACACACCTTCACCCACACACATACCTTCACCTGCCATTTATCCTGTCCAAGATCCACCACCACAAACTGAAAATGCCAGACCACAAAGACATAGAAAACCTCCCTCATACCTCCAAGATTACCAATATGAGCTTTGCAATGTATCCTCAGTTGCTTCTAATTCTCCTTTTGCCAAGAAGACTCCTGGTAAGCAATATGACATTAGACATTATGTTAGTTGTGTGCCAGATAAAGTTATTCTCAATGCAGCTGCTTTAACTGAGCCAAATACCTTTGAGGAAGCTGCCTCTAATCCAAAATGGCAGGAAGCTATGAAGGCTGAGCTCACAGCTCTTGATCTCAACAGAACATGGAGCTTAGTCCCTTTGCCTCACAACAAAATCCCCATTGGTTCAAAATGGGTGTACAAAATCAAGCATAATGCAGCAGGGGAGGTAGAGAGATTAAAGGCAAGGTTAGTAGCCAAGGGTTATAACCAGAGGGAGGGTCTGGATTTCTTCCACACATTTTCTCCAGTGGCAAAGATCACTACAGTAAGATGTCTTCTTAGTGTTGCTATTGCTTCTAAATGGAATTTACACCAGTTAGATGTGAATAATGCTTTTCTCTATGGTGATCTGGATGAGGAGGTATATATGGTGCCACCTCAGGGTCTAGCTACTTCATCTAACCTAGTATGCAGACTCCATAAATCTCTATATGGACTGAAGCAAGCATCTAGACAATGGAACAACAAACTCACATCTGTTCTGATCAATTTGGGATTTCAACAATCTAAAGCTGATTATTCCTTGTTTGTCAGAAAAACAGGTACCTCAATTACTTTGTTACTTGTCTATGTTGATGATATAATCATCACAGGGAACTGTGAGGCACATATCAGTTCTGTGAAAAATCATCTTCACACTTCATTCAAACTCAAGGATTTAGGTCCTCTTCATTATTTCCTTGGAGTTGAGTTGATTTACCAGCCCACAGGTGTTTTCATAACACAAAAACAATATGCTTTGCAAATTATCTCTGACTGTGGACTCCTTGGATGCAAACCTTACACTACACCTCTTGATCTTAGTCAAAAGCTCTCCAAGGATAGGGGGAATATACTCCCTGATGCTACTTCATACAGAAGGCTTATTGGCAAGTTATTGTATCTTACTTTAACTAGGCCTGATATCAGCTTTACTGTGAATACATTATCTCAGTTCATGGAAAAACCAACTGACTACCACATGAAGGCTGCTTTGAGGGTAGTACACTATCTTAAAATGGCTCCTGCACAAGGGTTGTACTACCCCAGTAACACCACATTTCAATTACAAGCATTCTGTGATGCAGATTGGGGGTCCTGTATTGACACCAGGAGATCAACCACTGGTTTTTGCATCTTCCTTGGTAATTCCTTGATATCTTGGAAGTCAAAGAAACAGACTACAACTTCAAGATCTAGTGCTGAGGCAGAGTACAGGAGTATGGCTACAACAGTGTGTGAAATTGTGTGGCTGAAGAGACTGTTAATGGATATGGGGATCAATCACAAGGGACCTGCTTTTGTTTATTGTGACAATCAAGCAGCAGTGCATATAGCAGAAAATCCAGTCTATCATGAGAGAACAAAACACATTGAAATTGACTGCCATGTTACAAGAGAGAGACTGCAAGCAGGAGAGATCAAACTATTCCAGATAGGCAGTAAATTGCAGTTAGCAGATGTGTTTACCAAAGGTCTTTGCAAAGATCAGTTATTGGAAATCATGAGCAAACTTGGAGTTAAAATTCTACACCCCAAGTTTGAGGGGGAATATAAAAGTTCAAACATTCATGGAGAAGCTGGAATTGGATAATGCAGCTGACATGGCATTATGGTCTACTGGAGTATGCGCACATGAAAACTGATAGCTGCCTTATTTGTCTTCTAGTACAGCTCAATGGTGGTCCAGGAATACATATCTTGTATTTGTATTTTGGTCCTTCATCTTATATCATTTTATTTACTTTTTCTTAGACTATTTAATAACTGGTTGTAATTCTTTTTGTACTGGATGATTGAGTAGCTTAGCCACCAAGCTACCATGAAGATGTTGTTCTTGATTCAATGAAGATAGTTCATCCATAATGTTCTTCATTTTATATTTCTGAGTTTTATTATTGAATCTATATTCAGTATTGGAATCATAGGTTTCTTTAGTATGTGTGCAGTAGTACTTAGAAGAACATTTCTAAACGTGAAACAGAATTTGACAAAAATTGGTTAAATTTAACAAGTTTTAAATAAGTTAATTTTAAAAAATAAAGGAATCTTATGAAAACAAGAAACATATTTCTATCATAATTCAAACGTTTGGACATCCATAAAAAGTACATTGTACTTAATACAGTCGATTAAAAAGCGATATTTTAGGAGTGCCGCGAGGTACATTAGGACTACAATGTGTTTTTTTTTAAATTAAACAAGAGTTTGAAGAGAGATTAAATTACCGAATTCTAAAAATATAATTGCAAAAAGAGTAATTTAAAGAAAAAATTAAAATGAGATTAGGATTTAGAGAAAAATAACGTAGTTTACATCTCTAATAAAAGAGGTAATTAATTTATTGATTATATATAATTTAATGTATTTATATTAATTATATTCATAAAGAAGGTAAGTTTTTCAAAATTGATTTGTCTATTTTAACCTTCTTAGTTTATTATTGATATTATTCATTTATTACATACGTTTTATATTGGTAATAGCTGAAATCTTAATCGTTTGGACAAAGATTCTTCAAATTAATCACAAATCTCTTTTTTTGGAAATTATTTTTTGATTGCGATTCTATTTTTTTCAAAATTCAAAAAACATCCGTAGACGTTCTTGCATTCTCAGAATACTGTTTCAAACAAGCTTTTGAGCTCCACCCCAGGTAAATTATTTTTCATGTGTTCAATTGATAATCTTGAATTTGAGTAAACAAATCGATTAAACCCGTGGCTATGATATTTGTTCGTTTATTTTCTGGAAACACACTACGACGTTCGTTTCATCAATCAATATATTTGAGAAGAACTGTGCATCTAGATCATCCAACGACACTACCACGTTTGCCTTTTTAACCCAACTGTTAGACTAAGTGGAACATCCACAGTGTATACGACACATTCTAGATGCACAAATTTTTGAACATCCACTGTGTATACCAAGTTTTGAACATCCACAGTTTTGAACTTAGCAAGTGTTCATAATAGCGAAGCCAATTCAGATGCTTTCACAGACCGTCAATATCGAACCTCCAAAGACAAAATGCCCTGCCGGCAGACCAAGACAAGTTAGGTTACGAAAAAGGAGTGAGGTGAAGCGGATAATCAAGTGTAGTCGCTGTAAGAAATTCAAAAACCACAACAAGAAAACATGCAAAGAAGTTATTTACTATTTTTCCTAGATGAAGTACATGGATAGTGTTTCTGTTTTGGAGTTTTGAACTAGGTTTGTTTCAACCGAGGTTGAAAATGAATTTTTGTGTTGGATGTTTTAATAAAACACCAAGAACTTTAATTTCCTCTTTCTTGGTCGTATTTTTCGTGTTGTCTATTTTACATGGTTTTCCCTGTTTTGGAATTTTCTGATTATGAAACAAGTATAGAGAATTACTGGTTTTTATTGCTGTTAGTGATCATCGTTACATAATTTCTAAAACAGGTTTAGCTGGTGTTGTTGTTAGTGTTACATAATTCCTGTTGTTGTTGGATCATTCATATTTGATTCCCACATGTTAACTCATGTTGCTACAGTCTCAACTCATGTTTTTTTTATATACACCAAAACGATAGTTATCTTACTCGGATATTCACGAACATAAAATTATTTTTCAGAGATTTTACATTGATTTGATCATTAGGTTCGTATACAGCTTCTCATGAATCTTCAAATTTTTATTACTTAAATGCAGCAGCAATATTGTTTTTTAGTTATGTCTGAATAACCAATTCCTACAACTTGTTACGTAGGATCTTTTCGTTATTGCTCAGTAAAGCACATCAATATATTATTTTCTTGTTCAAACTATTTATATGCACAGGAGCATTAGGACAGTGTATATGACCATATTATTTTTGCTATTTAAATATGCAGTGTTTGGTATTTCATGAAGACTGTGTAATATGTTTGGAAATGGTGTCTGTTGTTTTCAGTATCCAAACAAATCCTTTCCTTTTTTAGACTGCTTGTGAAATCTTCAACTACATTATCCATAAAAGAAATCACAAAGATTCAAAAACAAAATATGGAAGCTACTAAATAATGACTTCATAAATCAACAAAATGTAACTGCAACTTAATATTGCTTTCAGTATCCAACACTGTTACAAATCCCTTTTTAGACTGCTTATGAAATCTTCAAATACATTATCCAAATAGTTTAAAAAACAAAGATTCAAAAACAAAATCTGGAAGCTACTTAATAATGTGATCATAAAACTAAATCTAGCTGCTACTTAATATTGTTTTTAAAAATCAAAATCAGCTTCCACGATCTTTCTACTGGGATCAAAATCAGCTTCCGGCACACCTCGCTGAAACTTGTCCTCGATCCCAGAGGCGCCTAATAAGTTGAGAGGGTTTTCTATGTTGTTTGCGACTTTACGAAGCAAATCTGCTCTGCCCATCAGGGCGGTGTTTGCTGACTAGTAAGATGTCTGCCACGTTTCGAACTGTGATGTTCTCAGCTCCCGCATTCCGATAACAAGTGTCCGCAAGCCCTTTGAAGAGTAGGCGTGGAGATGAGCTTCAGTCGCTTTTACCACGTTCGTGTTCATGGATTTTTCGATCACGCTGAACATGGATGTATCGACGCCTTTCACAAACAACTTTACCGTGTTATCAGGACATCCCAGAATAACAAACATCCGCTTTCGTTCACTATCAAACTCGTGCAAACCGAACACGTTGAACCTGCACCGGTTAATCATATCATATCAATATAAATTCAAGAAATGAGATAATAGTATATGAAGCACATCAACATAATACATTGAGAATAAAAGGAATCACCTTTGTCTTTCCCCCTGAATGTCAATAACTATGTAACCTGAAGTTCGTTCAATAAGCATAAACCGTAGGTCGCAGCAACATAGACCAATACATGTTCATCAGGCGACTCCCCTTGATACTCGATCAACTTAACAGTTGGATCAGATGTCTCGACTGTAAGAGGCACGATTGTGTTGCATGCAGCCAATGCCACAAAAAAATCATGAACGTGTCTGCCTTCGTTTGTGAGTTTTCTCTTCGACATATAAAGAAGCTCGGGATCAACTTTAACAGTCATTTTTGGCCTCAAAACCATCACATCAGCTGGCACCCAAATAATATGGTTTACATAAATCAAAACTAAATGCAAATGATACAAAAAACCATGTAGAAACGAACAGAGCAATATAATACCTTGGACCGAGTATCCTGTTTGATCATAATAAAGAATGCATTGCCACTGTTTCAAAATTCTCGACTGCTAGCTGCATAAGAATGCCATGTAATTAGATGTAGTTCAGGAACTCATTAAAAAATACACTACCGGAAGGGTTTCAGTGTTTGTTATAGTGTTCGGAGTTAATCTATTACACATAGACAATACTTGTTCGTACACTATTAGTATAGTTGAATAATCTTGAACTACCACATACACTGTCCTAATAGAGATGAGCTGTATGATGTACATTTTGAATAATGAACTGAATCAAAACATAAGAGTGGTCCAAACAAGTAATTCAAGGCATTATGTTTTCTTGAAAATAGAAAAAATCTAACCAGTGTAAGTAGTAGATTTTGGAAAGGGACATGAATCATTACGTAAGAGTTGTCCAACTGACTTGTATTCAAGCTATTCTGGTTTTGAACTAATAGAAAATACACTACCGGAAGGGTTACAGTGTTTGTTATAGTGTTCGGAAGTAATCTATTACACATAGACAATACTTGTTCGTAACGTAGTAGTATAGATCATATATTTTGAACTACAAGATACACTGCACAAAAACAAAAAAAAAATAATAGGAGACACATTTTGAATCAAGAACTGAATCAAATCATTAGAGTGGTCCAAACAAGTAAGTCGATGCATTATAGTTTTGAACTAATATTTTAACACATGAACCAGTGTTTAAAAAACTAGTGTGTAATGATTAGCGGATGATACATATAGAACTACATAATACACTACCCAAGAATGTGTAGTGTTTCTAATATATTTTAAAATTATTTACACTACTATAATACTTCTTCCTAAACTAGAAGTACCATTAATGAATCTTGAAATAACAACAACAACAACAGTGTCCAACCTATGCAGTGTATTGTCTACAACTTATGTAATTATATTAAGTTTTGTTGTCCAGATCAATTAAATTTGTGAGTAGAGTAAACCTACATTGAATTCACGTGCACCTCAATATGAAAAGGTATAAAAATAAGTTATCTGTACATGCTAACATCCAAATTAAAAGGCATGGATACTTTATACGACCAAATTAAAAGGCATGGATACTTCATACAATAGTTTTGTTCCATTTACTTGAGGCATATAAAGTAATTCCAGGGTTAATCTGCATTACAACAACATTTAATATTCAACTCAAGCAAAAGGGGAAAAAATCCATATGCACCACACTTATGACTTACCTAATGATCCAAAAAGAAAAATATGGAACCAGAATAGTAAAACATCAAAAGAAATAAATTAGGAATTTCTACATTAAGGTTCTGCATGTTACGCACACAAAATTTTCGATCCATGTTCTAGCAAACACACACAAAACACTATAATTAATGTTCGAGATGTCCTACTCCTACCCCTAGTAGTTGTTCACTTAATTTGTGACGCGTATATAACCACACAAGTATATAATTATTCTAGTGTAAATGTGTTGTTCCAGCAGCACAAAAACTTACAGTACGTTGTTTAGGTATAACCCTTGAAACTTCACTTAGTCGGAGCTGTTTCTGTACTTTTCCACCATACCAAGTTAGTGTTTTCTCGTCATGTGATCGTGATAAATAAAATAAGGAGAAATAAGAGGCCAAAATATTTGGAGGTAAAATGATGTTGTGATGTAGAGGTGACAATATAAACGATCAAGCAAACATAAGTTAAAAAAATATCTAATTATGCAATTACTATTTCACATTATCAAGCAGAATTGTTGGCTCCTATTATTACACCATTTACAGAACTGTATTGTATATAGAACTACCTATGCAGTGTATTGTCTACAATAACGGATGATGCATATAGAACATAGATTATATCATCACCCAACCCAACCCTGATATAAATATACTTATATTACACATCGATTAGGACAATCCAACAAATTCCATAATAAGCTTTTAGGTCTCCAATTTGACATGTTACAGAATCATCAACTAAGTAACTCAATGTTATAGCACACAATGCAATTTTGCGACAATTAGTTGTGTAATCAGGTACGTCACTCCATACACTACAAGAAACTAAGTTGTGTAATATTTTGTGTCCCTAGGGCCATATTGTTAAGTCGTATGACTATCACATCCTATCACACAACTACCTAACCTTCTAATGACCATCAGCTACAAAAGTAAGAGGCTTAACTGTGACTTCGATCGGCACACGAGTGTCAATCCGGTGAGCATAATATAGATCAATGCAGTCAATTTCAAGACGCTTCAAGCTTGCCTCACATGCGGCCCTCACGTATGTGGGGTCACCACGTATGTCCATCTTCCCATCCTTTGTTAATAAACGATACAATCTGACACTACAATTCCAACTACTTACTAATTTGTCTGTTTGTGTAATTTGGTCCAAGATTAATTTCATGATATTATTTGTACTGGAACAAAAAAAAAAAAAGGGGGGGGGGGGGGGGGGGGGGGGATTTTCAAAAATCAACCTTAAATTTGCAGATTTGACACAATTTTACAACATGCAATCTTTTCGGCTATTACACTATTTCAATTCAAACCTAAAAACTAATATTTTCGTTAGATTCAAACACCAAATCAAAAAATCCCAAATCAGGTAGGCAATCTATCCACCATTCAATTCAATTCTCTGATAATGAATAGAAAAACTTACCTTAACACTATGGCGCTTCGAGGTTTTAGACGATACACTGGAACGTTGACACCGCAAGAGAATCACATAAATTCGGAAAAGTTTTTTTTTTGTTTCAGTGAAAACACAATGAAGGAGGATATACGTAGTGTTTTTAGAAGCTTAGGGCGTAGGATATGTATTAAATTCATTAACCGTTTTTTGTAGTGTTTGATTTTTTTATGGTAAGTCTATATCTAATTACACCAATTAAGAGATATCATATAATATGATAATAATGCAATATATTATATAGTTTTCAGTAATTAAAAGGGCAGATTAGGTAAATCTTGTTTTTTTATAATTAGTATAAACATTGTTCTTAATGTATAATTGAGACTAACATATTTACCTTTTTTGAAAATCCCCCTTGCAAAAAAGACGAATCATCTGGAGAGCTTAATTTCAATACATATTTTCACTTATAAGATTATAACATTTATTTTTAACATAAATATCATAAATACCATAAATTATATATAAATTATTTAATGAAAATAAAATGAAAAGTTAAAACTTAAAATAAAAAAAAAGGTATATATATTTATTTATTAAGAGATAATAACACATTTCTGTAACATATGTATATAAATTATTTAATGGAAAGAAAATGAAAAGTTAAAACTCAAAAGAAAAAAAAGGTATATATATTTATTAAGAGATAATATCACATTTGGTCATGTAACATATGCCCATCCCACGATTGTTCATTTTTTTATTCGAAAAATCAAAAGTGGTCTTTGCCGGTAAAAAATGACCGGATGATGCTGACATGACAGTCATTTTTTGCAACTCGCTTCGTTGACGAATTTTGATTGGTGAATGAATCCACGTCATTATTGCACCAAAATTAGATTAGGATTTAGAGAAAAATAACGTAGTTTACATCTCTAATAAAAAAGGTAATTAATTTATTGATTATATATAATTTAATGTATTTATATTAATTATATTCATAAAGAAGGTAAGTTTTTCAAAATTGATTTGTCTATTTTAACCTTCTTATTTTATTATTGATATTATTCATTTATTACATACGTTTTATATTGGTAATAGCTGAAATCTTAATCGTTTGGACAAAGATTCTTCAAATTATTCACAAATCTCTTTTTTTGGAAATTATTTTTTGATTACGATTCTATTTTTTTCAAAATTCAAAAAACATCCGTAGACGTTCTTGCATTCTCAGAATACTGTTTCAAACAAGCTTTTGAGCTCCACCCCAGGTAAATTATTTTTCATGTGTTCAATTGATAATCTTGAATTTGAGTAAACAAATCGATTAAACCCGTGGCTACGATATTTGTTCGTTTATTTTCTGTAAACACACTACGACGTTCGTTTCATCAATCAATATATTTGAGATGAACTGTGCATCTAGATCATCCAACGACACTACCACGTTTGCCTTTTTAACCCAACCGTTAGACTAAGTGGAACATCCACAGTGTATACGACACATTCTAGATGCACAAATTTTTGAACATCCACTGTGTATACCAAGTTTTGAACATCCACAGTTTTGAACTTAGCAAGTGTTCATAATAGCGAAGCCAATTCAGATGCTTTCACAGACCGTCAATATCGAACCTCCAAAGACAAAATGCCCTGCCGGCAGACCAAGACAAGTTAGGTTACGAAAAAGGAGTGAGGTGAAGCGGATAATCAAGTGTAGTCGCTGTAAGAAATTCAAAAACCACAACAAGAAAACATCCAAAGAAGTTATTTACTATTTTTCCTAGATGAAGTACATGGATAGTGTTTCTGTTTTGGAGTTTTGAACTAGTTTTGTTTCAACCGAGGTTGAAAATGAATTTTTGTGTTGGATGTTTGAATAAAACACCAAGAACTTTAATTTCCTCTTTCTTGATCGTATTTTTCGTGTTATCTAATTTACATGGTTTTCCCTGTTTTGGAATTTTCTGA